>CM060946.1:173571700-174210184 GCA_030765085.1 Allium cepa
TATATTATATGATTTATTACAGGTTTAAGATATTGTATATATATATAGAGTTTTAAAGGATTCAAAACAATTAAGATTGGAAGATAAATCGGAAATTTATTTGGAATTGAGCTTATTTTAAAATTTAACTCCATAAGTTGATGTAAACTTATTAAGATTGGAAATTTAAAGGTATGATATTTATAACTGGAATTTTATTCAAGATAAATCAAATGAATATTTCTAGTATAAATAAATCGAAGGAAGTATTTAGTTGTTAGTAATTTGAGTTTTATTTAAAATGATTATGGATTTATTATGTAAATATTTTAGACTAAAATATAGAATAATGAATGGTTGAATAGAAAATTTCCAACCTTAGTTTTGAAATTGTTAAACACTCAAAGTTTGAAATATATTGGAATCGAAATGTTTTATTGAAACTGAAAGAGAATCTAGATTTATGGGTTTAGACTTAATTTAAAGTGAATAAATGAGAAAGGCGTGGAAATTATTTACTTTATAAAGTAATTTAAAATAAACTATTTTACATACTGTTGAATATCCAAACCATTCATGTTTTAGAGGTTATGGTTTTAAAACTATGAATTTCGAAGTATTATGTTTTGGAAGTTATAATTCAAATGTTTGGTCTCCGGATATTATAAATTTTAAAGCAGTATGATTTTGGAAAAGAAATATATTTGAAATAAAAATGATATTATTGATTTGGGTTTTTATAAAATAATATCAAAATGAGTTGTTTTGGAAATGGAAATGATATCATATTTATGGGTTTGAAATGTATAATTATATTCTGGTTTTAAAGTATAAACTATTTTTAAAGACCGCGGTGTTGTAATAACGTTTGGTTGTTGAAGAGACTGGGATCGGAAGTTGTCATACTCTCTGCCAACTCCGAAAACCACTTTAACAACCGTGTACGCGGTGGAGATTCCAGAATGAAGTTGGTTGGTGGCGGCGTTTTCCTTTGAGGTAATTACGTGGACCCGACTCCCGTGAGTTGGCATAAGGTGGCTAAAACAGGAGCGATTCTCGGGCCAATGAGGTCATTCCTCTAATCGGATACTCCTCTTCGATATTATACTCTGACTTTGGATTGTTTCGGTGGCCATTTTGATTTCTTTGATTTTAGGGGGGAGTTTGTCCGAGGTGGGCGGTAGTAGCAGCTACGCGTTACCACCAGCCTGGATGCGTAATTGGTATATCTACCCTAGCATTGCCTAGTTGTGTCGTGTCACCTACCCTATCGCGCCTTGTACGAGTTTGGATTTCTCCCGTAGCCCGTGTGGTATCCTCTGGTGGCTTCCCGATCAGGAGAGACTATGATATTGGATGGACTACTGGGACTATTACGTGTTAAGGTGGAAAATGTAAAGCCTTAACACTATTTAAAAGTATGTTTATTTTACTATAGACACTATTATAATAGCGCAATATACTACATAGTAAATAGTTTAACGGATCCTTAGAAGATGTAAATACCGAGCATCTCTTGAGTTACTGCACTCATATTTATTTCTTTTAATTTAACTCACATAAGATCTTTTAGTTCTGACTCAAGTGTTTTTGTCTTTTTAAATTCGCTTGGGTCAGTCCAAGCGTTTCAGGATTTGAAGATTTAGCTCTGGAGGACGAAGACGAAGATTTGTATTATTATTATTTATATTATTGCACTACACTCAAACTGTTCCGCTGTATTGTTATTGGTATGTATAACTCTGATATGTAATATACAATATAATCAAATGTTTTTTTAAACAGATTTATAAACTGTATATTTGATTATTATATTTTATCCTTCCGCAGTGAGATTCTGTTTTCTTTTTATTTCTTTCTTGTTTTTCTTATTTACCCCATAATAATCCTCCCTTCCATATGGTTTGAATTGGCACGTGTGTCGATTTAAAGCGTGCGAAAAGGCGGGATGTTACATCTAGCATCAGAGCTTTGGTTTAGCGATAAACCTTAGCTTTGTGGGGTTTGACTCTTTATCAATAGGGTAGAAACACCCTATGGGAGTCGCTGAGTATATATATATATGAGAGAGCGTATTTGTTAGTGTTATAAAAGGGTATTAATATTGTATTAATCTGTTTCGTTTTGTATTTATAAATTCTGCTTGATGCATGGGACGCTGTGACATTAATAGCGATTTCTAAACACTTAATAGGACAGACCGACATAATATTTGTTTTAACATAGGTGAATGAAATAATTTTTCCTATTATATTTTCTATATATAAAATAAAGTTTTTTTATATAAATAAGATATATATTTGGTTGCAATATATTGGTTGTTAGGTAATAAAATTTATAAATAATAGGTGAAATTAGATGGAAAATAAAATTGGAAATTTAGAACTTAAGTTCCGGGGTTTTGGAAATTCTTTCAATTGATTTTGGAATATAATAATAATACTATTAGAAGTATTTTCTGATATAAATATTTCAATATAACTTGAAAGAATTGTTTAAAAAGAAATTTTGAAAAGAAATAAGGTATGTACTCCTTTCTCTGTCGTTGGAAAATAATTTCGGTGATGAGTGCACGCATCATCGACTTTCATTTTCGAGTTTCGAAGTGGGAAGGCCACTGTGGTAGTTTTACTACAGATTTATTTTGATAAACGAAAGTGAATTTTTAATTTGTTTTAAATATAATTGGGTTTATAAGTTGTAAGTATATATATTTACCTACTGTTTTTAAAATAATTTGAAATTTAACCCGGTATTTTATTCTTAAGTTTCCATAAATAAATAGTTTCAATTATTCTAGTGAAATGGAATCTAAGTAATTAATAATTGAAACCCTAAATGAAATAAGAGGTTTAATGCTAGGTTATTAATGGTATTAAATGAAATTTAAAATTGTAACCTATGAAATAAAGGATTATTATTGAACAGTAAATTTATTAAAGAAATGAGAGAAACTTGTATGATTTTAATTACATTCTTAAAAACATATATATAACTTACCAAATATCTAAAAGTTGAAATGTTTAATAAGAAAATGTAATGGAAATTATACAAGTAAAAGTATGTAATGAAGGTGTTCAATAAATCGCTTTTATTCATAAGAAGTGATGATATCGGGATAAGTTAAGTTATAATTGAAATTTTACTATTAGTAAATATAATAAAAGGTAAATATTACAAATAGATTATTATGAACTTAAGTAAACAAAATGGAAATGCTAAGAAATTGAATGGGACATGAATACTATTGATAAATGAATGTAAATAAAAGAGGTCATGCTATAATGAATGAATGAATGATTATAATGAAATAAAAGGAACTGGCATGACCTGAGTTAATGGAAATGAATAATTGTAAATAGTAAGTGAAAATAAATGAAACAAACATTGAATGAGTAAATGAAATTAAAAGTTTGGTAGAAATAAATGTAAATTAAAAAGATAAATCATTGTATAAATTAAAGGAAATCAAACAACAAATATATGAAATGAAATTAATAAGAATGAAATGGAAGAAAATAAATAAATTTGAGTAGTATATATGGAAGATAATAAACTTAAGTAAAGGATTGAAGCTATTTATTAATAAAATAAGAAGAAAAGATGAATGCAGTAAATATATAAGTGCAGACTTAAATTAATGTATTAATGTGCTAATAAATTGATTTGCACATGAATACTATAAACAAATGAAGTTACGCAATATGAAATGAAAAGAGAAAGATGAATTTTATATATATAAGTATAAATGCAAACAAGTGTAATAAACACTAAATTAATGAATGGAGATAAAAGTTGTAAGAAATAAATGTAAAGTAATAAATGAAATTTATAAGAATGAGCTTGATTTATTATTTGGAATTGTTGCTTGTTTGGTTTATGGTTGTTTGGGGTAAGATACTTTAAATTTGGATTGGATGAACGAATAATCTATTTAGTTTTATCTAAGGCTGTTGAGTAAATGATGCGCTAGTAGTTTATGCTTCATTCCGTGCAATATAAAAGTTTTGAACCCGAACAACTATTTGTTTGTTTGATTGAATGGTTGTTTTGTATTTGTGTATGCTGTTTGTTGAAATTGATGGTTGTTGTATTGATTTGTTGTTAGTGATTGAAACCACCTAAATATTTCATTTTATATAATTATTAACCCTTTTAGATTATATAACTGAAACGTAGGTTTTGGAAGCAATTGCCACTGCTTTTGGTTCCAAAAAATATGCGTTAATTGCCCGACTGATAGGTACGTTTTCGGATTACGGGTTATGGCGTTATTATATTGTTTTCTCGTGTTGGGATATATATATATATATATATATATATATATATATATTATTTTGGAAATTATATGTTATATATTGTTATATTGATATTATATGTTCTTCCGAGCCTCTCCGTACAAAGGAGACTCTGCCGAAATTTTCCGCAAATTTTTGGACTTAGAAATTATTTTGAAAATGTTCTTCCAAACTTTATTCATTTAAGTAAAAAAAAAAAGAGGATATAATGATTATAAAATGGGTATATTTTATTTAAAGTAATAAAATATGTAAATTATTGTTTATAAGTTAATATTTTGAATAAGATGTATTGTTTATTTAATTCTTCCTTCTCCCTTCTTTTTCCTTTTCGGGGACGAAAAGTTTTGAGTGGGGGAGAGTGTAACGGCCCGTAAATTTCATGGATTTAATTTGGTTGAATTAATGAATTTTTTAAGTAAATTTAGTAGAAATAAAAAATTTATAAACAAATATTGAAATGAATGCTAAATTAAAATATATAAATGGTGACTTAAAGCCTATTTACTGGCAATTTGAATAAATTTCAATAAATGAAATCGGTAAGTAATATACCTGGATATAAAATTCATTTAAAAGGGAATTTATTTAACATGTTAATGTAAAGTTAGAAAATATTGGAATAAATGATAATTCCATTCATACTTGTAAGCAGTTATTATAAGTTGCATGTTGAAATGGTTGATTAATTTGGAATTTAAAATTTGATTTAAATGGAAAAAAAATAAAGGTTTACAATAACGGAAATTTAAGTAATAAAGTCAGAACAAGTTGATAAATAATAACTAAAATAAGGGAATAGTATTAATGTAAATAAAGTTGAAACAAATTGAATATGGAGAAACCTAAAAGTAAGTATTGAATTCGAACTATGTATAATTTGGGTAATAAAATAAGTTTATTTATGGAGTTAGATTGTTTATATTATTTTAGGCTATAAATCAAATAGAAGAGAACAAGCGTAAATTTTAAGGGTATGATAACAATTATTATAAATTACCTAATTTATTGGTCAATCAATTTATTTGAAATAAAGTCATCTTAAATGTTAAGTAATTTTAATACTGTTATTGAGGAAACGTTACTTAATAATTTTTAATTTAGTAACGGAAGAGTGAATGAGAATTGATAGAAAACATAAATTTATTTATAAGTAAACAAGAGTATATATTGAACAAATTTATTATAATTGGATAGTGTAGTGTTAATGGAAATTAATTAGTGTTATATATGGGATTTATACCTGGGTGGGTAAGTAGTAAACTTATAAATGAAAGAAAGTAAGTAGGTGGCCATTTATTTAGGTTGTTTATTCATTTGGTATGTTAAATAAAAATTTGGGAATCAGATCTCAACTAAGGGAAATTAAGTTGTACGTTAATTTGAAATAAAATCTAATAAATATTACATTAATAAGGAATGTAGTACAAATGGTTGGGGATTGTCAAATTTGGTAAAAAGGGATTAAGAGTTTTACAACAATTATTATGAGTTATATACTTAGTTCATTCAATTAAATTGGAAATCATTGCAATAAATACAAATTTAATGGTACGTTAAATAAATTAAGGTAAATGGGGAATAACGTAAATGTTCTTCATAATATGATGATTTGTGAATAAAAGGAACGGAAATAAAGTTTTTTCAATATATCGGAACTTAATTTATGATAAAAAGGTTAATTGCAACTAAATGAGCTAATTATTTAAATGGGAATCAAGCTTTATTTATTTGTTTGGATTTAAAATATGATAATTTGGATTTATTGCAATTAATTGAAATTAAATATAAAATTTTACGTTAATTGAAAATTAACTCGAAATTAGAAAATATTTATGTAATAGCTTTGAACCAATGTTAATTTCATCCATTTGACTGAAGTGGATTGAATAAAAAGGAATGAATAGTGAATTCAATGGAATTATTGAAAAGTTAATTTATAATTGATAAATATAACGAAATTTGAATTTTACACTGAAATTTATGATTGAATCAACAATTAATTGACATCTAAATTGGTTTAAATCACTGAGATTGTTTAAGAAAACAAAACTGATAAGATTTTTAAATTTTGGAAGTGAAATTGTAAAGTGATTTAATTAATGAATTTTTAATTTATTTAATTAATATAAAAATAGTCATTTTGGCCACTGACTCGGATTTCGACGAAACTAGTTTCATCGGATCCGTAACGGTGAATTATAATAGTTTTTCAAATTTCGTAGTGATCGGACTTGTCGTTTGATCGTACGGACTCGAAACGCCTTGAAATTTATGCAATTGAAATCGATTTGAAAATATTGTTTTTAGCATAACTTCTTTATACGATGGAATTTGGACTTCAAACCTTTTCCATTGCGTTTAAAATATTTTAAAACATCTATTTTGATATATGGGTTGACCCAATTTCGTTCCGGAGTAGAAACGGGCTTTTCGGGCCATTTAGCGTTCGGCGCGTATACCAATCCGATCCATCTATTATTTTTCAGCCTTGTCTATATATAACCCGTTATAAACCCTAGCCACTCCTTATTTTCATTTTTCTATACGTACGTCTCCTTCTTAACTCCTCATTCCAATGGCAGAAAAAAAACCTAATTCCCAAATTCCAAAAATTAATTTCAATTTCAAAAAAAAAAAAAATCGGATCTGCAGCCACTTCGAGTCACGCTTCGAGTTTCAGAGGCAAAAACATTGTATCTACTTCGGGTCAGGAAGAATATGACTCGGGTCGCTTCAGGTCGTTTTGGCAAAAACTCCAAGCAAGCACCGAGGATTTGAGGCGGCGCACCGAAGTCGACACAAGACCAGAATTTTCAAATTTTCATAACTTTTGCGTGCGAGCTCGGATTCATGCGCGGTTTATTTTGCTGGGATTGTATCGGAATTCCAGATATTTTCGCGTTGGTTTGGACGGATTTGGAGACTGTCAAATTTTTGGGTTTAAATTGAATTTAGATTCAATTTAAATTCAAAAGGTGAGTGTTTTAACCCACCCACAACTTCTAAAATTTCTTATGTTTGTTAAAATGATTTGTGATGTGTTTGGAAATTTATTTATGACTGTTTGGCATGTTTTTAAAATCCATCTCAGTTGATTGCATTTATTTAAATTTAATTGTTATTTAATTTTATTATCGCATATAAATTGCCAGTTAAAGTTTATTTATTTTTGCATATAAATTGACAGTTAAAAATTTATTTATTTTTGCATATAAACTGCTAGTTAAACAGTTATTAATCTATTTTTGAATATAAACTGTTCATTGATACCTGTTATATTTCATATGCTCAATATTGATGTTTTGTTTAAATTTGATGACGATTGCAATAAATTGGTTGATGATTGATATTGGGTGAATGGATGATGTGTTCTATATTATATAAACTGCAAGTTATTATGCATTTTCATTTCATTCAGAATTGTGGTTTGAAATGATATACAACCACATTTTTATTTTTAAATTGCGGATTGAAATGATAAATATATGTATACTTGACCATAGGATAGAAAATTTTATACAGACACCGTCGGTCTATATGTATAATTATTTTGAAAATGACTTCTATGGTTTGGATAGGATATGGTTTAATAAATATTAAATTTTGATATTTTATAAACATTATTTTATATATACATATATAGTTAAATTGTTGAATTTAAGCTATGTATAAATCTGTTAAATAAAAATGAATAAGTTGAATAATGGAGTTTGATAATTTATATTATATGATTTAGTACAGGTTTAAGATATTGTATATATATAGAGTTTTAAAGGATTCAAATCAATTAAGATTGGAAGATAAATCAGAAATTTATTTGGAATTGAGCTTATTTTAAAATTTAACTCCATAAGTTGATGTAAACTTGTTAAGATTGGAAATTTAAAGGTATGATATTTATAACTGGATTTTTATTCAAGATAAATCAAATGAATATTTCTAGTATAAATAAATTGAAGGAAATATTTAGTTGTTAGTAATTTGAGTTTTATTTAAAATGAGTATGGATTTATTATGTAAAAATTTTAGACTAAAATATAGAATAATGAATGGTTGAACAGAAAATTTCCAACCTTAGTTTTGAAATTGTTAAATACTCAAAGTTTGAAATATATTGAAATTGAAGTGTTTTATTGAAACTGAAAGAGAATCTAGATTTATGGGTTTAGACTTAATTTAAAGTGAATAAATGGGAAAGGCGTGGAAATTATTTACTTTATAAAGTAATTTAAAATAAACTATTTTACATACTGTTGAATATCCAAACCATTCAAGTTTTAGAGGTTATGGTTTTAAAACTATGAATTTCGAAGTATTATGTTTTGGAAGTTATAATTCAAATGTTTGGTCTCCAGATATTATAAATTTTAAAGCAGTATGATTTTGGAAAAGAAATATATTTGAAATAAAAATGATATTATTGATTTGGGTTTTTAAAAAATAATATCAAAATGAGTTGTTTTGGAAATGGAAATGATATCGTATTTATAGGTTTGAAATGGATAATTATATTCTGGTTTTAAAGTATAAACTATTTTTAAAGACCGCGGTGTTGTAATAACGTGTGGTTGTTGAAGAGACCGAGATCGGAAGTTGTCATACTCTTTGCCAACTCCGAAAACCACTTTAACAACCGTGTACGCGGTGGAGATTCCTAATGAAGTAGGTTGGTGGCGGCGTTTTCGTTTGAGGTAATTACGTGGACCCCACTCCCGTGAGTTGGCATAAGGTGGCTAAAACAGGAACGATTCTCGGGCCAATGAGGTCATTCCTCTGATCGGATACTCCTCTTCGATATTATACTCTGACTTTGGATTGTTTCGGTGGCCACTTTTGATTTCTTTGATTTTAGGGGGGGAGTTTGTCTGAGGTGGGCGGTAGTAGCAGCTACGCGTTACCACCAGCTCGGATGCATAATTGGTATATCTACCCTGGCATTGCCTAGTTGTGCCGTGTCACCTACCCTATCGCGCCTTGTACGAGTTTGGATTTCTCCCGTAACCCGTGTGGTATCCTCTGGTGGCTTCCCGATCAGGAGGGACTATGATATTGGATGGACTACTGGGACTATTACGTGTTAAGGTGGAAAATGTAAAGCTTTAACACTATTTAAAAGTATGTTTATTTTACTATAGACACTATTATAATAGTGCAATATACTACATAGTAAATAGTTTAACGGATCCTTAGGAGATGTAAATCCGAGCATCTCCTGAGTTACTGCACTCATATTTATTTCTTTTAATTTAACTCGCATAAGATCTTTTAGTTCTGACTCGAATGTTTTTGTCTTTTTAAATTCGCTCGGGTCAGTCCGAGCGTTTCAGGATTTGAAGATTTAGCTCTGGAGGACGAAGACGAAGATTTGTATTATTATTATTATTTATATTATTGCACTACACTCAAACTGTTCCGCTGCATTGTTATTGGTATGTATAACTCTGATATGTATTATATAAATATAATTAAATGTTTTTTTAAACAGATTTATAAACTGTATATTTGATTATTATATTTTATCCTTCCGTTGTGAGATTCTGTTTTCTTTTTATTTCTTTCTTGTTTTTCTTATTTACCCCATAAAATCCTCCCTTCCGTATGGTTTGAATTGGCACGTGTGTCAATTTAAAGCGTGCGAAAAGGCGGGATGTTACAACTTGTAGGATCGATTTCACACTAGAAGGGGGTGAATAGGGTGATATTAATAATTATAAAAATTAAATGCTGAAATATATAAAAATAATTACAGCACAGATAATAATAAAAGCAGAAATAGAACAACACAGATTTACCCAGCTTCGGCAAAACCATGCCTACGTGCTGCCCTTAGGGTTTCTACTACAAATTAAGAGTCAGATGCCTATAAACTTAAAATCACGACACCCGCTATCGACTAACCTAACTCTACGCTCAAAACTCTGCCATAACTCAGCAACTGAGTTGCGAACTCTCGAACTACACCACCGTAGTTCGTCCCCTATTCACATGAATAGATAATTGCAAACGTTTAGAAGTAAATATAAATAAAAACAACATAAAAAGCACAAAGCCCTAGTTTAAAAATATAAGCCCAAAAGCAATTAAGATGCCGGCCCAAATTAAAAATAAGTGAAGTCCGTTTTCTTTTTATTTATGTCGGCCTTGTATCCTTTGCGTTGAAAAATGGCTGCCTCGTTCTTGTTTCCCTCTTTCAAAAATTAGGGCTTTGTGATTTGTTGAAATCATCGCTTGATATTGTTCAATTGCAGTGATGAATATTCTTTGATCTGGCTTGTCAATTGATCCCTTCGCTGATCGTTGCTTGCGGATGCTTTAATTTGTTGAGTGCGTATACTTGGTTTAAAAATTGGTACGTGATATTCCTTTTCGATTTCCATTATGCTCGACTTTGATTCGAGTTACTGATTTATTTTCAATTTAAGAGTATACCCAGGATTTTTGTCTTGAACTCGAATAATTGATTGTCAGTGATGTTAAAGGGTTTTTGTAGGGTTTAATTCCCTAAATTTTTGATTGAACATATTATTTGAATTCATCTGATAATTTTAGCTCGACGGTTTGATTTTGCTTGGATACCGGTGATGTTTTTTGACTTCTTCAATTCGTGTATTTTATGATGTTCTATGCTTGATTACCACGGCTTTGATTTTGACGTGTTCGATTCTTTGCCTTGGTCACCATGGCTTTGATTTTGGCATGACATGATTATTGACTTTCCTGCGACATTGACTTTGTTCACTATTTGCATTGGAGTTGATTGGTCGTACTTCATTTCGATGTTGTTACCATTGTTTTCATTTTAAGCTATACTGGGTTGGAGCCTCGAGTCAGTTTGCATTTGCTTCCAATCTGGACTGGTCTTGTTGTAGTCTAATATGCTAGCTCGGCTTTGAGTCACGTCCTTATGTATGCCATTTTGTTTACTGCATCACTACATCCTGTCACTGCACTGTTTGCTTTAGAAAACTGTTTGGATTTAGTTGATTTGGTGCATTGTAGTCTGGTTGCTTCATTGTTTTCTTGTGTCTGGTCTTCAAGATGGTTCATTTTGTAACTATACTTGCCTTTGAGCTTCTCTGGTCTAGTTGAGTTTTTTACATGTAATGTTTGCACTCGATTCTCTGGCCTCTGTTCAAATGTATAGAACTAGTGTGGTTTTGCCTTTAATGTTGTGATCTGGTTCAAGTGTACTTATGCTCCATTGAGTTCACCACTGTTTGATTTTGATCTGGTTCATCTTGAAATCCACATGTGAGTTAATTTTGTTTTGGTGCTGGTTGGACCTGAACTGATTTGTTGTTTTGGTCGAGACTGTGTTGCATGCTCATGTTCATTTGTGTTCTAGCCCTCATGTATATGATGTACTTGAAGCTGAAACTTGTTATGCTTGGACATTTGTGGTCAGTTCCATGTTGTCGTCAATTCCATGTTGCATTTGAAGTGTGCATTCAGTTGTGGCTTCATCAATTCATTGCATTTGATTACTGTCACTGTTTTGTGCTCACTTATATATGTTCACAACTGTTTTGTGTGATTCTGCAATTGGTTTGGTTTCTTGATGTCTTCATTTTTTACTGGTCTAGTGCAGTTTGACCCATTCATTTAGACTCATATGTGTGTGTGCGTGTGTGTGCATGCGCATATATGTATATATGTTTATGTGGTCTTTGCCTTTGTGCCATGCCACTAGCCTAAACAGTTGAACTGTTTGGTACAGTACTTCGAACAGATTGATATTTAGGTCTGCACTTGCCTTGAATTTTAGTGGTCAACTATTTTTCAAGTGTACACATTGAATTTTTGGTCGAGGCTTGTCTTATATTGGTTTCTGGACTCTTGTACTTGACACTTTTGTGATGTATGTGCATTGGAACTAAGTTGAACCTAGCTTTGGCTCGGGTTTGACCTTGTGCTCATGCCGTGACTTTATTTTTATTGCACTTGAGTTGAACCTAGCTTTTTGTTGGGTTTGACCTTGTGCTCACCTGTCCTTGCAATTTTATCAAGTGTATATCAGTGTGCACGGCCTTGTGGCATATACAGTGATACACCGTGCATGTCATAAGTTGTTCGTGTTTGATGAAATCAAAATTAAATGATGACGAACAACCCAAATAACTGAGGCAAATAATATTTTCAAAAATTCAAATTTTATTTTACACTGCACAAATATTTATTTTTCAATTTTACTGCGTCGGATTATATTTTGCAGATAATTCAAATGATGGATCCAAGCTGATATAGAGTTGAAGATAAATATGAGTGAGCGAGTGATATGTAATGAGGTGTAAATGTAAAGACAATTATATAGTGAAAATTTGTGATGCAATCGAAATTGTATTGTAATTGAAAATTGTGTATATATAGTGAGAGCTCAAGTTTGTACTATTCAAAATTGTAATAAAATATTTGTTTGAATAAAATATCCATTTGAATTTAAATTCTGTGTTATTTATTTTATTCAGCGCATATTTATTTAATTATATGAAAGTAAAATAGTACAATAAGAAATACATTTAAATGAATATATATATATATATATATATATATATGTTTATTATCATCAAACAAAAATCATATACTTGCATATTCAACAAACATTGCATGGAATCTCTTCGGCCAATTAATAATTCCTATTGAAGCAGGCTCTTTCCCGAGATGTCCTCTACCATGCCTAACCCGTTATCTCAATCATTTACTGCTTTCTACATAGAAAAGAGGAAATCCCTTACACAACCACTTATTACCTTCATTAAGCAGGTCCTTCGTATTATGACCTGTAAATATCCTATGGTGACGTCTCACAATAGCCCGACTATTCGTAGGTACTGGTAGCCAGATAGCTGGACAGATTTACCAATAGAATTTGGGACTAACCTCGCATCATCGTAGTTATTTATTAAAGGCTATGTCTCACATCAGCCCCAAAGTCACACGGTTGGTAGCCAGATTAGCTGAATAGACTTCGGTGAGCTTTTGACCGACTTCACATCCCTATAGTTTAGTCATATTCTATATACACTCTACATATATTATCACACATCTCATTGTTTCCATAACCAAGTCCTCGTAAGGGATCTTTCATATTTTTCCTTTAACATTAATTACTTAAACTAAGGAGGATTTAATAAAATTAATAACCTATTTAACTACGTAATTAAATGTTAATCACACATATATGCGCGCGCGTGCCTAGAAATTTCGAAGAATGCAGAATTTACGCCATAAAATAGAGTTTAAATGTCAACTCTTTCAACAATTATGCAAGTCTTATCCCATATCATCAACAATACGAAAATTCCAATATTGATATCCAAAAATTCCAATCAACAGACTTGTATACAACTAAAATTTAAACCCAACTTATTACATTAAAATAATGAAATATATTGATAATATAAACTTACAATTTCAATTTTTATGCTCTATATAACTTCTTTTTCACATAAAAATAAACAATGGAATTTCCATTTAATTCATGGGAATAAACAGTGCAAACTACAAATAAATCATATTTTACACACTATTCCTTAATCAAAATCCTTTAACCAAATCCAAAGAAAAAGAATACGGAGTGGAATAGAAGGTAAAATTATCAAAACTGCAAATTTACACTATTTTCGTTATCTTGACATAAACAATTGAGATCTCGATATAGAATATAGGAGTTATAATATGATGTTTTCGCAAGCTAAAACTTCCCAAGCCATATTCAAACCCAAACTATATTAATCAATTACTAAAATAGAAAAAACTAAGATTTCCACTCACAATATATCCTTAGCTTTGCCCCCTTTGAATTTGGCATGCCTTTAACAATCTCTACCAGATCTCTTTTTTGATACACACACACATACAGCAAGGGGTTCGTATATGTACGTTAGATTCAAAAAATTGAAGAAGATTAGGTTGGGAAAATAAATAGAAAACAAAATAGATATATAGGATTTCTTACACCAGAACAATTGGATTAAAGTCGGCTGAAAATAATAGAATCTGGTACGTTAAACATTTAAAAACCATAGCCACCACTCAACAGTACAGATCAACCGCCGCTACCCACCAATCGATCTCTAGCGGTCGACCGATCCAAGGAGAGTGGAAGGACATATTTCCTCTTGCATGTTCCACACTAACAAGGGCACTATATATCAACCGATATTTATGTCATTTCAGGATACCAATACCAACGATTCGTATCCTACCGGACTTGGATTTTTGATTTGGTGAAAATTCATGTCCATTGAGGTGTGGGTTGTTACAAACCTCTTGTAACATTGCCTAAGCAACTGATTCAAACCATTCAGAGACTTCTTCAACTTGCAAAATCGTTCCTTCTTCTCATCCTCTACAAATCCTTCTGTCCGTAATATAAATGGCGTCCTCTAGCCTCAATGCAACAAACCGGTCTTCATATCAAGTTGCATCAACTTTAAGTCATGAGTAGCAACTATGACAAATAAGATCTAAATGGAGGTATGTCTCACTACAGGAGCAAACATCTCATCATACTCTATCCACTTCCAAAATGAAAACCCCTGTGCAATAAGTTTAGCCTTGTATCTCCCATCGTCCTTTATCCTAATCACTTACTTGCAACTATTCGCTCGACTTCCCTAAGAAGGTGGTATAAAATTCCAAGTCTTGTTCTTCTTCAATGACTCTAACTCCTATTACATAGCGCAAATCCACTTCGAGATATCACTTGACTTTATGGATTTTTCAAGGTCAAATGGCTAATCATAAACCACATATAGGGCATAATCAAACTGATCATCAAGACCGAGGTTTGCAACTTTCCACTCTCCATACCTCACGGACGACCTAATACTCCTAGACTGAATCGAGTAGGTACAACATCCCCTAAATTCCTTTCAACTCCACCTTGAACTAAACTTACTCTAACTTCATTCATATCACCAAAACTACTAGAAGACACCTATAAACAACTCTTTGATGTCTCATCAACTGTGTCTTCGCTTCTACCAACAACATCTACAACTCTACTACTATGCTGAAATGTGAGAACTAGCTCCATCTCCTAAGGCCATTCAGAATTAACCGATGTAATGGGAACTCTTTCTTAGGCTTGAACATTGCAGACTCATCAAGTGTAATGTGTCTGGAATGTACAGTCTCCTATCAATAAGGTTCCAAATGTGATACTCTTTGACGTCATCCATGTATCCCATAAATATGTCCTTATATGTTCTAGCCTCCAACTTATCATCACCTAAATGGTGCACATACATAAGACAACCAAAAATACAAAAATAACCAAGATACACTGCTTTACCTCTACATTTTTCTTTTAGAATCTTCTCATCCATAGCCAAGTACAAAATTTCGATTTGCAATGTGCGCTACAGTCGAAAAAGCTTCAACCCAAAAGCCTCTGGATAAGCCCGTAGTCAATATCAAGCGATAGGCCTTCTCAAGTAGAGTCTGATTCATCCTCTCAGCAACTCCATTAGATGGTGGATCCCCAGGTGTGATGAAATGTATCTAAATACTATATTGCTTACAAAAATCGAGGAACTCCATAGAAACAAACTCACTGCCATCATCAAACCAAAACACCATTAACTTGCAACCAGACTAGTTTTAACTAGCGCCTTGCAAGTTTAAAATTTATCAAAGTTTTCTGATTTAGCCTTCATTACGTACACCCAAACTTTACAAGAAAAGTCATTAATAAATGAAATAAAATACTTTGCTCCCCCAATGAAAGCGGCGGCTATTGGTTCCCAGACATTTGTATGTACATAAGCAAGTACTTTCTCCGATCTATGAACTCCTAAGATACCATTGTTTGCTTTCCCAACACACACTCTTAAGAGAAATCAAACTTGTCAAATCTTTCTCCTTTGATCATATTCTATCCACGAAGCAACTCCAAGCCCTTATCCGAATTATGACATAATCTAAAACGCCAAAGTATAGTGGCATCCAAAGGACAAAAACTACCCACTCCAACACAAGACTCTCCAAGCATTGTGGTTCCTTTCAGTATATACAGATTTTAGACCACGTTACCATTCATTAAACCTAGCACACCCCTAGAAACCTTCAAACGATCCTTCTTTATAGTCACCTTGTATCCTATGGATTGTCAGCTGTCCTAAAGAGATCAGTGACTTCTTGAGACCTCGAACGTAGCAGGAACCTATCAAAGTATGAATCACTCCATCAAACCCTTTCTCATGATTCTACAACAAGTATCATTTTCCATAAGAATTGCACTTCCCTTTTTCCAACAAAAGAGCAGAAGTAATCCCTATTTAGCATCACATGGAATGAAGTCCCTGATCAAGCACCCAATGGTTTAATACATCTAATGCTACCACAATCAACATATCGTCAGATACAGCCTTCTCCGTCGCAATCGATGAAGATCCATCATCATTCTTCCACTTTAAATCTGGACAATCTCTCTTCTAATGGCTTTATTTCTTACAGTGGTGGCGCTTCCCTTCTTTGGACTTTCCTCTCAAATCTTCTCTGGCCTTCCTAGACTAGGAACGCCCCTTGTTCTCCTCTCTTCATCTCTCACTGAATAGATCCTGAATACTTCGACCTCCTTTACCTTCACTCATCTCTTTCATTTGATCTCTTTGGTTTTTAGATGGAGCACTCGAATTTGCATCTTCTACTGTCAACGTGTCTCTTCTACATATCAGAATTTTAGAAAAACCTGTGCAACGCTTCGGAAGGGAACACAAAAGAACTAATGCCTTATGCTCTTCATTCACCTTCAAATTAATAGTCTTCATCTTCATTAAAAGATCATCGAAGAAACTAAGATGGGACTTCAATGAAGTACCCTCTCTCATGCTCATGCTTGAAAAATGTCCTCAACAAAATCAAACAGTTTGTGAGTGACTTTTATAAGTAGAGATTCTCCAGCTTAGTCCAAATTCCTCTAGCAGTTGTTTCAATACTAATCTCAGAGATAACATTATCTCCTATATCCAACCAGAGAGTAGTAAAAGCCAATTCTTCAACCTCCTCCTTCTCCGCGGCAGGAATATTAATGGGTAACTCGTCAGTGTTAAACACTACCTAATGAACCATATTCCTCCTTAGAACAATCTTCATCCTCCATTGCCACTTCTCGAAGTCATTATCCCCATTCCACCTCTCTATCGCCAACTGAGATCCCGGTGCCACATAAAAACCTCTAATAGAGGTTCTTGCTTCAACTGGGATGCCTTCATCTTATACTGTACCACCTAACACCTTTCTTCAACAACCAAATCGCATATATTCTAGATTGTTAGGGTAAATTTTGGATTAATACTCCAAACGCAACAGAAATAATAGGACCGTATTAATAGTGAGATATAACAAACAAAAAACTAAGACCCAAAAAAACAACCACAAATCGTAGATACACAAACAGAAAAGCAAAATCCATTATCGTAGGATATTGTACATCCACTTCAGGGAGAGCGGATTTTATAATTTTTTTAAAAAAGAAAATTACAAGATTGATAATGAAGGCTAAGAAGAAATACAATTTGAGAGGATTCTACTCATACGGATTTCTAAAGGATGACTGTCTTTATATAAATATTATTACTTGGGATTGAAGTAATTGATTTTTGGTAATAAATCAATGCCATATCAATTATCATATTCATATGAGAAACATTTACCTACTTAATTTTTTCAATTTCGTCCAATATATAGGTGCATGATAAAATGCATTTTTTAATCAGCTGATTAGGGAATTGATTGATTATTTCAGTCTCTTAAAATAACTCATTCTCATTCTGATAATTTCTTGTCTTTTTTAATGTATTTGAAGGATGAAATAAATTTAAGTTGCAATTCCACCTTAACTCAAATATCTTTCAAATATTTTTTAATTTGAAATTAATGTATCGTCGAAATTTAACATTACTATGTTAAATATTTGATAAATCCATGTTGAGTATATGTTGTACTTATATTTGAAATTTATAGTGATGTATAGTAATGTATTGCTTATCAAGTTAAGAATAATTGATGGTTGATGTTATTGTTTAGTTTATGAAGACGCTGTGCTCTAAAAAAGCAAGTATACGTTATGTGCTTCGAAATTACAGAAATAGATTTATAGGAAATGTTAAATAATGTTAAAATAAATATACTTTTAAAAAAATATTTAACCTATAAACATACATCCAATCTTAGTAACTTTAAAAAATGTTAAAATATTTTGTAAAACAAATAATTTGGCGAACAGGAATTACAAACCCGCATGCCTCCATCAATTTTTCTTTTTAAAAACAGACGAAATTCCAAAATGGGGGAATTAATTTAGAAGACAAAAATTTGTATATTTTTAGCCTCAAGAACACTACCTCAATATTTTAACAACAATGGTAAACATTCGTCTAAAAATTAATCATAAGGACACATTCTTCCAAAATTATTCATAAGGATAAACATTCTTTCAAAACTGCCACCGAGCTAAAAATGATGCCTAAAAACTTCTACTGATAAGTACAAACTAATACCTAAAATCTGCTATCAATACCTAAAAACTAATACCTAAAGAAAGTTTTGCTTCAGCTAAAATAATAAAGTTGGTTATTGAGGCTAACACACTGAGAAATTTTGCTAAAAGTAATTTCCTAGTTCTAAAATAAAACTTCTCAATAGCAACATTCTATTCCACTCATGAAACCCTATTTTCATTGTTTCTTCCTCAAAATACCCAATATTAAATCAAGCATAAACCATTATTCAAAAATCCTTCAGTTTCTACTTCCTCCAAATCGATCGACGATGCTTCTCCCCCATCCGCCTTTGTATTCGAATATGGTGAACAGTTTCAGCGGTAGATGTTAGATCTATTAGTTCAGTTGAAAGCACCATCTAGCAAAATATAGTCATCGTACAACTATGCAAACGGGAATTTGGAAGGCCCTGTTGGTCAGTGCTTGTGGCCATGGATGCTAAAGGTGAAATCTTGGATGAAGAGGATGAGTTCTGCTAGAAAGAAAGTAGTTTTGAGCTTTTGCACATGCACAAATGTGTTTGTGCACACAAGATCTAGAAATGGAAAAATATAGAATAGTGGATTGCAACTTTTCAAGAAAATCAAAGAAAAAAAATAAACGGTGATTCAAAGAAAATGACAAGAAGATGCAAGTTTTCAGGAAGATGACTGAGCTACTAAGTAGAACATTGACCTCTGCATAGCCAAGAATATCAATTGGCAATTTCAAAAATAAGAAATACCGTTGTATGGTGGCAAAGGACAAACAACTAAATTGATATGTAATTTGTAGAAAAATGAAAGATGAGAAATATATGAATTGACAAGATTGTATCTATAAATTTGCAGAAAATTGAGGGACAGAGGAATGTAAATTGCAAGAAAACAAGAATTACCTAAGAGCCAACTGCTGATTAATGAAGTATAGCAAAAATGAAAGAAATTATATGGTAAAAAATGAACATGGAATTTAAGCACAGGATCTAAAATTGGTAGTGATGAATAAGAAAAACACAAGGAACCGTAACAAGTTGTAACTAGTAATAAAATCACAGTGCAAGAATCGAGAACATGCTTTTTCAACTATTGGAAATGAATAACAAGAACTTAAAAATGTATGAATGCAGGAATTTAACAAACAGAGAATTGAATTGACAAGAAGAACAATATGAACTAATAATTGGGATAGAGTTTGTACCTAACAAAATTAAGCAAACTAGCTGTAGTAATTGAAAAGAAAATAAAAATATTGATCTAAAAAAAAGTTGCAACAGAATTGAAAAAAATGATGAACTGAGAATGAAGAAGATAAATGCTTCAGATTTTTTTCCATCCTTTCACTATGGTTTACATCCACTTATATATAGTTTCATGCCCAGTTCACAAGCCAAAACCTATTTACAATAACAACTAGTACAACACACTTTCGACCACGCAGACAAGTTCATTTACACAATAATGGGTCCATATTCTCGGCAGTTCAAACACATGCATTAGCAAGCATAGAAACTAGGAATTGCATCTATGCACGTGCTCACATGCACCAATTACACATCTATCCACCTCCTTCCCCAAGCCTGGTTCACTACAACTAGCAACTCCATCAACTACATGCCTGCTCTGGCCATCTTCAGTCATCACCTCTGACAAACTCTGACCGGACACTGATGATCTGTCTTAGAAACTATTGCCACCTATACTTTTCTTCCCTGTAATAAGCATTATCAGACTGAGGTTATTACATCTCCCTTCTCCTTCAAAAATGGACCTTGTCCCAAGGTCCAAGGTAGGAAATTTTTGTATGATTGGCCAGTAGTCTTCCCATGTTGCTTCTTCTATAGGTTTGTCTTTCCACTTCACCAAAATTTGCACTACAGCCTCTTTGTTTCTAGGAATCATTATCTATCAAGAATTGCCTTTGGTTGTTCCAAAATTTCTTCAACAAAGCTGGGTGCATCTTCTTGTATTACTACATCATTTCAAAGCCTTTTTTTAACTGAGAAACATGAACTACGAGATGTATTTTAGCTTCAGGTGGTAACTGCAGTTTGTAAGCCACTTTACCAATTTTTTCAATGATCAAATAAGGGCCATAATACTTTGGAGCTAGCTTGTGAGTTCTCTGGTTCCTTGCAGTGAGCTATTTATAGGGTTGTAGCTTCAAATACATCCAATCCCCACTGTCAAATTCTCTCTCTGTCCTTCTTTTATCTGCATATTTCTTCGTTCTGTTTTGTGCAAGCTTTAAACTATCCTTTAAAAACACTATGATAATATCTCTAATGCAGAGTACTTCTTCCACTTGTTCCACTTTAGCGGTATTAGGAATGTATGATAATAGATTGGGAGAATCCACACCATAAACTGCTTTATAAGGAGTGGTGTTAGTAGAGTTCTTCCAGGTAGTATTATACTAGTATTCTGCTACAGTAAGCCATTTAGCCCACTCATGTGGCTTGTGACATACAAAACACCTCAGGTAGCTCTCTAGAATTTTATTCACCACTTCAGTTTGACCATCACTTTGTGGATGATAGACAGTGCTCATTTTCAATGTACAACCTTGTAGTTTAAATAGTTCCTGCCAAAATCTACTTGTGAAAATAGCATCTCTATCACTTACTGTCACTACAACAAAACAACCATTTTACAACGGGCAATGTCCGTTGTAATATTTGATTTCGTAACGGGCATGCGCCCGTTGTATTAGGCCTCGTTGTAATAGTTTGACCATATTTTACAACGGGCAATGCCCGTTGTAATATGGATTTCGCGACGGGCAATGCCCGTTGTAATTCATGATATTGCAACGGTTTTTGACCGTTGCAAAATAAATGCAAATTTTAAAAAAAATTACAGCAGCATCCATGCAGTACATCCATACCAATAATGAACAATTTAACGAGTAATAAATATTATCATAAAACAACCAAAATCACATACGAAAAGACTAAAAGCATTTCCTATTCATCTTAGTTTTGTTCACTGGCTGTTTACATTTCATCAAAATAGTATTACATTACACTGTGCATTTCATTTCATCAAAACTGTTATCTGTTGTTTACATTCCTTGTTACAACTGCATTATCCTCCTGTCATTCCATTTGAACCACCAACACATTTTCCTTCAAACTAAACAAACACTTCACCAATTTAACCAACATCTCTTCATTACACGTTCTTGCTAACTGCAATTCTATCATCATCCACTTCTTTCAACATTTTGCCTACATAATAAAACAACTGCCACATTCTCCTCCCAAACCCCCACTTCTACACACCAACTTCAACCCATTTCATTCAACAAAACAATCCCACAATTCTTCCTACAACATACATGCACCTACCCCCATCACCTGATACAAACTTCAACTCCATTACACTACAACCATTTCTCAAAACTTGCCTCTATTCTATAACTTGCCTCCTTTCTTTATCATAAAAATCACCTACCACACTTCCAGAAAATACACTACACTCAAGCAGCAGCCTGCTTCCTCCCACTCCTTCCAAACCGTCACCATCACCTTACTGGTTCTTCACTCCCCACCCTTGCTTCTTCATTTTCCATACACTGCCTTCAATAACATCACAAGTGCAATTCAAACCATCCTCCTCCTCTCTTCTCCCCACAATCGAACAACTTCAAACAACTCAAGTCGAACCCCATGCGACTCTCAAACAACCCAAATCGCAAACCATCAAAATCCTTAATCGCATCACCGAAACAGTCAACAAATCAAGAAGTGGGACCACAATAAAACAACTCAGGTACTTCCCTGAATCAGCGAACTTGAAGCACCACCACCGGCTAGCCTCATCATCGAAATGACCTCGATTTCAACACCCTCGACATCGATTTCGACAATCGCAAGTTCAATCGCTAACAGAACCAACCCAATTCGCGATCACTTCGAAACCCCAAATCGAAATACTACCACCAGTTTCCACCGCAACCTCCTAAATCACCGCAACCAAGTCACCCAAACCACCACTGCAATTCGCTCCAAACCCGAGCATCGCATCACGCATCCCCAGCCACCGTTTCTTCTGCAACCTTTAGCGACTCCAAATCCCAGACCACATCGACGTAAATTGCTGTTTTTGGGGATGAGGATTTCAACTTGTTTTGGGGAGTGTCGATTTATGGTTTGGAGAGTGTTCTTCTGTCTATTTTTTAATTTTTGTTAGTGTTGGATTTACAAGTATGAACTTTCTTCCCTAATTGCTTAGGGAAAGGACTTGGAATAGATTAGGCAGGTGGCGACTAGGTCATGTTAGCGGTAGGCAGCGGCTTGGAGGACAAATTACAGGAGGTGGTGGATGATGGGTCGGCGACGGAAGGGTTTTAATTTGGATCTGGATGCAGATTTGAGAAATTTGGGATTTTGATGTGAAGACTAACACGTGAAGTTAATATAAAATGAGGAAAAGGATAAAAATTTGATGATGGAGCCAAAAATTTAGATTGGAGGGAAAAATTTGGAAATGGAGCCAAAATTTCGTTGTTCAGAACTAAGTTATTACAACGGCCATCTATTACAACGGTCCTGAATGGACCGTTGTAATAGCCTTCTATTACAACGGGCAGCAAATGCCTGTTGTAAAAAGGGTGTTGTATAGGCATCTATTACAACGGTCCTGAATCGACCGTTGTAATAGCCTTCTATTACAACGGGCAGCAAGTCCCGTTGTAAAAGGGCATTGTAATAGGGTATTTTTGTTGTAGTGTATGGATTTGGGTAAACCATGCAGCTTAAAAACTCCATCAAAAAATACGGTAGCTACTTCTTTTTCTATGAAGGGGTGACTCATGGGAAAGAAGTGTGCATACTTACTCAATCTATCCACTACTACAAATATAATAGTGTATCTTTGGCTTGTTGGTAAGCATGTAATAAAATCCATGGATACATCTGCCCATATTCTTTCTGGAATGGGCAAGCATTGTAGAAGACCAGGAACCAATATATTCTCCTCTTTATTTCTCTAGCATTCATCACATTTTCACAAAAAGTTCCACATCTTTTTTTCATTTTTTTACAATAGAAAACTTGCTTTATTTTTTTCGGTGTGGCTTTAATACCCGAATGTCCTCTCAAAGGAGTTGAATGATGTTCTTTTATAAGTGGTAATGACAGCTCTTTTATATTGTAGTCAATCAACAATTTTCCTTTATGGTATATCATTTCATCCACTATTTGATACTTGCTGTTAGGTGGGGTCTGAGTTTGTAGCTATAGAATTTGCTGCTTGTATCATGCTGAAGAGTGAAGTGTTTTTTAAGCTCCAGGAACCAAGGTGCTTGCACTAAAGTTATGGCATTCAAGTCCACATCAACTTTATGACCATGCCCCTCTTCAATTTCTTCCCTTCTAGATAGGGCATCGGCTATTATATTTTCTTTTCCACTTTTATACTCAACTCTATAATCAAATTCATGCAACTTGGCTAACCACTTGTGTTGTAATCCCGTATGAATTTTTTTGTGTTAATGGGTATTTGAGACTTTGGTGGTCTGTTTGAATTTCGATATGCCTTCCTAATAAGTACTGGCTCCATTTTTGTGTGGCTATAATGATAGCCAGTAGCTCCTTTTCATAAGTAGACAAGGCTAAATTTTTTCCGTGCAAAGCTTTACTCAAAAATGCAAGTGGTCTACCATTTTGAGATAACACGACACCTATTCCATGTCCACTAGCATCACATTCCAGAACAAATGGCATATTAAAGTCAGGCATAGCTAGAATAGGTGGGTTGATCAAACACTTTTTCAATTGTTCAAAAGACTGTTTAGCTGCTTCATTACATTTAAAAGAGTTCTTTTTCAACATCTCAGTCATAGGCTTGGCTATTATCCCATAGTTACTTATAAACTTCCTGTAATACCCAGTGAGTCCTAAAAACCCTCTCAGTGCCTTTAATGTTTGAGGTAGTGGCCACTCTACAATAGCTTGGATTTTAGAGGGCTCAAAACAGCCACTCCTTTTGTAGAAATCACATGCCCCAAGTATTCTAAAGTTTCTTTAGCAAAATTACATTTTGACAGCTTGACCACTAGCTGATTTTCCTATAAAACTTGGAATGCTTTTTCAAGATGTTGTAGATGCTCAAACCATGATTTACTGTACACTAATATATCATTAAAAAACACCAATATGAATTTTCTCAAGTATGTTTTAAAAATATCATTCATCGGGGACTGGAAAGTGGAAGGAGCATTGACCAAACTAAAAGGCATTACATGGAATTCATAATGCCCATGATGAGTTCTGAAGGCAGTCTTAGGTATATCAGGTTCATGCATTCGAATTTGATGATAGCTCGACCTTAAATCTAACTTAGAAAACCATTTAGATCCTTGGAGTTCATTAACCAAGGGAATAAGAAATTTATCTTTTATGGTATGGGCATTCAAACTTCTATAATCAACACATAACCTCCACGTGCCATCCTTCTTTTTAACCATCACAACTGGAGAAGAATAGGAGCTGCTACTAGGCCTGATAAGTCCAGTCTTCAACATGTCATCAATGATTTTCTCTAGTTCATTTTTATGTGGTAGGAATGTCGATATGGCTTCAAACAAATGGGTTTGGTGTTAGGAATAAGTGGTATTATATGATCACGGGTTCTTTGTGGAGGAAAACTAGGAGTGTCAAAGGTGATTTCAGGGTATTGTTTCAAAAGATGGGTGATTTCGGTTGGAATGAAGGGGTCAGGTTCCTCGTCTTGTGGCAAATGCAGGCATAACATCATGGTAGTTTGACCATGTGCACTCTCCTTGTCCATAATCTTTTTATCAACCATTCTTACATCTACTGGCTTAATGCCTTGCCATATATGGTGCTTGTTGTTATGTTGAAACTTCACTTATAATTTCTCCAGATTCAATGTGATTTCCCTCAAACTTTTCATCCACTATGCACCAAGCACCAAGCACCACCTGACAGCCTACTAAAGGCAACAAGAGAAGGTCAACTGACATCCTACACCCTTGACACTTCAATATAACACTTTTACAAATTCCTGAACCAGTCAACTTCTCACCATTAGCTCCTGTAACCTCATACACCTTTGACTCATCGGTTTTCAACCTTAGCTTCCTTGCCAATTCCTCATTAATGAAACTATGAGTAGACCCCGAATCAATCAGGATTTGTATAGGTTTGTTATTGATAACTCCCCTCACCTTAATGGTTGATAATGCAGGAATACCACACATAGCTTAAAGTGTTATAGATATGGTTTCTTCCATTATAGGTTCAACTTCTGCCTCCCCTACTTCTTCAATCTCGTTGTCATCATATAATCCTTCATCTTTGAGTGTCATCACCCCCTCCAACACATATACTCGAGGTGTGGGGCACTTATGGTCCTTGTGCCATTTTTTGTTTACAACCATAACATAGGCCTTGCCTTCTATCTCAATAATTTCGGTAGGAGTGAGGCCCTTATTGCGAGCCAAATTCTCTAAGGCAACATTACCTTCCTTAGGATTTGAGGTAGATAGGTGGTTAGGATTAGCTTTGGTGGGTTGGGCAGGAGTTGTTTGATGGTTCTTGGAAAAGGGTGGGCTAGTGCCCTTGTGGCCTTTCTTTGTCTGCACATATTTACTCTCGAACATTTTAGCCAGTGTTACCGCTTCTCTGAAGTCATGTGGTCTTTAAGTCAACACATCATAATGTATCTCCTCCTTCAATCCACCAATGAATCGGTCGAGCAAGAATTTAGGTGGTAAAGTTTTTATTACAGCTTGTAACTGCTCAAATCTACACAAATATGCTCTAACAGTGGTATACTGCTTCAGCTTGGATAATGTTTCATAAGGTCGCTCCATCTCTTCTAAGTTAAATCTAACTAAAATCTCCTCTTTAAACACAAGCCACAACTCATAATTCTCAACTATATTGGTGTACCAATGATACTATTGAAGGGCTTCTTTCTTAAGTGAAAATGAAGTGATTTCTACCCACTGACACACATCAGTATGGTGGAATCTGAAGTACTGTTCCACTTGCCTCAACTAGTCAGCAACAACTTCTTCTCCAGTGAATATAGGAAAGTCAAACTTCATAGTGATTGGGTGATGGTAGGCAGGTGGGTTATAGTTATAATTAGAGTCAGGCACACAGTAGTTAGGGTAGCTATTTCTTGGTTGTTGGGGCGATTCTGGAGGCTGTAGAGGGGGTTCAAGGGAAATTGAATGTTTCTTGGAGAAGGATAAGGGTTTCTAGGAGGTGATATATTTCTTGGTGGAGGAGCCATATTTCTTGGAGGTGGATACGTTGCTGGAGGGATAGGACGTGGAATATATTGATGATAGAGGTGTGGTTCATTTGGTTGCTGTGGTGATACAAAATGATGGTTTATTGGTGATGGAGTATTAATCATGGGAGGTGGAATAGTAACTGGTGGGGGAGTTGGTGGTATCGAAGTAGATGCCTGCTCTCTAAGTTGTTGCCTAGCTAAGGCATTCAAGACATTATTAAACCCCTCAATTTTTTGCTCGAGACTCTTCAAGATATCATTAATATTGCTGTTGAATTCACATTGTAAATGCCATTGTTGATCTGCTTCTTGATCAGGAATGGTTTCTTGTTTGTGGTATTCAGGATAATCAGGATCGATATGAGGGTTAGGGTTAGGGTTCGCCTCAGCTGCACGCTCTGATACCAAATTGCAAGGCCCTGGTTGGTCAATGCTCTTGGCCATGGATGCTGAAGGTGAAATCTTGGATGAAGAGGATGAGTCCTGGTAGAAAGAAAGGAGTTTTGAGCTTGTGCACGTGCACAAATGCATTTGTGCACACAAGATCAAGAAATGGAAAAATGAAGAATAGTGGATTGCAACTTTTCAAGAAAATCAAAGAAAAAAATAAATGGTGATTCAAAGAAAATGATAAGAAGATGCAAGTTTTCAAGAAGATGACTGAGCTGCTGAGTAGAACATTGACCTTTGCATAGCCAAGAATATCGATTGGCAATTTCAAAAAACAAGAAATACTATTGTATGGTGGCAAAGGACAAGCAACTAAATTGATATGTAATTTGTAGAAAAATGAAAATGAGAAATATATGAATTGACAAGATTGTATCTATAAATCTGCAGAAAATTGATAAAGAGAGGAATGTAAATTGCAAGAAAACAAGAATTGCCCGTGATCCAACTGCTGATTAATGAAGTATAGCAAAAATGAAACAAATTATGTGGAAAATGAACACAGAATTTAGGCACAGGATCTAAAATTGGTAGTGATGAACAAGAAAAACACAAGGAACTGTAACAATTTGTAACTAGTAATAGAATCACAGTGCAAGAATCGAGAACATGCTTTTTCAAATACTGGAAATGAAAAACAAAAACTTAAAAATGTATGAATGCAGGAATTTAACAAACAGAGAATTGAATTGACAAGAAGAACAATATGAACTAATAATTGGAATAGAATTTGTAACTAACAAAATTGAGTAAACTAGCTACAGTAATTGAAAAGAAAAGAAAAATACTGATCTAAAAAAAAGTTGCAACAGAATTGAAAAAATGAAGAACTAAGGATGAAGAAGAAGATAAATGCTTCGGGTTTTTTTTCTCCATCATTTCACCATGGTCATACACTTATATACCCTATTTACAATAACAACGAGTACTACACACTTTCGACCACACACTAGCCCATTTACACAACACAAGACCCATATTCTCAGCAGTTCAAACACATGCATCAGCAAGCATAGAAACTAGGAATTGCATTTGTGCACGTGCACACATGCACCAATGACACATCAATCCATCTCCTTCCCCAAGCCTGGTTCACTACAGCTAGCAACTCCATCGACTACAGGCATGCTCTGACCATCTTCAGTAATCACCTCTAACGAACTCTGAATGGACACTGATGATCTGACCCAGAAACTGTTGCCACCTATACTTTTCTTCCCTGGCGTTATCAGACCGAGCTTATTACAGAATTAAAGGCATCCTCGTGACAAAGACATTCATACCGTCGCCGCAGTTCAAGCTGTGAGGTATAATTTACTTATCAAACTGCTTATTCTACAATTTTTCTGTCACTACTTTGTACGCTAGCCTGATGTTGGAACTTAATTTAACCAACCGTTGGTTTAATTGCCGAGCTTTAACATTATGTGTGGTGTACTTTACTGCTAACGGTGTTATAATCCATCAACTGGCATGCAGATTACAACAAACGTGTTAAATTGGGTTCACCAAATAAAAATTGGGTTTTACCTGATTTATTTGTTATTTTATAGTTTAACTGTGTTATGTTTGTTCGTTGTCATATCTTATTTTAATTTTGTATAAAATTTGCTGAATGTTTTGATCTGGAATGTTTTCATACCTAAATTATCCCACGCATGCTACTACGATGTTCATAGCTTTAATACCAAAGTCAATTTCATTTTGTATGTATTGTTGTTGTGCATCTATCTCAAAATGAGATTTATAGTTTGACATTGCCATAACTATATAAGCTTTTTGATCTGCTTGGATAGTTGGATTTTCGCACCTTTCAAACTTATTAAAGATGAAACCTAGTGCATGAGGCTTCCACACGATAATGGACTTTGGGGAGGTCGATAATGTACGCAGCCTATCCCTCACATTTCCATAACTTTAGGCATATTCCCACTTTTTAAACTTATTAACTTCATTTTTTACCGTCTACACGAACCTACTCCCCATTATTTGTCTACCGTTAACAAAATAATGCTATATTAAAATTTTCAAGTTGGATAAACATGTTACCAATTTTTAGTTTTTCTTATTCGAACAATTTCCAATATCTGTTTAACATTCGCAAAATAAGGTTGTACTTAATACTTCAAACTTGATAAACTGCTACTGTTTGGATTATGCTTTTGATTTCAGATTGCAACTGTTCTAACCTTTTTGCTTGCATTATTTTTTTGCGATTTTTAAACCTGCTAATTTAAGTTTCCGAAGCTATATATACCTGCTTCTCATGATATGCTCAACCTTCACAACCATTCTTTTTATTTGACAGTATAAACACAGAAAAGTTGTTATTGGTTCTCCGTTCTAATGTTTGAATACTAATCTTCAACTACAGATGTTAAGGGAAGTTTCTGAACCATGGTATAAGGTTCCGGCCGGAACCTCGAGATTCCAACCATCATGGTTCGGTTCCAGCCGAAGGCGGGACGGGATTAAGTTAAAATCCCGTCTTGGAGACTGATCGGGAAAAAAAACAGAAAACATTCGAGCATGCTGCAGCAAGTGGAAACGAAAGGAAAATGACATCAAAAGAAAGCAAATGGAATCGAATTTAGCATCGAAAATACTTTGTCTCAACAGAAATAAAAAGTTACCTAGGAATTCAAGAGCATCAGAGAGAGGAAAGGAATTCGAGCATCAGGGGAAGGAAAGGAATTCGAGCATCAGAGGGAGGAAAGGAATTCGAGTATGTTTGCGTCGTTGATCTCGTCGATTTTTCAATTCCAGCGGTTGCGCATTTTTTCTTTCCATTTGTTATTTTCAGTACGCAGTGACAAACTTTAGGAACTAGGGCTAGAAATTTAGGATAAAAATTTGGTGGGCTTTGGGCTTGACTGTTTTTTATAATAGGATCTAGGTTTTACTGGCTGTTTCTTTTGATACAAGGGTTATGCTGATTTAAAACATGCGGACGGTATTGTTAATTAAAATAGTTATGTTAATTACAACAGATGTCTGAATTTAATATTAACTAATGTTTAAGCAGTTATGCTGTTTATAATCTCTTTATAAACTATGTTTTGTATTATATTTGCAACCTTTATTGTCACTTTTTCAATAAACATACAAAAATCCAATATCAAGACCGAAACAAAAACCGAAATTTTTGAAATTAACCGAAACCAAGCAAATTTCAAATGACCAAAACCTAGACCGAGTTCTCAAACCTTGCTTTGAACTGTTAGCCTCTCTTTTGTATTTTATTTTTAAAAAGGACAAAATTTCAAATTAGGCCCGAGAGAGAAACCTATTTTAACTTTGGGGCTCGTTTAAAACTTATTACAAAAATATACCTTTCTTTGCTTATTACAACATTTTATATTTGTGCAATCCAAATTTGCGCAATTACAATTTTCTTTTCCAAATATTACACTTTCGTAATCCAAATTTGCTTAAGCATAAATTTTTTCTTTAAAAAATACACTTGCGCAGTTCAAATTGTGCTAAACTAGGCCTATTTTTGAAATAAGTTTTTTTTGAGGACTAAAGTTGAAATAAAAATGTTTGGGGCATAATTTGAAATTTGTCCTTTTAAAACACCATACAGGTACCATTGTATGTCTGTGTAAAATTAACTGCTGCAGTAGTTCACCCTTGTCAGTGAAACATCTTAATTTTAAATATTACTTCTGTTATCAAAGATTATAAATTAAAGACCCATTACAAATGCAAAGAGTGGTAGAAAATGATTTTTAGCTAGTGAATTGTTAATTCTGTACTGGTTAAAAAGGCTAATCTGTTCGTTAAAATTTTGATTTAACCGTTATATTTCCACTTTCTCTTAGTACACAGTATGTTGACCCTTCAGCGTTCCATTATATCAAATTAAATTGTATTATATGTAATATGTAAGGTTCTACTGCATAAATAAAAGCGAGGGATCATTTTTTTATGTTGTGCATTTTTAAAAAAAGGATTAATGATCACCATATAATGGATTTTACTAACACATGATATTTTTTGTGTCTGTTCTTGTACCAATTGCATGATGTAAATGTAGGATCACCTGTTATTGTTGTGCAGTTTAAAATGGAAAATTAAGTTATTAATCTTAGCGGATATGAGTTTAATAACAAAGAGACTGTTTTTGTATCCGTTTGTCTGCTGTGTGATGAATCTATGTTCTGTATAATGATGTTACATTACATATATTTTTGTAATCTTACACTGCTATGCAATATTTTTGTAATCACAAAACCACATATTATCACAAAACCAAAAGATGTACGGTGTGCCTCAGAGACTGACGGTGCTAAGTCAGTTTTGAATTATGCTATTCATAATATCTTCTTTGGATGCCTGACCATGTACATAGAATTAAACTTAAAATCACCGTAGTCTGGTATTTTCGTTATGTGTAAGATGCAATTGATTTTTTTCCAATGCATAATCATGTATAAAGTGCAAAGGTGTGCACACATAAGAAAACAGTTGTTACTAGGACTGAAAAGAGCTGCAGGCTACGCTTCAAAAATCTTGGAAAGATCACAAAAGATATACTGAATTTAACGTACAACGATGTATGATAGATAAGATTTGAAATGTATCGAAACTGATATCTTGAAGAAGAAATTGAATTGAATACTGCTGTAATTCTTTATTGCAGAATGAATTGTTGGTTACAGTTTTCTTTCATACATTTTTCTGATGCCAGTAGCATTCTCTTATATACAATTTAAAACAAAGAATGGGCTTTGGGCTTTCGGGTATGGCAACGGCCCATATGAGCTTTCACAATGCTGAGATAAAAATACATATTAAGCCGCATACTGTAGTATCTAGATTAACCCTAGAGTGGGGTGAATAGGTTTATAGCAAATTTTCTTGATATAAACACAGAAACAAAACGCAGAAATAAATATGCTGAAAAAGTAAATCACACACAAAATTTACCCAGCTTCGGCAACCCCTGCCTACTGCTGCATTCCCAGATTTCTATTAGAATTAAACAGTATCACGCTTACAAACACTCTACTAGACTCGCAGACATTTGCTCCCGCTCACAAACACTCTACTAGACTCGCAAACATTTGCTCCCGCTCACAAACACTCTACTAGACTCGCACACCCTGCTCCCGCCTATAGAGTTTCGTTTACTCGCAAACTCTGCTCCCGCCTATTAGGCTTTGCTTACTCGCAAACTCTGCTCCCGCCTATAGAGCTTTACAAACTCGCACACCCTGCTCACTGAACTAATTCTGACTAGACAATCTGACACTACCTAAACCCTAGGTGGTGATTTACAAATTCTTTTGATTCGAAAATAAAAAACAACAATTAACAGACAATAAGAGATAACCCTAAACCCTAATTAAAAATATACTAAAGCCTTAAATAATAAAACAAGGTCGGCCCCTATTCTCTTCTTCAACCCGTTCCTTTTTCTTTTTATTTGCTCCGTTCGTTGTTTTGAGATAGTGGCGACTTTGTCCTTCAATCCAAATTAGGGCTTTCGTTCGTGATTCAAATTAGGGCTTTCGAAGTGCCGACAATATGTTGATTGATTCGATGATTATTCGCGTGTAGCCTTGATCGATTGTTGCTCACTTCGGCTGCTTCGTTGATCGAATTCTTTCCTTGATTCGGTATGTAATTATTTGCTTTTGCTTTATTGATTTTATGCTTTCTGGAATTCGATGATTAAATTGCCGATGATGATTGGGCTTATATAGGATTCGAAATCCTATTTTTGCGTTCGTATAAAATTGTTAGAATTTGTCAATTTCGTCATCTCGGCCACTTGATGATGCTTGAATGTTTGAGATTTATTCTGACTTTTTCATAATCGTATAAACTTGGGTTACTTGGTTTAAAATTGACGGCTTTGAATTTATGTTTGATCATGCCTCCGTGAATTTCTCCGACTTGACTAGCTTGCGATGTTGATTTTGTTTATGCTCGACTTTGTTCAGTAGCACACGGTTTTGATCTTGTTCGTCCCTGAACCTTACTGTTTTGCTTTAACCTGTATATCATTATCTTCGGTCTGGTTTGCTCTAAAAGAATGGTGGCTTATTTTCCTTTGACTTGTATGTAGTCAGACTTGATTGACTTGTTGTTTCGAACATACTTCAATTCATCTGTACTTGGTGCCTGGTCTTGTGATATGATTATAGCCATAGTTTGATGGTGCCATGATTATTGTTGCTGTACACTTATCTTGATACTTGCCTGGTCTGGTTCTCGGCCTATAGTGTTCATGATGCATTTTGTTGGTTTCAAGTTTTGTTGACATGTGCATTTGTCTTTGCACTTGCACACTGCTGCTTGGTTGTGTACTTGGGCTTTTAGTTTCTTGATACGACTATGCACTGACCATGTGGTCTTTTGATCTGTTCTTCGAGTCAGTGGTGTGTGTGCGTTGTCTGGTTGGTGCATTGCCACACTGTACATTTGAACTTGGTCTCTGTTGCGTCTTTGGTTTTGGGGCTGCTGTGTTATCATCATATTGGTTTGGTTGTTTGATTTTTACTGTCCACATGTCACTGGTCTTGATCAATGCTCGGCCATGTTGCATATTGGACATTGGTGTACTTGACTGTTGCTTGATTTTCCTGTTGAGACCTCTGCACTGTGCCTTGTAGTCTTGTGGCACTGCTTGCAGTCATATTGTATTGGATTTGTTCATGTTGCATCAACTTGTTTTGTACTGATGCACTTCTGTTTGCTGTAATATTGGCTTGTGACATTCATGTTGCAACTGGTTTACTGTCTTGTTTATATTAGACTAGTCGACATTTGATTCTTGAGTTTTGTCCATTTGCACCTGTGTTGAATCCAGTTTCACAGCTCGGGTTTGACCCAGTGCTGAAGTTGAAATTTTATTTATGTTGCACGTGAGTTGAACCCGGCTTTTTATTTGGGTTTGACCTGTGCTCACCTGTCCCTGTAAAACAATTAAGTGTATATCGGTGTGCACGGCCTTATGGCATATACAGTGATACACTGTGTATGTCACAAGTTGTTCGTGTATGATGAATTCAAATTTAAATGATGACGAACAACCCAAATAACTGAGGCAAATATTATTTTCAAAATTCATCTTTTATTTTATATTGCAAAAATATTTCTTTTTCAATTTTACTGCGTTAGTTTATATTTTTGCAGATTGCTCAGATGCTGGTTTCAAACTGGAAAGAAGTTGAAGATAAATACGAATGTGAGTGATATGTAGTGAGGTGAACTGTAAATATGAAATGTGATGTAATCAAAATTGTATATGTATAGTGAGAGCATGAAATTGTACTATTCAAAATTGTAATAAATATTAGTTTGAATAAAATATTCGTTTGAATTCAAATTCTGTGTTATTTAATTTTATTCAACAAATATTTATTTAATCTGTGAAAAACAAAATAGTACATTACCAAATACATTTAAATGAATGTATATATGTTTATTATCATCAAACAAAAATCATATAAGCGCAAAGCGCATATTCAACAATCTCCCCCTTTTGATGATAACAAACATATATTTAAGATTTTGAATGTATTAAATGTATTTGATCGTTCAATTTGTTCCCCCTATTTGAATGCTCCCTCTCTACACAATACTCCCCCTACATATATGCATACAAATAGAAATATATAAATGAGCCTAGATGCAAATGGAAAATTATTTGACCTTTGCTTGATTCTATTTGACAAAATCTTAACTTTTCTCTCCCCCATTTGTTATCAGCAAAAGAATAACAGTGTTATAAAAATAGGGATGAAGTGACAGACATGAATCAAACATTTAACTCAATTGAATATAAATATCAAATTTCAATAAAACTCAAACAAAAATCATAATTACCCTTGTCGGACGCATATTCCACTTTCAGAAGTGATGGAGATAAAATCATCAAAAAATCATACAGTTCTGTCTATTTGTGGTATATTTATTTCGGGAAATTTGAATATCTACTAACCATGCATAACCGTTAGGACTTTTAAATGAGATTAGTAGTATTCCAATTTAATTTTTTAAAATGAATTCAAGTATCTTCTAACCACGCATAACCGTGAGGACTTTTAAATGGGATTAGAATCAACTTGTCTATTTAATCAATTAATTTTGATATGCGTTCCATACATGCATAACCATGAGGACTTTTAAATGAGCATGGAAGCACATAATCAAAAATCCAAGTAATTCACCCATGCATAACCGTGAGGACTTTTAAATGAGAGTGAATACTTTTGGATATTTATTTTATTGAAGAATATAATAAATTGAAGCACAGATAATTTCCTTTATAATAATATAAATTGAAGAACGAATAATTTCCTTTGTAAACTACCACCAATTTACATACTATATATGATTTTGATGAGTGATGGTCGATAGAAAGATGATAGGAATAGAAATGATCATGGAATTTTTACCCAACAAAATTTTTTTATAACTCTTGTTATAAAATTCTAAAGAAATTTTTCTAAATATATTGTCTTGAGTAATGTATGACAAATATCGACACTCATCACTTTTTCAATCACTATTGATCTTTTCGATAATCATTAGGGAGTTAGATTAGTCAAAATTTGTCATTTAAAATCAAATAAAAATGACTAATCTGAAAATATGGTCAAAAAAAGATTTTATCGAAGGGGTTATATGAAGAAAAAAAATTCTGCTATTTGAAAAATTATTTCAAGTGAAATATATGCAGATATTTTCTTTGGAAAAAAAACGATGCAGCAAATGAATGTTTCAAAAATTAATCATGTTCCACTAGTAATTTTTCTATCAACTATATTACCAGTGTAGTCTGCATCTGAATTTAAATTTCACTCAATATTCACTCGTTGGATGTCAAAGACCAGATTGTGAAATTTCAACAAATTATCTCATAATTGTTTTCAACAATTTTTAAATGAAATTCTCTTGGATTTGAATTGAGACCGTGTTAACAATCAAACAAATATCATAGTGTCATTTTCAGAAAGAATTATTTTCATGTGTAATCAACAGTCAATCAACATCATAATTATTTCAAAAACAATTTCTTGAAGTTTCAACAATTTCTTAAAAACCTTTTTAACAGCTTTTCACATGAAATCTGAAATCGTGCAAATTTACAAGCAGTGACCAAAATGTCAAAACAAATATATCTACGTGTAGCATGAGTAATCAAAGATCAATAAAATACCATCATTTGATCGAACAATTTATATGGATTAGTTCAACGTTGAAAATCTGATTGGTCATCATTTAAGCATAAAATAAGGTCATAAATAAGAACAAGTCATGTAGGATCATATCAAGTAAGTCCAAAACAGTCAACCATCATAATTACTCCAAGTAATTCAATTTAAAGATGATTGGTCAATATTTTGAAAAAATCATAGAATCAAAATCATCATCTTTTTTTCATCTCAATATTGGCTGATTTAATTCAGATTATGGTGCAGATTATCACATTTAATATATCGTTCAAAACAAATTTACCTGTTTTACCTTTACGATAATTTTTCGTCGTTGTCCATTGTGATTCTGTCACCTTTATACTAGGCTAAGGAACTTTGCTTTGTCGCTCGTTGTGTTTTTGGAACAGCCAAAATCCAGAGAACACCGTTGTTGTTCCTTAGCCTGCCACCACACCTACACGATGAAAGATTTATGTGACCTATTTGTTTTTATAGGTCCATGATTGTTAGTGGCAGAATATGAAAAATATGTTTGTGGAGACCCAAAACTATTTATATATGTTCCTTTTGGCACCCAAATTTGTTTGACTTTTAAAGATTTTATATTTATGCCTTTTGGAACCCAAATTGGTATAGTTTTCACGTGTTTGGGTTTATACCAACAATTATTTTGATTATGTCCAAATTTTCTACAAATCGTGCACATTAAATTGACTTGATTAAATTTTGTGTTCTTATTCCTATGACTATAATTTTCAACATGATGTCCAATTATTTCAGATCGAGCAAAGACACTTTTACCTTTTGCATTATCATCATCTTGTGATTTCCCAAAACCTAGTCCTTTTCTGTTGTTAGCAAAAATTTGATTTTCCAATAACATTTTGAAAGATTTTCTCCTTTTGAAAAGTTATTCAGGGATTTCTCAAGATTTTGGACTTTGGTTTTTAATGTTGTGTTTTCAGTGACAAGTGAGGTGCATCGATTTATAAAATCCTTTTTCCTAGTGTCGACGGTTTCCTTAAGATTCAAGTTTTCTTTTTCAAGACTCTCAAAGTTATTCCTAAGTTTTGATAATTCTAAATCTAAAATCTTACATTTTTTACATTCTAGGTTTTGAATATTTTCAAGTACAGTTTTTAACCTAAAATTTTCACGAGCAAATTCTCTCCTATCAGATTTCAGTTTTTCAATTTTAGATTCAAGAGTATCCACTACCTTAGTAAGATCAAGACGCATAAAAACTAGATCTCTATAGGAATACTCACCTGCCTCACTGGATTCCTCGGAGGTTGCTTCTGATTCTGATTTCATTCTGATTTTACCATGCAACACAAGTTAGCCTCCTCTGAGCTGCTATCCGAAACTTCCTCTCCTTCTTCATCATCCCAAGTTGCTGCAAAAGCCTTCTTTTTCTTTTTCTTTCCTTTGTTGTATTTGAGAAGTGGGCATTCTGGTTTGATGTGGCCAGGCTTGCTGCAGTTATAACACGTCGGTTTATTATCGGAATTTTCAGAATCTTTTGACCTATTGCCCTTTGTTTTCTTCTTGCGTGGCTTGAATCTTGACGAGTTTCTAAGTTTATTGACAGCCATTGCAAGCTCTTCAATTGGATCTATTTCATCTTCATCGCTCTCTTGTTTGCTCTTTAAGGCAATCGTCTTCTTCTTTGGTTCGGAGTTGTTGCGTTCCTCCTTTGCTTTTAGCTCAAGCTCATATGTCATCAAGTTACCAATCAACTCCTCCATGCTTAGCTTACTCAGATCTTTCGATTCGTGTATTGCCGTGACTTTTGCCTCAAAGTTCATCGGTAGGACTCGTAGTATCTTCCGCACAAGCTCTACCTCAGTGAAGACCTTCCCAAGCGCTCTAGCGTTGTATACCAAGGTTGAAAAGCGTCCAAACATATCCTTTATGCTCTCGCCTTTGTCCATCACAAAGTTTTCGTATTCATTGCTGAATAGGGCTAGACGAGACTCCTTGACTTGAGAAGTTCCTTCGTGTGTCACCTTCAAAGTGTGCCAAATTTCCTGTGCTGTTGTACAATGAGAAATTCTATTAAATTCATTTTTATCAAGAGCACATATCAAAGCATTCATGGATTTAGCATTTGTCGTCTTCAATCTCTTATCGTTAGCATCCCATCTATCCTTAGGTTTAGGAATCTCAGTACCACCAATAGTTATAGTGGGAGGTTTATATCCAGTTTCAATAATATCCCAAATATCATAATCAACAGAACTAAGATAGATACCCATCCTAACTTTCCAATAAGCATAATCGTTCCCATTAAACATGGGTGGCCTAGCAATAGATTGCACCTCAGAAAAAGCATTATTCGGTGAATTCATGACTCTAGAGTTAATGAAAAAAAATACCGGGCTCCGATACCACTTGTAGGATCTAGATTAACCCTAGAGGGGGGGTGAATAGGGTTATAGCAAATTTTCTTGATATAAACACAGAAACAAAACACAGAAATAAATATGCTGAAAAAGTAAATCACACACAAAATTTACCCAGCTTCGGCAACCCCTGCCTACTGCTGCATTCCCAGATTTCTATTAGAATTGAACAGTATCACGCTTACAAACACTCTACTAGACTCGCAGACATTTGCTCCCGCTCACAAACACTCTACTAGACTTGCACACCCTGCTCCCGCCTATAGAGTTTCGTTTACTCGCAAACTCTGCTCCCGCCTATTAGGCTTTGCTTACTCGCAAACTCTGCTCCCGCCTATAGAGCTTTGCAAACTCGCATACCCTGCTCACTGAACTAATTCTAACTAGACAATCTGACACTACCTAAACCCTAGGTGGTGATTTAAAAATTCTTTTGATTCGAAAATAAAAAACAACAATTAACAGACAATAAGAGATAACCCTAAACCCTAATTAAAAATATACTAAAGCCTTAAATAATAAAACAAGGTCGGCCCCTATTCTCTTCTTCAACCCGTTCCTTTTTCTTTTTATTTGCTCTGTTCGTTGTTTTGAGATAGTGGCGGCTTTGTCCTTCAATCCAAATTAAGGCTTTCGTTCGTGATTCAAATTAGGGCTTTCGAAGTGCCGACAATATGTTGATTGATTCGATGATTATTCGCGTGTAGCCTTGATCGATTGTTGCTCACTTCGGCTGCTTCGTTGATCGAATTCTTTCCTTGATTCGGTATGTAATTATTTGCTTTTGCTTTATTGATTTTATGCTTTATGGAATTCGATGATTAAATTGCCGATGATGATTGGGCTTATATAGGATTCGAAATCCTATTTTTGCGTTCGTATAAAATTGTTAGAATTTGTCAATTTCGTCATCTCGGCCACTTGATGATGCTTGAATGTTTGAGATTTATTCTGACTTTTTCATAATCGTATAAACTTGGGTTACTTGGTTTAAAATTGACGGCTTTGAATTTATGTTTGATCATGCCTCCAAGAATTTCTCCGACTTGACTAGCTTGCGATGTTGATTTTGTTTATGCTCGACTTTGTTCAGTAGCACACGGTTTTGATCTTGTTCGTCCCTGAACCTTACTGTTTTGCTTTAACCTGTATATCATTATCTTCGGTCTGGTTTGCTCTAAAAGAATGGTGGCTTGTTTTCCTTTGACTCGTATGTAGTCAGACTTGATTGACTTGTTGTTTCGAACATACTTCAATTCATCTGTACTTGGTGCCTGGTCTTGTGATATGATTATAGCCATAGTTTGCTGGTGCCATGATTATTGTTGCTGTACACTTATCTTGATACTTGCCTGGTCTGGTTCTCGGCCTATAGTGTTCATGATGCATTTTGTTGGTTTCAAGTTTTGTTGACATGTGCATTTGTCTTTGCACTTGCACACTGCTGCTTGGTTGTGTACTTGGGCTTTTAGTTTCTTGATACGACTATGCACTGACCATGTGGTCTTTTGATCTGTTCTTCGAGTCAGTGGTGTGTGTGCCTTGTCTGGTTGGTGCATTGCCACACTGTGCATTTGAACTTGGTCTCTGTTGCGTCTTTGGTTTTGGGGCTGCTGTGTTATCATCATGTTGGTTTGGTTGTTTGATTTTTACTGTCCACATGTCACTGGTCTTGATCAATGCTCGGCCATGTTGCATATTGGACATTGGTGTACTTGACTGTTGCTTGATTTTCCTGTTGAGACCTCTGCACTGTGCCTTGTAGTCTTGTGGCACTGCTTGCAGTCATATTGTATTGGATTTGTTCATGTTGCATCAACTTGTTTTGTACTGATGCACTTTTGTTTGCTGTAATATTGGCTTGTGACATTCATGTTGCAACTGGTTTACTGTCTTGTTTATATTAGACTAGTCGACACTTGATTCTTGAGTTTTGGCCATTTGCACCTGTGTTGAATCCAGTTTCACAGCTCGGGTTTGACCTTATGCTGAAGTTGAAATTTTATTTATGTTGCACGTGAGTTGAACCCGGCTTTTTATTTGGGTTTGACCTGTGCTCACCTGTCCCTGTAAAATAATCAAGTGTATATCGGTGTGCACGGCCTTGTGGCATATACAGTGATACACTGTGTATGTCACAAGTTGTTCGTGTATGATGAATTCAAATTTAAATGATGACGAACAACCCAAATAACTGAGGCAAATATTATTTTTAAAATTCATCTTTTATTTTATATTGCAAAAATATTTCTTTTTCAATTTTACTGCGTTAGTTTATATTTTTGCAGATTGCTCAGATGCTGGTTTCAAACTGGAAAGAAGTTGAAGATAAATACGAGTGTGAGTGATATGTAGTGAGGTGAACTGTAAATATGAAATGTGATGTAATCAAAATTGTATATGTATAGTGAGAGCATGAAATTGTACTATTCAAAATTGTAATAAATATTAGTTTGAATAAAATATTTGTTTTGAATTCAAATTCTGTGTTATTTAATTTTATTCAATAAATATTTATTTAATCTGTGAAAAACAAAATAGTACATTACCAAATACATTTAAATGAATGTATATATATTTATTATCATCAAACAAAAATCATGTAAGCGCATATTCAACACATACTCTCTGATTCTCCCCCTCAAACCAATATTAGGTTTAGGGTTATATTTATATTTCAGATCCATGGCGGCGCTTGAGAGAGTAGTCACGAATTTCCTCGATCCTTCACACTAATTGATTATTTACTGCAAGTCCTCTCCTTTAACTGATAATTTCCAGTAATTTCTGATGTCCCTTCAGAGTTCGGCTTCAGATCTTCCTTTCTTTTAGATCTGTTTGTAGTATTATTCTGAGACAATTTGCTTGTTGAAGTTGCTCCTGTTTGAGGTGACTTGATCTGAACTTTCTTCTCTTTGTCGAAGATTGTCTCTGTGAGAACAGCCTTGTTCTCTACCTTCAGTTCAGCTTGAAACTATAGAAAGTTTCTTGCTGACAGAGCATTGGTAAGCATGTCAGCACGTTGATAAGTTGAAGGTATGTGATTGATTTGTAAATTTCCTCTCTGAACTTGCTCACGAACAAAATATAAGTCAATTTCGATGTGTTTTGTTCGTGCGTGCAATATTGGGTTGGCTGCCATGTACACAGTGCTTTGATTATCACACCATAATATTGGTTTGACTACTGTGTTGATTTGTAACTCTTTTAGTAGAGATTGTAGCCAGATTATCTCTGCGGTAGCACTTGCAACACTTCTATATTCTGCTTCTGTGCTTGATCTTGATACAGTGGTCTGTTTTTTTGAGCACCATGACACTGGATTGTCGCCAACGTAGATGCAATATCCTGTTACAGACTTTCGATCATCAATGTCTGTAGCCCAATCTACATCTGCATATGCTACGATGTTTAAATTACTGCATGCTCTTAACATTAATCCATAGTCCATTGTTCCTTTAAGATATATGAGAATCCTTTTTACTGCCTTCAAGTGTTCATCATGTGGTTCCTGCATAAATTGAGAAACTTTGTTAACATTGAATGATATATCTGGCCTAGTAATAGTAGTGTATTGTAGTGCTCCTACAATACTTCTATATTGTTTGATATTTAATATGGATTCCCTCCTGTTTTTGGATAGTTGCTGACTGCTGACCATAGGAGTTGGCTGTGACTTTACCTCATGCATCTTTGATTTGGTAAGTATTTCTTTAATGTAGTTCTTCTGACTTAGCAATATCTCTGTCTTTGATTTTCTGTTGACTTCAATCCCTAGAAAATAGTTGAGATTACCAAGATCTTTGATGGAAAATTGCTTGTTAAGATATTGTATGATGTTTGTAATCTCTGCATCATCATCACCTGTTATGATCATGTCATCAACATATATTAGAATGTAAATAATATTACTATTATAGCTTTGACAAATAAAGAGTTATCAGATTTGGTAGATTGATAGCCTAGACAAGTTAACGTGGCCTTCAGTCTATCAAACCATACTCTTGGTGCTTGTTTCAAGCCATATATGGCCTTGTTCAATTTGCAGACTTGATTATCATTTTGTCTGTACCCCTGTAGCTGTTCCATGTAGATTTCTTCTTGTAGAATCCCATTTAAGAATGCATTGTTAACATCCAGTTGCCTTGTGTCTCAGTTTTTGCTTAAGGAAATTGTGAGCACAACTCTGATAGTTGTTGGTTTAACTATAGGTGATAATGTCTCACTGAAGTCAAAACCATACTGTTGAGTATATCCTTTGGCAACTAATCTTGCCTTGTATTTGGACACTGTTCCATCTGGATTTTTCTTCAGTTTATAGGTCGATTTGCATCCTATTATGTTTTGTTTGCCGGTGGAAACACAAGATTCCATGTTTTATTCTTCATCAGTGCCTGATATTCTTCATTCATTACTGTTCTCCAGTTTTCATATCTATATGCTTGTTCAAATGACTCTAGCTCTTCAGTATTTGTTGTTGCTGTATAGACTTTTGGCTTGAATATCCCACTTTTGGATCTAGTGATCATGTGATGACCTGTTCTGGTTGGTAATTCAGTATCAATTGATGTTGAATTATCATCCTCTCTAGTGTTGTCCAGAGACTGCTCTTGTAATCTGTCAGTACTAATCCTTTGACTTTGATTGCTTGATGTAGTAGATGATTGAACAGGTATGTCAGGCTGTTCTTTTGTTCCATGACCTGGTTCAGGCAACACAGTGTGTTGTGGTTCAGAAACACCTGCTTCCTTGAGATTCCATGCTTCAGAATATACAGGTATATGTGAAATAGATGTTCTTGGATTATATATCTTCTGAGTAGTTTTTATATTTGCTGAAGCAAAAGTATTTGCACAAAAAATGGGCAAACACCTCCAAGTCGTATGATTTAGTCGATTTTAAGTTGTTCTTAGTGATTTGGGTGATTCATGCAAATATGTAAAAAGCAGGGACTAAACTGTAAAAGACACATATTTATAGTGGTTCGGCCAGAATGTGCCTACGTCCACTTTATATGTTATTCTCCTTCACTCTTCAGATTACAAGTACAAGTACAAAACTTTGATTACAAGTATATGAAAGTTGTTTGAAAGTTCTGTCTGTGCTTGAGCTCTCAAACTTGTCTGCCATTGTTGTACCTCTGCCCCTCTATTTATAGAGTGAGGCTGAGGGCAGGGGTCTTGGATGTATATAGCTGCTGGTGGGCCTGGGCTGATGTAATCTGACCTGGCAGTGTTGGTCCGGTACGCCTTGGTCCGGTGGTGAGTAGGTGGAGTTCGGTTCTGTGGGACTTGGCCTGGTGGTGAGTGGATAGAGTTTGGTTCGGTGGGACTTGGCCCGGTGGTGAGTGGATGGAGTTTGGTTCGGTGGGACTTGGTCCGTTAGTGAGTGGTCCGGTAGTGGTTGGAGCGGTAGTTGGTTCAACTATGTAGGGGAAGTGAGTTGGCTCGGCTATGCAAGGAAGTGGAGTTGGACCGGTAGTAGGTGGAAACGGGATTGGTTCGGCTATGCATGGAAGCGGGGTTGGTTCGGGAGTGCTTAGGAAAGGGGTTGGTTCGGTGGTGGTAGAAACGCACCCAACATTTGCCCCCCAAAGTGGGACATATGCCAGCATATGTCGTGCTTTGTTTTCTCGCAGTTTGGATAGCTTCATTCGGTCCAAAGCGCCGAACCGTTGGGTCCGGTCATCCCGCGCTCGCCTATAAGTAGGGGCTTCACCCCATTGTTATTCCTTTACCGTTTGAGATAGCCGAATCACCCAAGTACCGAACCACAATTCCTTTATCGTTTGAAATAGCCGAATCACCCAAGTACCGAACCACTATTCCTTCATCGTTTGAAATAGCCGAATCGATTAGGGACCGAACTAGATTTGACTACCGAACCAGGTGAGGCTTTCTCCTTATGTTGGGTACACCGAACGAGACCGGGGAGTTGAGCGCCGAATGAACCTCATGCCGGAAATGCCGAATGAGATTTCGGGCTATATGTACTTGTTTGTTTGTGTTTCCATACTCCTTGTTCTAACAGTACGTTTTCTCCTATTGTAGATAATGTCTCATAAAGTGGAAACTCGATCAGATAAAAAGAAATCCAAGGACAGAGAAGAGTCCTCCACAGTGCCCCTAGCTCAGTCAGGACCGGGACGACATGGGCCCACACCAAGATCACTAGTGGATGGATATGGCCCTCAGGAGCTCTTGAACTCTCCTCCTGACTGCTTTCCTAGCTCCCTCAAAGAGGAGCGGCTTTATGTTATTTCTCGCTCTTTTGGGATTGACAGAGCGTGTATGCTATTGCCGGGGAAAGGAGTGATGCCGTACAACCCCCCTGAAGGATATTTCACTTATAGTAGGTACCATTGCATGTGCGGGGCCATTCCCCCGACCAATGCATGGATAGTCACCTTCATTACCTATTTGAATGTGGCCCCTTTCCAGCTTCAGCCCAATTCTTATGCTATCTTGGTGAGTCTATTTATCATTTTCCAGAGAAAATACGGGCGTCCCCCTTCCAACCGGGAGATCCGGTATTTGTACAACTTGAGGGGCTATAAGAAGGGGTCTCCATACATCAGCTTAGAATCGGCCGTGTCCTTCAAGTCGGTTCTGGACTTATATTCGAAGTTCAGCATGTTCAAGAAAGAATGGTTTTTCGTCAAGGATGACTCTGTTTCTATCCATCGCTTTACCTCTGGCTGTAAGTTGAAGCTTATTTATAATTTCCGTTCTAACTGCAATGCTTCTTCTTATGTGTTTTTATTTCTTGCTAGCAACAGGTGGCTTTGCGGTCGTGGAGAACGATCGCCTGGTTCAGATGGATGCGGAGATAGAAGCCATTTCGGGAAGGGAGAGGTCAGCTTCTTACTTGATCAGGAATGCTACTCTTCTGGGGCATAACTTGATTCTGCCACGCCAGTCTGTGGTCAAGCAGAGAGACACGGCTGAGGAGAGGGCCGCCAAAGCTAAAGGAGAGGCTACGGCGAAGAGTGGCAAAAAAGAACCCTTCTCAAAACCTCCAATTGCCGGGGGGAAGAAGCTTAAGAAGTCCGATGGACCCTCCCCCGGCACATGTCCAGACATCCCGGAGGAGGAAGATGTGGAGGAGGAAAGAGGCGAGGAGGAGAGCAGAGGTGATGGAGAAGGTGATGGTGATGATGGTGACGAAGGACAGAGCGGTGATGGCGCCAGGGCTTTGTCCTCTGGGCAAGCAGGGAAGATCCAAGAGTGGACAGATGATGCTTTCCGCCAGACTTTTGAGGGGTTGGAGGAAGGATCGGCCTTGGTGGAGAAGCCAAAGAAAACTGATAAGGCCGGGACTGGTGCCGATTCATCTTCCAAGAGCATTTCAGCTAGGGCAACTCCGGCAATTCAAGGTGAATTTTTGACTCCTCTTTACTCTTTTTAACTTCACATGTTTCTTGGATTATAGTCCCATGCATGCTTGTAACACTTGGTTTTTATTCCAGGAACGGGTAAGGTGGCCAAGACATCAGACATTCGGCACTGTCTCGAACAATTCAAACTCCTCAAAGCTTCCGCTAAACCAAAGCCTCCGACCAACCGTTCCGTGGACGTAGTCGGCTACCGTCCTCTTCTCGGAGTTATTGAAGAGGATATTCAAAAGAAAAAGAGGAGTCTCTCCTTATTCGAACCTTCACCTGGTCCTCAGCCCCCAACCCAGCCTCTTCATGATATCACAGAGGAGGATACTGAGTTCATACCCTCTCCGCATCCGTCTAAAAATCCTACCGTTACTCAGATTGATCGTCCCGGCTTGGCTCGTAATCCATTTGCGGGTCATCCAGATCTGGATTCGGGTTCTCATGATATTTCCTTTGACGAGCTTACTGGTGAGCACCTTCTCCCTCGAAATCCTATGGTAAGGGTGCTTGATGAGGCCAAGTCCCTGGACCTTGATTTGCTTACTACTCGGATTGTAACTATGGGGGATGAAGCTAAGGCAAACATCGACCGGGTTGCTGAGGAGACCAGGAAGTTAATGGGGCATCATGCCCGAGTGGTCAAGGCCGGGGAGGAAATTAGGAGTGCTAACATAAGATTGCGTTTAGTGGTTTCCGACCAGGCCAAGCAACTTGCCGATCTGGCCATCCAGATCTCTCAGCACGAGGCTGCCTCCAGACGACTAATGAAAACCATGGAAGAGGCTAGCAGAGCCGAACTGCGGAAAATGGAGGCCACCTGCAAGGAACGGATCGATATGGCTATTGCAACGGTGGATGAGGTTCGGAAAGCGGATCTCGAGCGGGTAGAGGAGTTATCTGCGAAGCTTGAAGCCGCAGAGCTTGCTCAAGCCAAGATGAAGGAGGAGATGAGGAAATCCCTTCAGGCTGACCGCTCGCGATACCGATCGGAGAGGGATGCTGTCATTGCAAAGCTGTTGGCTTCTGAGGTCCGAATGAGGGAGTTTGAGGAGAACGAGGGGATGATGGATGAGATGCTCCAGGACATGTATTTTCGTACTTGGAAGCAGGGCAACTTATCCTGGATGGACGATTATCCCCGGATCATGGCCAGGATTTATCTCCGGGCTCTGGAGGAGGCCAAGGCTGATGCGGATAAGGAGGGTGGTGTGGCCTTCAGGATGGATGTAGTCACAGCCCAGTTTACCGAGGAGGAGAAAGTGGCGGTGAAGGAGGGTATGCGGCTGCTCGCCGCTGAGGAGGTAGGTGTGCAGTTGGAGGATGGCGATCAAAGAACAGATGCTGGTAAGTCTTCCCTTTTAGTCTTCTCATAACTTGGTTACCTATTGCTCATTCAATGGATTCTTTCCTGAATTGTACAGGCAGGACCTCTGGAGCACCAACTACCTCTGGCCAGCATGCTGAGAGCTCCGACCCTACGGCTAAGTAGATCTTGGAGGGCCGGTAGGATAGAGGCGAAGCCCATATGCAGCCGACTCCTTGGCTTGATCTAGACTTTTTTTTTGGTTTACTTGACATTGCTGTCTGTGTTAGTCTTAAAACATTAGTGTAATTTTCAGGCTGTAATTATGTAACGAACAACTTGATTTTTGGCATGTAACTTTTAACTTAGACTGATTCTGCTACATTTGAATGCTTTTGTTATTTTGATGTGTTGCATAAGAAATATAGCTTTGCACATGTCTGTGATTCAATCGTGTTTGATGCTAAGTTCTTGCTTAAAATATAATTTCATTTCTTGCAATGTTTGTGTGATGTGCGAATAAATTATAGCTACGTATTTATATACAAGAGGAAAAGGTACCGCCCCTCATGTCTTAGTTGTAGATGGTAGCTTTGAATGTCTTGTATAGCTGAGTATGGAATGCAGCTGAGTGTCATGTCATTTAGTTGTGAGTTCCTATTTCCATTGGCGAGCGTCTCCTACTTTGTGTCCTGTACTTTTAGGGATTTTTATAGAGGATAGGAGGAGAAGTTTTCAAACAAAATAGAAATATAAGAAATAGTAAATCTTCCAATCACGGAAGGCCTTCGATGTGCTCAAGTTCGTGGCAAACGGGTTTTGTAGTCACTTTCCCTAGCTGTGGGTCTTGGAGACATTTGTCACCCATCTTACGCCTCCGCAGGGAGTTTTATTTTTTTACCACAGCCGTACTTAAGACACATCGGAGCCGAGATCGTCAACCGTGAACTACCCCTGGCTGGCCACACCTTATGTTGGGGCTTAAAGTAGGTTCACAGTTGCCGGCAAGCCAAACGCCGTAATGAGCTGCCTAGGCTATTTTCGGCCTCCCCGGTGGCTTATAATCGGCTCATTACAGTTTGCTTTGAGGGCCGTCGTGAGCAATGAGTTAACCCGCAGCAGAGGGATGCTGGAGCAAAAGTGTCTCATTGGCGAGGGCATAGATTCGTATAGTACCTATTAGGTCTTGTCCAGGTGAGGTTGCGCCATGAAGTGTCTAGAATGGAAATGCCATTACACAGGATTTTGTTCAACAGAAAAGGATAAAGCTTAACAAGCAGCCAAGATATAAAGGAACAAGTTAAAAAGAGACAAGATTTTTAAAGTGGTTCGGCACAAAAATGCCTACGTCCACCGATTCTCTTTGATAATTCACTTCATATGGGCAGTACAAGTTAAGAAAAGTATCGACGAAGGTGTTGAATGTTCCATGCCCTCTGGAACACCTCTCCGTCCACTGTTGACAAAATATAAGCTCCGTTGTGGAGATCTTTATGAATTACATATGGTCCGCCTCAGATTGGATCTAGCGCTCCGGGGCGCGGGAAGATTCGCTTGAGGATAAGATCTCCTTCTTGTAAGCTGTGATGTTTGACTTTGGAGTTGTATTGTGCTGCCACTTTTTGCTTGTGAGATGCCGCTTTAAGTGCTGCATCATTTCTTCTCTCTTCAATTAGGTCCAAAGACATGTGGAGGAGTTCTTCATTTTCTTCTGGGTTATAGTGGATCCTACAGTGGGAAGACACTACAGTTTCAACTGGGAGCATGGCCTCCGATCCGTATGCCAAAGAGAAAGGAGTATGCCCTGTTGATGTCTTGAAAGATGTGCGGTAGGCCCAAAGTGCCGTAGGAAGTTCATCCACCCAAGCGCCTTTTGACTTTTCAAGTTTCTTCTTGATTAGAGTTTTGAGAATTTTGTTGACAGCTTGGACTTGTCCGTTTTCCTGGGGATAGGCTACAGATGAGAAGCTTTTGTGGATTCCGTGCTCTTGGCACTAGTCGGTGAATTCCTCGCTGTCAAATTGAAGTCCATTGTCCGATATGATTTTGAGTGGAACTCCGTACCTGCATAGAACATTTTTAATTAAGAAGTTAATAACTTTTGCCGAAGATATTTTATTTAGAGGTTCCGCTTCCACCCATTTGGTGAAATAGTCGACTGCCACTATAGCATATTTGGCTCCGCCTCGGCCCATCGGCAGTTCGCCAATCAAGTCAATTCCCTATACTGCGAAGGGCCAAGGGCTGATCATTTGAGTAATCTCATTTGTTGGTAGTCGGGGGATCTTAGCAAATTTCTGACATCTGTCGCATTTTTTGACGAAGTCCAGGGCGTCTTTGTTTAAGGTGGGCCAGAAATATCCATATCGGAGTATCTTCTTTGCCAGAGTCTGTCCTCCAGTGTGATCTCCGCAGCTTCCTTGGTGGATGTTTGATAAGATTTCCTTGGCTTCCCTCCCAGTGAAACACCTTAATAAGAGGTTAGATAAGCCGCGTTGATAGAGGATGCTTCCTTGTTTTGTGTAGCGGGAAGCTTTCCTCAAGATTTTCCTGACTTCGTTATGCCCGTCGGGCGCTGTGCCACTTTGTAAGTATTTTCGGATGGTAGTCATCCAAGTTTCCTCTTCGATTGCAGCTATCAGATTCACTTGCTCGAAACTCGGGGCTAGTTGCTTTGAGATGGTTACTGTTCCAGAAGTGTTGTCGTCTTTCATGCTGGCTTGCTTTGCCAGTTCATCGACCTCCTGATTCTCTTCTCGAGGAATGTGTTTGATTAAATAGTGATCCAATTGATCGAGCAGCAGCTTGGTCTTCTTTAGATATGTTGTGAGTCGTTCTCCTCGAGTCTTGAATTCTCCCAGTATTTGATTTACAATAAGTTGAGAATCACTATGGAGACATAAAGAACCGACTCCAATCTCTAGGGCAAGTTCTAATCCGGCTATTACTGCTTCGTATTCTGCGTCGTTGTTGGTGGCAGTGAATTCCAACCTTAGAGCATAGCGTAGCTTCCTTCCCCTAGGAGTGATTATTACGATTCCTGCCCCCGAGCCTTGTTTGTTTGATGCTCCATCTACAAAGAGATTCCACTTAATGTCTTTTGCTATTTCAGATTGCTCCTTACCTTCGTTGGTAGTGAATTCGACAATGAAATTGGCCATGGCTTGTCCCTTGATGGTGGTGCGAGGATGGTAGGTGATATCATATTGACTCAGTTCAATGTACCATTTAAGTAGTCGTCCAGAAGTGTCAGGACGATGGAGTACCTGCCTTAGCAGTTGATCGGTTAGAACTCTAATGGAATGAGATTAGAAATAGTGTCGCAGTTTCCGTGACGTGATTAGTAAACAGTATGCTAGTTTCTCAAGTTTAGGATATCTGGCTTCTGCCCTTGTTACCCTCTTGCTTACAAAGTATACTGGTTGTTGTGCGCAGTTGTCTTCTCTCACCAAAGTGGCGCTTAGAGCATGAGATGACACAGCAAGGTATAGGTATAGCTGTTCGCCTTTGTTTGGAGTTGAGAGTACTGGTGGTCTCTGGAGGTGTTCGATTAGGTTAAGGAAGGCTGTTAAGCATTCGTCAGTCCATTCGAACTTTCCTTTGTCTTTCTTTAGAGCCTCGAAGAAGGGGACGCATTTGTCAGTCACTTTAGAGATGAATCGGCTTAGGGCGGCCACCTTCCCATTCAGGCTTTGCATTTCTTTTCGAGTGGAAGGTATCCTGATATCTTTCAGGGCTCGGACTTGTTCGGGGTTTGCTTCAATCCCCCTGGCGTGGACGATGAATCCCAAGAACTTTCCTGATGACACTCCGAACGAGCACTTTAGAGGATTCAGCTTCATTCCATATTAGCGAAGTACGTGAAACATCCCGCTCAGGTGGCTTACGTGATCGTTGGCTTTCCTCGACTTTACTAGCATATCATCCACATAAACCTCCATAGTTCGTCCTATAAGCTCCGCAAACATCTTGTTGATGAGGCGTTGATAGGTAGCTCCGGCATTTTTAAGTCCGAAAGGCATTACTCTATAGAAGTACAATCCCCGGTCAGTGATGAAACTAGTGTGGTCTTGATCGGGGGCGTACATAGGAATTTGGTTATATCCTGAGTACGTGTCCATAAAAGATAAGAGTTCGTGCCCGGCTGTGCTGTCCACAAGCTGATCGATTCGGGGGAGTGGGAAGCAATCTTTCGGGCAAGCATCATTTAAGTTGGAGAAGTCAATGCATGTTCGCCACTTCCCATTAGCCTTCTTTAGTAGTACCGGGTTAGCGATCCACTCTGGGTAGATGGCTTCTCGTATGAAGTTGTTGGCAAGTAGGTTCTTTACTTCTTCATCGAGGGCTGCTGATCGCTCTGCCCCCATACTTCTCTTTTTCTGCTTTATTGGCGCGTTGGTAGGATCGATGTTTAGTATGTGGCATGCCACGTCTGGGGAGATTCCATTCATGTCAGCGTGCGTTCATGCAAATACATCCAGGTTGTGACGGAGAAAATCAATGAGTTGATCCCTCAATTCTGCTCTTAGCTGAGATCCGATTCTTAGCAGTCTACTTGAGTCGTGTTTGTCTACGGATACAAACTCCATAGCCTCTGCAGGCTCGGCGGTGGCCTCCTCCTCTTTGTCCCTGGGGTCTAATTCATTGAAAGGATCACTGGTATATCGAAGAGGAGGGGCTTTCTTTAGTTACTATACTTCCAAGTTTTTCACGCAGAGAGGAGCCTCTGCATTCTTCCCTCTATCCTTCCTGCGATTATTGCGAAGTTCAGTTACATAGCAATCTCGAGCGGCGTCTTGATCTCCCTCTTCCTCCCCTATTCCATTGTCTGTTGGAAATTTCATCTTCAGGCACCATGGGGCCAAGACAATTTGGAAGTCAGACAAGGCTGGTCTTCCTAAAAAGGCGTTATAGGCCGAGTGGTTTTCTATCAGCACAAATGTTTGTTTCCGCACAACGGAGCGGGGATGACTTCCTATTTCGACAAAGAGGTCCAGTTGCCCGAGGGGCATCTTCGCATCCCCCGTGAAACCGTGTAGTGGTTTGTTGCAGGAAGACACATCTTTCATTGACAGCTTCATTTTGTTGAAAGCATGCTTAAATAGGATATTTACTGAGCTTCCAGTGTCTACTAGAATTCGGAAAACTTTGGCTGGACCGAACCAGGCAGAGATGACCATAGGATCCATGTGAGGGTACTGCCTTCCCTCTAGATCACGCCTACTGAATGTGATGTCATCATTCTCTTTCCGTTTTGGGTGGCGTTCTTCTGTAACAGAATTAATGCAGCCTTCATTGTTTCCAAGCGACCTTCCATATCTTTCCATCTTTGCCCAGCTTCTGTCGGCGATGTGTGGTCCTCCTGATATGGTATGGACCACTATCTTCTCTTGACTAGAGCCGCTGGTGTTGCGATTTCCTCCGCCTACTTCTGAGAGGGGTAGCCCTGGGTTCTCATTGGCAGGAGTTGGAGTCCTGTTCTGACCTTTTACATAGCGCTTCAGCCTCTTCCTTCTGATGTGTTCTTCAATTAAGTCCCGGAGATGATGGCATTCATTTGTGTCATGCCCATGAGATTCGTGGAAGCGGCAGAACTTTCCAGACTTAACTGCGTTATCTGATTCCTTCTTGTTTAGGGGGCGCTTGTATCTAACTTCATCTTGGGTGGCCAGGAAGATGTTTTCGATTGTTTCATTCAAAGGAGTGTAAGAGTCAAATCTCGGTCCCGGCCGATATAAACGCTTTTCTCCCTTCCTGCCCCCAGCATTGTCTTTAGAGTCATTTCTTCGAACATCCTTTGCTGCAACGGGAACCCTGTCTGGAGCTGCCTTAGTCTGTTGCCCTGACTGCCTCTCAGTGGTAGCGTCTTCAAGTCTCATATATTTTCCGGCTTTGGAAGAAATCGGGTAAGGTAGCTGGTTTTTCTTTCATTAATCTTCTAGCAAATTTAGTATCCGGATGTACACCACTACAGAGGGCCATTAAGATAAGTTTCTCGTCGGCATCTTGGACCGTGGCTGGTGCGGCATTGAATCGGGTTAGATATTGTTGCACTGTCTCTCCAGGCTTCTGTTTGATATTAGATAAGGAATAAGCGTGCTTGGGTTGCTCCACATGAATGCGGAACTGGCTGATAAACTTTTCTTTCAACATTTCCCATGAGCTGATGGATCCTTGGGGTATATGGCAGAACCAGAAGGTAGCTAGATCTGCCAAGAATAGTGGAAAGCATTTACACAATACTCCTTCTGTCGCTCCGCTCATAAGCATATGATGTGTGTATCTTTGTAAGTGTACAATGGGGTCAGAGGTTTCCCTGTATGGTTCCATTGTTGGCATTTTCCATTCTCGGAGGGTGATGACAATTTCGATATTGCGGGCGAAAGGGCTGGTTACCCTAGCGCCTATCCCTCGATCTCTTTGATCCCGTTGGACGCACTCTCTGAACAATCGTGTCATCCTTTCATCGGAATTTGGGGTGGATAGGAAGGAATTTGGTTCTTCTCTGCGGGATTGATTCCGTCCAGATGACCTGTAGGGATGGTATCGTCTATCACTCCTAACATTCTTCAGTGGCTGCCTCTGGTCTTCCGGGGGCATGCTGGGGTCAGCCACAGTTGGCCCTTGCCTTGATCTTCCCCTGTTGGGTTCTGTTTTAAGCACTTCCTCGAGTCCAACTTCGGGCTGGACTCCAGCTCGGCCCCGTCCAATGGTGTTTCCATGGTTAGGTAGCATGACAGGCTCAGATACATCCGACCTCTACCTGGTACCTCCCCTGTTGGGTTCGGTTCCAAGTGTTTCCTCGGGTCGGAATTCGGGCTGAGTCCGGGCTCGGCTCCTACCATTGCTGTTTCTGTTGTTAGCCTCTTCGAAGAAGAAAGATCATTGTCATCTCTTAGATCCTCCAGACTGGGATTCACCCCATGATTCAGTGTTGTGGTTTGATTCTTCAACATCCCTTAAGCGTGACATGAGTTGGTCACCAAGGCTTCTTGTTGGGATGTGAAGCGATCAGTCACTTCAGCCACAACCCTGTCTAGATCTGCCCTAGTAATTGCTGTCGGTTGTTCCGTGGCAGGGGCTGTCGGATTTACCTGACTTCCATTTTGTACCGCTGTTGGAACGGGACGATTCTCTTGATCAGTGATCACTGGATCTAGAATACTGCTAGTTGCGATGTTCTTTCCTTTGTTAGCATCTTTCTTCTGCCTGGGAGGCATGTTTTCCAAGCAATGAGCGATGTTGATAGGAAAAAGGTTAAGTGGGAGAAGCTGAAGCTTCGAGCTCCGTTCTCAGTGAAAGCACCAAAAATGTTTGCATAAAAAATGAGCAAACACCTCCAAGCCGTATGATTTAGTCGATTTTAAGTTGTTCTTAGTGATTTGGGTGATTCATGCAAATATGTAAAAAGCAGGGACTAAACTGTAAAAGACACACAGATTTATAGTGGTTCGGCCAGAATGTGCCTACGTCCACTTTATATGTTATTCTCCTTCACTCTTCAGATTACAAGTACAAGTACAAAGCTTTGATTACAAGTATATAAAAGTTGTTTGAAAGTTCTGTCCGTGCTTGAGCTCTCAAACTTGTCTGCCATTGTTGTACCTCTGCCCCTCTATTTATAGAGTGAGGCTGGGGGCAGAGGTCTTGAATGTATATAGCTGCTGGTGGGCCTGGGCTGATGTAATCTGGCCTGGCAGTGTTGGTCCGGTACGCCTTGGTCCGGTGGTGATAAGGTGGAGTTTGGTTCGGTGTGACTATTCCCGGTGGCGAGTGGATGGAGTTTGGTTCGGTGGGACTTGGCCCGGTGGTGAGTGGATGGAGTTTGGTTCGGTAGGACTTGGTCCGGTGGTGAGTGGTCCGGTAGTGGTTGGAGCGGTAGTTGGTTCGGCTATGTAGGGGAAGTGAGTTGGCTCGGCTATGCAGGGAAGTGGAGTTGGACCGGTAGTAGGTGGAAACGGGATTGGTTCGGCTATGCATGGAAGCGGGGTTGATTCGGGAGTGCTTAGGAAAGGGGTTGGTTCGGTGGTGGTAGAAACGCACCCAACAAAAAGGAAATACCTTTTCATTGAATACAACATGTCTACTAATAAATATTTTTCCTGAGTTGTCCAAGCATTTGTAACCTTTCTGCTTGGTTGCATAACCCAGGAATGTGCAAGGATGAGACCTAAAGTCTAATTTGTATTTATTATATGGTATTAGATAGGAAAAATACAAACATCCAAATGTTCTAAGATCATCATAATTGGGTTTGATTCCCATGAGTTTTTCAACTGGACTTACTCCATTTAGTACTTTAGTTGGAAGTCTATTGATCAAATATACTGAAGTACTAAATGAGTCTGGCCAGAATTTCAGAGGTAGGGATGCCTGAGCAAGTAAAGTTATTCTTGTTTCTACTATGTGTCTGTGTTTTCTCTCCACTAGACCATTTTGTTCAGAGGTGTATGGACATGTGATTCTACGTATTATACCTCTGTTTAAGAAAAACTTGTCAGGTGATTTGTATTCACTACCACCATCACTTTGAATAACTTTAACTTTATGATAAGTTTGTCTTTCAACTTGAGTAATAAAATGTATAACAACATTATAAGTCTCTGCCTTAGTTTTTAGAAAATATATCCACGTATATCTAGTAAATGCATCAACAAAAGATATGTAGTATCTATAACTATAGTCAGAATCAATGGGTGCAGGACCCCAAAGATCAGTTGTAATCAATTCCAGTGGCATTTTGTATTCAGTAGTAGAATCAGCAAAGGGTAATTTATGAATTTTTCCTATTTGGCAATAAGTACAAACATATGGTAAAGTAGGATCATTAAGGAAACATTAATCTCTTTCAAAACCTGTTTTACAACATTTGCATTAGGATGTCCCAATTTATAATGCCACTGATCAAACACATTTTTATTGTTTTCAACAGATGATGTTTCACAGTTATTGCCACACTTTACTTTCTCAACAGTGTTTCTGCAGTTAGTCACAGTGAACTTGTATAGTCCATTCACCGCATCACCCTGCAAAAGTTTTTCACCAGTTAGTATGTCTTTAACTAAACAGTATTTGGGATAAAATTCAAAATACACATTATTATCATGTGCAAATTGAGAAACACTCATAAGATTTTTCTTAATTCTTGGTACCCTTAGCATATTGTTGAGGTATAATTGCCTTTTACCTTTAATATAGGCATTACCAATATGAGTGATCCCAATAGGCTTACCATCTCCCATAAATATTGACTGTTTACCTCTATACTCCTTGTTGCCAAGATTTAAGTTGTCAAGATTATTTGTCAAATGATTGGTTGCACCTGAGTCTGGATACCATGCTTCATCTTGTATATGTTTTGATCTTGCTGTTTCATCTTGATGTTGATTCATGCCATTGCTCTGTTTATTAAACTCTTGCTGAACTTGTGCTATGTTTGCACTGTGATTACCATTCCTTTGACTGTTTGAGTTTTGTCCTGAAACATAATTAGCATTGAATCTGAAATAATATTTTGGTGCAGTGTGACCAATCTTCTCACAGATCTGACACTTTGGTTTTTTGTTGTTGTTGTTGTTGCTCCATCTTCCCCTGCCTCTGCCTCTTACAGCAGGGTTTCCTCTTTGATATTGCTGATTATTATGATTTTGATTTATGTTCTTGTTATTATTTGAGGCAAAGTTGATAGACATATCACTGTCTATTGGCTTCTTGAACTCCAATCTTCCTTCATGTGCAAGGAGGATGGAACTGACATACTCAAGAGATGGTAAAGTTTCTTGAGAAGATATTACTGCAACTACAGATTCATATTCATCACCTAATCCGGTTAAAATAGTTAACACTTGTTCTGTATTTGAAACTTTGTGTCCTGCAGCTTCAAGCATATCACATATGTTCTTGACCTTTCCCAGATAGTCTCTCATTGTTTGACTCTCTTTTCTAACATTCTGTAATTACCATTTATAATGCATTACCCTGACTGTAGATTGAGTGTTAAAAATTCTTTCCACTGTCAACCAGATTTCATTAGCAGTTCTACATCCAATTACTTGAGACTGTAGTTTAACATTTATTAATGAGAGTAGCCAAGAACTTATAAGACTATCTTGCATTTGATACTTAACATATTCTCCATTGCTTACAGTTTTGCTTTCTGAATCAGTGATGAACTTGGGAGGAACAGCAGTGGTGCCGAGAATGAATCCTTCCAAGCCATACCCTTTTGCAGCAGTCTCAACTTGAATTTTCCAAAGAAGATAATTATCTTCTTCAAATTGTGCAGTGATGAGTTGAATCTGGAGGCTAATTGTGGCTTTCAAGAGATTCTCTGCTGCGGCAGTGGTTTGCTGTGGTGAATTAGATGTATTATCAGAGGTTTCTGAGTTGGTATCAGCCATGAAGAAGCTTCCTGAATCAAGAAATACTTGAACAATTTGAAATCAAATAGAGAGATCAAGAATTCGTTTCTGCAGAATTCAGGTATGTTGCAACTGGGTTTAAATGATGATTTTTAATCTGATAAGCCAGTGGTTTGGCACTTGCCTTCTTTTTGTTTTGATGAGATTCTTGAGATCTTGACTGATTTTTGATTTTTCTTTGATTCTGACTTGATCAATGAGAAAGACTGAGTGTAGCCAGAGCTTTCTAGGCGAGGCACTAGTCTTTGGAGATAAGTCTTATTATACCCAAATGATGATAATGTTTCTGATGGGTATTTAATCTCCAAATGATTAGATTTCTCTGATGGAGATTAATATCTTCTTCTTTTGCATTGAATTTTGATGCAGTTTTGCCTTGTACTAGCTCTCATACCAAGATAATATTTAAAATGGATCGAAACTGATATCTTAAAGAAGAAATTGAATTGAATACTGTTGTAATTCTTTATTGCGGAATGAATTGTTGGTTACAGTTTTCTTTCATACATTTTTCTGATGCCAGTAGCATTCTCCTATATACAATTTAAAACAAAGAATGGGCTTTGGGCTTTCGGGTATGGCAACGGCCCATATGAGCTTTCACAATGCTGAGATAAAAATACATAGTAAGCCGCATACTCTCTGATTATGATAAATCCTTATTTTTATAAGAAATTCACAACTTCATCTTACCCTACTACGTGGTGATTGGTTCAAAGAATTTGTAAATCTGTTTCTACAGTTATGATCTCTCCACTGCAAGGACATAAATATGACATTTATTTTTTACATCATGTTCATTCTGGTTGTAGTGAAACATAATTTGCTGTGTTGGGCGATTGTTGAGCGTTCTTTGTACGTACATCATGACTGTGCTTTTCTATGTTTATACAGACTGTCTTCTAAACTATTGTATGGTTATCTTATTTAAATTACAGGGTTTGTTTTATGCACTGTCATATGATCATACAGTTGAGCATCAATTACTGTCTGGGGTTAACCAGTCGTAATTTTTATTCTGAAACACTTGCGACATTTACTATCCAGCTCATCGATTGTTTGGAAAAGGCAAATACACACAACTATTCACTTGACATGCCCGTAACAGTACGTCACCTAAATTTATAACATTACTAATGATGAACCACATTTGTGTCTCTACTGTGCAGATAAAAATGGTTTGGGTTAAAAAATTGTTTTAAGCAGAGTTCACAATATAATTCTGCGCATAACTATTTTTCAACTTTTTATCCTTCAACCTAGTTTATTTACATCATTTAAATTTGAATGTATCCAACTATCACAATGAATGAATGTATAACTGAAATTATATTAATGTCATTTGTTTCAGACATTGCTAAATATATTGCATTTCTTGAAGCAGTTAAAAGCTAAAGTTGAGTATGTGTTAAAAACAATTGCTTTTCATTTTCAATTGTATGTTCTCTGTTATATTAACATGCAATGGTTATAAGGTGATTCGTCGAACATGTAATCCTACCTATTGTTGCTGACATCATGAAACTTACACTAAAATGTCAGCGAGTTTACATTTTTCATCTAACCAACTCAATGCAAGAATCTAAGGACTGATAACTTATCTCTTCTAGAGTCTCCATCATTTAGAAGATGGATACACAGTTAACGACCAATTTGCATCATTTCTGTTTAAATTTGCGCGCTTTTCAATGCTGGCATGAGTAAAAATAATATGTAATTACTTGCACATATTTTGTGCTTTCCTGACTAAAGCAACAACTTAGGAAATTGAATTGATATTTCTGTTACTGGCAGTCATTTTTAATTTACAAATATTATGATCATGGATCAAGAAATGTAGTTTGTGCTGTGGAATTATATGTTATACTGACATCCTAAATATTTGATAAGTTATAGTTAATCACCCTGTTTTGCTCTGCATTACGCAGGCCGAACGAAAATTTCTTACTGGGCGGAGAGGTACAAAGATGCAAAACCTATACTCAATGTAGTATCTGCTTTACCCTCCTCAGACGTTTATCGATCGGAAGGGTTTTTCTGGATTTTCAAAAAATTATATATAAAAAAATATAAAAAAGGCGTTCAACGATTTAACAGGTACATATTTTGACATTTCCACCTTTTCGTATTGCACGTCATCTGTTACTAATTGATTCTTCTTTAATTTGTTCCACTATTTTATGTTGACACCCGTAATAAAGCGATAGGTTCAGTTGATGCAACATTGCAGGTGATTAGTACAGACATTCGGCACAGTCACACAGTACTACAGTCATATACGGATTCCCGTATTCCTATTTTTGTAAGTGCATGCTTCTCAATAACAATAATATACTACTGTATACCGTTGTACGACACCTATAGTTCATGATTATCTTAAATATGGTTAGTCCATTGTAAACATGTGTACATCTGGTTTATGACAGTTTAGAAAAAATATTTTTTGTTTTTCACGCAGTTCAAAGGACTGAACAGTAAGATATTGCTACATCTGCTTGCATGATGATGTCCAACTTTGCCTTGCATGCTATGATAACTATTACCAACTACATTACATCTTTTTACTTTAAAAGTTGAGGTCCGTTGATTTTGTTTTAAGGTCTGTGTTTTGCGTTTTTTAAATTCATTATAAAGTACGATAAGGAGAGCGGAGGAAAATATTTAAAATCGTAAGTCATTATGACGATGGCAGCGGGGATGAAGGGACGGCAGAGGATAGAGAAGGGGATGGAGGGATGGTGAAGGGATGGATTTGTACTTTGTTTGTTAACTTCATTTTTTAAATTGTTTATTTTTCAAAAATACATGCATTGTGGACTTTTTTGTTTGGATGAAAACAAAAAACTAAAAAGGCAAACCAATCGAGGCCTAAGCATTTTTAGCCATGTCGTCATGGTTATTTACTTTAAAGTTAAAGCATTTCTACCCATGCTCTACATGGCTTAATGACTACTTACGCATCGATAATTCATACTAACTGCCCACGTTTGGATGTAAAACTAAGATATAATATTCGGTTGAGCTACATGATTTGCATATAGGGTTAATTATGATTCCCACCATCAGAGTATACTACTCTTAACCTTAAATTTACTTTTTAAAATTTAAGTTTCCACGCTCTTTTCTCTTCTTACAAAAATTTAAATTAATTGCTCAAGATATAAATTTTGTGTTAACCAAATGATATGTACATTTTTTAGAACCTACACGCTGGCTATAACAGCTAATTTACTTTTAACAAGTACTTAAGTCATTACAGAGTAGAGGGGTTGATGTAAAAAGACTGCTCAGTATGAAAAGTACAATCAAACAAGTTCAACTGTATATCCATCAACCAGGAGTGAGGTACATACTCATTGCTTGGACCTGATAAACAGTGAAAAAAAATTGATATAACAGTTTTTTAATGTCATGAGTTGTGACGTTGAAAAGTTGGTCAACCGTGGAAAAATTATTTATAGTTTTGCTTCTGCTATAACTGTTTTCTGTGCTCAACCTCGCAGAGGATTTAAAAATATAAAAACAAAAGATTTATGCTTTGCATATTAAAATTGTATTTCATCTTTACTTTTTGCAAAGTTCCGATTTTTCCACATTTACCATGTTTTTTACCATCATAGGCCTCCTCATTCTAACTAACACAAGGTTTTACTCTGACCATATTCACATACATTCAAACAACTATACATGTACACAGTATATGTGTCAGTACATATATACTGTTATTAATGCGGTTGATTGATCGGTACATTGTAAAAAAACATACAAATAGGATCCATGCCTTGATAACGTTGCAAAACTTATTTCCTTCATTTCACAACAATACAGTCTTATTCCATCACATCTATCTTTTTAGCTATACAAATATTCTTCTTAGTCCCATAATCTATCCAAAGCCATTTTCCCAAATTTTTCATTCTCCTCTTGCCAGATTTGAAATCAATGTATTAGTGTCATCTCGATAAATCGCTGGCCGCTAAAATCAAAATTTTCTATGCCAATTGGAATTTCGTTGTATCGATCCATTCAACGCAACTTCTCCTCTCCATTTCCTAAATCATACGAATATTTATTCAAATATTAAATTGTTTTCAAGTATGTATTCATGTTTTTCGAACTGGTAATGGTAGAATTAGTGGCTTGAATTTGATGCTATAAAGCAGTAATAATATTTGATTTATACATTATACTTAATTAATCGGTTGCTCTTTGTTAGCGTCAAAATTGGTCACTAACACTCAAATCCAAGCGAAAGCATCAAATACTAGTCACAACTCACAGATAGAATATATGTGGAGTATATTAATATGAAGAATAACAAAAAGTAAAATAAAAGCAGTGAAAAACAACAGATTTTATAGTCGGGTAAATCGCCTACGTCCACTCTAGAAATACCTTTTTATTGCTGTAATAATAGGTTACAATTACAAAATGGTAGAGTAGCCTTAGCTTTAGGAAATGGAAAGCAAGAGAGCTCAAAAGAAGATCCGTCAGTCTAGAGACTCATATGCTGTATTTATAGGGAAATCCAGGTAGCCGGGCCTCCTGAGTGACCCAGGGCCTATTAAATCCATGGCCGATTCAAAATCCATAGTTGTGGCCAGTTCCATATCCAAACATTGTCGACCCATGAAAACCACCAAGGCGACTCGTATCAAAGCCACCTTTGACTCAAAGCAGAGCAATCCTGGACTCGAAGTACCCAGAAGCCTCAAGTGATCGGCCCACAAAACAAGGCCAACCCACCTTGGTTTTGACCGAACCACACCACCAACTCGAAGTAAGGAGCCTGGAGACTCGAAGCACCAAACCACCTTCAAATGTCGACCCAACTTCCATCATACCGACCCACATCCCAGGACCCGAACCACAAAGACTCGAAGCAGGGAGCTAGAATACACCAAGCGACACCTCAAGCAACCACGTCGATCCACCTAATACTCCACCGTGCTAACCAAGTGATGGCCTGGAGTCACATGCCTCAAGACTCGAAGTTGCCCAGCGACAACCAAGACCGAACCACCATTTAGCTAAGCCGAGCCACCCTCTATGACGAGCCATCAACACGGTCGAGCCACCTATGCCGAGCCACTTTCTACGCCGAACCACCTCATTTTCAATCCACTCCAACCGATCACTAGCCTTCCTACCGATCCAAACTATACCTATCCACCTTGATCGAACCATGTCCATCACACCGACCCACACTCTCCAGACCGAACCAAAGCATGCCGAACCACTAGCCTATGCCGATCCCTGCTTCATGCCGAGCCGCACCAATCATAGCCGAACCACCTTCCAATCGTGCGGCATTACCTATCCATCCAGTCGACTCAAACCTATCATGTTCCATCCTCGATAACTGAGAGATTGACTCAGTTAAATCCGCCTGCTTACGGCCTTGCCAAAAGGCGGGTTAACATTTTGCCTCCCAAAACATGTCTTGCGATAGAAAGGCGCGTTTTGAATAGCTTTTAATTCATCGTCCAAATTCCATACGTCGTCCATAGCCATACCTTCCTATTCAAATCCAATCCATTTTATCCAAGTACCATTGCGTATACTTATCCACATCTACGACTGCTTCGAGTTGTTGTCCAATCCTTATCCAGTAACCGAATCCGTATTCAATTCCATACCCATCCGAACCCGATAACCGAGTTAAAATTCATCCATATCCAATAACCAAATTCACGACCTCTCTGGGTCGATATCCAAATGTAGGACCGCTCCGGATCCATGTCCAAATCCTTAGCCGTTCATAGCCAATATCAAAATCTGTAACCTCTCCGGGTTCTTGCCTATCGCAACCTGCACCTGAAGACCTATGTCAAGTAATGCCATGATGTTCCTGGTTATGTGTCCCTGAACGTCGAGTAATGCTATGGCTTAAAATCTAAGCCGAATCTTGGTCGCTCCGAACCCTTGCCGAGTATAATCCATACTCGACGACCTATTATTGTAACCTGATAGATATATGGGGCCTAAGTCTTAGGCCGTATCCTGGTCTCTCCGGACTCTTTCCGAGCACAGTCCATACTTGACGACCTGAAATAGTAACCAATAGATAATATGGGGTCTAAGTTCTAGGCTGAATCCTGGTCTCTTCGGACCCTTACCGAGCATAGTCTATACTCGACGATTCTTTGGCCAAAAACCAGATAAAAATCAATCAAAAATGAATCTGAAACCCAGATTCAAACTAAAAAACCAAAAATCCATATTAGAAATCCAAACCAAAAATCATAGGTCCAAACTAAAATCCAGACCAAAAAACAAATAAAAAATAGGAGTTCAAACCACACTCTGAATTCAAACCAAAAAAAGCAAATGTTTGAGTGCAAAATGAAAAAACAGATTTCACAAACTTGAGCATCTCGGTAAACCATCATCTCAGAGGTTATCTCCGACCCCGTACATGAGTAAGTGATTTAGCTTTTTGCCTTGAGTTTGTTATTTATTCCAAACCATCACGATTAGTTGATGACCAACCGACCACCATTCCTGGGCCTCGCGCCTTTGTCATTCAAGGTAGGCGGTGGCTGCTCTTGTTCTACCGCCGCATTCCGAGTTTCGATATATTGCGGAAACTGACCATTTCTTACATGTTTTTCGATTATATCTTTCAGATGTCGGCAACTGTTAGTATCATGCCTGTCCAGGTTATGAAAAAGACAGTGCCTTCCTGATGCCCTTTCGTGTTCCGAGGGCTCCCTCCTTGCCGGCCTTCAATACGAAAGGTGATCTCGGGTATCAAAGAATATCCGCTCCAACGTTGCACTTAATCCTGTGTAAGTGGAGAATTTCGGTTCTCCCCAGCGCTTCGTCTTCCCTTTATCCTTGTATTTACCCGAGCTTTCACCGAGCGGTCCTCCATCCTTAATCATGTTTAATTCCTTTGATTTCATATCCAAACATGCATCCTATTTTCGAAGAAATCTCTTAACTTCATGAAAGAATTCATTGGTGGGTCCCGTATCAACGATACTTTGAAATCCGAATTATCCTTGACTCTTGATACTGCCACCATTAGATTCATTGATGGATCTGGCCGATCCACCGAAGCAACTGATGCATTAAACCGAGTTAAAAATGTCCTTAGCGATTCATCCGCCCTTTGTTTAAATGACATCTGCGGCATCACATTCTTTTCCCTTTTATGTGAACTCGAAACTGACTTAAGAACTTATCCACCAGTTTTGTCCATGTTCCAATAGATCCATCCTCCATCTGTCTGAACCACATAGCAGTTATATCGGTCAAGTACAGGGGGAAACATTAGGCCATGACCTCCTTTGATGCCTCTAGCACTTCCAAATGTCTTGCATACCACATCAAGTGGTCAGTGGGATCCATCTTACTGTTGTATACTTCGAGAGTGGGTAGCTTAAAATCGGACGGATTCCTAACTATCCTGATGTTTGGTAAACGGACTTTTTTTGACTCCCACCTAATCTCTGCTTGTCAGACATTCGCGAATGGTTCGCCTGATGATATCAGCCAATCCATGGTTACCCGCTAAGGATTGCCCCCCATTTACATTTCCTAACTGCCCTCTAAGTCCTCGATGGAATTCCGTTCATACTCCTCGTCACGTACTCCTGTATTCCTGTCGGCATCGGGCTACGTAGCGTCATTTGGAATCCCTCCATCGACTGGTCCAGCATTTCCTGGTTCTGTGCCCTTGAGTCTAGGTCTATCCAGATTGATAGCCATTTGTTGATTGGGGGCTGCCTCCTGTTGAGCCACTCCATCTGCTTGCTTGTTGAGTCCTTCTAATCTAGCTCCATGGATCTGAGCTCATGTAGTTCCTGTTGTTCCTACTTGTCCAAATTATCTAAAAAGTGCCTCCATCATTTCCTCTTGCCTTTTCATCAACTGCACCTACATGGAATTCATCATGACTTGCATCTCGTCCCTAGTGATGTAAACGGAGGTTTGATTAGCTTCAGAGGAAGCCTCCTGACTTTCCTCTTGCTGACTTCTTTCCGTCACTTGCTTCCTTGTCGGTGGTCTAGTTATTGCTTCCTAGAATCCAAGTTCCTAGCTCCAGAATCCCCGAGTGCTTGCGTTCTCAATGAAGGCACCAAAATGTTTGCGCCAAAATTGGTCACTGACATCCAAATCCAAACGAAAGCACCAAATACTAGTCACACCTCACAGATAAAATATACTTGGAGGATATTAATACGAAGAACAAAAAAATTAAAATGAAAGCAGTAAAGAACAACATATTTTATAGTCGGCTAACTCCAGCCTACGTCCACTTCAGAAATTCCTTTTTATTGCTGTAATAATCAGTTACATTTACAAAATGGTAGAGTAGCATTAGCTTTAGGAAGTGGAAAGCAAGAGAGTCCAAAAGAAGATCCCCTAGTCTGGAGACCCACATGCTGTATTTATAGGCAAATCCAGGTAGTCGGGCCCCCTAAGTGACCTAGGGCCCATTAAATCCATGGTCGATCCAAAATCCATAGTTGTGACCAGTTCCATATCCAAACGTTGCCGACCCATGAAAAACCACCAAGTCGACTCGAAGCGCAGTCACCCTTGACTCAAAGCAGAGCATCCCTGGACTCTAAGTACCCAAAAGCCTGAAGTGATCGGCCCACAAAACAAGGCCGACCCACCTGGTTTTGACCGAACCACACCACCAACTCGACGTAAGTAGCCTGGAGACTCGAACCACCGAACCACCTTCAAACGCCGACCTACCTTCCATCATACCGACCCACATCCCAGGACCCGAACTGTAACGACCCGTATTTTTACGGATCGAAAGATCGTAGAACTATTGTCATTGGATTGTTAGTGTCATTAAGACGTTCAGAATTTAAGTCGTTCGGAGCTTAAGTCATTCAGAGTTGGATCGCCTTAAGATAAGTCGTGTAGAAGTTGAGTCGTGTGGAAACTTAAGTCATGGCCGACTTAAGGGTCAACGACTTAAGAGGTTTAGGACTTAAGAAATTAACGGCTTATAGGGTTTGGCCGACTTAAGGAAGTGGCCGACTTATAGGAGTTATCGGCTTAAGGTGTTTCCGACTTAAGGATTGGGACGACTTAAGAGGGTTACGGCTTAAGGAGGGTAACAGCCTAGTAGCTAGCGACTTAGGAGTTAGTGGCCTAGAACTAGCGGCAACGACTTAGGAGCTAACGGTATAAGGGATAGGGACTTAGGAGGTTGAGTCGTGGGTCGGTGAGTCGTGAGTCGTCTCCTGTGTTAAGTCGCGTAGTGTCGTGAGTCGTTGAGTCGGTAGGCTGCTAAGTCGTTAAGTCGTCCAAACGACTTAAGGGCTTAGGTCGTTAGGTCGAGGCACTGCATGTGTTGAGTCGTGCATAGGGTTAGGTCGTCCTCTATGTTCAGTGGCTTGAGTCGTGAGTCGTAGGTCGTGGCATTGTTAAGTCGTAGACGACTTAAAGGGGGAGGGCATACGAGTTAAGGGATTTCCAGCCTATAAATAGAAAGGGTTCGCCTCACTTTTTGGGATCCGAACTTTGAAGCGACGAAGTGCTGCTATTTTGAGAGCTCAACTACAACACTTCTTCACTTCTTTTCTCCACTCTAATCTAGTGCTTCCTTCCATCCAAGATTGAAGATCAAATCGAAGATCCTAGAGCCAAAGTTGAAGATCTTCATCCATCGAAGAGAGATTTCATCATTTGAAGGGAAACATTGTCGGATCAAGCTAGATCCTTTGCTATTCGTATCTGGAGTTAGTTGCTTTTGAGGTGTTTAGGTGATTCGGTGAGTAATAGTTATCTCTCACACAGACCCAAAGAAGTATATTGGATCGGTGGTTTGTTTGTGTGTTAAAGATAGTGATTTCATGCATTTTCCTTAAGTCTGTATGTAGATCCATTGTTCATAGAGCTTTGATATCCATTTTACTATATGATAACCTATGCTAGTTCATCCATCAAGATATTACTTAGAATTCATGCTTGTTAGATTTGGACCCTTTTATTTACGAAATTGCCATTATTGTTATAACTGTTTATTTAGATCTTATTTGAATGATTGATTACTTGGATGAATGATTGATTTGATTAATTGATTAGTGATTGAATTTGGACAAGTTGGTCGAAGATGATTCAAAAGATAAGTGGAAAGGCTCTTGAATAAGGAAAGCTGCTGTGGCATATGAAGCGGATGATAAAGCTCATATGGATAGATTTGATCATGATGTTGAGATGGGACTTTGCTATGATGTGATGAGGCAAAGCATGATGCTGAGATGGGACTTTACTATGATGCGATGAAGTAAAGTATGATATGAGAAAGCCTTGGTTTAATCCAGACGGGATCATTCTAAGCATATTGATAACTCGGTGATGTGGTCCGAGTTTGTTGATAATGGTTGGCTCGAGAGGCGCTTGAGCTAGTATGTGAATAGTCGTCGAGGAGGATGACTAGAAGGCTGAGATTTCATCGTTATTGAAGGTTCTAGCATGCTCAAAGCAAGAGTACGTTGGGACGGGTCACGACGACGTCCCAGGCACGGGTCACGACGATGTGTTAGTACTCTGGGCAGATTCGATAGTCCTATACACGGGTCATGACGACGTGCGGAGTTATGTCTAGAACCGGGGTTACCATTAGCCCTTGGCGGACGGATGAAATAATGGGCCGGTCATTCGATTAACGGTGAAATCAAGGCAATGATAACAGTGATAGACAGATTCATGATGTTTGGATGTTGGTTGAACCATCATTCGGTCTCAAGAGCGATGCTTTCTGGGTGCTTATCTGATCTTGGTTTAGGCCTTGGGGGTTTGTACTTAGAAAACATCGACCTTGACTCGAGTGATAATTGCTTTACTTTAAATGTCTGCTTTTCTATGTTTATTTCTGCTAGTGGGTCTGGGGCTATCACTGTAGAAAGAGGTGGAGTGGGATGGTGGGTTTCCTATTCCTTTTTACCCTTTATGCTCTTTTGGTATGTTTGATAGTTGATTTACCGCTCACTAAGACTTTTGTCCGACTCAAGGTTTTATGTTTAACTCTTATTACCTTGGGCTGTTCATCTATGTTGGGATGGGCAGACTAGGTAGCAGGTGACAGGTGCTGTTCTTAGTGACTAACGCTGTTGATGACGAAGACGAGCTGGAGGCTTTTGCATATTGTTTTCTTACTATATGTACTGGATGTTCCGCTGTTTATATGATTCCCTGAGTGTTATGTAGTGAGGCTTGCTGTATTGACTTTTCAGATTGTTGTACCAAACTATTATGAGTTTATACGATGGATTCTGTTCTATAGAGCTTCACTATGTATACTTTTCTATTGTATTTTATCCATGCGCTGTGAGTAATACGATAGACTATACTGTTTTACCTTTACCTTGATGATCGTACATGGCGGCCTGGCACACCTTTCAGCGCACTATTTACTTGTTTGGTGCAGGAGTCATGGGCGGTCGTCACACGAACCACAAAGACTCGAAGTAGGGAGCTAGAGGACACCGAGCGACACCCTAAGCAACTACGCCGATCCACCTGATACTACACTGATGACCTAGAGTCACATGCCTCAAGACTCGAAGTTGCCGAGCGACAACCAAGGCCGAACCACCATTTAGCTAAGCCGAGCCACCCTCCATGACGAGCCATCAACATGGCCGAGCTACCTACGCTGAATCACTTCCTACGCCGAACCACCTCAATGTCGATCCACTCCAACCGATCACTAGCCTTCCCACCGATCCAAACTGTACCGAGCCACCTTGATCGAACCATGTCCATCACACCGATCACACTATCCAGACCGAACTAAAGCATGCCGAACCACTAGCCTATGCCGATCCCTGCTTCATGCCGAAACACATTTGGCCAAGCCGTACCAATCATAACCGAACCACCTACCAATCGTGTGGCATTACCAATCCATCCAGTCGACTCAAGCCTATCGCGTTCCATTCTCGATAATTGCGAGATCGACTCAGTTAAATTCGCCTGCTTACGGCCTTGCCAAAAGGCGGGTTAATATTTTATTCTCCAACATGCCTTGCGATAGGAAGGCGTCTTTTGAATAACTTTTAATCCATCGTCCAAAGTCCATACGTCGTCCATAGCCATACCTTCCTATTCAAATCCAATCCATTTTATCCAAGTGCCATTGCCGTATACTTATCCAAATCTACGACTGCTCCAAGTCGTTGTCCAATCCTTATCCAGTAATAGAATCCGTATTCAATTCCACACCCATCTGAAACCGATAACCGAGTTAAAATTTATCCATATCCAATAACCAAATTCATGACCTCTCTGGGTCGATATCCAAATCCGAGACCGCTCAGGTTCCATGCCTAAATCCTTAGTTGTTCATACCCAATATCCAAATCCGTAACCTTTCCGGGTTCTTGCCAAGCGCAACCTGCACCTGACGACGTATGTCAAGTAATGTCATGATGTTCCTGGTTCCATGTCCATGAACGTCGAGTAATGCCGTGGCTTAAGTTCTAAGTCGAATCATGGTCGCTCCGGACCCTTGCCGAGTATAGTTCATACTCGACGACCTGTTATAGTAACTTGATAGATAATATGGGGCCAAGTCCTAGGCCATATCCTCGCCTCTCCGGACCGTTATCGAGCATAGTCCATACTCGATGACCTGAAATAGTAACCGATAGATAATATGTGGCCTAAGTCCTAGGCCGAATCCTGGTCTCTCCGTACCCTTGCCATGCATAGTCCATACTCGACGACCCTCTAGCCATAAACTAGATAAAAATCAATCAAAATTGAATCTGAAACCCAGATTCAGACTAGAAAACCAAAAGTCCATATCAGAAATCCAAACCAAAAGTCATACGTCCAAACCAAAATCCAAATCAAAAAACAAATAAAAAAAGGAGTTCAAACCAAACTCTGAATCCAAACCAGAAAAAAGAAAATGTTCGAGTACAAAAGGAAAAACAGATTTCACAAACTATAGCGTCTCGGTAAACTTTCATCTCAGAGCATGCCTAAGAGTTATCTCCGACCCCGTATATGAGTAAGTGATTTAGAAATTTTCCCGGAGTTTGTTACTTATTCTAAACCATCATGATTAGTTGATGACCAATCGGCCACCATTCCTGGGCCTCGCACCTTCGTCGTTCAAGGTAGGCCTCCTATTGATAGCCGTTTCTGATTGGGGGTTGCCTCTTGTTGAGCCACTCCATCTGCTTGCCTATTGAGTTCTTCTGATCCAGCTCCATGGATCTGAGCTCCTGTAGCCCCTGCTGTTCCTACTTGTCCAAATTGTCTGAAAAGTGCTTGCATCATTTCCTCTTTCCTTTTCATCAACTGCTCCTGCATGGAATTCATCATGACTTGCATCTTGTCCCTAGTGATGTAGACGGAGGCTTGATTAGCTCCATAGGAAGCCTCCTGACTTCCCTCTTGCTGACTTCTTTCCGTCACTTGCTTCCTTATCGGTGGCCTAGCCATTGCTTCCTAAAATCCAAGTTTCTAGCTCCAAAATCCTTGAGTGCTGCATTCTCAGTGAAAGCGCCAAAATATTAGCGTCAAAATTGGTCACTAACACCCAAATCCAAGCGAAAGCACTAAATACTAGCCACAGCTCACATGTACAATATACGTGGAGAATATTAATATGAAGAACAACAAAAATTAAAATAAAAGCTGTAAAGAACAACATATTTTATAGTGGCTCGGCTAACTCCGCCCTACGTCCACTCTAAAAATTCCTTTTTATTGCTGTAATAATCGGTTACAGTTACAAAATGGTAGAGTAGCCTTAGCCTTAGGAAATGGAAAGCAAGAAGCCCAAAAGAAGATCCCCCAGTCTAAAGACCCACATGCTGAATTTATAGACAAATCCAGGTAGCCGGGCCTCCTGAGTGACCCAGGGCCCATTAAATCCATGGCTGATCCAAAATCCATAATTGTGACCAGTTCCATATCCAAACGTTGCCGATCCATGAAAACAACCAAGGCGACTCGAAGCACAGCCACCCTGGACTCAAAGCAGTGCATCCCTGGACTCGAAGTACCCAGAAGCCTCAAGTGATCGGCCCACAAAATAAGGCTGACCCACCTTGGTTTTGACCGAACCACGCCACCAACTTGAAGTAAGGAGCTTGGAGACTCGAAGCACCGAACCACCTTTAAACGCCGACCCACCTTCCATCATACCGACCCACATCCTAGGAGCCGAACCACAAAGACTCGAAAAAGGGAGCTAGAGGACACCGAGTGACACCCCAAGCAACCATGCCGATCCACCTGATACTCCATCGAGCTCCTGGGCGATGACCCGGAGTCACGTGCCTCAAGACTCGAAGTTGCCGACCGACAATCTCATATTGTAATTTACATACAATAGTTTTTTCAGATTTTCCATTTTGATTCAATTTCTCAAATTTGTATGAATATGAAAAATATAGTCCAATTTCTTCACAATTTGAAGAAGCTGTCTGAATTAGAATGTGTATTGCTAAACTTTCTGATTTGGAGCATAATCTCTATCAATTATTGCCACCATTGAGCAGGAGCGTATTTATAACTGCTTTAGCTTTTGTGGAGCCAAATTCACAAACTTTCATTCTATAATTGTCCACATGTGGATATAAAAATTAAATATTTGATCTATTTTGAACAAAATATTTGATGTAATTTTCCTTTTTTTCTATCTCGATTTGTGTTAATATGTCAAGGACCATTCTTTCAACGACGTTGGTGAATCCGTTTAATGATTAACTATCATTTATCGCATCATCATATTGAATGACAGAATTAGAAAAATGTCCTATATTTTAAACATTTCAAGCATGAATATGATGTTATAAATTTTGACCATATGTAAGGTGATAATTTAAAATACATGTCGTGTGCATTGGTCGATGTAGTTGTTTTTTCCATATTTTATCTATAACGTCCCACCATTTTTTTGATTACCTACTAACGTTTTTTCTAATCGACTCTATTGCTAGATCCATCATTTCATAAAGATAGCACATGTATGTTTTATTATCACTATCCACCGCATTTAAAAATTTGATTAGCGGCTCAAATACAAGAATGATGGAAACAACAACAGTCCAAAAAGTATCATTGTAAATCAGGTTAGTGACACTGGTTGATGTTTTTACCTTAGCAGTATGTCTAGGCATTTTAGATGTCCATTTCCTCATAGCAATCATTTTTCTCAAGTTATTTCTATGTTTATAAATAGAGTCTAACTCAATGAAATGAATAGTAAACCTAGTCACTATCGGCAATGAAATGAATAGTAAACCTAGTCACTATCGGTCTAATCCATTCTTTGTCATTTGTCTATTTTCTCATTGTAGCAAATAATTAACCATGATTGTATATGAGTGTCATTAATTGACACTTTGAGATGACAGGTGTTACCTTAGGTTCTTTCGAGATATCTTCTAAAATCATATCAATGTAATTTGCTACACATGGCATCCAATGTAAAAGTTTTCTTTTCTGAATCAACAGTTGATCGACAACTTTGTAGTTTGTTCTATTATCTGTCACTGTCTGCACTACTCTATTTTCTTCAATAGACTCTACGACTTCAATCATCAATCCTCAAATATATTCTCCACTTTGAAATTCATTATTAGCATCTATAGATTTAAGAAATATCGTCCCATGGGTGGAATACATAAGAAAATTTATAATATTTCATCGATTTTGAGTACCATCATAAATCGGTGTACAACCATATTCATCTCAGAAATTATGATAAATGTTAATATGTGATCAAATTTATTTTAATTCCATTTTCAAATATGAATGTGATAATTCAAATGCAGTAGGTGGATCAATTTCACGATAGCATTCCACAGTCGCATCGACCATCATTGCAATAATAAGGACTATTTGCAATGTTATGAGGAATATGATTAAAGTAAAAAAATTAGTAATTGCGCAGTTTATGCACTTTTTAGCATTTTTGAAGTTTTTTATTGCATATTTTATAGAATGTTGAGAACTATTTTTTGCATGTATGAATCAGTTCTAGCAACAACACGGGTTTCAAAATCACCCTATACTCGTAGATTTTCAAGTACGCTTCGCTTTGTTTGACTAGAACCAACATTTAAATTTCTGTGAGATCTTTATATCTCATATTCTCTAAATGTATCTCTGTTGCCCTGCATGGCAGGACGAACATCCCTATCATCTTCATTTTTATCTTCACTGTCGGAGGCATGTTGTTGAGGTCTACTCATTGGTTCTTGTTGTACATGTTGCTCTCTAGTTTTTATTTATTGCGGTCATTTTTCTTTTCAACAATATGAACTCGTGAACTATAATTTTTTTATTACGGTCATTTTTTATTTCCAACAATACGAGACTAGAGAAGCAACGTGTACAAGAACCAATGAGTAGATCTCAATAACATAATTTCGCCAATAAAGATGATGAAAATGAAGATGATAGGGATGTTCGTCGTGCCAAGTAGGACAACAAAGATACGTATAGAGAACATGAGATGCAAAGATTTCATAGACAATCGGGTGTCGGTTTTAGTCATACAGAGTGAAGCGTACATCTACCAGAGTAGAGGATGATTTTGAAACTTATGATGTTGCAAGAATTGATTCATATATGCAGAAAAGAGGTATTTCTCTACGTTTTAGTAAATATGCAATAAAAGACATAAAAAATAAAAATAAAACAAATAAACCACGCAAAAGCTAATTATTTTTACTTTAATCATATTCCATATAATGTTTCAAATAGTCCTTATTATGCAACGATGGTCGATGCGATTGTGGAATGCGGTCATGAAATTGGTCGACACTACCGCACATGAATTATCACATTCATACTTCGAAATAGAATTAGAAGAAGTCCAATCGTATATTAACACTTTTCATAATTTCTGGGATGAATATAATTATATATTGATGCGTGATGGTTGAAGTACTCAGAATCGACGAAAAATTATAAATTTTCTTGTGTACTCCAACCATGAGACGATATTTCTCAAATCTGCGACGTTAATGAATTTCAGAATGGGTAATATATTTGTGGATTAATGATTGAAGTCGTAGAGTTTATTGGAGAAAATAGAATACTGCAGGTGGTGAGAGATAATTGAGCCAACTACAAATCTGTCGGTCAATTGTTGATGCAGAAAATAAAACATTTATACTGGATACCATGTGCAACACACTGCATTGATTTGATTTTAAAGATATCTTGAAAGAACTGAAGGTAATTGCTGTCATCTCAAATTGTCAATTAATAACAATATTCGTATACAATCATTGCTTGTTACTTGCTATAACAAGAAAAGGGACAAGTGAAGAAATTTTTTTTTTATACCAGCAGTGACTAGGTTTACCATTCATTTCATTGCATTAGATTCTATTTATAAACATAAAAATGTTTTGAGAAGAATGATTGCTATGAGGGAATGAGCATCTGAAATGCCTAGACTCGCTGTTAAGGACAAAAGAATGGTAATCAATGTTGCTGATATGATTTACAATGATATTGTTTGGACTGCCGCTCCTTCCATCATTCTAGTATTTGTGCCATTAGTAAAACTTTAAATATGGTAGATAGTAGTAATAAAACAGAGATGGACCATCTTTATGAAGTGATAGATCTTGCTAAAGAATCAATTAGAAAAAACATTGGCTTAAGACAATAAAAAAAGATGGGACACTATAGATAAAAGATAGGAAAAACAATTACATCGATCAATTCACGCGGCATATATTTTAAATTATTTCCTTACAAAATAGCTGAAATTCATATCATATTCATGTTTGCACTGTTTAAAATGTAAGTTATTTCTTAATTCTATTATTTAATGTGGTGATGCGATAAATTATAATGAAGTATTAAATGAATTCAACGTTGTCGAAAGAACGATTCTGGACATATTAACACAAACGGAGATCAGAAAAGTGGCAAATCACATCAAATATTTTGTTCAAAATGTAGATCAAATATCTAATTTTCACATCCATAGGCAGACAATTACAGAATGAAAGTTGGTGCATTTAACTCCTCAAAACAAAAAACATCTATAAATTTTGGCTTTCCTGCTCAATGGTGGTTAAATAATTGGTAGAGATGACGCATCAAATATAATACATTTAGTGTTATCCGGCTTTGTGATCAAGCCATATTTGGACGAGTCGGGACGACCCAAAAGAGAAATTGACATGCAGAAATCCAGAGCGATAACTGCCAACTCGAATATCGAGTAAAAATGGTGGATGAAACCCTGAACACGTCAAAGGCTTCCAAAATAGCGAATACACCAATCAAATACAGGTGCAAAGTCCAATGCCAGAATATCAGCTGAAGCCATGGATCGGTACCGATCCATGTAGTTGGCCCAAACTACTTCGATTCTTACAGTGTGCAGTGTTAAGACACTCATCAACTTGAATATACGATCAGATGATGATTCGCTGGCCATAAAAAACCCAAGCACTCGACAGACAAATCAAGTGATGACAACCAACATTCAAACCAAAGCATCCACTCAAATTCAAGCTCACATCGACATGATTTGATGCCAAGGACCAAGACATGAGCCAAGTAAGCAAGACATGAGCCAAGTAAGCAACCACAACCGCAACATATCGAAGAAAGTCTCCAATCAAACTTTTGGATTGTATCGATCCTTGTCCATGGATTGGTATCGATCCCTATCCATGGATTGGTACCGTTCCTTGAAACTCGATGACGTGGCCACGATCATCCTCAAGCAACTTCCCTGGACGTGGGGAACGTGGGTTCAACCGTGGTGGAGTGATTTGAGACAACCTGCAGCTGTAAATAGACAAGGAGAAGCATCATTTGCGGGAACTTTTCAATCGTTTATGGATTTTTATATAGTTCTTGCAATTCCAAGGATCGGCACCGATCAATAAGAACATCACTTGTAAATAGCAATCAAATCAGCAACAAAATTAAGTGGACATAGACAGCGATTAGCCGAACCACTATAAAGTATGTCCTTTTTTACTCATTTTCATTTATTTTCTTCTCTTATTTCTCTACTATAATTTTTTGGGGGTGTGCGCCATATTCTGGTGCAAACATTTTGCAATGCATATTCTAAGTCATATGACTTTTTTATTCAAGCTGTGAAGGAAATCGGACTACATTTTCCATGATTAATACAAAATTAAGAAATATAATTAAAATAAAAATCTGGAAAAACTAATGTATGCACAGTACAATATGAGGTTAAGAGCAGAATATTAAACGTTGTTATACAAATGATCAATCGATTAATCTAAACTATATATTTCAGGAGGAGGATCCACTAACATAGTGGGCTATTGAAGTTGAACCATGGTTACTTGACGATGATTCTTTGATGGTTAATATGATGAATGATGTTGTTGCTCCAGTCGATGGCCACTCTAACTATGGACACTCTAATGCTCTGACTATACCGCAGACTATTATTATCACGAAGCAAACGAGGCATATGATAGTGATATATTAAACGATTAAAATAGTCAAACTACATATACAACATAGAACGACAAACTCTCCTCATCGGATAATATGTTGGCAATGTTCTAGATCCAGACAATTACAATATGATTATCCACCGTATCATACGACACAAGTTGAAGAAAATTATAAAAACAATCCATATGCTGCTTCAAGAAATAATTTTTGAATGTATTAAATTTATGATATATGTTGTATTCTATTTCTTTGTTGACAATATTTTAAATTTTATTTACAAAAATCGTTAATACAAATTTATTATCGAAGTATTGAAAACCAAAACAAAACCGAAATTTACGAAATTATATGAAACTAACAAAAATTCAAACGACTGAAACCGAGTTCTCGAATCTTGCTTTAAACATTACAAATTTGTCTTGAGAGACCTATAAATTCATATATTTATATAAACGGTATAACCATACAATTAATAACTTAATACTTTACATTACGACTTTTTGCGGAGCTCATTGTATTTATGTTGCACATTGTTAATATGTAAAAGGCTATATAGCGCCTATGTGCTATGAAACTTGCATTTAAAACTACAAAGGAAAATACTTGAAAATAAAACCATACAACAGTTTCTAGCAAAACAATTTCTGACAAAAGAATCTCATCAAATTATTATATATAATATTAAGGGGGAATTAATTTAAAGGACAAAAATTTATATATTTTTTGCCTCAAGGACACGACCTCAATATTTTTACCACAAGGACAAACATTCTTTTAAAAATTATTCATAAGGACAAACATTTTCCAAAATTATTCATAAAGACAACAAAACTGTTACCGAGCTAAAAACTGATACCTAAAACTGCTACAGATAATTACAAACTGATACCTAAAAACTGCTATCAATAACTAAAAACTGATACCTACAGAAAGTTGTCCTTCAGGATAAAATATTAAAGGTCTGTCCTTGAGGCTAAAAAGCTGTGAAATTTTGTACTTGACAATAATTTCCTGTAATATTAATTTCAATTTTGAAATGGATGAGGTAGCAATTGCAGTTAACTTGCCAAACCGAAGTTCAACATTTGTATATTGTTAATATGTAAAAGGCTATGTAGCGCATATGTGCTATGAAACTTGCATTTAAAACTATAAAGGAAAATACTTGAAAATAAAACCATACAACAGTTTCTAGCAAAACAATTTCCGGCAAAAGAATCTCATCAAATTATTATATATATAATATTAATTTCAATTTTGAAATAGATGAGGTAAGAATTGCAGTTAACGTGCCAAACCGAAGTTCAACATTTGCCTCAGAATTGAAGAAAAAAATTTGCACAAAGCTTTTAAAATTTCGTGATGTAGTATATCAAATATGAGAAACGTTTATTTTATGAATGATGTTTGTGTAATTTTTGCGATTAAACATAATTTTATATCTTATTACTGAATCTAATCTAATACAGAACGTACTATTTATAATAGGATGATGTTTATGATATTTTTACTAATTAGGGGCTTCAGAGATTTCTTAAATTGTTGGTGATTTCTTTTAATTAAGAGCACCGGCCTGACTAGCTGACCTTTTGAAGAAAATGGAAAAGCACGCTTATAGAGAAACTATTATACATGCCCTTGAATGTGAACAACTCGAGATGGGGACCCAAAATCCTAGCAATTCAGTTTCTCATGCACGTGAGTCAAACAATTTATCTTTAGTTTCTCATGCGCTACATTTTCTGAGGCTGATTAAACTAGATTTTATAGCCACTTAAGGCGCAGATTTGCTTATAGCTTCATTTCATATATATTTGATGTACTGTGTCCTGTGTTAACGAGTTATTCTTACTGCTTTTTAATGAATTATGTCGTTTTCCAAACTGATGTATCGTGCGCCTACCAACTACAACTTTATCACCTATGTTAATGACTTAATATACAGCAACTACTTTAAATGCACATAATCTTTTGTCGAATTTGCGAAGCTGGAGTCTCATGCTAGTTAATCAAACAAGAAAAGATACAGAAAAAAAAAATATCGTGATTGCCAGTGGAGCAGTTACGCCGAATAATGAAGAGCATAGTTTTCATAATCATATCCCAACCACAGTCGGACCACGAAAAACCGCAGACCTTGGAGCACGACGGTCGGTAATCAAATTCGGCCTCCTCCATGCACAGACCGCCGACAAAACCTTAGATCCGTGGTTAAATCGTGCGTTGAGAAGCTGTTCTTCAACTGTGTCCTAATTCGTTCTTTTTCCTAGAAAAAATTCCAGCTTCGTAGAACCCTAATTCCTAAATTGATGCCTCTATTCCCTATGCGCGGTGCAAGTCAAGGCGTTAGAGCCAGAGTCTAGATTGCAGGCTAATCTAACGACATATTGCGAGAGGAGAAAGGGCAATCGGGTTTGTTTAGGAGAATCAAGACACAGATTTTGAGGATGCCAAAGAATGTGGTTGAATGTATGAACAATAATTGTGGGGATTAGAAGCTGCAAATTTCGAAGGATCAGACAAGAAATAAAATGACATTTGATTGTCGAGAAAAAAGATTTGCTGGAGATGATTTTTTATATGAATTAGTTGGCTTATCTTGAAACTATGGCCTATAGCATCAAATAAAGGTACTTCTAACGTTTTTATTACATTTTTTGAATATGATTTATAAAGTGTAAAGTAGGATCTTTCTGTTGTTATCACTTTTTGTATCTGTTCATTAGAATATACTGTTTTTAACCTATTGTTTGGTATAGTATTTATGCAGGGAAGCCAATAGTGTGTGAACGCGCGCGTAGGGAAAGTCTGGTGGGACAAAAAGGTAGATGTGTGATATTAAGGTATAAAGCTCCTGATGTAAAACAGTGGTAAAATTATAGAGCTGCTAGTGTATTGTTAAGATATATATGTATCATCGAAAACATTTTAAAGTTAACATGGCTGTAATATAGATGCACGTTTCTGACCGTTCGACTGATCGAACCGTCAAAACCTTAGGTCTTTAATCGTCGCAGTTTGACTCATCTTTAAAGCATTGGTAAGGAGACTTGAGCTCCAAGCATTTCATTCAAATTCGGTCATAACGTCTTCTGTATGGCCAAAGAAATGCAGTAGTCTTCAAAGTTCAAAGACAAGCAGTATTTGCCTTACATTAATATAATGTCACTTATCACGCAATCACTAATATATATAGCACACGTGTTCTTATATTCAAAGAATCGTTTCATCATCCATGACGTCACATTTCAATGCTATATACATCTCAATTCCAACACCACATACTAATATTCACATCAACAGTAATCAAGCGACTAGTGAATAATAGAATGGGCATCCTTGGTTTGATTTTGGGGAGTATATTCGTGATAGCAGTACCAATTCTGTGGAAATTCATTGTATCCATGCTATGGATGGAGTATTCCATCACAAAGAAATTGCAAAAACAAGGAATTAAGGGCCCTAAACCCAGATTTTGGTCCGGGAATCTCGATGAAATCAAAAGCATGAAGAAAGAAGCTTTGAACATACAACTAGACATCAGTTCGCATGATATAGTCCCCAAAGTTCTTCCACAGTATTATAAATGGAGGAACCAATATGGTAAATTTTTAACTTCATTGCGTCTAACATAGTCAGTCTAATATGGATTCTATATCATTTTTATATGCACCACCGTAGGAGGAACATTTTTGTACTGGTCTGGATCGATGCCAAGAGTCTGCATCACCGATGCAGAGCAAGCAAAGCAAATTCTATCGAATAAGTTTGGATTTTACAGCAAACCAAAACCCAGGGGACATATATTGGGACTCTTGGGACGTAAGGGTTTACTTATGACTGAGGGCTCGGAGTGGGCTAAGCATCGGAGAGTTATCAGCCCTGCTTTCACCATTGACAAGCTTAAGGTATTATTTTTACTTCTTTTTAATTACTTTTTGACAGATCACTGATGATAACTTGATGTGCATGCAGTTAATGACGAAGGCGATGGCACAGTGCACAACATCAATGTTGGATGCTTGGTATAAAAAAGTGGCAGAAGCAGATGATGGACACAACTGGATTGAAGTTAACAAGGAATTTCAAGAATTAACAGCTGATATCATCTCCCATGCAGCTTTTGGTAGTAGTTTTGTCGAAGGGAAAGAAGTCTTTTTAGCTCAAAAGGAGCTCCAAAAGATTGTCTTAGCAACAGTTTACAATGCACAGATACCCGGACTCAAGTAAGTCTTACAAACTTGTGATGATGGTAGATTTATGGACATCGATGTTTCTATAAAAGTGTAATGAATTTACAGGTATGTTCCTACAAAGAAGAATATAAAGAGATGGATGCTGGATAGGAAAGTGAAGAACACAATTACAAACATAATCAATAGTAGATTAAAATCGAAGAATTCTGGCTATGGCGACGACCTTCTAGGAATAATGATGGAGTCAACACAGAAGAAAGACGGCATGAAACTGGATATTAATGAAATCATAGACGAATGCAAGACTTTCTACTTTGCTGGGCAAGAGACTACTTCACAATTGCTGACATGGGCTATGTTTTTGTTAAGTACAAATCCAGATTGGCAGGAAAAGCTACGACAAGAAGTCATTACTGAATGTGGCGCAAAAATTCCTACAGCTGACAACTTAACCAAGTTCAAATTCGTAAGCTAGAAATAAATGTACAATTTTACCAGTTCTTCACCAAACTAACTTTTTTTTTCCACATGTAATGTAGATGACTATGGTTCTTCTAGAAACATTGAGGCTGTACAGCCCAGTACTTGCGATATTCCGAGAAGCTTCACATGATATGGATTTAGGCGGCATTAACATACCGAAAGGCACAGTGTTATCGATTCCGTTTCCAATATTTCATAGGCAAAAGGAGCTGTGGGGTGAAGACGCTAACGAGTTCAAGCCTTTGAGGTTTGAAAATGGAGTGGCAAAAGCAGGCATGCATCCAAATGCATTGCTTGCATTTTCAACTGGCCCGAGAGCGTGTGTTGGTCAGAATTTTGCGATGATTGAGGCAAAGATGGTTCTCGCTATAATTCTTCAGAGATCTTTGTTTACAGTCAGTGAAGATTACAGGCATATGCCTGCTGATATGCTTACTTTGCAGCCACAGTGTGGTCTGCCTATTGTTTTTAAACCTTTTGTATTTTGATTTTGGTCGCATTGTTGAATAAGTTCTATAGTTGGAATAAAATGTCTTTAAAGTGTTATGAAACTCGTACAAATAATGTTATCTTTTATATTGTTATTATAATATCACCAAAGTTTGGGTAATCAATATAAGGTGGAAAAGAATATTGCAAATAATTCAGTGCAAATATTCTTCATTGCATAACTTTAGGAAAACAGTAATGGTAGGGTTTTATAAGAGAAACAGGGAAGCAAACTTTATTACTACAATCAGTAATGTACTAAAGAGTTCAGATTAATGTATAGTTCAAGCTTGTGACATGAAATATAAGAATATGGACACGTTGGGTTCATATCAGAATATGGACACGTTGGCAAGTAAAAATGATTGAAATCTATCCCACAAGGATAAAACTTGCCTAATCAATTTTAAATAATTTATTGTGCAAGTAAAAAAGGTATCAATTTCATAACGCTTCTTGCCACTCCTTCCATTTTTTTGTTTAAAATGGTACTTAGATACACATGTCACTGGATCAACATAGCAGAAATCACATGTTAATATATATTCGAATCACGCTACGTAAGTTTCGAACTTGTAACCTCTCGCATGAAGTTGAATCAATAATGCTTGTCCACTTCTTCCAAAGTTGCTTGGTCATTTTTAGGGTTGTATATAAGACATGACAGTCCGTTGTCGGACTCGTTCCGAGGCTGTAAGACGTCCGGTCCGTGTCGTACGATTCTCATTTAGGACAAGAAAAAATGTACGAAAAAATGTCCATTCGAAAATATTCTATGTTTTTCTATTGTTCGAACATTGTCCGTTCGTTTTCCGACTCGTACGAATAATGTTCGAAATTAAAGTTTGTTCGGTCCATGTCCATTCGAATCTATTATAAGGCAGGATTAGGACACACATCCGTTCGGTTCGGTCTGACCTGTTTACGCCCTAGTCATTTTGAATATGTTGTACATGTATAACAAAGCATCTTACTACAAACCGTCAAAATAGACCATAGACCGGCATCATTTCTTTTTAATGGATTTTCTGCTCCAAAGATTTTGGATTCACTATTCATTCCCCGACATTTATAATAACTATTTAAGAACAATAAATTTTCTGATGAAGTATGAACCACCGGAGATCTGTCTTCGAGAATACCTACAATTTCATAGTGAAATAATAAGGTAAAAGATTACTTTTTTCCTAAATCTATGCAATTTAAGTGTGTATGAGGATGGAGGTAGGAATTGGGATCACCTTGGACTATTTTAATATTGGTCCTTGCCAAAATGTGAAAAACAATAAAAAATAATTGCTAAATTAAAAAATATCTAGTTTCATATAACATCAAAAGGCGAATAGAAAAATGAAAAATCTATCTATAAACAAAACATGAATATAAAAATAATTGGATTGAGTGTATGAACGACAAAACAATTTAAATTTCAAACACAAGAGAAACAAAGAATAGTAAAATAATGACAAAATAATGAATAAATATTGTGCTATAATTTAAGATTTAGTTTATATTCATCACTTCAATTAACATAATTATTTTAGTTACTCTTTTTGTCAGCATCAAAGCTATAATTGTACACTATGTTTTGGTTTGCTTTTTAGTTAAACCCACGAACAATTTTACGTTATTGGCTAGATTAGTAATACATAATCCCAAATTAATGACCCAGGCTGAGGGTACAACCTGAGTGTGTGGAATATGAAACGAAGAGTTCACCATCACAAATAGTTCTTTTTTATAGCAAAGACAGTCCTTGTGCTATATTTTTTTTTTTAAAAAAAAAAAAAAAAAAAACATAATGTAGAACATGCCAAATACTACACAAATAACATAAGCATAATCATACAGAATATTATATTTTTCCAAGGTTGGGAATCATGTGGTCAAAGTAAGCTGCTTCCAATTTTTTCTCAAGACTTGTATGGCATGCTGTTCCATTTTTGGAGGGGCCTACTCATGTTGAGTTATTTCGATGCTATCTTTCTCTGCGGTCAAGCCCTTTAATGGATCCATACCAAATCCACCCATTTGCATCATCTGCTGACCTGAACATACCTCGCAGCCTGAACAGATTGAGAAAACACCAGGAACGACTGCCCACATAGCTCACGTCAACTGTACGTAGATCAATACCATTTTGACGCATGGATCTAAACTTCCGGGTGAGTGGGAATGGAATTTTCACTTCTACAAAACCTGAGTAGACGAAATCGACCCATGCAAAGGTGAAGGTCTGTGGTATGATCATTGAAAGATCTTTCTTCATCATATCCACAGCCATGTTTGGATCTGAAAACATTTGTGCTTGAGGATTTTAAGCTTGACCTTTTAGCGTACTTACTCTCCTCGTTAGTGTAATTAAAGTTTCTCGCTTAAAACTCCTTTGTCGGGAAAATAAATTAGTCGCTGCCCTACGATTCCTTGCCCTAATAACCATCTGCCCTTCTCTGACGATTTTCCGATCTGGAGGTTTACGATGAACGCATGAGCTTGCCGACGAGGTACCTAAGAACGCCGACGAAGTACCATGACTACTGAGAGAAGGATTAGTACCCACTCTCTTGTGGCTGTGTCCAGGACCCAGATATTCTGCCATTGATTTTATTCTTCTAATGAACAAAAAAATAAAATAAAAGATTCTCATCCCACAGTTTAACAGAAGAACACGTGCAACACAAAGAGGGACAAGTATATCACAAAATCATGTATAATGCAAGCAAGTATGATGATTTATTCAAAAAAAAAAAGTTGGAACTTGAATATGACGTAACATTGAGATGTATATGTACCGCATAGAACAATGAACTTACACCAACCCAAATTAAAAATCTAAGGTTATGGGTATGAAAAATGTGCTCATTTTTTGCATAATAACCACAAATCCCTCCTCCATGACATACATCAAGAATTTTATTCACAACGGAAAGCAGAAAATTCATTCTTGTATGACCATGTTTTCAAGACTATGAATGAAAGTTTAATTTATAACAGGCACAGTTGACTAAACGACTTTAGTATATTGTGTACAAGTATTAACACTTCTATGAATTCTTTTCAAGAACTACTTTAAGAATTCCATATTTCATTTAGATTTTTAGTTTTAGTAACTCTTGGAGAAACTATTTCTCACTGTACAATAATCTAACAATAATATGTCGAATGTACCTACAAGGCAAATTCTAATATAATTTTCCATTAGTGTATAGAAGCTCGGTGTAAAGAGGTTTGAGGTTATACATATACACACTCATAGTTTCTTATTGATGGAAATATAGATTGTGTATTGTTCTTTTAGCCGAAATCTTTCATCCATAAATTGATCTAATCTTTGTATGATAAAAACAGTACACTAAAAACTTATGCTTTTTAAATTGGAAAGAAAAAGAATAATCAAAATGATATTGATCAGCAGTTATTGGTCTTGAAAAAAATAAAATGCCGTGACACATGCTTATGAAGGGATGTTTCATAAACAACATGAAGTAATCTTGCTCACCTCCGGCTTTGTCTATGAAGCTCATTTGCTCATCTTCCCTTGCAGTTTTTAATCAGATCCAACCTCCTTCTGAAATTCACTACCACTGCGCAGGCTATCGTCTGTCATGTATTGTTGGTGAAAAATCATTGTCAAATGACTATCAAATCCAATGCATCGAGTTTGACTGAGAAGGAATTGTATCCTGGAAGAAGTACAGCAATTTGCGACTATATAAGGAAAGGAAACGTCTGTGAAAAGTGGAGGGGGGTAAAAAGAAAGAAACTGTTTTTGGAGCAATCAAAATGGTTTATCTTTGAAAAAATTGGGAGTGGGAGAGGAAGCAGGTGTACTTTTTGAGCGGTTGTAATGTAAAACGGAAAAAAAAAAAAGTTGTGCTGTGTTATAGGTTTAGTAAACCAAAACTGAGAATAATCAATTATAAACCCGTCGCACAAGTTTATAACTTAGATTTCCACTACACTGGAATTCTGTAGTAATTATTATAACAATATTAATGTTGTAAATGAATTACAACAACAGCGTTATACTATTTTGAATAAATAGTACAACGGATAGAATATAGAATAATGTATATAAATATACAATTAGTCTAACCGGATTATGTCTGAGGACCGTCGTAACGATTTCCTTAAGAATTTTATTTCAAAATTCTCGCAAGATACAACAGACGTATTCTGCTCGAGATTATAATGAGTATATCACTCTGTGATTTTGATTGTAAGAACAGCAGTTGTTAGAAGGGAAGAGATAAGAAAATTCAGTGAGGAAAGTGATCAGTTTTCCTCCTTATTTATAATTGGTCTGTATCCCTTCGAACGGTCGCGTCTGCACCCGTTTGTTCAAAACGGTCACGCCTCTTGCTTTTCATCGCACCTGCCTGCTGTTCGGCCGCGTCTCCTCACTTGGGCCGCACCTGTTCGTTTGCGCGCGCTTCAGAAGTCGTGTCTCTTCAGTCCCGCGTCCGTTTTTACCCGCCTGCTGCTTCTCTTCATATTCCAGGCCCAACCAAGTTTCAGCCGAAGCCCAAAAAACTGTTAACAATGGCCCAGCAAAAGAATGGTCATTTTAGACCCGTACCCGGCCCGGCCGGTCGGACGGACGGCGGCGCGCGTGTGGTGGTGATGCATAATCTCCCTCCTCACAACGATGCATACATTTGGGAGCCCATGCCCCCAACCTCCTCATGAGAAAGTTATATTTAAACCAATATAGCTCTCACAATTTGGAGATGTGGGACTTTGTATATTTCATTCAACTTATTCTTAAGGAATTCCAACAATCCCCCACATGAATGATAATATACATATCCCCCACACAAAGCGAAATATCACAGAGTATATATGGAATAATGCTTTGTCGTGGATAAGTAGATATTTCACTTTGAACTTTCCCTAGTTAAAACTTATCGGATCTACTTGGTTAATCGGTGAATTATTTCATCTTGAACCGTCGGCCTTCATTGTAAATCCAGACAATAAGCTTTACGAAGCATTGATTCCCTTCTCATCGAATCTCTTGGTTGTGTTCATTTTGGTCCTGAACAATATTTGGTTCTGCGAGTGTTTTTAGAGAATAAAAGCCTTTGAATATTCTCATAGAGCCGACCCAGCTCACACTAACATAGGTGATCGCAACCATTAAGAGTATCCTACATATACCCCACTTGTTATTGTCAAGATATGGTCATCATTAAAAAACATAGTTTTATCCTTTAAACACCACTGTAGGCATGCATTTATATTTTGCACCATAGGAATGGAGTTGGACTATGTCCACGTAAATGCATTACGTCTTGAGTTATTCAGAACTGGTTTGCCTATTGATCCTAGTCCGTGGGATCTTCAGTCGCTAGGATAGGTTTCCGTATAAGATAACTCTTGATGGTTTATGCTTTTAAGCCCATTCCCCTCGATGCGCGGTCAATTTTCTCTCTTGATAAACCTTTAGTAAATGGATCCGCTAGATTATCATTTGTCTTCACATAATCAATGGAAATAGTTCCATTAGAGAGTAACTGCCTAACTGTGTTATGGCGTCGACGAATATGTCGTGACTTTCCATTATACACAAAATTGTGCGCTTTACTTAGCGCAGCTTGATTATCACAGTGGATACATATGGTCGGTACAGGTTTAGGCCAAAGCGGAATATCTTCTAAAAAGTGACGAAGCCATTCTTCTTCTTCGCCTGCTTTATCTAACGCAATGAACTCTGATTCCATAGTGGATCGAGCTATGCATGTTTGTTTAGTAGATTTCCATGACACTGCTGCCCCTGCTAGGGTAAAGACATAACCACTCGTTGATTTTGATTCCTCTGAATCTGCAATCCAGTTTGCATCACTATATCCTTCTAAGACGGCAGGATATTTTCCATAATGTAAGGAAAAATTAGTGGTATTCTTTAAATATCCCAACACTCTCATTAGTGCTTTCCAGTGTTCCTTCCCTGGATTACTTGTATACCTGCTTAGTCGACTTTCTGCATAAGCTATATCTAGTCTTGTGCAATTCATGAGACATCCTATTACACGAGAATATTCCAGTTGCATTACACTCTCATTAGTGTTTTTATGCAGTACTTCTGATGGATTAAAAGGTGTATTTACTCCTTTAATTCCAAAGTTTTGAAATCTTTCAATCACTTTTTCTACATAATGTGATTGAGATAACTCAATTCCATTAGATGTTCTTATTATTTTTATTCCCAAAATAATATCTGCAACACCCAAGTCTTTCATGTCGAAATTGTTGATCAACATTTTCTTTATGGTCTCAATTACCTGAGTATTTGGACCGAATATTAGCATATCGTCCACATATAGACAGATCATCACATATGATTGTCCAAGTTGTTTATAATAAACACATTTGTCACATTCATTTATACGAAAACTATTTCTCATCATGACACTATCAAATTTTGCGTGCCATTGCTTTGGAGCTTGTTTTAGTCCATATAATGATTTGACTAATCTACAGACTTTTTTTTCATTTCCTTTGGAAATAAATCCCTCAAGTTGCTCCATGTAAATCTCCTCATCGAGATTTCCATTTAAGAATGATGTTTTTACATCCATTTGATGAATCTCTATATTATAGATGGATGCAATTGCTATTAACATTCTTATAGAGGTTATTCGTGTTACCGGAGAATATGTATCAAAGAAGTCTACTCCTTCTTTTTGACGATATCATTTGGCTACTAATCTGGCTTTATATTTGTCGATAGAGCCATCTGCTTTCATTTTCTTCTTAAAAATTCATTTGCATCCAATTGGTTTTATTCCTGGTGGAATATCAACAATTTCCCAAGTTTTATTACTTAGAATTGAATCAATCTCACTTTGGATTGCTTCTTTCCAACATGAAGATTCAGAAGATGACATTGCTTCCTTGTACGTTTGAGGTTCATGCTCTAATACATATGTAAAAAAGTCCGAACCAAATGTTTTGGAAGTTCTATCCCTTATGCTTCTTCTTGGTTCAGCATCCTCAATTTCATGATGAGTTTCATCTTCATGCGAATCGTTTGATTCTTCCCTTGTCCTTTTTGGGACATTATTTCCTTCATTCCTTTTGTGCGGAAACACATCTTCAAAGAATGATGCATCTCTTGATTCCATGATTGTATTTACATGAATATCAGTTATATCAGACTTGAATACCAAAAATCTGTAGGCACTACTATTTTGGGCTGGCCCAAGATAATAACAATCTACTGTTTTTGGTCCAAGTTTGACTCTCTTGGGAGGCGGAACTGGAACTTTTGCCAAGCACCCCCACACTTTGAGGTATTTAAAGCTTGGTTTGTGTCCTTTCCATATCTCATATGGAATTTTTTTCGTTTTATTGTGAGGAACTTTGTTTAATATGTGATTAGACATATTTAATGCTTCCCCTCACAAGTTCGTCGGTAGACCAGAAGTTAAAAGCATGGCAGTAATCATGTCTTTTAACGTTCTGTTCTTCCTTTCGACTACACCATTTTGTTGTGGTGAATATGGTGCTGTTGTTTGATGAACTATTCCATTCTCTGCACAGAACTGTTCAAACGTTGACTCATCTTCTCCACCTCGATCAGATCTCAATATCTTGATCTTTTTATTTAACTGATTTTCTACCTCAGCCTTGTATTTTATAAACGCTGTTATTGCTTCATCTTTACTATTTAAAAGATATACATAGCAATATCGCGTATAATCGTCAATAAAAGTAATGAAATACTTTTTTCCACCTCTTGTAGGTAGTGATTTAAAATCACATAAATCTGTATGTACCAAACCTAATGGTTCGGTGCTTCTGTCAACAGATTTAAATGGTTGTTTGACCATTTTTGCTTCTACACATGTCTCACATTTGTAGTTCTTATCTACTTGGAAATTTGGAATCAATCCCAAGTTTGATAATTTCTTCATTTTTCGGAAGTTTATGTGTCCTAATCTATCGTGCCATAGTAAAATTTCGTGCTCAAGCAAGTAAGAAACTTCAATTTTATTAATAGCACAATCAGAATACATAGTTTTATTGCCGATCACGGCTACATTTGCCTTAAATAGGTCATCACATAAATATCCCCTTCCGATATACATTCCAGCTTTGGACAGAACCATCTTGTCTGACTCGAACACCATCTTGAATCCTTTCTTTGATAGGACTGCACCAGAGATGAGATTCTTGCGTATGTCTGGAACGCGGAGCACATTATTCAACTTAGCAGTTTTTCCAGAAGTAAACTTGAGGATTACTGTACCACTGCCTTCGATCATGGAAACTGCAGAATTACCCATGTAGAGTTTTTCTTCGTGATCGAAATTCTGATATGTAGAAAACACGGATTTGTCAGAACAGACATGACGAGTAGCGCCTGTATCTACCCCATTGGTTAGGATTCTGAACCAGATTGCATTCAGATACCACCGCCGAGAAGTTGGACTCGTCTACTTCCATGTTATCTACTATATTTGCCTCTTTATTGCGTTCCTTCTTGAGTCTGCAATCTCTAGCGGCATGTCCAACTTTTCCACAAACCCAACATTCGCCATTAAATTTCTTGGTTCGTTTGTTGTCTTTTAGTTTGTTGTCTTGAGCTTTCCTTTTCTTCTGGAAATTCTTCTTTTTGTTTTTGGTCTTTGACCCTTCAGCCACAAATGCCTCCTCGCTTTGTTTTGTTATTCCACGGTTATCTGCCTCAATTTTCAATCGGACTATGAGATCCTGTAAAGAGATTTCCTTCTTCTTATGCTTTAGATAGTTGCGGTAATCTTTCCATGACGGCGGCAGTTTTCCCGTGATGGCTTCAACCAAAAACGATTCTCCAACCATATGACCTTCCGCTTCGAGTTCATGAATGATGATTTGCAATTCATGCAGTTGAGCAGTCACCGGTTTGGAGTCAACCATCTTGTAGTCCATGAATTTGTCTACAATGAATTTCTTAAGACTGATATTCTGCGTCTTGTACTTTGTGGTAAGTGCATTCCAGAGTTCTTTTGATGTCTTTGAAGGTTGATATACTTTGTATAACACCTTGTCGAGACAATTCAGAATATAGTTTCTGCATAAAAAATGGAATGCTTCCACATATTCACCTCTGCTTCCTCGCCCGGTGCAGGAATCGGTTCCTCCTCCTCGAGGTACTGTTGCAGACCAAGTGTGATGAGATAAAACAACATTTGATTTTGCCATGTCAAGGAATCATCACCATCTTTCTTGAACGGTTCAGGTCTGTTGTGAGTAGTATTCTTTGAAAATTCTACTGTTGCCATCTCGGATTATGTCTGAGGCTCGTCGTAACGATTTCCTTAAGAATTTTATTTCAAAATTCTCCCAAGATACAACAGACGTATTCTGCTCGAGATTGTAATGAGTATATCACTCTGTGATTTTGATTGTAAGAACAGCAGTTGTTAGAAAGGAAGAGATAAGAAAATTCAGTGAGGAAAGTGATCAGTTTTCCTCCTTATTTATAATTGGTTCGTATCCCTTCGAACGGTCACGTCTGCACCCGTTTGTTCAAAACGGTCGCGCCTGTTGCTTTTCATCGCACCTGCCTGTTGTTCGGCCGCATCTCCTCACTTGGGCCGCACATGTTCGTTTGCGCGCGCTTCAGAAGTCGTGTCTCTTCAGTCCCGCGTCCGTTTTTACCCGCCTGCTGCTTCTCTTCATATTTCAGGCCCAGCCAAGCTTCAGCCGAAGCCCAAAAAACCGTTAACAATGGTCCAGTAAAAGAATGGTCATTTTAGACCCGTACCCGAGCCCGGGTCGGTCGGTCGGACGGACGGCGGCGGCACGCGCGCGCGTGTGGTGGTGATGCATAATATCCCTCCTCACAACGATGCATACATTTGGGAGCCCCAGGCCCCCAACCTCCTCATGAGAAAGCTATATTTAAACCAATATAGCTCTCACAATTTGGAGATGTGGGACTTTGTATATTTCATTCAACTTATTCTTAAGGAATTCCAACATGCTGCACCTCTATTAGGATTTTTTTAAGGGATTTATATTGATTTTTTTTAGAAGATTTCTTCCAATCCCTTAACTATTGCAAGCTTGAAGGACATTGAATTTGATGACATTACAGTAGAGAATGACAATGTAAGTTATTGGTTTTTAGGTTTTTTTTAATCGTACAACATATATGTCTTGTTTTACAAAATTTTACAGTTAAGTTGTATTTTCTATTTCGTAGATGGAGAATTTGAACGACAATAAAACTGAGAGTGCCCCTATTGTTTCAACTGAAAACTATGTTGATAATGACAATACGATGCAAGTGATCGATCAAATGACTCAGAAGACATAAAAGTTGATTTGACAAATCATTTTACAGCCGATGAAGTATTCATTTATTACTTAATTTACAATCGCTAATGTAATTATAAAAATGAAGTATATTAATTTTTTGTTGTTGAACTATGTGATTTCAGGTATTTGATTCGCGGAATACATTGATCCGACGATGTAAAACAACAGGGAAAAAGTTGAATACCATTGTCGTAATTCTAAAGTCTGATAAATTGGGGCAGGGAAGAAAAATATGGTTACAATTAGGGTGTGAAAGAGCTGGAGTTTATCGTACTCATCAACCAAAGGCAGTAAAAATGGAAAACACTGTGAAACGATCTAGAGCTAGCGCTACTAAGAAATGTAATTGTCCATTTCAATCGAAGGGTGTATATGTAGACGAAGATAAATGAAAAATATCTGTAATCAATGGAGTGCATAATCATGAACTTTCTCACTCTTTAGAAGAACATCCGTACCCAGCACGGTTAATGGACATGAAGAAAATTAGAGGATATCAGTATTGTAGGCGTTTCTCCAAGAGAGGTATTAGTTACCATTAAAAAGTCCTTTCTAGAAAATTACTCAACTTTGAAGACTATCTACAATGCTAAATATAAAATGCAACTGTCAGCGATAAATGTGGATCCATGATGCAACGTTTAATGAAATTGCTTACAAAGAAGCATTATGTGTATTTTGACCGGGCTGATGTGCAGCCGATCATTTGATAGATATAATGTGGTCTCGTCCGGAATCATCTGTATTGTGTAAATGTTTCCATCAATCCTTTTGCTTGATTATACATATAAAACAAACCGGCATAATATGCCTTTGTTGGAAATGGTTGGTATGACTTCTACGGGTCGAACATTTAGCATTTCTCATGCATTTCCAGCATACGAGAGGGAGGAGAACTACGAATGAGTGCTAATGAAGTTAAAACATTTTTATTTACCCGATAAAGAACCCGAGGTAATAGTTATCGATACAGAATGGACGTTGATAAATGGAATCAAGAAAAAATTTCCACAGGCAAAGTTGATGATGTGTTTATGGCACATAGGAAATAATGTCATTACGAATTGCAAACCGGAGTTTAAAACAAATGAAGTTTTTGAGATGTTTTTGCAAAGTTGGAAGAATGTGGTTCATGCACCAACCAAAGATGAATTTCAGATATATTGCAATGATTTTAAAAAAGATTGGGTAGACTATCCCAAAAGCTTGAAGTATATTCGTAATCAATGTTTGGAATACAAATAGTATTTTTTTTGCATGGAAAAATAAAATTAAACACCGCGATAATAGAACAACAACTCGAGCTGAATCTTTCCATGCTCAATTGAAAAAACATCTTGGTACGTCTAGAGCAACATTTGCTGTATTGTGGTCGAAAATGGATAATATGTTGAGTCTACAACATACGAAAATAAAAGTCACCTTTGAAAGAAGCTTAGGAGCCGTACAGATTGCATGTCAAGTTCCTTGTTAAAACAACTACGAGGTAAGACACCATTTTTTGCATTAGATTTGATTGTGAAAGAAATTAGTTGTGTTTCTTTGAATGCATCAGTTTGTGACCATTTGAATCGACTTGTGTATGATCTTCCATGTGCACATGATATATACAAATATCATAGTGATGGCCTTCCAATTCCAATTGAAATCGTAGATGACCACTGGAGACAATTAAATCATATACCACAAGTTGAAGAATCACTCGAGTTTGTCCGTACAGCTGAATTTGAATACATTAAAAAATTATTTGATTCGAGCATTGCTGAGGAGAGGAAATTTTTGCTAATGAAGCTAAGAGAAATTGGATTACCAGCCACGAAATGTACTTTGAAACTGAAAGCAGAGAAACACAAAGGGAGACCAATCGGTAGTAAGAACAAATTAATTAGCAAACAAGGCAAATGTCATAAATCTACAAAACGGGATCCCTCTGCTTTTGAGAATGCAAAAACTGATAATGAAATTCTTTCTCAAGCTAGTGTGAACAAGAAACTGCCTCCCAACGGAAAAACCCGATGTGAAGTTTGATAAGTGTAATGTAAATACAACAAACGGCATCTAAATACCATAGATCAATTCAACCGACCAGAGAAACCATCTTTTTGAATTGAAAACAACAATAGAAGTTCGACCATCTTCTGAGTTACTTTGATATTTTCCTTCAGTTTCTCTACAGCTTTTCCAGCAGCAATTCTCTATGTTAAATTTACAAAAAACATAAAGTTTAAGTACACATAAAATGAGTAAAGATCGTAGGTACTCACCAACTTATCATTATTGTCAGCTTTCCTTGAGCAGCTTCTCCTCACGTTTGGGTGTTGAACAATGGGATGAGACACATTCAAATACCATGACATGTATTTAGCCGTACAATCCCAAGGATCAGCTACCGAAATAGACCGCGATTTTACAAAAAGTACACTATCTTGCCAATTTTTCGAATACCAAAATCCATTGTCAAATACAATTTTATATTGATTAGCATTTCAACCTCTATGACATTTGATCGGAACCATTGGATTTCTGTGGATATGCTAAGCAACACTAAATTGATGTAGCACTCTATTGGGATAGTATGGTTTCGTAATATCAAAACACAAAACCGCGCCGTCATAAAATGTGACTTCAGGCAGGGGTAATGAGATGGTATGAATCCTAACATACCTAAAAATAAACATGTCATTTACATTTGTATGATTTGCAAAGAAAAGTAGACATTAATTATTTAACTTACGTATTGTGGAGATAAATCGTCTAACTTCTCTCGAAGCCGTATTATGGCCGAAGTCGTACCTCCAGATTGTTTCACTAGTTGCCATCTACACATCCTTGGCATCGTGTCATCATTATCTTTACTAGGAACAACACTAGGAAGCATAGAAAAATGATCGCAAATCAAAGCCTATATAAATATTAATTAGTACTTATTTACTATTGCGAATATTTGGAGACTAAAAAAAAAACGACTTACCGTTAACAATGTCAAGCAACCAACCATTAGTTTTACATCCCGTCTTGAAGCCAACCCCAATTGACGGTACAAAAAGGTTAATGCTCCTATTTCGCAAGCTTGTTCATTCAAATGTTATGTTCTCCAAACATCTCAAATACTGCACAAGAACCTTCGTGCCCGACTTATCACAGAATAAAGTGCAACCCAATAAATATAACATATACGCACTGCAACGACTATGCAATCATCTTCATTTGCATCATCTTTATTTGCCTTTTATTTAAATGTTCCTAGTAGGAAGTTGAGCTTGACTGAACTAGAATCATTGAGTTGTTCCTTCGCTAGAGCCCCGTCAACACCAAGATAATCAACTAACATTTGAGTGGGAATATGATCATCCGCTTTTGCATAAATACAATTACTGACGATTGTCATTTTTAGAAATTGGGCGATATCATCCAATGTTATAGTCATTTCTCCAAAAGGCAAATGAAAAGAATTTGTCTCAGGATGCTATCTCTCAATGAAAGCTGAAATAGTCACGTAGCCGACGTGCTTATACGAGAATTGTGCCAAAGTGTACAAACCAATTTTTTTAATTTTATGAGCAACTGCACTCGGCATATCATCAATACTCCATTCTTTCGACTTTATTGTATGGAAAATGCATTTTAACGGGCCTCGCTCCTACAGAAACAAAAAAAACATACATCATTGTACAAATTGAGATTTTTATTTGATAAATTGCATAGAATAATAACCAATTAACCTCATGGTTATTCCAAATAGAAAATGCAATGTGTGATTCGGAACTTTTTAATAAAGAAGTACTAACCGGCATAGAATTAAAAACTTTGCTAGAAGAAGGCACACTCGAAGGATGAATAACTATTTGTAACTCTGCTTCTTCATTACGTGCATCATCAACATTCGATTCCTCACCCGGACCACTTCCAGATCCTCCTTCACTAGAACCATCCTCCGAACCACTAGAACCATCCCCCGAACCATGTTCACTAGACTCGAACCCAAATCATCATCTTTTCTATTTTCTTCTTCATTCCCACCTTCTAATACATCAGCCATTTTCCTATTCTTCTCTAGTTCTGCGGCTCTTGTCCGTCTTAATGAAGCAGTCATGGATTCTTGATTTTTTCCAACAAACAACGTAACAAACCTTATAAATATTGAACAAATTCCAAAAAAGTGCGCAAATATATTTACTTATTACATACAAAATTATAAAAAGTCAACACAACAAAATGATCTTATAAATCAAGTGTGCTGCTATATACAAAATTATAAAAATTCAACATAACAGAATTACTTATAAAACAAATTTGTTGCTATAAATACAAAATTATAAAAATTTAATACAAAAAAAAGACTTATAAACCAATTACTTGTAAGGGTGATGACAATGATTTCGTTTGTGTTCATTCATAACTAACAATCATTGACTTCATGTACAAATTTACTTAAAAGCTATAACGATGTGTAGCACCTATACGCAACTATATTTTCTCTCGCTGTGATAAGAGTTCGATCATATAGAGCCAAGCTATTTGAAGTAAAGGACGACAATTGGTGGTTGTACGGTGGTAAATGAAGCCGAACAGAGAACTAATTCCATTTTTAACTTTGTGTAGCCCCAAAACTGTGGTCAGCCACCGATGAACTAATGTATTCTACGGTCAAACAACGCCGTGGTGTTTATGTATGTAAAAATGGAGTATTTCTGTCGTTTGGTTGTAGCTGAAAGTTTACCTGAAAGAACGGCTATTCGTAACATAATGGAAATAAAAATCGACAAGATTAGCGTTTTGATTCCTGTTACAATATCAAAACCTATTGCGAATGTACTATTGTTTGTATCGAATTGAAAAACAAAGTAGTGCTTATATCAAATTCAAAAAAAAAAGGAAAAAAAATTAGGGTTACAGAGGCGACTTACTCAACTGTGTTGAGGACGATTTCTAGCTTCCATGCATAGTTAAATCACCTTTCTTCATTGTCCTCTTGGTTCACTGAAGGAGTGCGCAATCGACAATCAATGGAGACGAGGCGATGGAACGGAAGGAATGGAGAAATTTGAAGTAGGAGTACCTGTGTATGAATTAAAAATAATGGATGGTGTAAGGAAGCACAGAGGAGGAGAAGTATGGGTGGCCTTTAGTAAAGGTGGCCATAAGTGGATACAGGGGTATCGATAGCAATACACAAAAAATAGTGTTTTGCTCCTCATTTGCCTCTTCCTATTACCATTGCTAGAAAACAACATAAATTTTACACCATACTCTTTCTAATATTAGAATTTTTAAGAGGCTACCGAAGATATCATTTTAGACTCTTTTTTGCACGATGAACAACCACTGATCAATACCATTTTTCATGGTGATCAACCATCGAACAACAGTAGTTCAGTGGTTGATGGTCGTGGAAAATGGTATTGGTCAATGGTTATTCTCCTTGCAAAATTACTTTACACGGTGGTTGATTGTCGAGTGAAATGACTTTGGTATTAGGAAGAACATAAATTTTATTGCGTTTATTATTGTTTTTCTATGGTATTAGAAAGAGGGAAACTGGGTGCCCTTAATAGCACACTAAAAATATACCGATTTAGTGTGGACTATTAAATAGGCTGGTGCGAAACAACATCATTAAAAAATACTATTCAAATTTTAATTATAGTTAAAAATTTGTTTTTATAAGCAATATGATAAATTTATTAAAATAAAGGAATTATAATTTAAAATGACATACGACGCTAAGTTTTAAGATAGAGGATTCAATTCTCGCTAACTAGATATTCTTTTTTGATTCTACTGAAAACTCTAAAGAAAAACTAACAAGTCACACACTAAGCATAGCAATTATAAAAATGGTTAAATTCTTGTTTATTCAACCTTATATAATTTGAATTATTTTAATTTTTTTGATTTAAAAGAAAAACATAAAAAAATTCTAGTTTTTTGTTCTACATAATACTGTATTACTGGATAGAATGACATTATATATATGACCGGCTATTTAAACACAAAACTAAACATAATTGGTGATACAATAGAGCTAGACTGTCACATTCTTTAGTCCACCTATGGGAGGTGGAAATCTGAGAGCAATCTAATAGTTCAGATCCATTGTGTCACAATTTTATGTTCCAATAGATTTTCTACAAACATACATGATCAATAACCCCTTTATTTAGCATCACTTGTAGTCCCTCCAATATCAGGCACAAGTTTTTGTTTAAATCTTTGGTTCATGTGACAAAAAAGAGAAAGGGAAAATATTTAAATAGAAACTTATGACTGATATCGAGGACTACGAAATGGTGCTAAATAAAGGGTGTCACCGATCCCAGCTTATATGTATGTATGTATATATGTATGACACACACACATGTGTGTGTGTATAAGCTAAAATTATTTTTACTGTATATGGAAATAGTTGATGTTATGTGATACATGTATTTTTAATATATATGGATGATTATATCCACACACACACATACATACATACATACATACATACATACATACATATTGTTATCCAGTCTATTGACTAGGCCATATGCGAATGCAATAAGTTGGGTAGACTATCAAGCAAGAATCCAGTGCAACAACAGCCAACCTAGATGTCAAAGGAAACCGAGGAATGAAATCCAGAGATAACATAGAATGTTCAAATGAAGGTCGAAACACCTTTTTCTTAGATCACTAAACTCAAAACTTCACCATTCAAGAGAACTACTGGATTGACTCCAAACCCTAAATATGGATCTGCACTGATCCCTAAAAGTCACCTAAAACAAGCATACATCTCTTGCCATGACAAAGCGAAGCGACCATAAGTCCCTCACACTAGCTTGGGATGGTTCAATAGCATGTATCAATTTAAGCAATCAATAGATAACTCGAACACTTATGCCTAGCCTTCGAACCAAGACCTTTAATCAAATCCAAGCCCATAACAATGCAAATGAAACAACCAAGATGAAGATACAATCCAACCAAACAATCAGAAGAAATAAATCGTGATCCATAGTGGAAAGTCGTGGATCAGTACCGATCCCTAAACGAGGATCGACATGACTGTTGATTATTGATGATGTAGGCATGATCTCTTCAGCTAACCTCTCCTAGACGTGGAACGTGGGATAAAACATGGTTGAGAGTTTTTCGACGACTTGCAGCTATAAATAGAGGAGGAGAGGCATTGTTTGAGGGTTCTTTTCATCTATTTATTGAATTCTTGTATTATTTTTGTAATTTTGAGAATCATCACTGATCCGTAAGAACAATTGTAAAAACACATCAGAAACCCTCAACATGTTTAAGTGGATGTTGGCATTTGATCAGCAAACTAATATAATTGTTATGTGTTCTTGTTTTCCACATTCTCAAGTTATTTTCTTTATTTTATTCTCTACTATTAATCTCTGGGTGTTTGTGCCAACTTTTGACGTAAACATTTTCGTGTTTCCAACTGAGAAGCATAACGATCTCAGGCTATTAGGATCTATTTTCTACTTTTGGGTTATTCTAATCCACAAGGTAGATCCCTTAGTTTTATTACTATATTCCGTAACTACTCAAATTTCCCCTAAATTTGTCATAGGATTAACTTAAGCCATGGCCCCACAAAAGGAGAAATCCACTGCCTTCAGATTTTCTACTGATGTTGAGAACGCCAGTTCTCAGCATGTCAAAGAAGTTGCTGAACTCATAACTACTGAACTTCAAAATCCCTCGGATATGATAATGGGGGATGAGAGAGACATGATAATGAAGCAAATGAATGACAAGATGAAAGAAAGTCATGAAAAATTAAGGAGGCAAATCAAGGAGAGTTTTGACTTACCGAATTAGTTAACCCATAGTCACAGAAGGAGTAGGAGAGATTTATTGCCTTTTGACCGAGAACATGATTCTTCTTCGTCTGCTGAAAAATACGAGATGGAAAACAAAAAATGTACCAAAAAGAAACATGTACTTCAAAGGATAGATTGGATGGTGCTAGAAATAAAGGATTGTGGACCGGTATTGAACCACATTCAGGGATTAGTACCAAACCCCGGCTCTTGACTTAGGTGATAAGAGTGCTATTGATTTGGATGATGATGCCGATGATGATGTTGGTCAAGTTGCTGATGGTTGGAATGTGGAAGTTCAGGCAGCCGCTACTGATCTGCCTTGTAGAAACCATAAGAATGTGTCAAATGGATGAATGGTTCTTCCGAAGATAGGAGAGTCCAAGTACCATGGAACTAACCAAGACCGTTTGCAGAGTCAAATACTCGGGGGCAGACTATGATTATCGCCATCCAGTAGATCAAGTCGAGCCAAAGTCACTGGCGGATATGGTAAAGAAATCGAGTGAAAACCAACAAAAAAGTAACGACAAGTGGGGCTCTTCCCCTAGGAAGAACCCATTCACCAAGGAGATACCGTATAATGAGTATCCTCGAAGGTAAGCAATGCCGACCTTGCCATCTTACAATGGAATGACGGGTCTAAGGCAACATTTGTTGAAATATGAGTGGCATATGGACATGGTAAGGGTAATGGATGCCGTGAGATGTAGATGTTTCTCGATCTTTCTTGAAGGCGTAGCAACATTGTAGTTCACTCAGCGTCTGCCGAGTTCCATATCATCCATCTAGCAAGAAAGTTTGTTGAGTGGTTCCATTTGCTCACAAACCATCCTAAAGACGTGATGTCGTTATTGAGCCTCTTCTAGGGAGCAGGCGAGTCGCTGAAGGATTATTTGAGCAGGTTCAATGCGTCAGTGACAGAGGTGAGCAATGCAAAGGAGGACATTGTGTTAATGGCTTTGATCAGGGGGATATATCCTGATATGGATTTTGGAAGGTGGTCGAAGATGAAACCCCCACCGATGATGGATGTTTTATATAGGAATGCAACTCATTTCTTGCGCTTGGAAGAGGCAAGTATGGCCGCCAGGAAGGCTAATGGCGACCAATCAGTTGAAGGCTAGTGGTGACCAACCCGTTGAAGTGGTACAGAGTAATATGGTTGTGAAGTAGTCCGGTGAAAGTTCAAAAAATATAGCTATGAATGTGGGGAATGAGGATATGACTAGAAGAAAAAATAATCAAGATGATGGAGGCAAGAAGTTTGATTCAAGAGACATCTGAAATACGAAAATTATATATCGTTGAATAATTCGATTGTGAATATATACCTTGTGACGTGGGGTATTGAGCAATATAAGAAGCCGGCTCTATGGAGTTGACTGAGAGAGAGAAGGTCTGGAAAGTTTTGTCACTTCCATGAGACCACGGTCATAACATGAATGAGTGCACACACTTGCGAGATGTCATTGAGGATTTGATCCCTTAAAAGAAGCTTCAGTGGTATGTGAAAGCCTCGTAGGATGACAGGCAAGAGAATGATCAAACCTAGGTGCAACTACTCCAAAGGGGTCAAGCTGGACCTAGTGATGAAGATCCTAGATAGCTTGGGAAAAAATTGGTTATTAACACAATTTTTGGTGGACCTCATCCGGCTGCAAAGTGCTGGAACGAAATGGAGAGAAATGAAGGTTCTTTGAAGCATGTTGTGAGCGAGAGTTGTTTTTCTGTCGAAGAAGGAGCTTCGGCAAAGCAACTCAAACCGTGACTGATGATATTATATTTAGGAACATGGATACCGATGAGGTTGAAGCACCTATGATGGATCATTTAGTGATATCAGCCACGGTTGGGCCGACAACTGTGAGGAAGGTGTTTGTTTATTGTGGTAGTTCGGTGAACATTTTATTTGAGAAAGCTTACAATCAGATGCCGATGGATGACCAAGATCTAAAGCATTGTAAATCCCAATTCAAGCATTTAGTAGAGTGGTGATAGAGCCTGTAGGTTGTGTGGATTTACCAGTGGTTCTAGGTAAAGGTGACAGCAAGAGAGTGCGGGTTGTGACCTTTATGATGATGGAAATTTTTTCTACATACAATGCTTTCTTGGGCCGATTGGCCCTAGCTAGCTTCTGAGTGGCCTTTTCCCTGTGGTGCTAAATGTAACTCCCCACCTTTGTACCCATATCACCCAAGAATACTACAAGTACTATTGTTGAGTAATACAGAAAGTAAGGCTGGACAGAAGCAACCATCCATGTCTATTCCCTTGGGCTAACACATCACGCCGTCTTTTACCTTATGACACAATATAAAGACGTGAATAGTCTTGGCACAAAGCAATAAACAATTGGAAAATATAGAATTGAAAAATATATCACATAATATACAACACAGGATCACAGATCATAGTGGAAAATATAATACAACTCATATCATATAACATAAACCAAGCCAACAAAAATTGTACTGGATTTACATAAGTACATATACATAGACTATGATAGGTCTTAAAATAATCTCCCTAACAAAAATGAGTCTACAACTCATAAAAAATACATCAATATACATATAAGACAAGCATCCCAAAATAAAACATATCACATAGATAACATAGTATATATCCACTCAAGCTAGACCACATCCACAGTCACTAAGTCCACATACCTGTCAAGCCTTGGTCTGACCCGAGTATTATGAAAATAATAAACGGGTCCGACTCTTTCTAGATATCATCAAAGGGTGAGCCTGCATAATAAACATGTATAAACGTTAAAGATATAGAATTGTCATATGGTGTGCTACACTGCACCTAATAGGGCATTGTTATGAGACCATCACATAAAAATATATGTAACACACAAGATATATAAATAACCATATAATATGCCATATCCAAGAAAAAGGCATCGATGCCAAATCATCATGTCACAAAGTCATATCATTCCCATCAACGACAATCATCTCCCATGATGATAAGCTCACAAACTCAAAAATTACAAGATTAAGAGAGACTACATGAAATCAAGTAAAACTCCAGAAAATATAAGACTGCCTGAAAGCGAGTCAAAACCAATAGACCAGCATAAAATCGAGTCAAAACCATAAACCATCATGAAAGAGAGCCATAGATGAGCACATCGCAAGTCACAACTAAAGGAAAGCATAACGCAAGCCAACACAATAGACAAGCATATCACAAAATCAAAACCAAAGGCAAGCATATCGCAAGCCAACATAATAGACGAGCACATCATAGGCCAAAACCATAGGCAAGCATATCGCAAGCCAGCACAATAGACGAGCACATCGCAAGTCAAAACTATAGGTAAGCACATCACAAGCCAGCACAATAGACGAGCACCCTCAAGCCAAAACTATAGGCAAGCACATCGTACAAGTGCCGTATACCTTCTAATAGTAATCACTCGAGTAACACCTGTGCAACCCTTACCACATGGGTTTACTAGAATATTACTATAAGTTAGTAAAATACATTCACTATAATATTCTATAAAATAGGTTATATAATTAATCGATGAGGTGATCCCAGGTGTTCCATACTACTTGTGACTACAAAATTATATAATCATAGTTATCATTTCATAGAAGGCAGAAATTGCAAGGAAGCAATCTTTCAAAAGTCATAAAAGAAATCCCAAAATGGCATATATAGCCAAAGATAAGGCAGAACATAATGCTAAGAAGAGTCTATGGTTTATAAAGAAAACATTTTGATTTTACCACATATAAAGTGATTTCTCAAATACTATATATACTTTCAAACTTCTTCTTTTAAAATCCATAAAATTATTTGTTGCTCAACTATACACACACACACATAGATAAAATAAGCTATAAATTTGAATTGATATCAAAGTGTACACATATTTATGTACAGTTGTCGAAAATTTCATTAAGGAGATCTAAACATCATACTTTAAAACCATTCTTTGAAATCTATAAAACAATTACTACTTGACTATCTCTAACATATACAATTTCATATTGTGGCAAGTTATAGAAATGAATTAAATTTCAAAATGCATAGTTTATATGGTTGTACAATAGTCTATAAAAGAGTTTACAAACCACTTCTAATTGAAATTAGATAAAAATAGTTTTATAATCATAAACTGATTATATTTAAATATAGCCTTTAAAATTATTTTTCAATATGAAGTAATCAATTGGAAAAATGAAACTCAACTCAAGAAATTATATTTTAAAAGCTCAAAAAACATAGCAGACTACAAAGGAAAAAGGAAAGCAAGAAATCAACATCCAATAGTGTTTTTCTTGGAGCTTATTAGCTCCAGGTTTTCGACCATTGGTCCACTAGTGGAGACCGTTCCTATAGCTTTTCAGCTCTAGAAAACCATCCTTAATCGGTGCTCATCAATATTCGATGATGGTACTTCGTTGTAGGCACTTGAACAAATATTTATAAGCATACATGAGCTTATAACATCATAATAATGAATCATAAGATCAAATATGAGCATTAGTTTTCAAGTTAGGCAGAGATAAAACTTTCAGCAAACAGTAGTGCATAAACATAGCAATTCGATTTAATTTACTACTGAAAACTTTAATTTAATTCAACTTCACACCCATGCAAACAAATTTAAAGAAAGTGGTGAGGACTAATCAACTTGAACCCTTGAAAAGCTTACCAAAACCCACAGTTCAACAATTTCAGCAAACCCTAGAATTTACTCAATCAACCACGTAGAAGCACTATAATTAATTCACCGTAGAAACTGAAATTAAAGAGTCTAAAAGCTAGAATAGGGCTTAAGAACATTGCTTTGATTTTCTATGAATTATCAGAATTTTCTTTGTAATTTTTAAAAAGGAATTTTTGATTGAATTTGAAGGAAGAAAGCAAACCCTATATTACTTCTGTTTTCTCGAGTTGGAGTGTGTATAGAATACTTAGGGATGAGAAACTGAGAAGGACACTTCTCTTCTTTTTAGACGAGTGGGTTTCTACTTAGCCCATCCAAGTATAAAATGCAAATTCCTTTATTTATTTTCCTTTACTCTTTATATTCATTTCCATTCAAAGCTTCAACTAAATTTCAAATTGATCTTTCTAATAACCATTACTAATCAATTCTTCCAATTTATCACCATTTTGTGATATCAAATAATAAACTTTAATACAACTTTTTACGTCAATTTTCTATATATACTTTTAATTGATTATTAACAAAATAATCATTTCTTAAGCACTCTTTCTAATAATAATCGAACAATTTAGCAATCAAAATCCCAATATCTTTTAAAATTGATTATGCACAATGTAATGTTTCTTAACTCCTCTTTAATATTAAATACAAAGGATTTACAAAATAATATTTCTATTTGTCACAAAATAGATTTATTTATAAATTCCAAAATATTCATTCCACATATTACTTTTTCAACATCATATAAATTTAGAATTCATATTCCAAAAAAATTTATCATTATTTTATAAAAGAATATCAATTCAAATTTCTTAATTAATTCTCAAGTTTAAGTCATTGTTTGTTTTATTAGAGCAACTCAAAAATCAAGGTTGTTATAGACTCCCCCCATAAAGAAATTGCGTCCTTGCAATTCCATTAAAGAGAAAATTCTATAATGGATATATATTACTATTGGTAATATTTTCATTCAATTTTTAACATAAGTTATCAACACCATAATCAACCGTCCTAACCATAAGACTATAGTTATTCAAAATGAAACTTTAGCATTTATAGTTATAAAATCTTTGATTTAATTCTCAAAAGTTCAAAACATCTAACTTACATATCATTTATTTAGAATATGGATGTATAAATCTTCTTTCTTTCCAAATTATTTTCCAAGAATTTGATTTCTTCAATCAATTTCAAATCTTAAAATCTTAATATTGAACAACAATCAACTCATTCCAGAGATATTTCAAATTTCTTTCGCTAAAAATCAACTCTTTTAAAATAAAATGCCACAAATGCTTTTCTCAAATTCAAAACACTTTAACTTAGATAAATCTTCTTCTAAATAACTTTCTCAAAAAGTTTGAGTTTTTCCAAATGGTATAAATATTTTCTATTTTAAGGTATTCTTTCAACATAAAATTTCGTCATTTAGATTTTCATCCATCTTTATATAATCATTTTCAAAAATTCATTTTCCAAATCCTTCTTCAATCTTTATTTTTAAATAACTTTATTAATATATAACATTCTTTCAAACTTAGCTCATCCATTTACAAAATTATTTTCCCTTTATTTATTTTATTATTCACTAATTTGAAAATTTAGTTTACACAAATATTTTACATTCTTTAAAAATATAACACCTTTTATGGTTTAGAATAATAAACACTTTAAAGAGTTAAAAGACATTCAATTATTTAATCCCTTAGAATAAGGATGTGAAATAATTTAATCATTTTTTTTATTTTAAATATTATAAACTTCATAGTTTAATTTATTTTATCGAAAAAATTCATTTTTTAAGGAATTATTTTTCATAAAAATTAAAGATTACAAGAATCCAATTATTGCTCAACTTTTTAATTCCTTTCGCTAAATTTCTATATTTAAAATAGAATATTAACATCTGGTCCTTAATTCATAATTGAACTGTAAAGCGGGTCTCTTAGTCACTAATTATATAAATTAGGTCCCCACCTCTTTATCATCACACCACAATTATTAGCATTCACCAACTCGTTTATTTTCAATCTTTAAAATATGATAACTTTTTAGATATTAATCGAACTTAAGATCATTTTCACCATTAAATTGCAAATTTAATAGACTTTCCAATGATATCCATTGTTAATATCTAAAAATTAAATTTTAAAAATAATACTTTTATATAGCAATTTATAACCTATTTTAGTAGTGCAGTTAAAAACTGCAGTTATTAAATGCAACCACTTAATATAGCATTTTATAATTGCGTTTCATAAATGCCACTAAAAAATGCATTTAACAGCTGTAGTTTTAACTGCATTTATGAAACGCGGTTAAAACCTGCAGCTATTAAGTGTAGTTTTTAACTACATTTCACACATATAGTTTATAAATACAGTTAAAAACTACTGCAATTAAATGCATTTGAAATGAAGTTAAAAACTGCGTTTAATTGCAGTAGTTTTTAACTGCATGTGTGAAATGCAGTTAAAAACTGCTACACGTTTAATTGCAGTAGTTTTTAACTGCATGTGTGAAATGCAGTTAAAAACTGCATTACTACAATGTGGTTAAAAACTGCATTATAATAATGCAAAATTTCAAAAATTAGAATTTAAAAAAAATTAGTTTTGAAATTTTAATTTTTACATATTCATAATGCATATCATTAGAAAGATAATAAAATTTATGATTTAACGGTGGAAACAGTTTGTTAATTCAATGTTTCTAGAAAAATTTATTTCGTTTTAAATATTAATAATTAGTAGGTGAAAAATTTAAACAATAGTGTGAGAGTAGCAATCACGTGTAAAGAAATGCATGCGTAGAGACCTAATTTACATAAATTATTATGTATGAGCGTTTGTTCTTTTTAATTAAGGATAAAGACTTGTTGTATAAAGCCCTCAATATTCATAAATTGGGAAAGCCACTTTTGATAAGTAGTTGTATACGTTAAAACCAAAATAATTTTCTTTATTTACCAAAATCAGTTGAACGCCAAGTTTAGCAAAGAACATTACAAGTAATGTCGTTTGCTAATCCAGAGATGACGGCTAGTTAAGGGCGATCAAATGTGAATATATCTTTATACTAATACTAACACGTCTTATTTACCTTTTAGAGGATCTGCGTTGAAAATTAGATGCGTGCAGTATTAATACAAAGTAATAAACACGCCGATTAAAAATATTCAGGACAATATATAATATAGATAAATCAGAATCAGAGTCACAGATTGCAGCGGACTAATATACAACATATTTCCTAATAAGATGTGAGTCTACAAAATGTTAATACTAGACTCACTCTAATATACATCATGACTCGTTAATTATATCATGTATAAAATGACTACTGAATAATATACATGACATAACTATTAAATGTCAATATACATAATGATGAAGTAAACTGACACTGTGAATTGTCTATTCCCAAGCAAACCCAAAATCCAAGTGTCAACGAGTCCCTGTACCTGTAAATTCTTGGCCTAACCCCAGTATTATTAAAAATAATAAACGGATCTGATTATATCTAACTAAAAAGGTGAGATACTAATACCACAACTATATGACTTAAAATAATAAGCCATAATTCTGAACAAACCATCATAATAAGGCATATTGATTAAATTGACCACTCTATAAATCCATAAATGACTTAATTCTAAAATAAGTCGTCTAAAAATATGCCTAGAACTCAAAAATCCAAAAAGGCATATCAAAGCAATAAATGCAAATTCACAATTTTGACTTAACAATAACTAAATAAGTCATAAATAAAATATGCCCAAAAAATATATTCAATTAAGGCATATCCAACTATAGCGACCAGAATCTCCGTACCCTTTGATTCGACAATAAACAACACATATCTAATTCAAATTGAATGGAAATACGAATCATCAGTGGTTAAAAGGAAAAGAAGATGGAAGAAAAATAGAATAATAACACATAATCTTACAATTGCAGTGGAACAAAATATAATATATAATAAAAGATCTTTATATAAATAGAACTATAACTGTAATATACATACGATCATCAGAGTACAACAATAGAAAAATCAATCTAGATAGTTATAATAACTTATCTTCACAAGTGCTAAATATACAACATACACACACTGCGGAATATAATCAGATACGTGGAATACGCCTGAGACTCCTCCAGCACGTCTCCTGTGCTCCATATCATCCTAACATGAATCTATAATACTCGGTCTGACCCAAGCATTATAATAAAATAACACCGGAGTCAGTCTAAAAAACGAGCGTGAGAAAACACACTCAATTTGAATTATTATTGTTATCAAAATCCTTTGAAAGCAAAGGTATCTTGTAAGACCGCGTCATACATAAACACGATGAGTTTTTACCATACGATAACCAAAAATATTTTATATCAAAATCAACTGATATTATAATATTGTCTAAAGAAAGTAAACTATAAAATAACTAAAATGTTTGCATCTCACATTTCAATATAGTTGGGAATAATCAAAACCATACAGGCTCGTAGTGGATATTGGATTCCATACAATGGCTAGGCTACTGGGATACTGCCCGCCACAATACACCTCTAGAAAAATGTACCGAGGACCTTACATGGATCCCCTGCCAACACAAGACTGACCTACCCCTGACCTGGATAGTACCGAATATGATCACCAATAATGGTCCTCAAATGCATGCAAATGAAAGTGATGATAGATATCCACTCTAGATAAGTGATGATCATACCCTAATGGGAGCAACCCACACAGTCTTGTTGCATCTCTCCTATTTTAGTCATTCCCGGTTGATGAGGCTTAAGGCTACGATTACCTTTCAAGAACAATTTACACTTAGAATGCTCATCGCCCTCCAATGACGATGTTCTGATAGCATTCGTCCATACAAGTTGTTCTGGGTTCGAACAAACCAAATCTCCAAAATCACCATCTTCATTATCTTCATTATATCACGATTAGTAACGTACAAATCGTATCAAAGTGGTTTTCGAATAATTAAATCTAACCCCAATCTCTTCGAAACGATTAACGAATTTGACCAGATTTGATAGTCGGTTATTTAACTATTAAATTACACACATAAACAGTCACCGGGCCCATATTATAAACATTTCAAAATATCTTTACAAAGATATATATTCAAATCTCTTCCCGTATTCCAATATTTGAAAAACCATTTCAAAACATATATCCATAATAGGATATTTTTCAAACCATATCTAATTTCAAACCTCAATGAAATATTTCCACATATCCATTTCATAGTAAACATTTCAAAAACATTTTTCTTTTTCTTAATACTTAGGAAAATATTTATAAATATACTTTCAAAATCACTTACTTCTCAACACTTAGAAAATATTAATAAACTTATGTCGATTTTATGGTTATATTCCCGAACAAGGAAATTTCGCTTGTTACCAACTTATTAAAAAATACATTTACAACCTCTTTTGTAAATTCTCAACTCATTATAACTCGTTCCATAAATCTTTGGATTTTAATAAATCCCTTTTTACAAACTTCCAAAATGGATTTTATTCATTTAAAATCCCATCCAGTAATTTATAACTTCTTTATGAATTCTGATTCATTTTTCAAAGTTCACGTATCGAATACTTGGGAAATTTTCTTATGTTCCTAGAAGTTATTTTAAGACTGCTCCTACAAATCATTTCCATCAATTAACTTAGTTTACAAATCTTGGGAGTATTTATAAACACATTTCAAACATTTTCGAAACACTATATATATGATAAGTAATTTTTAAAGTACAATAATTTATTTTCAAAACATGTTTAGATAATTATTTAAAATATCAAACACATTAAAATAATCAACGATAACTCGTTTCTAGTTCATTTTTAAATAATACTAATCAAATTTACAAAGCCTATTATAAAAATCAGAATTTATTTAAATTGATATTAAATATTTTAACACTAAAACAGTTTAAACTACATAGTTTAATAAATAACAATTCCATTTTAAAACAACTTAACTTCTCGATAAAAATATATTTTTAAAATTACAATATAATTAATTTTATATTTGTAAATCTCTCTGTATTTATCACAAATCAATTTACCTTCCCTATTTCACAACTATTTCCAAAATCCAAAATAGATTCCACTGTTCTTTCTAACCCGATCCTATATCTAAATTCAGATTATGAATATATATTCCCAATTTATCAAATGATAATCACTTCACTTTACTTATAAACATCATTTATAAATGTTACAAACTCGTTTCCAGTTTATAACAGATTTATCATTTATAAATCAATTCCATTTAAAATTCCAGTTGGAAATCTATTTCTCAGTAAATCCAATTATAATTCAAAACCCCTTCAAAAACTCGATTTCAACTTCTAATTATAATTTAAGAAATATTAATCCTTATATATTTTTAAATTTCAAAAAAATATTTATTTTTGAAAACTCCTTACCAAATAGTTAAGTATATTTCCAAAATCAAATCTTTTATTTAGTCCAAACAATTCCTTATTCAATATTCCAATTTTCATACAAATAATTTTCATTTCCGAAATCACCTTTGAATTTCTTTTTAATATTCAAAAATATTATTTATGGTATCTAAAATACCAACAATTAGGGCCTGTGCTACTATAGCATCCAGTTTATCAAATCACACAACAATTCATAATTGGCTATTCAATCACAACATATATCACCATATATGAAACAATCAATATATTTTTGAGAAATCTAGGTGGATCCCTCCGACTTGTTACCCTGCATACACAGATGTTATATAACATAAAATATCAATCCTGCTTCGAGGCGGGATATCACGGTAAAATTGGGTCTCCACTATTATATGGACGCATAGTGTCTCATTCGCTCTAACGGTGGGAAATAAACCCAACTACTGATATATATACTAATATATATATATATATATATATATATATATATAACATTCAACTGATAAATATATAAATTCATCCAGTCAACCAATAATTAATTTTAGTCACTACAAATTAAACCAGTTATCTAAAAAGAGTGAGATTTACTGACCTTGACTTTCAAATCTGTTAATCGTTCCAATTCCAAATTTATCCCATTGCAAAGTGTTTTTTCGCTACGATCCAACGTGATTCGTTTTCGTAATTTTAGACCTAACATGAATAATTATATGAATTTTTATAATTTAAATTTTTATTATACTTACTAATTACTTTTAGTCAATTTAATTAAAATAAATTACTATATACCTTCTCCTCATGCTCAACAACACGACCAACACTTCATTGAAAAGTCGCCCCTCCTCGTGGCCATTGAAGACCACCTCGTCCTCACCTAAACACGCTCTAGCCCCACCTTAGCTGGCGCCATCCCTCCCTGTATGCCGTCGCGCCTCTCCATCGACCAGAATTGTTATCACCTCTCGCCTCTGCCATACCCAGAACGACAACTCGAAGACGTCGACCTCTCGTGCTCGCGTGCTCATAGCAACCGCGTAAACCCTAAAATCGAACACGACCTCCCCTTCAACTAGAATGTCACCACTGCTGACCATCGCCTTCGAGCCCAGGCATTCACGGTGGATTCTCTTTTTATTTTTTATTTTTTTATCAATTCGATTTCGATTTTTTTTCTCATGCTTCCATCTAAAGGAGAAAATAAGGGATAACGTGATTATAAAAGGAAGAAGGCGGCTAAAACGGTGATAAGGTGGCTCGTCTCAGTGTAGGTTGGCTCTGATATGTTTTATTTTTTTATTTTATATTCAAACTATCTCATAAAATGTACAGGGAGATCTCAAATTCCTATTTAGGCATGCCGCCTAGCATTTCTAATGTTATACCCCTATTCCAAACGAAATGGTACAAGTTTCGAAGCCTAGTTCGATCTTATGTGGAAGATAGCGTTTTGAATCGACTAATTTAAATTAATTCTGTGCGTTTTCAGCTCAAACGACCAAACGGTGCATATGATAGCCACAAATTTGAAATCCGATAATAATACACTATTACGAATCTAATGGAACTGGTTTCATCGAATTTCGAGACTATGCTCTGGATCGCTATTTTAACACATCGATTAAATAGACGATTTCAAAAATTGACAAAATCATTTGAAATTTTAGTTTTAAAAACTTATTAACTCAAATTCTAATTCAAATAGAATTTACATTCAAATTAAAAATCATTTCGATTCATATTCAACTCCAGTTCCAATTACTCGCACCATTCATATTAACAAATAGTTATATTTGAAATTTATATCCATTCAATAATTTCAACCAGAATCTTCATATTAAAAAAATTTATATTACAAATTCAATATTTAAAACCATTTAGATATTCAAAATCAAAGATGGAAAATCAGGGTCATTACATCAACAAATCACCGTTTCATAAATACATATCAAGTCTCAATAGACTATCATCTCATGGTGATAACCAATTCAAAATTCCTTAGATCCATAAAGGATATAGAATATCCATACTAAAAATATCTGAAGAAATAATAATCAATAATGAAATAATAATGGTAGTCATCTGTTAGTTTAATACAGTGACACGCAATCTACCAAAAGAAACCCGCTACATAGAAAAGAAGCCTATCGAAAGAGACTACAGATTAGGAACGTCGCTAAAAAAAGAGCAACTGTGTACATAATCCGTCCTGTGCAAATTTACCCTTCGAAAAAGGTAAACATAGTCTAAACTGTATAAAATAAAATAACCTGATAGGTTATAGTATCGATAGACTACGATATATGTAAAAATCTATCATCCGAAAGAGACAGCCGTATTTACACCATAACAGATCTTTCGAAAGAGTTCTGCCTACCCAAATCTAAACATGTATTGATTCTCAGATTGATGAAAAATAGTTATCTCCTCTCAGGGATCTATCAGTGTGAAATCCAAACATCCTAAGATAATACAACTCTAAGTGTTAACTACTGTCACTCAAGTAATTACAAGAATTTAATTAATTATCCCTACCAGATAGTAAATTCGAGTATCTACTACAAGCGAATAATTTTCACTCAAGCTCTATTTAACAAATTATAGTAATAAACTATAAAATTATATGAAAAGTCCCATACCAATCCGATAATTCAATGGTTTATTAAAAAATTTTGTTTTATAGAAAAGCATGAAATCCAATAGAAATGAAAATCATTCAATTCTCCAATTTAATAACAACTAGAGTTTTTTGTCCAATTTCAATTCAAAAAAGATTATTATAAAAATTTACTTTGATTTAAAATTTTGAAATAATAAGAAAATCTCTTTCAAAATATCTAATTATATGTATTATTAATAATTATATCAAAACTTTTGAATTTATTATAAATCCCTTTTTGCTATTTATAATTTGCTAATATAAATAAAAATCATTTTTTTCAAACAAATTCCTAATATATATATAATATTATTTTCAAAATTTTCCAAATTCATAGAATAGAAATTCCAAATGTCTCAAAATTAAAGAATCAAATGCAACAAAGAATCAGAAATTCAAAATGCATTATTTCGATCCAACATCGTTTTATATAAAAGATTATTCCAAATATGGAATTTTTAGCGATCCCAGTTGTTTTTCGAAAACTTCGATCATACAAACAGCGTAAGTATTTTTATATAAGTTAATAAAATGCAATTTGCAATCGAACAGAATTTCGTTCGTAAATTGACTTCTATTAATTCAAACAACAACCCATATAGCCTTCGTGTTCATGTACTCATCTCAAATCAAACAGATAAGTCTTGTATACATAAAAATTAATAACATGGCATTCGTTTAGCCAATTAAACATATAGATAAACACTTAGTAAACCTATTAGCTTATATAATCAATGTTACAACTAACTTTAGGATGTTAAAATAAAATTAGCAAATGCCTTTAAGTGTGAAGTTATAGAATTATATATTAGCTTTCCACAACATTTCTGGGATTACAAAATATGGGTCACAACTCAATTCATGGTAAATTTTCTAAGGATGAGTATAGTAGATTTTATATATATATATATATATATATATATATATATATATATATATATATATATATTACGCAGGTCCACTTAACAAATTAACGTTTTTAGACTAGAAAAAATGAAAATTTTCCAAACTCTTAACATGAAAGTTGTTGCATATGCCATTAGCTATTCGGAAAGTGCAAATGCGTCAAAATCGGATAAACAGTTCAAAAATTAGAGCCAAAACACCTTGGCTCTGAAATTCTAAAAATAAATGTTCTGGTCTAATTTTTGTTCCAACTTAAACCGGTTTTTAATAGTACTAACCTTCAAAATTCCATAAAGCAACAAACATAAAAGCTGTTCTCTATTAAAATATTTTTCAATTAAAAAGAGAATTGTTAGAGTCGGAAGGAAAAATTAAAAGGTTATGTCTAAATGAATACACAAGATTTCAATTGATTTTCAACTTTACTACAATGATGAAATCTCTTTCTTGTTTCATGTTTTATCATTAATTAATTTCATATTATTTTCAACTTGAAAAATATTTCAAACTTGACCTCCATTAATTCCAGACTACTTTTGAATTTCATATAATCTAAATATCCTTCTATCTTGCAAATGAAAAATTGCTAAATAACTAGTATAAAATACAAGTGTATTTTCTGAAAAATAATTTTCTTTAAAACTCAGTATTTAGTAAGTTTAAAGCATTTCAATAACCCCATTAATGCATTAAACTATATTGTTAGCATACTTAAATCTTTATGTGAAGTATAAACCAAGTTTAAGGACACCACAAAGTCTTAAATTAATCAAATAAAGTGTAACAAATGAATTGGGGCCAAAGGGTTTAAACCAGGAAATATTTTCCAGTTACTTAAAAACTCTTCCATTATCATTTATAGGTTTTAAATCATTAAATCAGGGTGTTATTTGATGTATATGCAGTATTCTTTAGCTTAATAGGCAAGAAAATCAAGCCACGAGGAAGAAAATATGAAAGCAAGCTTACTGTCAAAATTTTATGGAATCTGCTTACTGTAAGTTTCAATCTTCATTCATTTTTTTCCAATGCTTTAACTCTGATCCTAGGATGTTTTTATTTTTTCAAATCATCAATCTATTGCATTATATGTACTAGCAATCCAATGAATGTGGCTATAATGATCGAGGTTTTCGACCCTCGAAAATCGACACTAATACGCCCACTGAATTGCATGTCGAGCAATCGAATGCCAAAAAACCCGATTGTTAGGGAAAAAGAAAGAAGGAAGAAGGTAAGAAGAAAACTAAACAACACAGAATCTCACAACGAAATGAGTAATCTATAATATACATCAATGTTTATACAAAACAAATAGAGATGTATGTATATTCAAAACATCAATAAGAGTATGCTAACATATTTCTACCTGAACAGTTATAACAACCTGTCCTTACAATTGTTGATAGATACAACAATGAATACAGCGGAAAAATAACCATCTACGTGAATACCTCTCTGGGCCTCCAACTTGTCACCTGAAGCTCCAAAGCATCCAAACTAATCTATAAGATGCTCGGTCTGACCCGGGCATTATAATAAATAACACCCAAGTCAGTCTGGAAAACCAGTGTGAGAAAAAGACACCCAACTGGATTTTTGAAGTTATTTAAAAATCTTTGAAATAAAAAACTATCTCATAAGACCATGTCGCACATAAACACGAAGGGGTTTTTACCTTACGATAACCAAATCATTTTCCATTGAAAATCCATTTATATTATAGTAATGTCTAGGAGTCAAAGTAAAATATGAATATAGTTAAAATGCTCACATCTCATGTTTCAGCATAGTTGGGCACAAATAAGTTAGTACGGTGCTTATTGGAGAATGGATTCCATACAAAACTAAGTCAGTACACTGCTTATTGGAGAATGGATTCCATACAATGACTGGGCTACCGGGGTACTGCTCATCACGATGCATCTCTAGAAAAATAACACTGAGGCCGAACCTATTGATCCCTACCAACACAAAACCAGCCTATCCTTTACCGGATAGTACCGAATATGATCACCCCTACGTTAATGGGCCCCGAAACATACAAATGAGAGATAATAGCGATCCTAGATAGGGATGATCATACCTTACTTGAGAGCGATCCACTTAAACATACTACATCTCCCCCGTTTTAGTCATTCCCAGTTGATGAGGCTTAAGGCTACGTTTTACCTTTTATATAGCATTTCCCACTTGGAATGCTAATACTGCCTTCTAGGCAACAATACAATACCACATTCATCCATACAAGCCCGTTCTAGGACTTAACCAAACACTAGAGAGCTTCGTCTCCAATTCCATTATCTTCAAGATGTCTTTACTTTGAAATGCATTCGTCGTATCAAAGTGGTTTCTGGATAACATACCCCATCCCAGTCTCTTCGAAACAACATTCGATAATTCCTGGTAAACTCAACCCCGACCCTTTAGGAAATAAACAGTCAAAGATAAGATCAGAAATCACCTCCTAACCATTAGTGGACGAATTCCCTTACCATTTTCCTTGGAGAATGAAATGAAATTTATACGCATGGTACAACATCATCAGAGATGACTGTGTCATATAACTCACGTGTTTCTCTTAGATATTTCCAAAGTTATGTTTGGGTCCAATTTCGATAGTTGGTTCTTTAATTATCGAGCAACAATCATTCAATCAAGAATTTAATTTTATAGGGAAAACCAACATTGGTTAAGCGCATAAGAAATCATTAGCCTCCTTTTATAAATTTTTCTATAAATAAAACCCACTTTGTAAATTACTTGTATAAGGATACTTTACAAAGATATATTCGCAAATCCCTATATTTTCAATACATAGAAAATATACATATAATTATCTCAATGGTATAAGTATATCCACAAAATTAGGAAAGATTTTCTTTTTATTTGATACAAAAATCATTTATAAAACTTCCTTATAATTCTCCAAAAACCATTACAATCCATTTTAAAATCTTCTGGATCATTTGTAAAATTCTGTTATACATTTCAATCGCTCATAAATTCTTTTTTACATTTCTAAAATCATTTATAAAGCCTTTATAAATCCATAAAACCATTTATAAAACTCCTTTTATAAATCTATAAACCTATTTCTAAAATTGGTTTATAAATATCTGACCACTTATAAACTCTTCGCCTTGTAAATAACCTTCCCATAAGTCTTCAAACCGTTTTATAAATCCTTTATAAATCCAAGTCTTTCAACTCCATTCATAGTTCTCAGAATTTTTTTAAGTAATTAAAAATCTTTTACCAGAAAACACCATTATATAATAATAATTGTTACAATAAACATTATAAATAGATGAAAATTATTAACTTTAAAACTTCCTAATAATTAATAAATTCAAAATATTGTTAAAAAACAAAAATAATTAATCTTCACTATTTTTATAAATAATAATACTTTTTTCAAAACTTTATAATAATCCTTATTATTAATTCCAAACCATAATTATTCTTGAAATAATTAACCTTTCATAATATTAACACTTTGATAATTCTTTGAAACCATATTACTTATAAACAAACAACATTAAAACAATACTAATATAATTAATAACCTTAAAATAATACTTATGTAATTTAATAATTTTAATTTTTTAATATAATTAAATAATCTTATAAGAATATTTATATAATTTAATAACTTTAAAAAATATTAAATAATTAAATAATCTTATAAGAATATTTATATAATTAATAACTTTAAAACAATGTTAATATAATTAAATAACCTTTTAATAATATTTATACAATTAATAACTTTAAAACTATATTAATATAATTAAATAACTTAAAAACAATATTAATATAATTAAATAGATAATCCTTTAAAAAAATATTTTCGAAACCCAATTTCGGATTTAAAAATCATTTCTTGTCTCAAAAATCAATTCCAACTTGAATGGCGATTTATAGAATTTTTGAAATACTAATTTGATACCAATAGTCACCCAGCACTTAACCAATATTGATATTGATTCTCTGTCACTATTGGGTTTTATTTGCAATCATATAACGATGTTATAACCATAGTTTCCACAATCATGTTCATTATTCAATAATCCAAATAAAAGAAGTATTATTGAAACAATTCAATAATAGAGAGGAATCTCGTTGGATCCCTCCAACCTGTTTCTCCCTGCATCACAAACGTTATGTAATTATAAAATATGAATCAACCGCTTCGAGATGGGATTTGTATACAAAGGATCATCCGCTCTTACATGGGAACGTAATAGGGTATCATCACTCCAATAGGCGGGAATATTCAATCCAACTAATATAAATATAGTAATTCATTCAAACAGTCATTCAATAATTTTTATCAACTATATATCATACTAGTTAACCAAAAACGTAAGTTTAAGTCACCGAAATTTTTAGTTGTCGCCGAGGCATTCCAATTTGGCACTAAAATCGAGCGACATCCGATTTTAGCCCGAATTTCAACTGTCTCCAAATTCGACCAAACTAGTTGCATGTCGAAGCTTTCCTCATTATGAGCGCAACGCAAAATGTTTTGTCCCAATCAAACCTCGTATGCAAAAGTTATTGATTAAACAAGATTTTAGTTTTAATTAATATAATTGTTTTGAGGGAAATGTGTGATTCCCTACAGTATAAGAGAGTACACATGTACACACGTAGATATATATATATATATATATATATATATATATATATATATATATATATATCACCAGTAGTAAATGAGCCGCCAACAAGCCTGGCAGGTAGAAAAAAAACCCCTATAAAAAAGAAAAATAATAAAACAATCCCAACAGCCTATGAAACTAAAGACCACCCTAAACAAACAACTCTATCAAGAAACTAAAGCATGAAACGTCTCCAAAAGATAAGCTGCCATCTATAACAACTTCCACAATCTCAACCTCAACAACCATACTTGAAAAAACCTCAAAATAACATACTACATCTGCTAAAGCCACATACAGTCTTTAAAACAACAATCATCGTAATAATTCCCCAATAAATCATCAATCCTCATTCATAAGACTTAGAGGCTTTAAGTTTTAAACAAGGACTTCTCCTAATATTAGCTGTTGAACAACTCCTACTATTTCTTTTTCTAGATTTGGATGCATGAATCGAATCACAAGCATGGTTAGGAGAAAGTGGAAATCCACCTATATATGCAAGACAACAATACAATACAAATTTGAACCCCCCCCCCCCGTATGATAATAAATGGTTTGCTCAGAACCGACTTCTCCAATCAAAGTAGAACCCACATCTACCATAAACAAGCCCCTATCTTTTTCGCTGAATATATATATCACCAATTTTAGTTCATTAGGCTTATTCAGACTCTGTTTTAACACAAAATCCTTCATATTATTACTCTCATTATTGTCACCTAGCCCACAGACAACACACTATGCCTGATTTGCCAAACCCATGCCCAATGAATCTACCACATCTACCTTGACAAATTAACTAATCAGCTCCTGTTTATCGTGCTTACCCCAATACCCCTAGGCTATAGATTTCACGAAGTAGTTTTAATTAATACAATATTATTACTAATTTCAACATTTGCTTTATTTACACTTTTTCCATCTTCTCAAATCCCCAATTCACGATCATCTCCTTGTACACGCATAATGTACACACATGCACACCCCTTCCCCGGCGTGGCCTCCATTGTTCGCCGCTGCGCGTCGCCCAAACACCCTCCCAACCATCCACCTCACCACAAACCGCCTCTACTCGCCTCGTTTACATGACCGCCGACGCCGTCGTACCTCCCAGTGCACCATCGTACACTCGCCTAAGAACGCTAGAGCCATTCGCACCCGAAGCCACTAGTCACGTTGCCTAAATCGCTACGATGATCGAGAAAATCCAACTTATAGCTTCCTCGAATGCACCCCTTTTTTAGCCAGCTCGTCCTGACAAAGACGATCACTACCGTCCATTGAGTCGAGCTTCCCCATGTGCACTTTTTTGTAGTTGAACCTTCGGTCTGAAATGCCCTAGATCGACGTCATTGATTGTGGGCCATTGTACAAGGCTGCATTTTTAAAGGAGATGAAAGTTTCTTTTTTGTTTCTCTGGTTTGTAAACTTAAAAGCATGAAAGTTGAAATATATATATATATATATATATATATATATATATCAGAGATGGTCATAAGCTTGAGTATGGGAGGATATGGTGTGAATAACGGGAAGGTATGAGTTGGTTATAGGAATTGTGTGTGTTTATGTGTATTTAAAATATCACGCTATAAAACGTATGAAAATCTCAAACTCTTATCGAGACGTGACGCTTGGCATTCTATATGTTATACCCCGTTTTGGAACGTATTGGAAGTTATCCTGAGTCTAAGTTTGACCATATGTAGAAGATAGCTTTTTGAACCTAATTATTATATCAAATTTCAATATTAAATTCTAGGCGTTTTGATTTCACATGACCAAACGATACGCTCGATGGCCACAAAAATCGTCGGCATACAATAACTTATCATTATGGATCTAGTGAAACTGGTTTCATCAAAATCCGAGACAGTGTCTGGAAGGCTATTTTCACTCGTTAAATAAAACTAATTATTATTAAAAATTAATTAATCACTTTTAAATCCAATTCAAAAATTTTATTATCATTATTCTTATTAATAGAATTTAAATAAGCTTTGAAATTATTTTTATCTACTTAAAAACCAAGCTTCAATTATTTAAACAATTTCAATTGTTTAAACAATTTCAGTTATTAAATTCAACAATTAAATTATCTAATAAATCGTTAAATTTCAAATTCAAGTTATTTAACCTATAAAATTAACTTTTTAATATTTAAAATTAATTAAATATATCAATCTCGCTTGACTAAAATTCTGGGTCGTTGCACTCTTCCCCTCTAAAACAAATTTCGTTCCCGAAATTACCAAGGTAAGAAAAATGCCCAAACCCATTAACTTTTCAAAACTTATTAGTTGAAATAGAATACCAAATTATTTTAAACCTTTAACTTTCCTCAAAAATCAACTAATTGAAACTTTGTTGTTATTTTTACTGTGACGATCCGGAATTTTTGGTTGTTTGAAATTGGAATATTTAATCGATTTTAAATATTTCATAGTTAGTTTCTAACTTGAATTCAAATATCACTATTTATTAAATAATTTAATTATTAAATAAAATCATTTGAAATTCGTTTAAGTGGTAAATCTTGGATTTAAGCTGAATAAAATTATTTCAAAGACTTGTAAAATGTATACTGATAGTACTGATGATAGTAAAAGTGTTAAAATTGAATTTGGAAGTGTTTTGTTAAGCATTGAATATATCCTTTAAATGGACATTTAAAAATAGCCTTCCGAGGCATAGTCTCGGATTTCGACAAAACCAGCCCCATTGGATCTGTAATATTATATTATTATCGGATTTCAATTTTCGTAATGTTTGGAGTTGTTGTGTGAGCATATGATATATAAACGCGCTGAAATTTATATCGAAAATTTAATATAATATATTGATTGACTAGTTATATTTCCTTCAGCTGAAATCCTTTTCCATCAATTTTTTTTCAAAATCACTGTAGCTATTCCTTCTTCAACACGCCAACATCCCATCTTTTCTAAAAAGTAGAGCTTGACATCTCCTTTTTCAATCAAACAGCCGAAAGGATATAATAAACAAAAAAGTAGGTCGCCTATAAATCCTTACTTCCCCAGTTCATTTCGGCATCTCTTCATTCCTGTAAATCACGTATGCAGTATTCGGCTCGAATCCGTGAGATTTCCCATCTTCTTCAAATCGTATTTCCCTCTTTCTTTCGCTCGATCGAATCGAGCTCGATGTTTCGATTCGAAAATAAATGGCGACTGAAGTTCATGAAAACAAAATCACCTACGTCGCATTCGAATCGAGTCGATCAAGAGTAGTGGCTTCATTGAGGCTGTAGAATTTGGGTTTCTTAGGGCGGCGAACGTGGTGATTTGCAACCGAATTGGGTGGGCTTCGGAGGTATAGGCGCAGTTTTGGAGTGTCAAATCGAGAGGTGGCTCGAGCAACTTGTGGCGACGTCGGAGCGCACGATGAGTAGGGTATTGGTCAAGATGGTGGTGAGAGAATCGCTGTTCTCGGGGTTGCGTTTGCGGCATGCTCTGGTACGCACGATGGGGTGGCTCATGTGCGCGTGGAAGGGGCGAGCGACGAGGCGGTCTTCGTCTTCGATGAGTGAAGGAGGCAGGGTCGCCAATAATACTTGCAGTAAGGTAAATGAACATTTTTATTTTTTATTTTAGAAGTTACATCTGTTTACAGAAAAAAAGATAGAAGTATATATATATAAGCACACACGTATATTTTAATTTGATACATATATATATGCATGAAAAATATACACAGATATTTACACTTTGAAGTACTGTTTAAAATAATAATAACATAGATAGGATTTAGGAAAATAGAAGACTTCAAAATGGTAATATAAATAATATTTATAAGCATATATCTATGGTTTCAAAGATAAGATTTTAAAATATATAGGATTTTAAAATGGGAAGAATTTATTTAAAAATTGGATTTTTGGATCTATATAAGCTATTTTATAAGTATATATACATATGTGGTTTCAAAAAGGAAAGCATAGGTATAAATTATAAATAATAATATATTTCAACCTACTATTTCATTTTAAAATAAATATTGAGATGGTTAAATAATTTAATTGCTTATTTAATTTAATTAGTTACTAAAAGGTTTTTTAAGGGAGATATTAGTTTGAAAGTAGTTATTATTTAAAATAAATCATTAGTCAAAATTAAAAATATTAAACAGTAATTTTTAGTTCGATTATTTCGAATATTGATAAACCGTATAATTGTTTATTCAAGGTCTATAATCATGAAGAAACCAAGCCGAGATGGATCGGATTGCAAATTGAAAATCAAAGGTGAGTTAATCTCACTCACGTGGATTATTTTAGTTAAATTTAAAACTATTGGTTGTTTTGCTTGAATGATGATTGTCATTAGTTAATAATAAATAGACCCTATGCGCCGCATAATAACAGATGATATTATATTTAAAACCCATATACCGTGATATTCCACCTCGAAGTAGAATTGGTATTTTATGTTGTCCTAACGTTTGTGGATGCAGGGAAACAGGTTGGAGGGATCCAACTGAATTCCTCAAAATTATTTAGATTGTTTAATATTCTATGTTATGAATATTTGATATTCTGTGATGAATAATATTTGGAATATTGAATGCTATGATTTGATTGAATATATTTCGGTACACCGAGTTATCAAAATATATAGAATTGGATTTTTGAAAAGAAAATAAAATAAGGATTTTTCATGTTAAGTAATTATAGAGAATTGAATAAATTTAAGAATGAATTGGAAAAGAATAAAAGTGATTTTAAAATTCTAATAAATAAATTCCGGGTATGAAAAAGAGATTTTGAATAAAGAGAGAAATAATGAATTTTAAACTTAAGTGATGTTATATCAAGAAATAAAGAATTTATTTTAAATTTAAAGGTTTAAATTTATTTGAGAGGATAAAGAAGAAATTTGGGAAATATGAAACTGGTATTTTTCAGCTAAAAAGATTTTTAAAAACATAAGTAAGAATTAAAAATTTGAAGTCAATGGGTTTTGGAATAAATTGAGTAAGTAAAGAAATTTATTTCAAAATGGAGTAAATTGGGAATCAATTTGGAAAATGATTTAAGTGTTTGGAATTGAAATTTTAAGGAGAATATGACTATGAAATTTATAAACTGGGTTTATAAAAGTGAAGTAATATATCAGTGGATTTTTGGAAGAATAAATTCACAGAGGAAATTTATTAAAGGAATGGGTAAAATTGTTTACAAATAAATAATGATTTATTTTTAAAATATGTGAAAGAAAAGCTTATTCCCGTGGATAGCCAAGTACGTTTTCAAAACAAATTTAAAGGTATATGTTAAAAGTTTTAAGTTGTTTTAAAAAGTATGTTAAAAAAAATTGTTATTTTTAAATGTTTAAATTGTAAAGTAAGTATTTTTCAAATCTATTATCGTAGTAATTATTTAAAGGTGACTTGGTATTTCGTTTAAAAAAAAAAGAAAATCTAGTTTTATATTTTATAAAGTAACCTCATTTTAATATTCTTAGAGTATACATTTTTATAAAGCATTGAAGTAGTTATCAATTTAAATGTTAAAGTATATTTTATAATAAAGTGTTTTAAAATATTTTAAAATCTAAAGTGTTTGTACTTGGTGATTTCAGTGGAAATAGAAAATATTTAAAAATGTTATTCTGTAAAAGGAAGATGGTTTGGAAACTGTTTTCACAAGGGGTTGAAAATGGAAATATATCTCGCGAAGATATTTAAGGATTAATAAATAATTTGGAGAAATTATGTATTGTTTGATAGTTGTTGTGAACGTTAATTGATAGTTAAATAATCGACTATCAATATTGGCCCATGCGCTGATCGTTTCGAAGAGACCGGGATCGGGATTTATTTCCTGAAAACCACTTCGATCCAGTTTGTACGTTTTGATGGAAAAAATGAGTTCGTGTAGAAGATAGAGCAGTGAAGTGCAAGGGCTAGTCTCTACTAATCCTGAGGTGATTCCAAAATGGATGTAGTAGGAGAAGTGCCTTCGATTCCATTCGAACCCGGGACGGGCTTGTATGGATGAATGCTTTCAGAACATCGTCAGGTGGGCGATGAGCATTCTAAGTGAAATGTTCTAAAAGGTAACGCTTAGCCTCAAGCCTCATCAACCAGGAATGGCTGAAAATCATGGGTTATGCAGCAAGGCTAGGTGGGTGGCGCCCATTAGGGTGAGGTCATCCCTGTCTAGATGTCCCTTTTTATTCGGCTTAGTGGTGCGGTTGCTGATCCCTACCGTGGCGTGATCTTACTCGAGATTATCCGGTAGGGGGTAGTCCCGGTCTTGTTTCAGAGGATTGGGAGTAATCCTCGGTGCGGTGATCTAGGCCACGTACTGTGACAGGTGGTACCCCAGTGCCTAGTCATTAGTTGGAATCCATTCTCCCTACGTGCCTTTTACGGTTTTGTTTGTATTACCCATGATTGTGGCTAGTAGCTGGAATTTAATCATGTAACAATTTCGGCTATTTTAATAAGTATTTGTAAATAGACCCTATTATAATATCAGAGGATTTTAATAAAAAGTGTTTTGGCTATCGTAAGGTAAAAATCCGACATGTTTCTTTGTGGCGTGGTCTTACGAGATGCTTTTGTTTTCAGGGGAATTTGAAACTTTAATAATCAATTTGAGTATGGTTTCCTCACGCTGGTATTCCAGACTGACTCGGGTGTTATTTAACTATAATGCTCGGTTCAGACCGAGTATTATAGAATATAGGAAAGGATGCTGCGGAGCTCAAGAGATGAGCTGGATGGCGATACGTACTTCCGTACTTGATTATTGTTCTACTGTGTATTCAGTTTTGAGGATAAGTTTATATGACTGTCCAGTTGTATGTTATTGATGTTGTTGAACTCTGATGTTTTTTTCTGATGATGTATATATATATAACAGATATAGTTTTCATTTTGTGTAAAGATCTGTTATTGACTATTATATTTTATTCCGCTGCGATGGTTAGATTCTGTTGTTGTTTTCTATTTTCTTCTTCTACCTCTTCTTTTTTAACCCTAATGGTTCGTATTTCTGTTCATCTTGAGTTGATTGATGGAGAATAACATTGACTTAAGGGGTACGGATTTGCGGGCTGTTACAGTGGTATCAGAGCTTAGGTTGGTGATAACCTTAGCTCTGGTAGGGATTACTCATTGAAAATAGAGTCCGCAGTACTCTAGAATGAGTTTGAGTGTATTGATAAATATGAGCGCACATTTGTTAGTGAATATAAATTGCTTTAATATTGTGTTGACTTATTGGTTGAATGGAATATGAATTCTGATCGAGTAAGTTGGCCGCTATTCGAGAAGAGTTTATAAACACCTGACACGACAAATTGACACAACATTGTTTTAAAGGTGGGTGAATGAAATAATTTTGCCCCAAAATTATATTTGATATAAAAGAAATATTTTCTTAAATGGTTATATAACTTGGATGTTCGGATGATAATATTTTAAATAAATAAGATTATAAAAATTGGAATAACTTGTATAATCAAATGAAAATTTGTATGAGCATAAATTATATAAATGGATTATAGTTTAAATTGATTTAAATCAAATCTGTAAATTTAAAACCCTGGAGATTTGGAAGTGTTTTTCGAAATGTTTTGAAAATAAATAATAGCACTATTATTTTCAAAGCATTTCTAAAAGAAAATTGTTTCAAATAAATTTTGAGAAGGGATATAGCATTGAACTCACTTTGGTCGTTGGAAAATAACTTCGGTGATGACTGCAGCATCATCGATGTCCATTTTCAAGTTTCTAAGTGATGGATTGCTGCCAAATTGATTTGTTCAGAAGAACTAGTTTGTTTTTGAAATTTCGAAGGAAATTTGTTGGGGATAAAAACCAGGATTGGTTTAGCATTTGAGAAGTGTGATTTTGAGATAATGATGATTTCAAATGTTTTGAAACCAAAAGCTGGGGGTTTAAAAATCCCGATGAGATAGGTTATAAGCTTATGAATTGAGATGATTTTTAAATCAGGAGGGAAAATACGAGCCTTGAATGTTGGAATTAAAATTTAAAGTGAAAAAGTTAAATAAATTCAATTTGGAGAAATAAAGCTATGAAACGAGTGAACTTAAGCTAAGTTTAATATTGAATTGGATTTGAATTAAACTGAAAATAAAATTTAGTTGTATTCGAATAAAGTCGAAATGGAATTGAATTAAAATGAATTCAGGAAGTTACTGATAGTATAGAATGAAATAAAATTCTTACTGGAGCAAATAAGTGTAAACTAAGTAAGTATTGAAATGGGATAAATAAGCTTTGGAATCTTATAAAAGAATTGGAAAGCATTGGAATAAAAATATATAATCCCTAGTTAAAAGTAAAATGTAAATGTGATTAACTGTAAATGGATGGAGAAGTATGAATATTAATAAGTGAGTAGCTTACAAAAATGTATAAAGGGAATAAATAAGTCGAAATAAAAGTGTTGTAATTTTGGAAAATGAAGCAAAACATAAACTGGAATTATAAAAAAAATTGAACTCAGGAAAATTTAATGAAGTGATTTTTGTAATAAATTCGAATATTGATTTGAAAGTTGGAAGTAAGCTAATTAGCTAAATAAATTATTTGATAGAGTATGTTAATAAAATTTAATTCGGTTAAATAAAATGGATTGTAAGTTAATAATGAAGTTTGGAAATGAAAACTTGAGTTATAAATTAAATTTGACTTGAATTGTTAGTAAATTGAATACAATTGAAATATTGTCGAATAAAAGGAAGTCGGATTGAAACAGAAATGGTTTGAATTGCAAATTAAGTTCAAGAAGGTAGAAATAAATTGAAAATGGCCTTGTAATTAACTAAATGAGTCGTAAAGGAATTGAATTTGGAAAATAAAATTTACAATAACTAATCAAATAAAATTTGTAGATTGAAATGAGATTTGATTGAATAGAACTAAGTTAAATTGAAAGGGAAATTTGATTTGCAAATGAAGTGAGCTTAAGCCTTGAAGTTGGACTAAATTAAAGTAAACTGACATAAGTTTAAAAGGGGTGAAAGTTCATTAAATAAAGGTTTGGGTTAAATTAATTTGGAAAATGGTTATTAATATAAGCATCGAACGTTGTCAAGATCAATGAAATGGTTTTAAAATGAAACCAATGCGGAGATGAAAAGAAATGCAAATGTATGGTTGGTGAATGAACTAGGAATGAGATCAAATTTAAAATGAGTTCGAATCAATTGGATGTGGATAAAAATTAAAATGGATATTCTATTAAGAGAATATCGTCAAATTGCATAGAATAAATTAGTCGTACGACTTAAACGGAAGTAAATAAAAATGCTATGAATTGGTAGAAGTAAACAAAATTGATTTTTGGAATCAATTGAAATAAGTGAGAGTTGTTTGGGTTAAAAGTGAATTGAATTTAAGAAATTGAGTTGTAAACCATTTAAATTGAATGAAGTTGTATATGAATTGATTGTAAACAATTAAAATTAATGTCGGAACCCTATAAGTTGCTTATAAATATTGTTTAACCTGCATTGCTTATAAAAACTCATATGTTTTCTAGTTAAATATGTAAAATGTTGTTAAGTTACATGATTTTTTCACTTACATAATTAAATTGAGTAAGAACAGGTGCCGGGAAGCCGTTTGGCTGGATTTGGACGCACTAATTGCTAATATAATAAGCCGCTTGCTTAAAAATGCTAAATAAAGGTACGCCTACGCAATAAAAATAGGAAATATGAACTGTTTTTGTTTTTTGACTGTGTGGGTCGATGTATATATACATATATATCTTGTCAAATTACAAAAGCTCCTTCGTACAAAGGAGACTTTGTCAAAATTTTCCAAAAATTTTGGGAGATAGAAATTTTTCGGAAAATTTTGTTAGCGACAAAACGATTTCAAATTTGAAATTGAAATAAATTAGTGGATGAAACTAATTTAAAATAATGTTATGAATCAGTATAAATCGAAGATAAAATTCAATATTCATATTTAAAGATAAATTGAATTCATACGGAAATGGGAAAACTAATTTGAATAGAAGTAGATATGAAAACTTCTATAAGAAAATGTATAAAATGATTTTAAAAGCTATAATTGGGTATTATTACTAAGTAGGATTTGCAGGTATTATAAAGGGAAAGGAAAATTGGTTTTGATTTCAGAAGATAAATTTGAATTGCTCGATAAAAAGGTATGTGATTAAATTTCTATATGAAATTTGATTGGGTTTTTGATCTAACCACTCGGCTTTTTGATTTCTTTTGAAATTTGGGATCCCGTAGAGGCATTTTGTAGTTGTACCGAGCTAGCCGGGCAAAGGAGACGCTGGCAAAAAATTTCGAAAATTTAGGGAGTTAGAAATATTTTGAGACATTTTGAAAATTTAAAACTTGGTTTTGAATTATAATTTGAATGGTTGGATAAGTAAAGTTGTTTGGAGACTATGGAAGAGTTTGAAAAATTAGTAAGATGGATAATGTGTCTTTAATAAAGATTGTTTGGTTGTTGTTAAAAACTGTTTGTTTTTGGGGAAATAGTAAACGGGTACTGGACCATTTTTCCTAACTAGTAATTTCAGAGACGAAATTCTTTCAAGGAGGGAGGAATGTGATGACCTGAAATTTTTGGCTGTTTGAAATCGGAATATTTAATCGATTTTAAATATTTCATAGTTAGTTCCTAACTTGAATTCAAATATCACTATTTATCAAATAATTTAATTATTAAATTAAATCATTTGAAATTGGTTTAAGTGGTAAATCATGGATTTAAGCTGAATAAAATTATTTCATAGACTTGTAAAATGTATACTGATAGTACTGAAGATAGTAAAAGTGTTAAAATTGAATTTGGAAGTGTTTTGTTAAGTTTTGAAAATATTTCGTTTAAATCGATATTTAAAAATAGCCTTTTGAGGCATAGTCTCGGATTTCGACGAAACCAGCCCCATTGGATCCGTAATATTATACTATTATCGGATTGCAATTTTTCTAATGTTTGGAGTTGTTGTGTGAGCGTATGATAAATAAATGCGTTGAAATTTATATCAAAATTTTAATATAATATATTGATTGACTAGTCAAATTTCCTTCAGCTGAAATCCTTTTCCATCAAAACTTTTTTAAAATCACTGTAGTTATTCCTTCTTCAACACGCCAACATCCCATCTTTTCTAAAAAGCAGAGCTCAACATCTCCTTTTTCAATCGAACAGCCGAAAGGATATAATAAACAAACAAGTAGGTCGCCTGTGAATCCTCACTTCCCTAGTTCATTTCTGCATCTCTTCATTCTTGTAAATCACGTATTCAATATTTAGCTCTAAACCGTGAGATTTCCCATCTTCTTCAAATCGTATTTCCCTCTTTCTTTCGCTCGATCGAATCGAGCTCGATGTTTCGATTCAAAAAAAAATGGCGACTAAAGTTCATGAAAACAAAATCGCCTACGTCGCATTCGAATCGAGTCGATCGGGAGTAGCGGCTTCGTTGAGGCTGTAGAATTTGGGTTTCCTAGGGCAGCGAACGTGATGAGTTGCGACCGAATTGGGTGGGCTTCGGAGGTATAGGCGCAGTTTTGGAGTGTCAAATTAGGAGGTGGCTCGAGCAACTTGTGGCAACGTCGGAGCGCACGATGAGTAGGGTATTGGTCAAGATGGTGGTCAGAGAAACGCAGTTCTCGGGGTTGCGTTTGCGACATGCTCTGGTACGCGCGATGGGGTGGCTCGTGTGCGCGTGGAAGCGGCGAGCGACGAGGCGTTCTTCGTCTTCGATGTGTGAAGGAGGCAGTGTAGCCAATAATACTTACAGTAAGGTAAATGAACAATTTTATTTTTTTTATTTTTTTATTTTAGAAGTTACATTTGTTTACAGAAAAAAATGATATAAGTATATATATATATATATATATATATATATATATATATATATATATAAGCACACACGTATATTTTAATTTGATACATACATACATACACACATATATATATGCAAGAAAAAATATACAGATATTTACACTTTGAAGTATTGTTTAAAATAATAATAACATAGATAGGATTTAGGAAAATAGAAGACTTCAAAATGGTAATATAAATAATATTTATAAGCATATATCTATGGTTTCAAAGATAAGATTTTGAAATATATAGGATTTTAAAATGGGAAGAATTTATTTAAAAATTGGATTTTTGGATCTATATAAGCTATTTTATAAGTATATATACATATGTGGTTTCAAAAAGGAAAGCATAGGTATAAATTATAAATAATAATATATTTCAACCTACTATTTCATTTTAAAATAAATATTGATATGGTTAAATTATTTAATTGCTTATTTAATTTAATTAGTTACTAAAAGGTTTTTTAAATGACATATTGGTTCGGAAGTAGTTATTATTTAAAATAAATCATTATTCAAAATTAAAACTATTAAACGGTAATTAATAGTTCGATTATTTCGAATATTGATAAACCGTATAAATGTTTATTCAAGGTCTATAATCATGAAGAAACCGAGCCGAGATGGATCAGATTGCAAATCGAAAATCAAAGGTGAGTTAATCTCACTCACCAGGATTATTATAGTTAAATTTAAAGCTAATGGTTGTTTTGCTTGAATGATGATTGTCATTAGTTAATAATAAATAGATCCTATGCGCCACATAATAGCGGATGATATTATATTTAAAACCCATATACCACGATATTCCACCTCGAAGTGGAATTGATATTTTATGTTGTGCTAACGTCTGTGGATACAGGAAAACAGGTTGGAGGGATCCAACTGGATTCCTCAAAATTATTTAGATTGTTTAATATTCCGTGTTATGAATATTTGATATTATGTGATGAATAATATTTAGAATATTGAATGTTATGATTTGCTTGAATATATTTCGGTACACTGAGTTATCAAAATATATAGAACTGGATTTTTGAAAAGAAAATAAAAGAAGGAATTTTTAAGTTAAAAAATTATAGAAAATTGAATAAATTTAAGAATGAATTGGAAAAGAATAAAAGTGATTTTAGAATTCTAATAAATAAATTCCGGGTATGAAAAAGAGATTTTGAATAAACAGAGAAATAATGAATTTCAAACTTAAGTGATGTTATATCAAGAAATAAAGAATTTATTTTAAATTTAAAGGTTTAAATTTATTTGAAAGGATAAAGAAGAAATCTGGAAAATATGAAATTGGTATTTTTCAGTTAAAAAGATTTTTAAAAACATAAGTAAGAATTAAAAATCTGAAGTCAATGGATTTTGGAATAAATTGAGTAAGTAAAGAAATTTATTTCTAAATGGAGTAAATTGGGAATCAATTTGGAAATTGATTTAAGTGTTTGGAATTGGAATTTTAAGGAGAATGTGACTATTAAATTTATAAACTGGGTTTATAGAAATGAAGTAATATATCGGTGGATTTTTGAAAGAATAAATTCACAGAGGGAATTTATTAAAGGAATGGGTAAAATTGTTTAAAATAAATAGCGATTTATTTTTAAAAGATGTGAAAGAAAAGCGTATTCCCCTGGATAACCAAGTACGTTTTCAAAACAAATTTAAAGGTATATGTTAAAAGTTTTAAGTTGTTTTAAAAAGTATGTTTAAAAAAATTATTATTTTTAAATGTTTAAATTGTAAAGTAAGTATTTTTCAAATCTATTATCGTAGTAGTTATTTAAAGGTGACTTGGTATTTTATTTTTTTTAAAAAAAAAGAGAAAATCTAGTTTTATATTTTATAAAGTAACCACATTTTAATGTTCTTAGAGTATATATTTTTATAAAGTATTGAAGTAGTTTTCAATTTAAACGTTAAAGTATATTTTATAATAAAATGTTTTAAAATATTTTAAAATCTAAAGTGTGTACTTGGTGATTTCAGTGGAAACAGAAAAATATTTGGAGAATTTATTCTCTAAAAGAAAGATGGTTTGGAAGCTGTTTTCACAAGGGGTTGAAAATGGAAATATATCCTGCGAAGATATTTTGAGGATTAATAAATAAGTTGGATAAATTATTTATTGTTTGATGGTTGTTGTGAATGTTAATTGATAGTTAAATAATCGACTATCAGTATTGGTCAATGCGCTGATCGTTTCGAAAAGACTGGGATCGGGATTTATTTTATGAAAACCATTTCGATCTGGTTTGTACGTTTTCATGGAAAAAACGAGTTTGGAGTCAAAGATGGAGCAGTGAAGTGCAAGGGCTGGTCGCTAGTAATCCTGAGGTGATTCGAAAATGGATGTAGTAGGAGCAGTGCCTTCGGTTCCGTTCGAACCCGAGACGGACTTGTATAGATGAATGCTTTCAGAACATCGTCAGGTGGGCGATGAGCATTCTAAGTGAAACGTCTAAAAGGTAACGCTTAGATTCAAGCCTCATCAACCAGGAATGACTGAAAATCTGGGGTTATGCAACAAGGCTAGGTGGGTAGCGCCCATTACGATGAGGTCATCCCTGTCTAGATGTCCCTTTTTATTCGGCTTAGTGGTACGGTTGCTGATCCCAACCATAGGGTGATATTACTCGGGATTATCCAGTAAGGGGTAGTCCCGGTCTTATGTTGCAGAGGATTGGGAGTAATCCTCGGTACGGTGATCTAGGCCACGTACTGTGACAGGTGGTACCCCAGTGCCTAGTCATTAGTTGGAATCCATTCTCCCTACGTGCCTTTTACAGTTTGGTTTGTATTACCCACGATTGTGGCTAGTAGCTGGAATTTAATCATGTAACAATTTAGGCTATTTTAATAAGTATTTGTAAATAGACCCTATTATAATATCAGAGGATTTTAATAAAAAGTGTTTTGGCTATCGTAAGGCAAAAACCCGACATGTTTATTTATGGCGTGGTCTTACGAGATGCTTTTGTTTTCAAAGGATTTTGAAACTTTAATAATCAATTTGAGTGTGGTTTTCTCATGTTGGTATTTCAGACTGACTCGGATGTTATTTAACTATAATGCTCCGGTCAGACCGAGTATTATAGAATACAAGAAAGGATGCTGTGGAGCTCAGGAGACGAGCTGGATGGCGATACGTACTTCCGTACTTGATTATTGTTCCGCTGTGTATTCACTTTTGAGGATAAGTTTATATGACTGTCCAGTTGTATGTTATTGATGTTGTAGAACTCTGATGATGCATTCTGATGATGTATATATATAAAACAGATATAGTTTTCATTTTGTGTAAAGATCTAATATTGACTATTATATTTTAGTCCGCTGCGATGGTTAGATTTTGTTGTTGTTTTCTATTTTCTTCTTTTATCTCTTCTTCTTTAACCCAAATGGTTAGTATTTTCGTTCATCTTGAGTTGATTGATGGAGAATAGCGTTGACTTAAGGGATACGAATTTGCGGGCTGTAACGTTTACTAAGTTTCCAAATTCATTCATAGATTCCAACTAATATTAACACATTCAATCATTTCAGAGTATACTCATAATCAAATTTTAGTTGTCAAATATTTCTTCAAAATTTCTAAAAAATTTCTAACACCTTAATTATACGAAAATTTTCACCAGCGTCTCTTTTGTGCGGCTCAATCGAAAAATACGAATCGCCACTATGGGCCTAAACCAACAAAAGAAAACAAAAGCCAAGTAGCTCAATCATAAAATCATCAAATTTAAACAAGTATATAAACATGTACCTTTTGATGGGAAACCCAATTTTTACTTATGAAATCAAGGGCATCAAATTAGCTCTTGCTTCTATATCCCTGCATCTTATTTACCAACGATGTCTAATCATATAGTTCACAATCATATTATTCTACATTTCCAATTTCCAACATTTTCTTTACTAAATCTCATACAATGTACATATATATCATTCGTACGCAATATCAAATCTGATCGCTCGATCGATCACACACCCAATTCCGAACTAATGTAGTTCACACGATCACTCTAGTGCGGACTTAGATCCGGTTCCTTGATTAGAAGCTGTCATTCTCCTTGCATAGCCATATACTATGATAGGGAATTCTAGAATCAATCAAAAATCCATATCCAGCGTTCGTCGTCGATAATCGAGTGAAAAATACTTGTTTGAACCGATGTAAATCATCTCGAAATCATGTACTCGAATCTGGATCAAACTGTTATGCGAATCAAATAATATACATACACTTACGTATTTATTTTAGTTGATTTCTTAGCTACCCTAAATTCTTTTATTCACATTCATTTCATTACTTAGTATATTCTTTCAATACAAATATCACTTAAGAACCATTCCATCAATTTTTATGTTTAGTAACATTTCACTCCACATTAAATTTATTTATGAACTATTTCATAAATTTTTACTCAAGTTCATAGACATTTCATACAAGACTCCTTATGTTTATTACCACTTCATAACTTAAGTCCATATCCATTTTAAGTCAAATTTAATTTCCTTTAACTCAATCCATTTTCCAATTTCAATATTCAATTTTATCAACCACATTCCAAAACCATATCCAATTCACTAATTTATTTAATTGGTCCATTCGTTAATTCATTTCTATCCAATTTCATTTCCAAAAATCATTTCATTTAACCTAATTTAGGTCAAATTCCCTTTCAAAAATTCATTTTGTTTAACTTATCTTTAGTTAAATTTCATTCCAAAGTTCAAATTCAAATTTACTTTTCTCAACATCCATTTTCAAAAATTCTAAACATTGTTTTATTTACAAATTATTGAAATTTATAAATTATCAAACTTATTTTCTCATATTCTCAATAAACACCCAAAAAATTATTTTGAGACAATACTATAGTTAATCCCTTGTATTTCAAATCATACTTTGAATTTCAAAGTGAAACTAATTTTACCAAAACAAAAGTCTAACGGTAGCAATTCCTCTCTTGGAAACCCGAAAATGAACGTCGATGATGTTGCATTCATCACCGAAATTATTTTCCAGTGACAGAAGCGAGTTCAATTCTTTTATTCTCTTTAAAATCCTTTTTAAATATTTCTATTCAAAACATTTCCCAAATAATATTATTATCATTTTCCAAAACTTTTGAAAAACATTTCCAAACCAGTGGGATTTAAATTCCCAAATTTTCTAGCTTTTAAATCCTTTTAAATTTATAAACCACTTTTATAAATCATATTTACATGATTTCACTTTTGTTATACAAAACTATTTTCTTAAGTGCTTATCTTGTTTACATTATAATGTCAACCGTTTTTATTTGAACACAACAACAACAAATGATAATAATCAAATATTATCATTTTCTAACAACCAAGCACATCATATATACCATAATAATTTCTAAAAAATTATTCCTTTATATATAAAATATAATCAAGGTAAATTTATTTTATTTTCCCTAATTCAAAACAATATCATGTCGAAATGCTCTGTTCAAGTGTTTAGAGATCCCTATCAATAACGTTAATTACTCATATTGACCAGAATCCATAAGCCACTCAACAAATCAACCAGCACAATATAAAACATTTTTATATCACTATCAAATACATGCTCATACACACACACGCGCGCGCGCACACACACACTCTCAAACTCATTCTAGGGTGTTACTGATCGTATCTCTGCTGAGTTACTCCACTAAAGCCAATGTTTTCGCTTAATCTTTAGCTCTGATACCAAATGTAACGACTGGGGTTTTCGTCCTTCGAAAATCGACACTAATAAATCCGCTCTATTGTGTGCCAAGAAATCGAATATCGAAAAACCCGATTGTTAGGGAAAAGAAAGAAGGAAGAAGATAAGAAGAAAGCTAAACAATCGAGAATCTCACAATGGAATGCATAGTCTATAATATACATCAATCTTTACACAAAACAAACTATATTGTATGTATATTCAAAATATCAATAAGAGTGTACTAACCTATTTTAGCCTGTATAGTTATAACAACCCGTCTTCACAATTGCTGATAGATACAACAATGGTGAAAGGACAGTGCGGATCGTGCTATATGGAATTATACTATACTAGTGCGGAAATAAACAAGATACTATGGCAATGTGAATAAGTAAAATAAAACAAGCACACCAGAGATTTCTATACTGATTCGGAGCAGCGTCCTACGTTCAGTCCCAGACTCCTTCTGGAATCCCACTAATACAACAACCCTCACTTAACCCAGAGGAACAGGTCTATACACCTCTGAGCAGCCGAACAGAGACTTGAGCAGCAGAATAGGATTTCACCTCAACAGTCGATGATGACTTCACTCGCCTGAGCAGCAGAACGGGACTTCAATAATTACATAAAATAGTTTTGACTAATGTGTATTCTGATAACACAGATTTGTCACTTGTAGTACACCCTTCCTGTAATCTTCTCCTCGAGTATAAATATTTATATTTGAAGTATATGAAGAATAGAAAGGTATAGTATTGCTTTAATGCAAATTGAAAGTATGATAGCAATAAGATTTCAGAAAGTTAGATCAGAGAATAAGATAAATTGATTGTGGTTCAGTTAATGAGTTGAAATCTAGTTGAAATTTGTATTTATAAAGGTTAGAAAGCAGCGACTGTTGGTAAAGAGTTTCAATCGAAGTGTTGCATCTGAATCTTTTCGTTAAAGGTTCGTATCTCTTCACAAAAAGTCATGTCTTTTCGAAAAGTGGCTATTATAGAAATTCAATCGACTGAGCTACCGAGTCAGTCGACTGAAGATTCAAAAGTAATTTGAGATTTAAATTCGTATATATTTATGTAATTGTGCATGCTGCACAAAAACCCCAGTGTCAGTCGACTGTCTCAGTAGGTCACTCGATTGACCTGGTGATTTTTGTGCAGTTTGCACAAATACATACATATATTTATTACTTTAATAATTTAAATGTGTGCTTATATATGTATAAAATATTTAGTAAATATAGTGATTAAATATATAATCTAGTGCAGTCATAATCGAGGAGAGATTTTAACAAATATGGGCCTAAGACTTAAAATCAAAATACCATAGTTGATGCACCGATTTTTAAAGTCTCGTCTCCTTGTCTCTTTTCGTCGTAGCAGCCATTAAATCTGTATGTTGTAGTGATAGCTTCATGTCATGAATCAAAACCAAGTCTCAACATTCTCCCCCTTTTTGACTGATGACAACCTGTAAATAGATATGGATTTCGACCGTATATATAAAACATAAATACTAACTCCCCATTAATCTTTGACGCTCTATATCCTGCATTCTTATTAGTAGCAATAATATTTCTCCCCCTTTGTCATCGACAAAAAAGGAATAAGTTATATGATATTATAATGTGAAAGATAATATGAAATAAAACCAAGAACAATCATTCACATATTTAACATCCATAGTCAAGAGTGTTCAAAATAGATAAACTAGAATGGCTATTTAATAAAAGCCATATTAAAAAACAAATGTCTGAATGAAAGAAATGAACATCTTACTCCATCGGTTTTTTACCCCTACCACTTTCTCCTTCATCACCATCGTTATCACTACTAATAGCTTGATCATCGTCAGAAGAAGAAGAAGACCATGTAAATACGGGTTGCTTACCCGGATCGCCTATTGTAGCAGTAGATGTACCGGAAGAGCATGATATAGCTTGCCACAATTTGGTGAAAAATCCTTTGACTTTATCGAGTTTCTTATCAACTTTGATGATGTTTGATTGTATAAGTTGTTGATTACGACACATTATATTGATGGCTTCACATGGTTGAAGACCTTCATTTGGAATCGTAATTTTTTCTTATTGATAACGAGTCGATCTTTGACGGGATGGTCGGTGAGATGGCTCGCCCTGTTGCTCTGGTTGGACTTGAGCTGTTTGCCTTTGGGTCCATTCTTCATAAGATATTATATGAGGGGGTCGGGCAACCGGTAATTTCAACAAGGCTAAAGTCCGAGCATTCAAACATCCAACGGTAGAAACTGGTGAATTCGATTTCGGAATTTCACAAGCTTTGAGAAGACGCATAATATATTCTCCGTAGTAAATTATATTCATCCTACCTTTGTTGAAGCTTAAAAACTCATCAAGAATTAAACGAAGCCAGTTTACTTTGATGTTCCCAAAAATAGCATACAAAGCTTTAAAATTATTTTCGTACACAAGTTCGTAACTCCGGTTCTAGGAATTACGGTTTTCATTAGGGCACGATGAATAATTCATGCCTTTGGTCGTAAAGACATTGATTTTAATTGACGCATATCGTCTTCTAGGAACAAATGGCTTACACGATCTCGAACAACCAAATCAACATAAATAGCTAATTCAACACCATCATTTTCTATTTTTAGAATATGAGCCATGCGATCTAAAGAAAAAAAGACGGGTTTACCACAAACGAGGCTCCATATGCAGTCTTGTTGATTTGGAACATCTTGGTGACCCAAATTTAGGTTAGCATAGAACAATTTCACCATAATTTGGTTGATTTTGTGTTTATTGTCGTTGATGTCAATAAACAACTCTAAATTGCTAATTCGAGCTAACTTTTGAATGTGATACGGTGAAAAATATGGGAATTTGACGAACGAACCTTCGAATATTCTTGAATCTTGCATTCGTCTCCACCTCTTCATTATGGTGTCATCAAATAGCCACCTCTGAATTTGTTCATTCGATGGAGGTTGAGATGAGGTGGAGGCTTGTCCTTTACGTTTTGGAGCCATTTAAGTTTGATTTTGAAGAAAAAAATTAGAGTTTTGGAGAGTTTAAGGTTTTGAAATCTTTACAAATATGAAGTGGTAAAGAGGAGAGAAGGTAAAGTGAAAGATAAAGGGGTAAGGGGGTAGGTGAAAAGGTAAAAAGCAATTCAGATCTACGGCTCAATTGACTGGCTCAGGGCTTCAGTCGACTAAAGCTGAGATTGAAATTTTTCAATCTTCTGGTACAGTCAACTGAGGCTCTGAAACAGTCGACTGGGCCTGTTATATAAAACTTTATATTACAACATCAGTCGACTGGCTCAGGGCTTCGATCAACTGATGCTGAAGGTTGATAATTTTCAACCTTCTGGTCTAGTCGACTAAGCCCCTGCAGCAGTCGACTGGCCATGTATATATTAAAAATTGTTTGCAGTGTCAATCGACTGATCTCCTGATCCAGTCGACTGAACTGTAGTATTTTACACAATAAATTTATTATGATGTGAATTATGTATATTTCATTTATGTTTGTTAATTATATTAATATATATAATTTTTATTTTAATGAATGGTATAGAACTAACTTTATTTTGCAGTTAAATGTAAATATTTTTTATATATGAGTTGACGTTTATCGCAAGGGAAATAATTTTATTTCAAATATAAATGTACATATATAGAGAATTTATTTGAAAATATAACGAAAAATGATTAAAAACTATGGTTATTTCTTAGGACTCGGTGCCTTGAATTCTTTCAGTTGCTTGTGACGAACATTCGAAGCTTCGTTGCGATCCCACGAATTTGGTGAGTATGGTGGCCGCGGAGGAGACGAAGTCGATGGTCGTCTGACAGGCGAAACATCATTTTCGTCTCTCGTGTGTGACGATGCCCCATAGAATTTCATAGCTATATGCTCGATTATTCCTATACGTTTGGAGTTTATTTTCTGTTCGTAATACATCTCTTGTTGTAGCATTAGAGGTTCCTACTGATAATGGTGGAGATCGTCGATCTTTTGTTTTGTTTTTGGGGAAATATCAACGGTCTTCTTTCCCTTTTTCTTATCCGGAGTATATCTAGTGTGGTAGAACGATGATGGTGAACCTTTATGGTTCGGAGTTTCGTAAGAGTCGGTCGAGGCAACGATTTCGATAGAGTCTGTTGTAGAGGAGGTTGACATTGTCTTAAAAACTGCTGTTAATTAATGCTTTGCTTCAGAGAATCGAATGATGTCTTTTGTTTTGTTTTGAGTACATAGGAAAAGGAATATGCACCTATTTATAGATTTAGTTTAGAAAAAATAGGATACGATTTGGTGGATTATATTAGTTCTAGCCAAAAAGTCTGTAGAGACATTGGTTTTCTGTTGACTGAGCTAATTTGAACAATTTTAATATTTATAAAATTAGTAATGTAGGTTATAAAGATAAATGTGACATATAATGTAAGATAAAATACTTGTTACCATATAATAAAAAGGCCATAATAGACTAGAACAGAAAATATTAATAGCTTGGGTGGTTAAGACACTTGGGCTATTCCTAATAGGTAACGAGTTCGAGTCTCAGCATGGTCAAAATTTCAAATTTTTCGTAAAAATTTTATTTTTGAATTTTTAGTTTAAAAATTTTATATTTTTATTTATATATCCTTACTTGAAATTATACAGACCTCACGTCGCAATTTTATAAACGTATTCTCTAATAATGGTTTAGTAAAAACATTGGCTAACTGATTTTCTGATGGTATGTAATCCAGATTTATTATATATTTTTCTATATTATCACGTAAAAAGTGATGTCTAATATCTATATGTTCAGTTCTCGAGTGATTTACTGGATTTTTAGATAAATTTATTGCACTAGAATAATCGCAGTAAATTGTTGATTTTGATAGATTGATTCCGAAATCTTTAAGTGTCCGTAGCATATAAATTACTTGTGTGCAAGCTAGTGCTACAGAAATTTATTCTGCTTCACAAGTTGATAGAGAGACGTAGTTTTGTTTCTTACTAAACCATGATATTAACGATTTACCAATGCAGTGACATGTACCACTTGTACTTTTCTATCTGTTCATGATCCTTTGAAATCAGCATCGCTGTATGATACTAATTCGAACGAATACTGTTTTGGATAGAATAGTCCGAAATTTGTGATTTTACTAAGATAGCGTAGTATACATTTTACTACATGTAGATGTGATTCTTTCGGGTCTGCTTGAAATCGTACACATAAGCATACACTCATCATAATATCTGGTCTACTTGCTGTTAAATAAAGTAGTGATCCTATCATACTACGATATAATTTCTTGTCTACACTTTTGTTGTTTTCATCTTTATCAAGATGTGCTATTGTGCTCATAGGTGTTGGCAGAAGTATTTTCCATTCCAAAACGTTTAATAAGATTATTATAGTATTTTTCTTGATTAATAATATTCCATTTGAAACTTGTTTAATTTGTAGTGTTAGAATATATGATAATTATCCATATGAGACATTTCAAATTCTCTAGTCATTATTTTAGAAAATTCTTTACATAATTCATTATTAGTTGAGCCAAATATAATGTTATCGACATATATTTGAACTATTAATATATCATTTTTAAAATGTTTTATAAATAATGTTTGATCTACTTTTCCTGTTTCGAAACCAGAATTAATTAGATAGCTTTTAACACGTTCATACCAAGCACGTGGTGCTTGCTTTAATTCATATAAAGCTTTCTTAAGTTTATATACATGATCTGGATATTTTTCATGAATAAATAAAGAGGTTGTTCAACATAAACATTTTCTTTAATATAACCATTTAAAAATGCACTTTAACATCCATTTGATAAAGTTTAAATTTATTAAAACATGCGTATGCTAGTAAGATTCGTATTGCTTTAAGTCTAGCAACTGAAGCAAACGTTTATTCGTAGTCTATTCCTTCTTCCTGCTTATATCCTTATGCTACTAGTTTTGCTTTATTTCTAGTTGTATTCCCTAATTCATCTGCTTTATTTTTATAAACCCATTTAGTTCCTATAACCGTTTGATCGATCGGCCTAGGTACTAGTTCTCAAACTTCATTCGTCCAAACTGATTTAATTCTTCTTGCATAGCAATAATCCAATTTTCATAGGATGATGATTCTTTAGTATTTTTATGTTCTATAGTAGAGAGAAAAGCTGCATTACTCATTAAATTTAATTGACTTCTAGTTCAAACATTTGAATTCATTACTCTAATTATATTTTCTGTAGGATGATTTTGTAAAACTCTTCGAGGAGATCTTATTATATTAGTAGTATTTCTATTTTCTAAATTATAAACAATGTTTTCATCTTCTCTAGAAAAAAGGATGTTGTCATCATCTCTCGAATTGTTTATTATTGTTTTTGTTTTATTAAGTAAGTCATTGTCATTAATTGTAGTAGAAACAAGTTTAGCATTTTCATCAAAAGATACATGGAGTGATACTTCGATAGTATTTGTTCGTTTATTAAAAATTCGATAAGCTTTACTTCGATTCGAATATCAAAAATATATTCCTTTGTCACATTTTGAATCGAATTTTCCAAGCTGATCTTTAGTATTTGACATAAAACATTTTGATCCAAATATTTTAAAATAAGATATGTTTGGTTTTCTACTGTTAAAAAGTTCGTAAGGAGTACTTTTGGTGAGAGGTCTAATAGAAACACGATTCAAAACATAACAAGCAGCTGCAACAGCTTCTGCCCAAAATTGTTTTGGTAACGTGCTTTCAATTAGTAAAGTTCTTGCACATTCTTGTAGAGTTCGATTCTTTTATTCTACAACTCCATTTTGTTATGGGGTTCTAGGAAATGAAAAGTTATGAAATATTCCTTTCTTTTTACAATAGTTACCTAATTGTATATTTTCAAATTCACCTCCATGATCACTTCTAATATTTTTAATTTTAATACCTTTTAAATTTTGAATTTGTTTAACAAATGTTTTGAAATTTTCAAAGGTATCACTTTTATTTTTCATAAAAATAGTCCATGTATATCTAGAAAAATCATCAACTGTTACAAACACGTACTTATTATGATTTATGGATTGAATTTGGGTTGGGCAAAATAAATCCATATGAAGTAATTCGGGCAGTTGTAATGTCGAGATAACTTTCTTAGATTTAAACGAGGATTTAGTTAGTTTACCTAATAGACATGAGTCACACATATCATTGACTTTAAAATTCATATTTGGTAATCCTTTTACAAGACTAGTTTTAGAAATTTTATTTATATTTTTGAAATTGATATGACAAAATCGTTTATGCCATATCCATGGATCATTTTTTTAAGCTATTAAACACAAATCTGAGTCATGATTAACTTTCATATTTAAAACGTAAATGTTTATATCTCTATTTCCCTCGAAAATAAGATTTTGATTCTGATCAAGAATACTACACTTATTTTCAGAAAATGATATTTTAAATCCTTTATCGCATAACTAAAGTATACTTAGTAAATTATCTTTTAAATTCTTAACTAATAAAACATTTGTAATTAGAGGTAAATTAGATGTACCGTAATTGCTCACATCGCCTTTGCCGATGATATATCCCTTGGAATTGTCTCTAAAAGTGACAGACCCTCCATCTGAGTATGTAATATTTATCAGCGTATCCTTATCTCCTGTCATATGTCTTGAGCAACCATTGTCGAGTATCCATTTTCCTCTTTTCTTGAGTGGACCTGCAAAAATATGAGATATCGTTGGTACCCACTTTTTAACAGGGTTCTAAGAGTTAGGTCTTAGGAAACCAAACCTAAGAGGGTTTAGTATCCCTTATATAAATATAATTTTTATTATTATGAATATCTTCTATGAATGAACTAATATACTTCTTTCTTATTAGTTTGTTATTAGTTTTAGGTATCCATATACTTATTGTATTGAAAACTAGTCTATTTAAAGACGTGGGTGTTTTATTATTTTTAACTTTGTTCAAATTACTAGATTGTGACTTTTTAACTTTCTTCTTATATCCTAAACCATGTTTGTTACTAACAGATTGTGAATTTTCAATAATCCTAGATAATTTCTTTATTCCTTTATTAAAATTTGAAACATTTTTAGTGATTCCATCTAGTTTGGTCTTTAGACTTGAATTTTCTAGTTCTACCATTTTAATATTAGTTTTTAAAACATGATTTTCAGAAACAAGACTTTCATTCTTCTCCTTTTGAGTTTTAATTTCTTGACTTAATAATATAAGTTGAGAATTAACATTAAAGAGAGATTCTTGAGTTTTCTCAAGTTCTTCTTCCAATATTTTCTTCTCATCTTTAAGCATATCTCTTTCGAATTCTGTCTTGTTATGATTTTCTACAACTTCTTTATATTTTCTTTAAGACTTTTTAAAGTATATAATAATTTAGAGTTTATTTCTATCATCAAAAGTAAAATCACTAACCCCATTAGCTTTAGCCATAAAACATACATTAGCTTGTTCATTATCGCTGTCACTTTCACTTCCCGAAGAAGAGGATAAGGGATCTGAACATCCCATGTGACTGAAAAGGCTTTTCTTTTGAATTTGTCCTTCCTTTTATTTCGGTATTCTTTCTTTTGATCTGGACAGTCCTTCTACATATGCCCATTTTTGTGACAGTTAAAACATTCCATAACTGATAAAGACGGTGGTTTATTGCTGGTTGAGCTTCTCTTGCCATTGTTTCTGTTTCCTTTTCTATATTTCAAGAATTTCTTGAAGTTCTTTGCAATAAAATCTAGGTCGTCTTTGTCTGAGCCCGATTCTTCTTGTTCTACATGAAATGCTATAATCTTTTTATCTTGAGCCTGAAGTCTTTTTGCCTGCACATTCAATTCATAGGACACTAGGTTTCCTACTAATTCTTCTGGTGTTATTTTGGAAATATCGTTCGCTTCTTCAATAGCGAGAACTTTTCTTTCTCATTCTTCCATTAAAGAATTAAGGATATTGGATACGATATCAAAATTTGAATATTTTTCTCTTAGTCCTACTAATGAATGATAGATATCCTTAAATCTTGAGTACATGTCATTTATGGATTCATTTTCTTTCATTCTAAAGTTTTGAAACTGACTCTTGAGCATGGATATTTTGCTTTGTTTAACCTTGTTGGTTCCTTCATGTGTGATTTTGAGTGTATGCCATATTTCATATGCAGTATTGCACATGCTAACATGGTTAAACTCATTTTTATCTAAGGCACAAAACAACATATTCATGGCTTTTGCATTAGCTGTGGCATCTAATTTCAGTGTATTTGACTAAATGGAATATTCTTCCGTAGGAATAGTATACTGTCTGAGTTATATTCCATGACTCAAAACTAGTTGCTTGCATATATAGTCTCATTCGTGTGGTCCAATAGTTATAATTCATGTCATTAAATAGTGGTGGACGTGCAGTGGATTTTCCTTCAACAAAGCTAGCGTTAATGCTAGTGCTAGTGCTGGTGTTAGTGTCTATATTATTAGATTATCAGATAATTGTGTTACAGTTATATGAAGACCTTGATCTGACACCAAATGAAAGGACAGTGTGGATCGTGCTATATGGAATTATACTATACTAGTGTGGAAATAAACAAGATACCATGGCAATGTGAATAAGTAAAATAAAACAAGCACACCAAAGATTTTTATACTGGTTCGGAGCACCGTCCTACGTCCAGTCCGAGACTCCTTCTAGAATTTCACTAAAACAAAAACCCTTACTTAACCCGAAGGAACAGGTCTATACACCGCCGGACAGCTGTACAGGGACCTGAGCAGCAGAACAGGATTTTGCCTCAACGGCCGAAGAGGAATTTACTCGCCTGAGCAGCAGAACCGGACTTCAACAATTACAGAAAATAGTTTTGATTAATGTGTGTTCTGATAACACGGATTTGTCACTTGTATTACACCCTTCCTATACTCTTCTCCTCGAGTATAAATATTCATATTTGAAGTATATGAAGAATAGAAAGGTATAGTATTGCTTTAATGCAAAATAATTGAATGTATGATAGCAAATAGATTTCAGAAAGTTAGATCAGGGAATAAGATAAATCGATTGTGATTCAGTTAGTGAGTTGAAATCAAGTCGAAGTTTGTATTTGTAGAGGTTAGAAAGCAGCGACAGTTGATGAAGAGTTTCGATGGAAGCGTTGCGTCCAAATCTTTTCATTAAAGGTTCGTATCTCTTCACAAAAAGTCGTGACTTTTCGAAAAGTGGCTGTTATAGAAATTCAGTCGATTGAGCTACGGAGTCAGTCGACTGAAAATTCAAAAGTAATTTGAAATTTAAATTCGTATATATTTATGTAACTGCGCATGCTGCAAAAAAACCCCAGTGTCAGTCTACTGTCTAAGTAGGTCAGTCGACTGACATAGTCATTTTCTTGCAGTTTTCACAATTACGTATATATATTTATTTCTATAACTTTATATTACTTTAATAATTTAAATGTGTGCTTATATATGTATAAAATATTTAGTAAACATAGTGATTAAATATCTAAGCTAGTGTAGACATAATCGAGGAGAGATTTTAACAAATATTGACCTAGGACTTAAAAATAAAATACCACGGTTGATGCACCGGTTTTTAAAGTCTCGTCTCCTTGTCTCTTTTTGTCGTAGCAATCATTAAATCTATATGTTGTAGTAATAGCTTCGTGTCATGAATAAAAACAAGTCTCAACAAATGGATACAACAAAAAATAACCATCTACATGAATACGTCTTTGGGCCTCCGCTCGTCTCTAGAAACTCCAAAGCATCCAAACTAATCACTAATATGCTTGGTTTGACCCGAGCATTATAATGAAATAACACCCGAGTTACTCTAGAAAACCAGCATGAGAAAAACACCCAATTGGATTTTAAAGTTATATAAAAATCTTTGACATCAAGAAGTATCTTGAAAGACCACGCCGCACATAAACACAGACGGATTTTTACTTTACGATAACTAAAACATTTTTTTATTGAAAATCCATTTATATTATAATAATGTCTAGGGATCAAAGTGAAATATAAATATAGCTGAAATGCTTGCATCTCATTTTCAGCATAGTTGCGCACAACTAAGTCCATACGACACTTATTGGAGAATGAATTCCATACATGACTGGTCTACCGGGGACCGCCCGTCATGGTGTATCTCTAGAAAAATAATACCAAGATCGAACCTATCGACCCCTGCCAACACAGAACCGGTGTACCCTTTACAGGATAGTACCAAATATGATTACCCTCCATTAATGGGCCTTGAAGCATATAAACAAGAGATTATAGCGACTCTAGATAGGGATGATCATACCCTACTTGGGAGCAACCCACCAAGCCTTGCTGCATCTCCCCTGTTTTAGTTGTTCCCAGTTGATGGTGCTTGAGGCTACGTTTTACCTTTTCATATAGCACTTCCCACTTGGAATGGTAATACTACCTTCCAAGTAACAATGCAATACCACATTCATTCATACAACTCTGTTCCGGGATCGAACCAAACACTTGAGAGCTCCGTCTCCAATTCCATCATCTTAAAGATGTATTCCCTTTGAAACGCATTTGTTCGATCGAAGTGGTTTTCAGATAACATACCTGATCGTGGTCTTTTCGAAACAACATTCGATAATTCCCAGTAACTCAACCTTGATTCTTAAGGAAATAAACAGTCAAAGATAAGACCGGAGATCACCTCTTAACCATTAGTGGACGGATTTTCCTTATCATTGTCCTAGGAGAAAGAAACGAGATTTATACACATAGTACAACATCATCGGAGATGATTGTGTCATATAATTCACGTGTTTCTCCTGGATATTTCCAAATTTACGTTTGGGTCCAATTTCGATTGTTAGTTATTTAACTATCGAGTAACAATCATCCAATCAGAAATTTAATTTCGTAGGGAAAACCAACATTGGTTAAGCGCATATGTAATCATTAGTCTCCTTTTATAAATTTTTCTATAAATAAAACCCACTTTGTAAATTACTTGTTTAAGAATACTTTTACAAAGATATATCTGCAAATCCATATATTTTCAATACGTAAATAATACCCATATACTTATCTCAATGGTATAAGTATATCCACAAAATTAAGAAAGATTTTCACTTTATTCGATTCAAAAATCATCTATAAAACTTCCTTACAATTCTCTAAAAATCTTTATAATCCATTTTAAAATCTTCTGGACCATTTGTAAAATTCTTTTATACATTTCAATCGCTCATAAATTTGTTTTGTACATTTCTAAAATCATTTATAAAGCCTTTATAAATCCATAAAACCATTTATAAAACTCCTTTTATAAATCTATAAACCCGTTTCTAAAATTCGTTTATAAATATCCGACCATTATAAACTCTTCGCCTTGTAAATAACCTTCCCTTAAGTCTTCAAACCGTTTTATAAACTCCTTTATAAAATCCAAGTCTTTAAACTCCATTCATGGTTCTCAGAAACATTTTTAAATAGCAAAAAATCTTTTACTACAAAACACCATTATATAAATAATAATTGTCATAATAAACATTATAAATAAATGAAAATCATTGACTTTAAAACATCCTAATAATTAATAATTTCAAACTATTGTTAAAAAAACAAATATAATTAACCTTGAACATTTTTATAAATAATAATAATTTATTTTCAAAACATTATTAATAATCCTTATTATTAATTCTAAACCATAATTATTCTTGAAATAATTAACCTTTAAGAATATTAACATTTTGATAATTCTTTAAAATCATATTAACTTTAACAAATAACTTTAAAACAATACTAATATAATTAAATAACCTTAAAATAATACTTATGTAATTTAATGACTTTAAAACAATAATAATATAATTAAGTAGCCTTATAAGAATATTTATATAATTTAACTACTTTAAATTAATATTAATATAATCAAATAACCTTATAAAAATATTTATATAATTAATAACTTCAAAAGAATATTAATAAAATTAAATAACTTTATAAGAATATTTATATAGCTAATAAATATTAATATAATAACAACCATATAATAATATTTATATAATTAATAACTTTAAAAAATATTAATATAATTAAATAACTTAAAAACAATATTAATGTAATTAAATAGATAATCCTTAAAACAAAATATTTTTGACACCCAATTTCGGATTTAAAAATCGTTTCATGTCTCGAAAACCAATTCCAACTTAAACGACAATTTATAGTATTTTTAAAATACTAATTTGATGCCAATAGTCACCCAACACTTAACCAATATCGATATTGATTCACTACTGGGTTTTATTTACAAACATATAACGATGTTATAACCATAATTTCCACAATCATGTTCATTATTTAATAATCCATATAAAAGAAATATTATTAAAAAAATTCAATAATATCCCGTTGGATCCCTTAAACATGTTTCCTTCTACATCATAAACGTTATATAATTATAAAATATAAATCAACCGCTTCGAGGTGAGATTCTTATGCAAAGGATCATCCTCTCTTACAAGGGAAAGTAATAGGGTCTCATCCGCTCCAATAGGCAGGAATATTCAATCCAACAAATATAAATATAGTAATTCATTCAAACAATCATTTAATAATTTTTGTCAACTATATATCATGCTAGTTAACCAAAAGGTGCGTTTAACTCACTGAAATTTTTTGTTGTCTCCCCGGTGTTCCGGTTTGGAACTAAAATTGAGCGACGTCCGATTTTAGCCCGATTTCAACCGTTTTCAAATTCGACCAAAGTAATTGCATCTTAAAGCTTTTGTCGTTATGAGCGCAATGCAAAAGGTTTCGCCTCGATCGGACCTCGTATGCAAAAGTTATTGATTAAACAAGATTTCAGTTTTAATTAATATAATATTATTACTAATTTCAACATTTACTTTATTTATGCTTTTGCCATCTTCTCAAATCCCTAATTTACGATCATCTCCTTGTGCACACATAGTGTACACACGAGTACACCTCCCAGCGAGATCCCCCTGTTCACTGCCACGCGCCACCCAGACACCCTTCCAGCCATCCACCTCACTACGAACTGCCTCCACTCGCCTCGTTTAAATGACTGCCATCACCGCCGTACCTCCTCGTGCACCAACGCACGCCCGCCTAAGAACGCCAGAGCACCAGCAACCTGACGCCACTTGTCATGCTGCCTGAATCGCCACAACGATGGAGAAAATCCAACATATAGCTGCCCCAAACGCACCCATTTTACGGCCATCTCGTCCCGACAGATATGATCACTACCGTTCATTGAGTCAAGCTTACCCATGCACACATTTTTGTAGTTGAACCCTCGGCCTGAAATGCCTTAGATCGGCACCGCTGATTCCGGGCTGCTGGATGAGGCTGTGTTTTAAAAGGAGATAAACGTTTTTTTTTCTTTTTTTTGTTTCTCTGGTTTGTAAACTTAAAAAGGAGGAAAGTTGATATATATATATCAGAGATGGTTATGTGCTTGGGTATGGGAGGATATGGTGTGAATAGCGAGAAGCTATGGGTTTGTTATGGGAATTGTGTGTGTGTGTCTATATATATATATATATATATATATATATATATATATTATATTTAAAATATCATGCTATAAACTTCCGAAAATCTCAAACTCCTACCGAGACGTGCCGCCTAGCGTTCTATATATTATACCCCTACTTCGAGCGCAATGGAACTTGTCTCGAGTCTTAAGTTGATCATATGCAGAAGATAGCTTTTTGAACCCAATTATTATATTAAATGTTCAATATTAAATTCCACTGTTTCGATTTCGCACGACCAAACGTTATACTCGATGGCCATAAAAACCGTCGGTATACAATAACTTACTATTACGGATCCGATGAAATTAGTTTCGTCAAAATCCGAGACTGTGTCCCGGAAAGTTATTTTCACTCGTTAAATAAAATGAATTATTATTAAAAATTAGTTAAATCACTTTTAAATCCAATTTCAAAATTTTATACTCTTTTTTCTTATTAATAGAATTTAAATAAGCTTTGAAATTATTTTTATCTTACTTAAAACCCTAGGTTCAATTATTTAAACAATTTCAATTATTGAATTAAATAATTAAATTATCCAGTAAATTGCTATATTTGAAATTTAAGTTATTTAACCTATAAATTAACTTTTCAATATTTAAAATTAATTAAATATATCAATCTCACGTGATAAAATTTCTAGACCATTATAGTGGTTGCATGAAACAAAAATCTGAACCCTTATATAAAATGAAACTACGTTATCATTTTCATGTGACTATTTAAAATGATCTCCATTAACTATATCAAGGGTTATTCGAACTTGCTTATTACAGAAAATCTAGAAGGCTATCACTAAAGCATCAGGTCCTAGAGGCATTCTTTTTAAAAGGTGATGTATTGGATGAAATAAAATCTAGAATGCTACCTAAACGATATTAACCAAGCACTCTATTTTTTCAAGAGATCAATACAAGTTCAAACTCAAATATATGCACATCAATTTAGAGCTAATGATAGTCAGGGACTTCATTTAACTATTGTAAATTGTATCTAATTACTGGTTTCAAGGTTTGTATAAAAGCTTGACTTCCCTAGAGATGCATATAATAATTTCTCGCAAACGAATAGCTTAAAGTGTTATCATCATCCCTTTAGACTAAATATTCCACAATCTAGCAACTTTGATTCTCTGTATTTGTAATGATATCAAAATTAAGGACTAACATATAGGAAGAACAACTATGAGTATATATATGACCAGGTTTTGGAGTTTTCACACAAATTTAAAATAAGAACAAATCAAATTTTGAAACTCAGAAATACATCTTGAAACACAAAACTTATTAACACATAATTTATAAATTCGCCTCCTATAGAAAATGAATGCTGCTAAAGTTTATAAAAAAAATAGTTCACAAAGATTAAAATTCATAAAGCTCTAAGTATTTAGATTTAAAAATCAAAATTCGCACTTAAACGATCATTAATATAAAAATATATTTAATTAATACTTATATAGTTCTAAAATATAGAATCAATCATTTAATATTCACTCATAAGGTATGTAACTCACTACTGAAGAATTATAATATGAAACTGCCTACAATTCATGAATTATTTAAATTGATTAGTTTAACGATTAATTCACCATATCGTAAAACTAATCATTGCAATTAAATTTCAGAATATATCATGTGTAACGACTACTCTAGCATCAAATATCAATTGAAAAAGTGAAGTTCAACTCAAAACAATTTTTAAGTTTGTTATAAATGTTCATATTACATACTTTGCTAGATTTTCATCTCTTAAATCTTCATTTATAGTATTATTTTCTTTACAAAACATTTTTTCCAAGATATAGGTCAATATGTTTTCTTTAAAATTTCTACGACGACTCGGAATTTCTAGCAATCTAAATTTGAATAGTTAATTGATTTTTTTAAAATATTTAAAAGTTAATTTTTAACTTGAATTCAAGATATCAATATTTACTTGATAATTAAATTATTGAATTATATAGTTTAAATATTGAATCATATAATTTGAAATTGAGTAAAACGCTGAATCTGGAGTTTTAAGCCTGTTAATAAAAATTTGAAGGCTTATAAAATTTATAATGATAATACTGGAGATAATAGAATGGTTGAAATTTAATTTAAAGGTGATTTGTTCAGTTTTGAAATTATATCATTTAAATTGGAATTTGAAAATAGCCTTCCGAGGCACAGTCTCGGAATTCGACGAAACTAGTTCCATTGGATCCGTAATAGTTAGTTATTATCGGATTTCAATTTCGTAGCAATCGGAGTTGTCGGTTGACCCTGGCAACTCGAAATGCGTAGATTTATTTTAATCGATTTAATTTAATATCGATCGTTTAATTCCGTAACTCACACATACGTTCAAATTAGCTTTTGAAATACGTTCCATTGTGCTAGGAACGCGAGTAAAACCTTATAATCGCATAGCGGCATGCCTTAAAAGGAGCTCAAAATTTTAAATGGCAATTAGCGAGACGTTGTGGAAGTTGTTTAAAATTGGGAGTCAACTAGTCAAAGATATCTTTATAAATAATCAAGCGTACTCTAGAAGCCGTTCCTTCCTTCCCAAACACGCCTCGTTTTCTTCTTAAAATCGTGCCCTTTCTTTTATCCCCAGAATCGATATCGAATTCACAAAAAAAAATGGTGACCGAATGTTCCTTCTCTCCCTCCATATATGCGTTCATCCCTTCCTAGTGTTGAAAGAAATTAATTCGTTCATTAAGAAAAGGGGGGATTATGAAATCATGGCCGGGGGAAGTCGCGCGTGCGTGAATCGTTCGAGGCCGCGTTCGGGGAGGATGTCGCGGTGGTGGAATTGAGAAATCATTCAGACAATCGTCGAATTTGATTCGAACGAGGCTGTGCTTCCTCGTCTCTAATTTCAATGCCGCGACGATGATGGAAGCTGTCGCGAGGGCTAGGGTTTTGCTCAGGTTCGATTCGCTTGGCCGTGACGCGCGATTCGTCTTTGGTGAGGGTTGCTTCATTTTCGTGTCAGAAGATTCACGGCGAGGCGTGTCTAGTTACGTGCACGTGGGACGAAGGCGGCGCTGGTTGAGTGAGGAGCGACGATCTGTCAAGCGAGGGGTTTGTGTAGAAGCGGCGAGGTATAAGCTTTCTGCTGTTCATTTTATTCTTTATTTGTAAATTTGATTAAAATTATATATAACTAGATAACGTTTAAAAACAGAAAACTGCTAGTTGGTCAGAGAAACATATATATACAGAAAAGCAGAAGAGAATTTTGACAGTAAAGTAAAATGGGAAATTTAGATTTTGGTAATTACTGAAATTTAAAGAATGGAGGTAGGATTTTAAAGCTGGGATTTTGAAAAGGTCTTGATATGGAAGTATTATTTAAAATTTAGATTTTGAAAATTTTGTAGATTATTCTATACAACGTATGTGGTTTAAAGGGAAAATTTGATTTAAAATTTAATTTATTAGTTTAAAAAAAAACCAACGATTAATTTTAAAAAATGGTCAGTTTAATTTATTAAATAGTGATTTATTTGTAGATTATTTCAAATTTTAATAAATCATATAAATTTTTTATTCAAGGTCAATAATCGAAAAACCAAGGCAATATTGAAGTGGATTGCAAAACAGGAGTCAAAGGTGAGTAAATCTCACTCTGTTGGATTTCTATTTAAATTTAAATAGTTGGATGAATGATTGAAAAGTTTGGATGTGTACGGATGATCTAGTGATTATAGATTTGGTTGTTTCTCGAGTTAATTGTGGTTTGACTCGAGATGTTTGAATTTTAAATGGTTTTGAACTTGAATCCTAAATAGGCGAATGGTTTTGTTCAAAAATCAAATAGGGTTTAATGATCGGTGATTCATTAAATAGGTAGGATAATTTGAGTGGAAAATTAATTAATTTAATTAGTTAATGATTTGGGTTAATTAATTAAGTTTATATCAAATTGGAATGATCATTGGGTGGTTTAATAAGTAATTACCAAATGTGATTAATAAAATATAATTACTTTATGAAATTAATCAAGGGATTAATTAAATAGTAAATAAAGGAGTAATTAATTTATTTAATGAAGTAAATATAACAAGATAGTAAATTACTGATTGAGGTAAATCAAGAGTGATAAATATTTATGATTTAATTAATGACTAAGTATTTAATGTAATTAATTTAGATTAGGATAAGTTAAAATATGATTGAAAATCCTTAATCTATATAATTAATGATGTAATCAAGGATTGATTAATATTGATTAACCATAAGTAATGACTTATGAAAAATTAACTAATATAACTTATTAAGGATTAATGTAATTAGAATAGTTAATTAATTTGTGAAGTAATTAAGATTACTTATTGAATAATTAATATCATGAAATTAAATAAAGATAATTACTTGAACGTAATTGAAAATAATTAATCCAGGGCGATTAATTAAGCCGAATAATGAAGGGTTGACTAATTAACTGATTTGGAATTAATTAATGGTAAATGGAGGAATCTAAGTGATTGAGGTTAGAAATTCAATTAAATCTATTGAATTAATTTGGAAGTGATAGAATTTGCTTATGAATGGATGGTATTGGATGCTTTGAATGAGTTGATATCTCTAATATGAAATGTTGTGTATTTCATTTGAATAACTTGGGTTAGGATAGCATGGGTTTCAAAGAGACTGGGTCGGGTATTAGGAAATACCCGGAACCACTTCGAATTTTAATAAATCGATTTGTGAAACCTATAGGCAGGAATGAGATGATTCAAGTTCGATACTTAGAAATTTATATGTGAAGTAAGGGTTGTCTATAGCAAATCGTGAATATGCATGTATTCCATATTGGATGGGTTTACTCACGCTGGTTTCCAGCCTGACCCGGGTGTTACTTTGATGTAATGCTCGGGTCAGACCAAGTATTACAGATTTTCAGGTAGGTACGTTCTGGAGCTCAGAAGGCGACCAGGATGGCAATATCATATAGAGTATTTCCGCTGTATTGATATTATTGTTAATCTGAGACATGATAATTGTAAATGTTCAGTGACTGTATATAATGTGAAACTCTGATGTATTAAATTGTAATCGACGGATATAGTATTCTTCTGTCAACTGTTATTATTTATTATTATATTTTATCCGCTGCGAATGTGAGATGTTATTGTTTATGTTCTTCTTCTTCTATCTCTTTCTTCTTTTTCGTAACTATCTGGAATTTTCGGCTTCGAAAATTTCGGGTCGTTACAATTTCATTTCCTCTTCGAAACATCTTTCTTAAAATATAATTATTACATATATAAATGAATTATAGTTTCATTTCAAACTTCACTTAAATTGGAAATTCATATAAATAAGTTTTATATCACTTTACATTTTATTCAAATATAAATTCTAACATCTATTACAACCACAATACAATATTCACAATCGTCTAAAAGTACCACACCCTATTTATTTAACATGCATATTTGTAAATGAATATATATGATTTTACAAATATCAAATTTATTTAAAATATAAATCCTACTCTCATTTTACATACTTTTTTTATTTATCAAAATGTCCCAAGTCAACTCCTTCAAAATATAATGTATACACTTCTATAAAATATTATTTTACCTTTTCAAAACAATCCTTCTAGTCTGTCCATTTTAATATATATAAACTTATTTCAATTTTCTATTTTATTTACAAAAATATTATATACTTATTAGGTATTACTACTGATAATATTTTATTGTCCAAAACACCGTGCCCAAATGTCTCGTCCTAGTGTTTAGGAATCTCTATCGATAACGTTGATCAAACGCATCAACAAGAATCCTTAAAGCACTCAACGGGCAATTTAACACAAATTATTTTCTATATGATATACATATGTCTTTTAATACTTTATGCCTTTCTTTCAAATAGATGCTTGCTTTTATTAAAATTCTTTCAATGAATCGTAATGTTATCATAGAAATAATAATCTAATAACAACAATTCCATAGCACACACATTCATCAATATATACCTCAAGCACACATCAAATTTTTAATTCATCTTAAGATTTAATTAGTCATCCATATGAACTAACATTTAATTTTATGTAAATTTAAATTTCCAGTATTTCTTGCGGTAACTACACTTCTGAAGACATCACAAGTTCTTATTGTTATTATTGAGCAAGTTTCAACTCTCAATATGATTCCTACTCAATATTAATTTTTCACAATCACTTACAATTTTATAACAACATAGTATCCATTAACCAATCAATTTTTTTCCATTACTTATTTTATCTATTAAGTATATTTTAGAATTCCAAATTTAATTAGATACATATTATTTATCATTTTATATTTTATAATTATTAATTGCTTAGACATTTTTGTTATTTCCCAGCGATTCTTTTTTGTAGAAACCGCTGGTTTTTTTATAAATAAATTCGTCCAGATTCAAATAGAATTATAAATTCTTAGAGTGATAATGTCTTATTCAACTGGTGGAGACCTACTGTTGTCGACAATTCCCGGAAATTTTCTACTCGAGGAAACCCTCCTTGATCGAAGCTTCATTGATCTCCAACGATGGTATTTCATTGAAGGCACTTGAAAAAATATTTCTAAGCATGCATGAGCTCATGACATCATAATAATGAATCATAAGATCAAATATGAGCATCAGTCTTCTAGTTAGGCAGAATCAAAACTTTCAGCAAACAATAATCCACAAACATAACAATTTGATTCAATTTACTATTTAAAACTTTAATTTGATTCAACTATACACCTAGGAAAAAAATTCAAAGAGAATGGTGAGGATTACTCACCTTGAACCGTTGAAAAGCTTGCCAAAATCCCATAATTCAACAATTTCAACAAAACATAGGATTACTCAATCAAATGGTAAGATGCACCATAAATAATTTGCTGTGAAAACTAAAATTGAAGAGCTACGGTTAGAATAAGGCTTGAGAACATTACCTTGATTTTCTATGAATTTTCAGAAATTTCTTTGTACTTTTAAAATGGAAATTTTGATTGAATTTGAAGGAGGAAAGCAAACCCTAGTTTACTTCTCTTTTCTCAAGTTGGAGTATGTGTAGAATACTTAGGAATGGGAAAATGAGAAGGACACTTCTCTCATTTTGTTTTAAAATAAGTCTGGGTTTCAACTTGACCCATCCAAGTATAATATTCGAATTCCTTTATTTATTTTCCTTCACTCTTTAAATTAATTCCATTCAAAGCTTTAACTAAATTTTGATTGAACTTTCTAATAACCATTACTAATCAATTCTTCCAAATTATCACCATTTTGTGATATCAAACCACAAACTTTAATACAACTTTTTAAATCAATTTTCTATATATACTTTAAATTGAATGTTAATAAAATAATGGTTTCTTAAACTCTTTCTATCAATTATTGAATAATTTAGTAATCAAAATCCCAACCTCTTTTAAATTCATTACACATAATTTAATGTACTTAACTTCTTTTTAATAATAAACACAAAGGATTCACAAAATGATATTTCTATTTTTCCACAACAATAGCTTTAGTTATACACTCCAAAATATTCATTACACATATTGCTTTTCCAACATTATATAGATTTAGAATTCACATTCTAAAAGATTTTGTCATCATTTTATAAAAGAATACCAGTTCAAATTTATTAATTAATTCTCCAATTTAAGTCATTATTTATTTTATTAAAGCAACTCAAAAATCAGGTTATTGCACCTAACAATGAAACTTCCTACGAAAAATGAGGTAGGAGTCGTTTAAGGAGACCAAAATGTCAAACGTGAATGCTACGTCGTGGAGTTAAAGGAAGCAAAATAATGTGTAACAGCCCAATTTTTTTTACAAGTATTTTTCACTTGTATTTTTTTTTTTTTAAAAAAAAAAAAAAAACTTTGGGGTTTATTTAAAGTGATTAAAACAAAATATGAAAAAAAAAATTATTATTAGGACTAACTAATAAGATCTCTGAAAAAATCAAGTTTTAATTAAGAAAACATTTATAGCTTAGGTGGTTAAGACATCTGGGCTATTCACGACAGGTCACGAGTTCGAGTCTCAGCACGGTCAGAGTTTCGAATTTTTTTTATGTATAAATGAACTGGGTAATCACGCGTTAAAAAGGGCGCGTAAATCTAGGGAATAAGTACCGTGTATATATATATATAAAATATGAAGAATGTAAACCAATTTAAATTTTAGTTAAGTATTATTTTTGAAGGATTTAGTGTATTTATAAACTGTTAAATATCGCGTTTAAAAGGACGCGTAAAATTTATGATAAGTAATGTAATAAAACGTGTAAAATTTAAAACGTTATTTTATATATTTTTGATGTTTTGTATTACGTCAGTTTGACGTACTTTTAAAATCATATATAAACACCTTTATGGATTAAAACATCAGTTAGTGATTTTTAAGACGAACGTTACTTTTGGTTGTAACTGACAGTTTGGTTTTAAATAAAATGTGTATATACGTTTCCATTTCCAAAAGCTTTGAAAAATTCTTGCCGTCATTTAATCAAACTAAAATATATATATATATATATATATATATATATCAATTCTCATATAATTGGAACGGTTCATATTTTGTCATTCCTCTGATCACGAAACCTTATCTGCCTAAATCTACAATCACGCATATATCATTTGAAAGAAAATCAATTTTGCCTTCCTTTGCGCGTGACACAAAATTTTATTCTTTTAAAATTTTTGGCATTTGCCTCTTACCTTTTTGTTTCTTGAGCATGTCACTGTATTCATTTATTCACGCAACCTAAATGGACTAATATATTTGATTGCCTAAAAATCAACTCATGCATTCAAATTTAACCTTGCATATCTTTTCAAATTCTCACATTCCTATTTATATCTCTCTGTTTCCACTGCCTTTATTTTGCAAGATAAAATTTTTTTCGTTCCTATAATCACGCATATAAAGTAAAAAATCGTATTTAAATATCTTTATGGAGAAAAATATCAGTCAGTGATTTTAAGACGGACGTTATTTTGTTTTAAAGGACCGTTTGATTTCTTTTAATAAATGGTATACGTTCTTTGCCTAAAGCTTACATAAATATTCACCTTTTCATTTATGGGTATCAAACTAAAATCAAGATTTTAGCTAAAATAAAATGGATCACACGTGAGCAACATTAGTGCATTTGTATATATGTAACGTTCGCATTTTTGCTTATTCCTCTTACCCTCTGTTGTCATCAGCTTTACCAAACATCACGCTTGCCCTTCCTTTGATCAATATTCCCCTTAAGTAACGTACAAACTTTATAAATCAAACCATGTATCACGCAAGTCATTTATTTCCCATAATCCAAGCTGCCATTTTCTCTGCCTTTTTGTTTACAAATTTTCGAATACTGATCAAACTTTATACGTTGGGAAAAATTTTTTTTATCCTTTTGCAAAACTGAAATGAGTTAATCACGCCACATCCCTTGATCACTGCCTTGCCGTTTCACAAATTCGTGTATAAATATGCCAGAGATCCACATCTCAACAAAAAGAAAAAAAAAACTCACCACTCTTCAAAGCATTACAAATTTTCCTCTGGCAATTTCGTTCGAAGCATCAGGTAATTGTCTTATTGTTTTCTCTTTCTTTTCCTTCCAGTTTTTCCTTTCCTCAGTTTTTTTTTTTTTCTCATTTGATATGCTCGGCCACTCCAACCCATCTACTTCACCCGATCTAGTTGACAAACTTTGGAAATTTATGAGTCATCACATCTGTAGAAATCTAATATGTGTGTGTAAAGAGATGGTGTAGTTGACCCAGATTTAATTTAATGCTAGCTTAAAGTTTACGCGTACTATCACTACGGAAAAATGGGTTATTCATTGTATATATCATACTTAGTTTTGGGTCAAACAAAATAGAAAGTCAATAATGTTCATTGAAAAAAAAAACAAAAAGAAAAAGAAAAAGAAAAAAAGAAGAAGAAAAAAAGAAGAAGAAAGAAATATATATGTAAAACAGAGGAAGGAGAGGAAGGGAAGAGGGAGAGGAGAGATTTGAGGGTACATGTACATGCGTGTATCAGTGAGAAGCTTTGCCTTTTTGCATATATTAGATAATTTACCTGTATTAAATGCATATCATATAGGAAGCAGTGCCTGCATATTTTTAACATAAATATAGTTCAGACCATATAGTGTGTGTGCAAGCATCTATTAAAAAGATCCATGCATTTAGTCGAAAGATTGGGCGAATTGTGCATGTGATATATATATTTATATAAAAAAAAAACACACACTGATTTCATTTGTAAATTAAATGCTTACAATTTATAAGCTTTCATTCCAAACAATATTTCAATTTGTACCGGACATTGATTTAATTCAATTTACTATTTAATATTATTAATTCATTAACTAAATTCACTACTTACCTTTGTTCTCTTATATGCAACTCTTAGCCTAATATAACAATTTACATCACTTCAATTTATTCGTCATTTTGTTTCAACTGTAAATACTTAGCTTTATATTCCCATGGTTTCATTTCCTTCTCAACATTTGCTTCATTATTAATTTTAAAATCTTTATTTCTTCTAAAGTAAATTTGCGTAAATCTTATTTAAATGACAAATTTAATTAACGAAAATGACAGGTCGTTACACATATAAAAAAAAGGAGAATATTTATAATTTAGAAATGATATAATAAAATTTTATAAAGGAAGTAACGTGCAGATCAAATAATGTACTATCCATGCATTAGTTTGTAGTATAGGCTGGGTGAAAACTTTTGCATGTGTACACGCAAATCTAGTAGGAAATAGGCAGTGTGTTTTTGCGTGAAGGGAAAAAAATAAGGGAGTGAAGTATTTGCATTTCTTTGGGTTACAGTGAGCGTACATTCTTAGTTGATATAGGCTTGGGCCGTGACCTTATGCATACTTCCAGTTGAAGTTTAGTAATGTGGTGGTTGTGCGTTTTGTTTAATTAAATAATAGAGTATATATATAAAAGGTAGAGAAAAAAAAGATTTTATTTTGGGCCGAGTTGTTCGTCAAGTAGGGTGGTGTAGTGGTCGAGCGTATCGTGCCAAATTTCTTTGACTCTATTCGTTCCAATTGTTTCAAATATTTGCGTTGACCATAAATTTTAAAAGTCACGTATTTGGTATTTGGATCTTGTTATAGATTTGAATCTAGGCGTGACATCCAGGGAAATTTGATCGCTACCCTCTGTGCGTTTCTTTTTTTTGGTGGATTTTTCATTTTCGCTTGAATCAAATTTTCTGCAGCTTTCAGGTGAGTTTTTCTCACCAGACATATGTACATATATTGTGTAAATTATCGCAAGTGTATGTGTAAACATTCTATTTAGATATTATCTGTCTGTAGTATGATGAAGAATGATGAACCCATTTAAATTGACATCTCATCAGTTATTTATCTGTTATATTATTTATGCAGTTATATTATTAATTGTTATTTACTGCTTAAATCACCACTGCAAGTTCCCTGTTAAAGTTGGATTGTTATGGGCTGAAATAATGATTATTGTTAAACTAGTCTGTTAACTGCTTAACTGATAGCTTGGGATTGCGGGTTTGAAATGATAGAACCCGGGGTTTTGTAAATTACGGGTTGAAATGATATAAATCCGTATCACTTGACCTAGGCTAGAAAATTTTATACAGGCCCGTGGTCCTTATAATATTTTCTGAAATATTTAAAATTATTTTGGAAGTTAAATATTTGATTTAATATCTTTAAAGGATTTTTTTTATTTTTATTTTTGAATGAGTTATAAATGTTAATAAATAAATAAATATTTGAATAGAATTTTGGAATATAACTTATTTTGGAAATTCTGGATTTTGAAAAATAAGCTTTCAGTTAATAAATAAATAGATAAATAAGTTATATTTGGAAATATTTATTTAGTTAAACAAATCTGCTACAGCATTTTAAATGCTGTCTTTTTGAAATTGGACTAGTTTTACCCGTAACTTTAGGTAGCATTTCCTAAGTGCTACAGAATCTAGAATTGATTGTTTTAAAACTCATGGAATTTGATAAATTTTATTTTATGTTAAGTTTGGAAAATCTTAAGATATGATATTTATAACTGGATTTTCCTTAATAAATTTAAGATGAATATTCTAGTATTAAGTGAATTTTGAAGATATTAAATGACTAACATTTGGAGTTTATTTATGGAATTTATGGGAATATTCAAGACTAAATAATAAAACATTGATTTGTTGAAAGAATAAAATCCAAACTTAGTTTTGAATAGGAAATACTCCAATTGGATATATATATATAGGAATTGTAATGGATTTGGGGACATAAAGTGATATTTAAATTATGGTTTAAACTTTAAATAAAGAAATATATTTGTAAAGCTATATAAATTATCTTCTTTACAAAGTAACCATAAAGTTAAACCATTATTCTATATATCGTTGAATATCCAAACCATTTGTGTGTTGGGAGTTATGGTTTTAAAGTAAAAATTCCAAATATTATGTTTTGAAGATATAATTCAAATATTTGGCTTCCAGATATTATAAATTTTAAGCAGTATGGTTTTTGGAAAGAATTATATTTGAATATAACGATATCATATTGTTTTTGGGTTTTAAAATGATATCGTATTTATAATTTTGAAATGGAAATGTTTATTCTGGTTTTAAAGTATAAAATGTTTTAAATGACCACGGGTTATAATAACGATGGGTTGGCAAAGAGACCGGGATCGGATATGGACATACTCTCTGTCGATACCGAAAACCACTTTGACCAACCGTGTACGCGGTGGAGATTCCAGAATGAAGTAGGTCGGTGGTGGCGTTTCTTGAAAGGTATATACGTGGACCCGACTCCCGTGAGTTGGCTTAAGGTGGCTAAAACAGGAGCGATTCTCGGATTAATGAGGTAGCTCCTCTGATCGAACGCACTTCTTCGTATACCATTCTATTACTCTTGTGATTGTTTGGGTGCACCCTTGATTTGGGAGTGTTGTTCGAGGTGGGCGGTCGCTGCGGCTTCGCGTTACCACCGGTCCGGATAGCAATTGGTATATCTACCCTGGCATTGCCTCGTTGTGCCGTGTCACCTACCATATCGAGCCTTGTACGAGTTTGGTTTTCTCCCGTAGCCCGTGTGGTATCCTCTAGTTGCTTCCCGAGTAGGAGGAGCTATGGTATTGGATGGACTACTGGGACTATTACGTGTTAAGGTGGAAAATGTAAAGCCTTAACGCTATTTAAAAAGTAAGTTTATTTTATAAATAGACACTATTATAATAGCGCAATATACTACATAGTAAATAGTTTAACGGATCCTTAGAGGATGGGCGGTCCCAAGCATCCTTTAAGTTACTTGTTCTATATTACAGTACACTTAAATTAGCTTACATTATATAAGTATGTATGTCCTGACTCGAGTGTTATGTTTTATTTTACGCTCGGGTCATCCTGAGTTGCAGTTTCAGTTTTTCTCTCCGGAGCTAGGTCATCCCGTAGATCATTCGTGCTGCCGGAAGCTTTTCAGTCCCTATCTTATCTGCAATCAAGACTTTGGAGGAATCTGTTTCTATTTATGTCTACAGCTATATTGCAGATTCTAAACTATGTAAATTCTTTTTGGTTAAAAGTTTTATGGTGGCTTCATGAACCACTAAATATTTTATTTCCGCTGTGAGTTCTGATATCTGTGTATATGATTCTGTGATTTTATTTACTGCATATTCTGAGTTTTGCCAAAATTATTCTACAACGCAGTACTTTGAACACTTCAAGTCCGACATGAGCGGATGCGAAGGGTTGAAAATATTGGGTTGTTACATTTGGTATCAGAGCTTTGGCTCTAGGCAAAACTTAGAATGTATGGTAAAATTGATTTACAGAATCACTTTCATTTGAGCTTGAATCTCTTCCTTTTCGAATTTTGGAACGTTCCCTGCGGTTCCGAAGTTCATTCATGTCCCTCACTATTCATTTTTTCCGATTCTGGAGTATCCCATAACTCCACTTCGGATGATCTTTATAGTAAATTGGCGGTTTCGCCAATATTCTAATATAGGGGTGAAACTCCTTTACAGCTAGCATTGATTCACCGGAGATTTATATTTATCCTCAGTTTAGATGCTAGTATCTTTGGTTATTCTAAACTCTATCTCTTCAGATCGAATGTAGATTTACCCTAGAAAATCCACATCGATCTTATTCTTTAAGTCACGGTTGACCCGGTTAAGGTTGCCCGCGATTTATATAAACTTATCTGGTTCCTTATTCTGTTATTTAACCATCGGATCTTCTGATTCCAACTTATCTTTAAATCAAAATTCTCTTTAATTTGAGTCCTTCAAAATTTGAATCTCTATCCTTGTTTTGAAAAAAAAAATTTATTCCTATATTTGGGAAAAATCTAATATTATATATATAAGTATAATTTTCAAAATTTAACTAGTTGTTTAGAGATAATAGTGTTTAATTTTATTTATGGTTTTGTAAACCATTGGTTTTGTCTTATATAAATAATTGAACTATAAAACATGGTTATAAATTTATTTAGAAACAAAAAAAAATGAATTTAAAACAAGAATTTAAGAATTTAATTTCTGATAGTTTCAAACCTTGTGTTTAAAGTCTTAAAAGGATATATTATTTAAATTATTTTCGAATATAAATTTGTTTCCAAAGAATTTTAAAAGTTTTAAAAATTTGTGCTCTTCTCTTTGTCGCTGGAAAATAATTTCGGTGATGACTACAACATCATCGACATTCATTTTCGAGTATCAAAGTAAAGAGACCACGTTGTAGTTTTGTTTCAAAAATCTAAATTGATTTGAATTTCTAAATATGACTTAATTTATAATATATATAGATATATGATTTAAATTGATTTGACATATCCTATATGTATGTATTTATTTATCTCTAAAGGGTTTGAAGTTAATTGGAAATTTAATTCATAAATTTATGTTAAAAGGTGATTCTAATGATAAAATAAAGTCAAATTTGGAATGAATATTTAAACTTGAATAATAGTTGGAAAATTTTACTTGTATAAATTGCATGCCAATATAACTTACCTAAATCATTCATAAATTAACTATGTAATTGGATAATGTATAATATAAAAGGATTTTATAAATAAAATTTGAGTGGTTATAATAAATGTTATACACTTAAAGTTTCAGTTACAACAAGACAAATAGAGGTAAATAGAAATAAAATAATAATTGAATAATATACAATATCAAATGGTGTTAAAGGAAATTTAGAAATATATTGGAATAGTTATATTAAATATAATCTACTTTATATGTGCGATAGATATATTAAGCAGAATATATTTAATAATAATCTGGAATAAAGAAAATTAAATTTGTTGAATAAAAGATGATTATTATAAATGACTATACAAATTTTTGATTTTAGAAAATAATTGGATAATAAGATAATTAATTTGGAAATAGTTAAGATTGATTTAACTTCTGTAAAAATCAAATGAATTAAATCAATTATTGAATATTAATTAATTGAAATTATATGGTTTAGAAATTGAGAAAATATTTGACATAGATGAGAAAAATATTGAGAAAAATAAATTTAATTTGGAATAAAGAAGAAACTAAATGGGGAATTTAGCCTATTTTGGGAAATGGTAAATTTACTTTAAAAAATTAAGTTAAATTACCATTTCAAATTTGGATTAAAATTAAACATTTTAAATTAGAATGTTATAATACCTTGTGAAAAATTTGGATAAAAAAAAAAAAAATATGAATGATTTTTTTTAAGTGTAGGGATATTATACAAGTAAATATGTAAATAAGTAAATGTTAAAATTTTAAGTATAAATAGATGAAATCAAAGATTAATTTAAAATTGAATTTTATTGTTTAGATTAATGATTCTAATTTAAGTTTTAATTCAGTTTTCTTTCACGTTGTTTCTATTCCCCTACCTTCTTCCTTTTCGAGGACGAAAAGTTCTGAGTGGGGGAGAGTGTAACAGCCCAATTTTTTTTACAAGTATTTTTCACTTGTATTTTTTTTTTTAAAAAAAAAAAAAACTTTGGGGTTTATTTAAAGTGATTAAAACAAAATATGAAAAAAAAAATTATTATTAGGACTAACTAATAAGATCTCTGAAAAAATCAAGTTTTAATTAAGAAAACATTTATAGCTTAGGTGGTTAAGACATCTGGGCTATTCACGACAGGTCACGAGTTCGAGTCTCAGCACGGTCAGAGTTTCGAATTTTTTTTATGTATAAATGAACTGGGTAATCACGCGTTAAAAAGGGCGCGTAAATCTAGGGAATAAGTACCGTGTATATATATATATAAAATATGAAGAATGTAAACCAATTTAAATTTTAGTTAAGTATTATTTTTGAAGGATTTAGTGTATTTATAAACTGTTAAATATCGCGTTTAAAAGGACGCGTAAAATTTATGATAAGTAATGTAATAAAACGTGTAAAATTTAAAACGTTATTTTATATATTTTTGATGTTTTGTATTACGTCAGTTTGACGTACTTTTAAAATCATATATAAACACCTTTATGGATTAAAACATCAGTTAGTGATTTTTAAGACGAACGTTACTTTTGGTTGTAACTGACAGTTTGGTTTTAAATAAAATGTGTATATACGTTTCCATTTCCAAAAGCTTTGAAAAATTCTTGCCGTCATTTAATCAAACTAAAAAAAAAATATATATATATATATCAATTCTCATATAATTGGAACGGTTCATATTTTGCCATTCCTCTGATCACGAAACCTTATCTGCCTAAATCTACAATCACGCATATATCATTTGAAAGAAAATCAATTTTGCCTTCCTTTGCGCGTGACACAAAATTTTATTCTTTTAACATTTTTGGCATTTGCCTCTTACCTTTTTGTTTCTTGAGCATGTCACTGTATTCATTTATTCACGCAACCTAAATGGACTAATATATTTGATTGCCTAAAAATCAACTCATGCATTCAAATTTAACCTTGCATATCTTTTCAAATTCTCACATTCCTATTTATATCTCTCTGTTTCCACTGCCTTTATTTTGCAAGATAAATTTTTTTTCGTTCCTATAATCACGCATATAAAGTAAAAAATCGTATTTAAATATCTTTATGGAGAAAAATATCAGTCAGTGATTTTAAGACGGACGTTATTTTGTTTTAAAGGACCGTTTGATTTCTTTTAATAAATGGTATACGTTCTTTGCCTAAAGCTTACATAAATATTCACCTTTTCATTTATGGGTATCAAACTAAAATCAAGATTTTAGCTAAAATAAAATGGATCACACGTGAGCAACATTAGTGCATTTGTATATATGTAACGTTCGCATTTTTGCTTATTCCTCTTACCCTCTGTTGTCATCAGCTTTACCAAACATCACGCTTGCCCTTCCTTTGATCAATATTCCCCTTAAGTAACGTACAAACTTTATAAATCAAACCATGTATCACGCAAGTCATTTATTTCCCATAATCCAAGCTGCCATTTTCTCTGCCTTTTTGTTTACAAATTTTCGAATACTGATCAAACTTTATACGTTGGGAAAAATTTTTTTTATCCTTTTGCAAAACTGAAATGAGTTAATCACGCCACATCCCTTGATCACTGCCTTGCCGTTTCACAAATTCGTGTATAAATATGCCAGAGATCCACATCTCAACAAAAAGAAAAAAAAAACTCACCACTCTTCAAAGCATTACAAATTTTCCTCTGGCAATTTCGTTCGAAGCATCAGGTAATTGTCTTATTGTTTTCTCTTTCTTTTCCTTCCAGTTTTTCCTTTCCTCAGTTTTTTTTTTTCTCATTTGATATGCTCGGCCACTCCAACCCATCTACTTCACCCGATCTAGTTGACAAACTTTGGAAATTTATGAGTCATCACATCTGTAGAAATCTAATATGTGTGTGTAAAGAGATGGTGTAGTTGACCCAGATTTAATTTAATGCTAGCTTAAAGTTTACGCGTACTATCACTACGGAAAAATGGGTTATTCATTGTATATATCATACTTAGTTTTGGGTCAAACAAAATAGAAAGTCAATAATGTTCATTGAAAAAAAAAACAAAAAGAAAAAGAAAAAGAAAAAAAAAAGAAGAAAAAAAAAAGAAGAAAGAAATATATATGTAAAACAGAGGAAGGAGAGGAAGGGAGAGGAGAGATTTGAGGGTACATGTACATGCGTGTATCAGTGAGAAGCTTTGCCTTTTTGCATATATTAGATAATTTACCTGTATTAAATGCATATCATATAGGAAGCAGTGCCTGCATATTTTTAACATAAATATAGTTCAGACCATATAGTGTGTGTGCAAGCATCTATTAAAAAGATCCATGCATTTAGTCGAAAGATTGGGCGAATTGTGCATGTGATATATATATTTATATAAAAAAAAAAACACACACTGATTTCATTTGTAAATTAAATGCTTACAATTTATAAGCTTTCATTCCAAACAATATTTCAATTTGTACCGGACATTGATTTAATTCAATTTACTATTTAATATTATTAATTCATTAACTAAATTCACTACTTACCTTTGTTCTCTTATATGCAACTCTTAGCCTAATATAACAATTTACATCACTTCAATTTATTCGTCATTTTGTTTCAACTGTAAATACTTAGCTTTATATTCCCATGGTTTCATTTCCTTCTCAACATTTGCTTCATTATTAATTTTAAAATCTTTATTTCTTCTAAAGTAAATTTGCGTAAATCTTATTTAAATGACAAATTTAATTAACGAAAATGACAGGTCGTTACACATATAAAAAAAAAGGAGAATATTTATAATTTAGAAATGATATAATAAAATTTTATAAAGGAAGTAACGTGCAGATCAAATAATGTACTATCCATGCATTAGTTTGTAGTATAGGCAGGGTGAAAACTTTTGCATGTGTACACGCAAATCTAGTAGGAAATAGGCAGTGTGTTTTTGCGTGAAGGGAAAAAAATAAGGGAGTGAAGTATTTGCATTTCTTTGGGTTACAGTGAGCGTACATTCTTAGTTGATATAGGCTTGGGCCGTGACCTTATGCATACTTCCAGTTGAAGTTTAGTAATGTGGTGGTTGTGCGTTTTGTTTAATTAAATAATAGAGTATATATATAAAAGGTAGAGAAAAAAAAGATTTTATTTTGGGCCGAGTTGTTCGTCAAGTAGGGTGGTGTAGTGGTCGAGCGTATCGTGCCAAATTTCTTTGACTCTATTCGTTCCAATTGTTTCAAATATTTGCGTTGACCATAAATTTTAAAAGTCACGTATTTGGTATTTGGATCTTGTTATAGATTTGAATCTAGGCGTGACATCCAGGGAAATTTGATCGCTACCCTCTGTGCGTTTCTTTTTTTTGGTGGATTTTTCATTTTCGCTTGAATCAAATTTTCTGCAGCTTTCAGGTGAGTTTTTCTCACCAGACATATGTACATATATTGTGTAAATTATCGCAAGTGTATGTGTAAACATTCTATTTAGATATTATCTGTCTGTAGTATGATGAAGAATGATGAACCCATTTAAATTGACATCTCATCAGTTATTTATCTGTTATATTATTTATGCAGTTATATTATTAATTGTTATGTACTGCTTAAATCACCACTGCAAGTTCCCTGTTAAAGTTGGATTGTTATGGGCTGAAATAATGATTATTGTTAAACTAGTCTGTTAACTGCTTAACTGATAGCTTGGGATTGCGGGTTTGAAATGATAGAACCCGGGGTTTTGTAAATTACGGGTTGAAATGATATAAATCCGTATCACTTGACCTAGGCTAGAAAATTTTATACAGGCCCGTGGTCCTTATAATATTTTCTGAAATATTTAAAATTATTTTGGAAGTTAAATATTTGATTTAATATCTTTAAAGGATTTTTTTTATTTTTATTTTTGAATGAGTTATAAATGTTAATAAATAAATAAATAAATATTTGAATAGAATTTTGGAATATAACTTATTTTGGAAATTCTGGATTTTGAAAAATAAGCTTTCAGTTAATAAATAAATAGATAAATAAGTTATATTTGGAAATATTTATTTAGTTAAACAAATCTGCTACAGCATTTTAAATGCTGTCTTTTTGAAATTGGACTAGTTTTACCCGTAACTTTAGGTAGCATTTCCTAAGTGCTACAGAATCTAGAATTGATTGTTTTAAAACTCATGGAATTTGATAAATTTTATTTTATGTTAAGTTTGGAAAATCTTAAGATATGATATTTATAACTGGATTTTCCTTAATAAATTTAAGATGAATATTCTAGTATTAAGTGAATTTTGAAGATATTAAATGACTAACATTTGGAGTTTATTTATGGAATTTATGGGAATATTCAAGACTAAATAATAAAACATTGATTTGTTGAAAGAATAAAATCCAAACTTAGTTTTGAATAGGAAATACTCCAATTGGATATATATATATAGGAATTGTAATGGATTTGGGGACATAAAGTGATATTTAAATTATGGTTTAAACTTTAAATAAAGAAATATATTTGTAAAGCTATATAAATTATCTTCTTTACAAAGTAACCATAAAGTTAAACCATTATTCTATATATCGTTGAATATCCAAACCATTTGTGTGTTGGGAGTTATGGTTTTAAAGTAAAAATTCCAAATATTATGTTTTGAAGATATAATTCAAATATTTGGCTTCCAGATATTATAAATTTTAAGCAGTATGGTTTTTGGAAAGAATTATATTTGAATATAACGATATCATATTGTTTTTGGGTTTTAAAATGATATCGTATTTATAATTTTGAAATGGAAATGTTTATTCTGGTTTTAAAGTATAAAATGTTTTAAATGACCACGGGTTATAATAACGATGGGTTGGCAAAGAGACCGGGATCGGATATGGACATACTCTCTGTCGATACCGAAAACCACTTTGACCAACCGTGTACGCGGTGGAGATTCCAGAATGAAGTAGGTCGGTGGTGGCGTTTCTTGAAAGGTATATACGTGGACCCGACTCCCGTGAGTTGGCTTAAGGTGGCTAAAACAGGAGCGATTCTCAGATTAATGAGGTAGCTCCTCTGATCGAACGCACTTCTTCGTATACCATTCTATTACTCTTGTGATTGTTTGGGTGCACCCTTGATTTGGGAGTGTTGTTCGAGGTGGGCGGTCGCTGCGGCTTCGCGTTACCACCGGTCCGGATAGCAATTGGTATATCTACCCTGGCATTGCCTCGTTGTGCCGTGTCACCTACCATATCGAGCCTTGTACGAGTTTGGTTTTCTCCCGTAGCCCGTGTGGTATCCTCTAGTTGCTTCCCGAGTAGGAGGAGCTATGGTATTGGATGGACTACTGGGACTATTACGTGTTAAGGTGGAAAATGTAAAGCCTTAACGCTATTTAAAAAGTAAGTTTATTTTATAAATAGACACTATTATAATAGCGCAATATACTACATAGTAAATAGTTTAACGGATCCTTAGAGGATGGGCGGTCCCAAGCATCCTTTAAGTTACTTGTTCTATATTACAGTACACTTAAATTAGCTTACATTATATAAGTATGTATGTCCTGACTCGAGTGTTATGTTTTATTTTACGCTCGGGTCAGCCTGAGTTGCAGTTTCAGTTTTTCTCTCCGGAGCTAGGTCATCCCGTAGATCATTCGTGCTGCCGGAAGCTTTTCAGTCCCTATCTTATCTGCAATCAAGACTTTGGAGGAATCTGTTTCTATTTATGTCTACAGCTATATTGCAGATTCTAAACTATGTAAATTCTTTTTGGTTAAAAGTTTTATGGTGGCTTCATGAACCACTAAATATTTTATTTCCGCTGTGAGTTCTGATATCTGTGTATATGATTCTGTGATTTTATTTACTGCATATTCTGAGTTTTGCCAAAATTATTCTACAACGCAGTACTTTGAACACTTCAAGTCCGACATGAGCGGATGCGAAGGGTTGAAAATATTGGGTTGTTACATAATGCGAGAAAGCGAAGGATGTAGAAAAGCCTCTACATCAAGACGATGGATGCATATCTACCACTGCCTAAACCCTGGCTCGGTTGGCATAGCAGATTCCACAAAGCTATAAATTCAAGGAAAGAGCCAGAGGATGAAGGGCGGCCCTTGTTGAGTTAACAATATACATTCCAATCAGTCATGATGATCCTACACGGGTCTTGAAAATTGAAACTTAGCTTGGCATGATGATAAGGAAGGAATTCCTAGGAAAGGACGATAGGCTAGCCCCTTATTTGATAAAGGTTCTAGAATTGCTCAAAGATTTCAAGTATTACATGATAATGCATATTCCCAAGGAAGAAAACAAAAAACGATTCTCTAGCCAAGCTGGTTAGCTCCGGGGATGCATAACTCATAGGTCTAGTTCTAGTGGTAGTATTATCGGCTCCGAGCATCGACATAATAGATGCCGATTGGTTCTTAGAGGCTGAACCTGAAAAATAATCATGGATGATTCATTAAGGAGTACCTACTAAAGGGAACCCTTTCGGATGGAAGGAGCGAATGAAGGAAACTACTGCACCAGGCTCCATGACTTATTATCAAAGATGGGCTATTATACAGAAGTGGTTTCTTTGTTCCCATATTGTGATGTGTCGAAGAAGCCAAAAATATACTCGTGGATGTTCACGAAGGAGCATGTGGCCATCACACTGAGGGCCAAGTGTTTGTGAAGAAGGTTCTTCTCTTTGGATACTTTTGGCCTACTGAGAATAAAGATGCGGTCGATTACACTAAGAGGTGTGATCGTTGCTAGAAATTTGCTAAAATTCCCAAAGCCCCGCCTATTTAAATTACGTAAATGGTTAGCCCATGGCCATTTGCAGTATACGGAATTGACATTGTTAGAGTGCTGCCAATGTCGAAGGGTGGAGCAAAGTACGACATTGTTCATTAGTTATTTTACGAAGTAGGCCGAGGCAAAGCCGCTTGTCACAATCACCAGGAAGAAGATGATCAACTTCATAGTTAAGAATATTATATGTCAATTTAGGATCCCATAAACGATCATTTTTCAACAATGGGACCCAATTCGACAGCGTAAAATTCAAAAAATTCTGTAATGATTATCTGGTTAAGAAAAGATTTTCAATGGTAGCACATCCGCAATCCAATGGACAGCTGGAAGTCATGAAAAAAATCATCAAGCCCATTTTTAAAAAGCGATTAACAAAGGCCAAAGGCAAGGTGGTTGATGAATTGCTACTGACACTCTGGGCCTGCCGAACAACTCACAAATCCATGATGGATCACATTCTATTTGCTTTGGCTTACGGATCGGAGGCCATGATTCCAATTGAATTAGAAGTGCAATCTCATTGAATGATTCACTATAATCCTAAAAAGAGTGAGAAACTCTTACTCGAGTCACTCAATATGATTAATGAGAAGTGCGATGAAGTTGATTTGAGAGCCGCCATTCATCGAAAGCGAGTAGCCTGACATTACAACACAAAGGTCAAGAATTGAACCTTTGATATCGTTCTTAAATGAACCTTCCTTGGTCCAGTGAATGTGGGCTCAAATTAGGAGGGTCTGTATGCTATCAAACATAAGCTTGGAAATGTTACATTCATGCTAGCGACTACAGAACGAATTTTACTTCTAAGGGCATGAAATATCAAACATTTACTAAGTTATTTCTCTTAAAACTGTCTTTGTACATATCTTGTTATTCCAATGTAAAGAGGCATAATTTTCCATTATTGTGGATATGAAGTAAATTGGCCTTATGGGGCGGTGGATTTGCATTCTCATTAGCTAAGTGTTTCAATGTGGACAACAACACTATTGAATAATACATACTTATATAATACATGACTGTGCCTCGAGATAGGTGCCGATCAAACTTTATTGTTTGTAATTGGCCCTAAGGAACATGACTGTTCTAGCATTCATAGTAGATGTTAAGTAACTCCTTTGACCCATGACTTGGGCACTTGTGTATAAACACATAGGGGATCGAACGAGATAGTTCATCCCAAGAACTATTTCCCAAAGTTGGTAGATTAAACGATTTATGCCCTATCAAAGCTCTTGCTTGGAGTTTAGCGAAGCGCAAGCCCCTCACCTAGAGAATGATGAAGTCAAAGATCCACACCAGAATTTAGGCAAGATCTTCCCCAAGTATCTGAGAATTGGATACTTTAACCATCGTTTAAGGTGATCAACCCAGATGCACACCCGGAGTTAGGCGAGATCGGAAGAAAAATTCCACGAAATGGATGTTTAACCTGCTGCTCTAAGCAACCAATTCCGATCAAGACCCGAAATTAGACTTGGTCAAGCAAGGATGCCTAAAGATAGGCATCTAGGCCACTATTCTCTAAGATTGAGAATATTGTAATTTTAAACGTTACCATTGATTGAACAGAACTTGACTAAAAGATAACGAATCAAGCTATTAATTTGGTTGAATGACGATATAGAAATGATTCACATGTATGTGAGCAAAAATATTAAACACATTTACCAATACTTCAACATATTGACATAAGGCATGAACGAAAAACAATTCTAATTTTTATTAACATACAACTAACTCATGCAACTTCAGCCTATTTACATAGTTATTCGAATAAAAATAAAGACAACAAAGAAAAGGTAGGATGCAACTAAGTCTTCTTCCTCCTTTTTGACTCCTTCTTCTCCTCGAAATAGTGCACTCCAGACTCGTCAAGTTTCCTCCTACTTCTGTCTTTTCCTTTATGGCCTTTGGAAGGTCACTTTCTGAGAACTCGGGAGGCACATTCCGAACACCTCCAGAAGTAAGGATGGTAAAAGCGAAGATAAGTTAATCGGGCAACAATATGGACAAGGGAGGAGGTATATCAACATCTTTCTATTTCTTGATTCCTCAACCAGCAAGGCATGAGTTTGGATCATCTCTTTCATAGTGGGCCCCCAGGGAAGATCTAAAGCCCCGATTATGGTGACTTCCTCCTCCTCTTGAGCTCTAGGGTCATCGCCCCTAGTTTCTTCATTCAAAGCATGGATCATTTCAGCATCGAGACTAGGAGCGATCCCCACATTAGAAGCTAGGATCGGCATCGGGGAAAATTGATGACCGACTCGGTCAAAGTGGAACGAGTACCTAGTGTTAGACCCCCTCCAGGTAAAGAAATGATGGATGGCTGACCTGAAACTTGTGAAACATAAAATCAAAGATCAGTGATGTCGGCAAGTGTCATGTGAGCCATCTCAAATACAGGCGACGTTAATGATATACCTCTAGGAGATGCCAATTCTTTGTAAGCTGGAGTACTGCCTGAACATCCCTTCAAAATAAGTGAAAAATGGGCACCTTCAAGAGCAAGAGTTCGTTAGGATTATATAGGGCATTGGACGAAGAAGCCGAAGCAGTTGAGGCTCTAGAGACCAACCCAGAAGCGGGAATAATAGTAGGGCCAGAAAAGAGAAGTTACGATTTTAGAAATTATCTACTTCGTAGTCAAAGGAGCATTAATTGTTGCCATCAAATTGTGAAGAGTAGCATTGAAACTCTCACCCTAATCTTTTTGGACCTTAGCAGACTACTCTGAATATAGGATAAGCATACCGGCTTTGAGCGCCTCTATGTCTTTTTCATCCAGAAGGTCGAGGTTTAACCCTTCTGCATTGACCTCAGCCCTACCAAAGAGCTCGCGTTCTTGATTCACGATCTCGTCCTTTGCTAGGGCCAAAGCTTTAGGATACCCATCGTCAAGCCACTTTAAGTTTTCGAACTTAATCACATTTGCATTATAATGGATGAGCATGGGCTCGAGCTTATCTGTAACCCAATTTTTTATGGCTTTGACTTTCTTCTCGACATCTTTCGCCCTAGCCTCTGCATCATCTCTCGCTTGGCAAGCATTTAACAACTCCTTACAACAGCCTTTGGCTTGGACGATGGCATCTTTCGCTTTTTTCTTGTCTTCCAGCCATTTTTTCAACTCCTCTACTTCTTTTTCAAGCTGTTCATCCTCTAGTGACATATTATAGCTCTTGTGATGTGCTGCCTCAAGTTGCTTTTAATGATTATAGTGCTCTAAGTCTATAAACTTGGTCTGATTTCCACTTTCATCTTGGCCTCAGCCAATGATGTGTTAAGTGTTATAACCTCCTTGTCCAGAGTAGAGGTGATGTGTTTGTCTTGCTTCTTGTTTAGTTCTATTCCATGAGCTTCACTTTTCTTTTATAGGCACCTTTAGAAATAACCTCAGCTAGTCGTCTTCATTTGAAATATTGATCGTAAACGCCATCGATGTAAGCAGCGGTGACGGTTCTAACATGTTGAGGGATGTCCTTCAGTTCAGGGATGAACATGATGTCGTTGAAAAATACTTTTGGGAAAGTGCATTTCAAAATGTCTATATAAGATAAGAAACAATCTCATTGTTTGTTTGAACCGACCTCTTATCGGGCCTTGAATGAGGATTATCAGAAGTGCGGACCTGATAGTTGCTTTGAACGACGTGGTACATGAGAGGACGTCATCGGTTGTGTTGAAGTCGTAGCATTTGGTACCTCTATAGATATTACATGATCAGATTTCATTGAGTACGGATCCAAACTGTAGGGCAAGGGTGACCAAACCCTATGTCGAGGAGAAGAATCAAGAGATGTATAGCCTCTCTCCCGACTTCTACGGTCTTGACTTGAACGCCTCCCCCTATCATAATCATGAGTAGATGATCCATTCTTCCTTGCTTTTAATGGTATCTTACCCTCTGTGCTCCATTGAATTTGCGAGCAAAATACAGATGAGTTAGCACTAACAAGACAAGAACATGATGCAAACTAAGCAAGGTGCATGTAAGTGTGTGTAAGTGTCCTAGTGACCCCATGGACATGGATTTGTACTTTGCTAACCGGGGTGATTTCCCCTGTGCGAGTTGTAGGCACTTCATCTAATAGGCAATAGAGGACCTGATATCCCCGATTCTTATATTGTCCAAACCCAAAGAACAAAATTCATTTAGGATTGGTTTAAAAGACCTATAGATGTCTCGAAAGGTAGAATGGAAGTCTTCTCTATCATGGTGGCTGGTGGAAGTAGTATGGGTATCCAAGGCAGGATGTTTTTTTATCTTCAGTCGACATGTTATGAGAGATGCTTGAAAATTGTCACATCCATCACCAGAAGACCTATAGATAACATCAACATCATTATTATCTCCACCGTCACTCCCTCCTTCCTCGACGTGTTCACTCCTCGTTCCTCCACGGTCCCTAATCCTTTGACTTGCTTCAGGATCGACTGCAAGGCTCGGAACTGAGGCATCTCTTGGCCTTCATTGTCCTTTACAACATGTTGTGTTCTTGCGAAGAGTCATCATTGTCATCATCATAATTATCCACAACTTTCGAAATGTGGCCGACACTGTGGCCTTCTTTTAAAAAGTGATAAGCACGCAAGTCCTCATCTATAAGGATTGTTTTCATTTCCCTCTCTTCAAGCGGGACTTGGTGTAGATCAGCTAGGGTTCTTGCTAAAGCAGCACCGCTAGGCCTCCTTGAATTATTTGCAATCATAGAGAGAAACGGTGTGAATGATTAAGGTAACGACATTCGCATTAAGAGAAGAAAGTGAGAATATGACTTATGTCCAAACAACCATCTTTGTGCAAAGTTAGGCAGACAGCAGACAAAGAAAAATTTATCCTTGAAGTAGCCCAGTTTGTTCCAGAGGCCCATCACTATTCGAAAACTCCACGAAGGCTCTAGATAGGTAAGATAAAGGGAATCCTTTTCAGTGTATGAAGTTGTACAAATTACGGATCTCTCGAGTGCTTGGCTCGTAGTTCAGATGGTGGGCAAAAATGATATACATGCTATTCAAGAAAGCATATCTATCAGAGTGTAGTTAGGCCAGAGCTAGTTTTATGTACTGCAAAATTGTGCAGATGAAGTTGCTAAACAGCAGGATACAACCTGCCACACACATATATTGGATACAAGCAATGTATCCTACTAGCGTGAGATGAGCCCGTTGATGGCGTGACGGAACCAACACGTCCTCGTAGGGGATACCATGCCTATTTTATACTTTTTGAAGGGATATCTCACCAACTTTCGATTGTAGGGAGTCCTGAGGATCGTTTAAAACAATGGCATCGGCTATATCAACATCAGCGGCAGCCCCAACTACAGGCCCCTCGGCCGGCATAAAATTGATTATTTCCAAAGGCTATGCTGCTTTGTAATCGATAAATTGAGGAGTATGTCTTAATGCGAGAAGTGTGGTAGAACTGAATTCTATGCCAGACTCAATGTATGCAGGTGCCAAAGGACCTACGGCTATGGATGAGAGACGCTCAGAGCATCTGCGATCCATAGCTATCAAAAATTCAAACATAAGTGATGCTAGTTAACTAAAAGCAGTAATCATCATATTAGAAAGAAACCCTGTAAGGTCAATTACTAAACCCGATGGATACCAACGTGTTATGATTGGGACAATATAGTGTAGTTAAAACAATGTAGTACAGTGTGCATCTAGCATCGTACAGTGCAGATTCATCATTCGATAAAAGAACGGCAGGTAGTTCGCTTAAGCATTGATTTACATCCAAAGTGACCATTATCAAAACTATTCCGATTAATTCACGATTACTAGCTATCGTTTAGCCAAGATTTCCTTAGAGACTTGTGGATGTATTTAATTTTTTTCCTGACTTAGAAGATTTTTAAAATGGAAAATTTTCAATTTCCTTAAGTCAAAGGAAAGCACGTGCCGAGCCAAGCTAATAATGTTACGAGCATAACATAAAAACCCAATTTTTTGCATCAAAATTCCTTAGTTCAGGAATCTTACCGAGCTGTACGAGGGAAAAATGGCGTTCTTATGCACTTTCAGAGGAAAATGATGGTTGGTCAACGACGATGCAGGCGGAGATACGCCACCATCTACCTAAATAAGTTTGAAAAGGGGTTAAGTTCAAGCTTTGTTCCATTTCAAAGTTCAAATTATCTGTGTAGTTTGGTACTCGCTAGTTGTAATCCGAAGGCGGTGAGTTTGATGACGTCGATGGTAGAAGTAAGCTGCGGCAACGGTCCAAAGCAGCATCATAAAGTCAGAAACTGCGATGGAGGTAATTTTGGTAATGGTATAATCGAGTTCAAAAATCTCAAGGCATGAAGTAAAACAAAGTAGAAATGAGAAGTGTGGGTTCGCAACTTATATTGGACCCAAACAATAGACACAAGCAGAAAAATCATCTATATGCAAGGCGTCATGGATCGGTACTGTCCCTACTCAAGGATCGACACCGAACCCAAAAAATAATGTATATATATACTACGATAATAGCAATATATATTGATATGTAAATGCATGGATGTGCGTGTACGCGTATGTGACACTAGCCAACTAAAATTCAAAAGAACAGGGCCTTACCTAAAGAATCCGAAGAAGGAGATTGTTGGGAACCTCCTAAAAATGGAATAACAAACTTGGAAGAACGTACTTCTGTTTTTATACTACTTGGAAGCTATAAGTTCAAAATTGCTCAAAGCATTATAACGACTGGTAAAAGACACAATACTTCATGATAGAAATTCAAGGAAAAGGTGAAGTCAATTCGAAGTAAACTCAAGGCCAATGATGTTGTATCTTCAATTTCTCTTGTTCCAAAGTATATCTTGTTAAAACAATATAATCGGAGGTGAAATGTTATCTAGCCTTGTGACCATGTAATATTTGGACGCATTAGGTCGGTTAAATTGAGAATTTATCAAGCAAGAATCCAGAGCAAAATAGCCAAACCCAAGTGTCAAAGGAAACCGAGGAATGAAATCCAGAGATAGCAAAGAATGTTTAAATGAAGGACAACACACCTCCTGCTTAGCTCACCAAACTCAAAACTTCATCCTTTAAGAGAAGTACTGGATCAGTACCAAACCCTTAAAAGGAATCGGTATCGATCCCTAAAAAATACCCTAAACCGGCATACGTCTCTTGCCATGACAAAGCGAAGTGATCGTAAGTCCCCCATACTAGCTTGGGATGGCCCGATAGCATGTCTCAATTCAAGCGATCAATAGACACTCAAACACTCATGTCCAGCCACCGAACCAAAACATTCAATAAAATCTAGGCCTGCAGCAATGCATGTGAAGCAACAAAGATGATGATACGAGCCAACTAAATAAACAAGAGAAGGAAATCATGGTCCACAGAACAAACTCATGGATTGTTACCAATCTATGAGCGTGGATTGATACCGATCCTTGATTATAGATAATGTGTCCACGATCTCTTTAGTTAAACTCTCTTGGACGTGGGAAATATGGGCTAGAACGTGGGGGAGAGTTTTCTGGTGACCTGTAGCTATAAAAAGAGGAGGATGTGCACTGTTTCAGGAATCTTTTTAGCTGTTTGACGAATTTTTGTATTATTCTTGTATTTTCGAGGACAACCGCCGGTTCTTTAGAACAGTTTTGTAAAAACTCATCGGAAACCCTCAACAAATTTAAATAGACATAGGCCTTTAATAAGCCGAATCACTATAATTGTTTTGTGTTCTTGTTTTCCTTGTTTTCAAGTTATTTTCTTTATTTTATTATCTATCTTTAGTTTCTGGGTGTTTGTGCCAACTTTTGGTGTAAATACACGCAACCCAATATATCAGTTAAAATTACTATTACTATACACGTAAATAGTCAAGTTATGTGATATGGGTATTTTTAATATATATGGATGAAAAAACAACTTTATTATTTTTGTTAATAATCTTGTATATATATTTTTAAGGATTTATAAATGAATTAATGAATATAACATAACTGAATGTATTTGAATATTTTAAATCAATGATCAACTTAACTAATTAAATATAAGGAGTTGAATGTTAGAAAGTAGAAGTAAAATTTGGAATATTTTTGTATGTCATAGTAGTTAAGAAGAATAACTTGTGGTTAACTTATCTGCACGTGAACTTTTATCCATTATCTGATTTTAATTATTAAACCATTTTTGCGCTGCAGTTAATCCTAAATTTCATGTTGTTGTAGGAGGCTCATGTTCACAACTTTGATTATTATAGAAAAATATTTTGTAGCATTTAGTTGAGTTACGATTTAGGTAAGTTTTAATATCATGTTGAAATTGTGATTGTCTACATAACCTAATTTTTATTAGTGTAATCTGTGCTTTCACATTGTAATGTTGTAACGCATATAATTATCTTTTAAAGTTGTAAAAAATGAAATTTTGTAATGCGATATATTGATATATGTTTTTTTGAGATAAATGAATTATGAATTAAATAAATTTATCGTCGTTTATGTATACATTTTATGTCATGCGGTTTATATATAAAAGATTTTATCATCTTTGATCATATGAGTGTTGTTTACATACTTCAATTGGCTTATTTTAAGATCTATTAGATGAATTAATAAATATTGGTTAACTAAATTTATTTAAATAGTTTAAATTAAAGATTACATAGGTAGTTAATAATATGAACTTAAAAATATTATATTAAGAAGGAACTGAGAAGAGTTTGCAAATAATTGCTGAAAATCTAAAATATATGTATTTAAGGCTAAAAATTATGTATTTAAGGCTAAAAATATAATTTTTCATTGAATGCACAAAACTTCATTGAGATCGAAGAATTATGAAATAAATTTGTTATTATTGTTGATGTGTATAATTTACGCTAAGTGTTTTACATATCATCTTATTCAAATGAAAAATTAGCTTTTTTTCGGCTGCAACTAAACTCTCTGAATCAAAATGCTATTTCAACAAATTCTATAAAGACAAAAAACTACTCTGGAAATCCTAAGCATGCAGAATGGAAACCAACCAATAAAATATTTACAGGTGTCGTTGTCATCAAACGTTATAATTTGATAAAGAGTGTGGTGAGCTGGTTGGAAAAATCAGAGATAAACTGAATTGTTGGAGCTCTAAATTGTTATCTTTTGCTGCTAGAAGGGTCGAACTGGTTCATACTATTATTACTACCGAAGTAAGGTTCAAGATTCAAACATTCCAAATTCCAAGCTGCTCCATGGAGAAAATAAATTCAGCGTGTGCAAACTTTACCTAAGGAGGTGGGCTTCAAAAAGTTAGCTATGACATTCTGTGCAGACCAAAAACAGAGGGTGGTGTTGGATGGGTGAATCTCAAAGAAATTAAAAAGGCATATAACTTAAAACTAGGATGGAAAATATTTACATCAAAGAGCTTATGGTCTGAATGGATGCAAAATAGATATACTGATGACAAATTTTGGATCATGAAAATAGATAGTAACGCATCTGGGGTATGAAAAAAATATTTTAAAAGGGAGAGGCGAACTCAAAAAGCACATCACTAAGAAATTTGAAAACGGGAAGCAGACAAGTTTATGGAAGGATCCTTGGCTTAACGGAAACACTTTAATCTCCAAACTGGAGTGGGACACAGTTTCGACTGTTAGTGGATACGATAATAAAGTAGATTGTACCATTAGAGAAGGGAAATGGCTGGCTGAAAGCAAAGGACTTCAAGCAATATCAATAGATGTTCGATATATCCCTATATTTCAAAACTATACAAATGACATCTGGACATGGAACCCAACCAAAATTGGTGAATCTTCTACGAAATCAGCACAGGAAGTAGTTCGAACAAAAAATGACTTTAAGAATTGGGCTTTGGCATTTTGGTAGAAATCAATCAATCCTAAGATGGTTTTCCACATACAAGGCAATTAATTTATGATTATCTACAACTGATAGATTGGCAAAATGGGGTCTTAATGTCGATCTAATATGCAAATTATGAAAATCTAAGTATGAATCTCGTCGTCACCTATTCTTTGAATGTTCTTACTCTAACAATCTACTGGAGAAATTTAAACAAAAAAACAGAGATATCGTCCAATAGGGGCACGACTTTGATGAAGTAGATACAACACATAACACTCACAACTGTTGTTCATCACATTTAGAAGGAAACGAATCAACGTGTATTTCAAAATAAAATGGAAGAAAATGGTCGCATCCACCAAGTAATTGAAGCAAAGATAAAAATCATATGCAAACATATAAGGAAGAAACATCGCACTAGTGATGCTACAGAGGAACGAAAACTAATGCAAGGTTGGGGTCTCTTTGAGCGTCAGCCGCCATGATTTTGCAAATGAAGAAAAGGAAAAGATATATCTAGATGGAAAAGGAAAAATGAGTTTTAAACCAAAGGAAGTGATTAAAAGCGTGTAAAAGTGGATCGCATAATTATTCTGACATAGCCTTTTAGTATTCTTGAGTTTTTATTTTATTAGATTAGATGTATTACTTTTAGCCGCTTTGATTTTTTTATGTATGGGCCTTGGGCAAGAAACTTATCAGCAATAAAATTTACCCAATTTCAAAAAAAATATTAAAAATTAGTTTACCAATATTTGTTGATGCGACTATGACATACTACTGAAATTGACATATTAGGGTTTATTTGAGTATTGAATATTAGTTAACCGAGTTTATCAAATGTTAAATTTTGAATTGTGTAATTAATTTAAATGTTTGGACTTAAATATAAAATATTATGAGTGAACTAAGAAGGCGTTTGTGCATAAGCATGGAAAATATTAAAAGTATGCATCTGAATGTAAATTGGTAAGTGATAAACTATAGAAGTATAAAAACAAAATATCTAGAAAGAATTAAGGAAAGATGAGAAAACCTCTACAAGTAATAAAAGAGCTATAAATTATTCTACTTTACTATTGTTTAATAGATAAAGGAACAGAACAAGGACTAAGGTTGCATCCTGGACAATTTTTCCGCAATTCACGTTTGCGTCACTTTAGGCCTATAGGACGCATCTGACGCGAGACCCATTATTTTGTCCCGTTTAAACAAATAGACCAAATTGTTGAGTTATTGGCAGATGCCTCCGACTCATCAAACGCTAACGTTGATTTATTTCAGTTAACCTTGTTCTTATATGAACGAGATATACTTTTTAAGACGGGGCACTGCATCTTACACTACAATGGGGAGCTGCCTTTGGACCTCCACAACCTGACTGGGCAAGTCGATCGTCGTCAGTGGGGGCGTTGCCCCCACACATCCACCTAGGGGAGTTGTCACCCCTGAACCCCTCTTCATAGTGGCAATCTTATTATATAAATACATACAAACTATAGTTGTGCGACAAGAGACTGATTTATAAATAATATATACAAACTAGTATTTTATTTTTATTTCAAACAACTAGTACGTAATAATAATTGTCATTTTTTGCAATTTTTAGAATTTCATTATTTATAAATAATATAAATTCGTGTAACTTTATTAACTAAAAAGATTAAAAAAAAATTCAATAATAAAAATATTATTAATAACAAAAAAATTAAAATGTCCCTTTCTTAATGCTCATTTCATATACAAGAACACATTTCTCTTCGCGAACCATTCTCTTTCATGCCCCTTTCCAATGCCCCTTTCGTGTGTCTCTGTCATGTCATTCAAGAATGCATTGAGAATTTTAAAATACAGAAAGCAACGTTGCCACATAGGCAATGCCAAATTACCATTTTTATATTTAAGTAATAGAGTGATAGATTACATAAGCATATGCGTTTCAACATAATATCATAGCTAGGTACTCATTATTTTCTTTTGGGTTGAAGAAGTTATTTGTGTTTCTAGTTTTTATCCACTTTATAAACCGTCTCCTCTTTGGAAAAGCACGTGGTCTCTTTGATTTAACAGATGATATGGTTTCACCATTCTATCATAACTTATAATAATTCGTTTCTTTAGTCCTCTTAAATAATAGATATCAACTGGCTATCGGGTTGGCAACTTATGATCCATTAGCTTGAAATCTAAACAATCAAGTGTGAAATGCTCAAACTTCCTTTGGGAACTAACCTCGTCAACATAGTAGAAGGGCTATCACTTGTCTGTACCTTTTTAACCGAATCTTGTCATGTTTTTTCTTTAGCATAAGAAAGAGCCCATACACATATGCTTAGAGCAAGAGTAGCAGGTCAGATTCTCTTAAATGAATCATGCTTTGACTATCTGAAAAATTCTTAACTATCTTCTAAAATCATCTAATACCAGTATTAAATATAACTTACATTAGGAGATAATCTTGTGAGTAGAATTTGAATTAACTCAAGCACGTTGAATGTTAAATCTTTTAAGCCAGTTTCAATAATTGAAATTTATGAGTGTATTCTCATCAATGTTGCTACTACATCCAATTGCGTCGGTCTTTCTTTCAAAGACGCACCTATGACCGATGGATTATATTCCTTTGTGTACAAGTATCAAAGTTTTAATTTGATAATGCACTTAAATCCACTTTGGATTTAAAGCATCACGCTACGTGGTACAGCTTATGCTCTTCATGGATTATTAACAGCCGAGGAAGTTGTTGTTGATTCATGAGTTTTGATTCATGACACAAGCTTCAGAGATCATGAGACAAACTACAAAGAATACTATACAAAGTCAACAATCCAGAGATTAGTATTAATAATTTATTATATTGAGTCTTAGAATATTGTTAAAATCATTCCTCAAGTAGTCACACACACATACGAATTGTTGTGTATTGTTTTATACTTGAAAAAGTATGATCTGTGCACATAACATCAGGTCGGTCGACCGACCAGTACACTCGGCTGACCGAACTTGTTGTTAATCCACAGATATGCTTTGTTTTGTGCACGATTTTAAACTCAGCTGACCGGCCAGAATTTTCAGTCAACCGACCTGAAAATAACGGCTATTTTTTTCTGAAGAGTTGCGATCGTTCGTGAAGAGGAATCACCTTCAATCCAAGAGATATGGTCACAACCTTTGATTGAAACTCTTCATGAAAGATTGTAACTATTGTACAACTATATAAACATGTTTAATTCATTCATACAATCACCAATTCTTGTTTATAATTCTGAAATCTATTCTCTATTTATTTCTACAAATAAAAACATTCATTCTCATTCAATATCGCTAGTATCTTGTAATTAATTTATATACTTCGATTCTACGAGATTATCCTCTTTCTAAATCTTCACACACACTACATATTCTTGAGGATTTGATCATAGGAAAATTGTACTATCAAAAGACAATCCGTGTTATTCAGAACACACTCGTCAACAAATTATTTGTATTAAGTTGAAGTCCTCTTCGGCTGTTGAGGCGGAAAAATTCCTGTTCGGCTGCTCAGGTGTGGTATACCTATTCCTCCAGGTTAAGTGAGGGGTTTAGTCTAAATCCAGAGGATATTCTGGGACTGGACGTAGAACGGGAAGTTCGAACCAGTATAAAAATTCCTGGTGTGCTTACTTTAATTTTTATTTTATTATTATTATTAGTTTTCGCATTTAGATATTATATTACACGATCCTTAGTACTGCACGTTCACTTTCATTTGGTATCAGAGCAATGTTATCCTGTAACTGTCACAAAGTTATTTGATATTTATTTCTAGTAATATGGCAACGACACAAAGTAACAATGTTGGCGCTAACACTAATACTAGTTTCACAGAAGGTCAATCAACTTCACGACCTCCACTTTTTAATGGTTTAAATTATAATTATTGGTCAACTAGAATGAGAATCTATATGCAATCTAGTGGTTTTGATATCTGGAATGTTATACAAAGAGAGTACATAACTCCTACTGGACAATACTCAACTTGGAGTAACACACAAAAACTAGATGCTACATCAAATGCCAAGGCTGTGAATATTTTATTTTGTGCATTAAATAGAAATGAATTCAATAGAGTTAGCATGTGCACTTTTGGTTATGAAATATGGAGAACACTTAAAGTAACACATGAACGAACAAAGTTAAATTAAGCAAAATTTCTATGTTGAAAAATCAATTTGAAATTTTCAAAATGAAGCCAAATGAATCTACAAATGATATGTATTCTAGATTCCAGGATATTTATCATGCTCTACTATCATTAGAACAAACATTTACTAATTTTGATGTTGTCACAAAAATCTTAAATTCTTTAACTGACGAATGGGAAAGAAAAGTCCTAACCATTGAAGAAGCAAGTGATTTGTCAACATTAAAACCAGAAGAATTGATAGGTAATTTAATGTCCTACGAAGTAAATTTGCAGGCAAAGAGAAATGTAGCACAAGAAAAAAAGAATGTGGCATTTCAAGCAGAAAAAGATAGTTCCGACTCAGAGAATGAAGATATGGCAATGATTGCTAAAAATTTCAAAAAGTTTCTAAAATTCAAAAGAAATAAATTCAGGGGAAAAATAATAATTCCAACAACAATACCAACAGTAGCAAACCATCATCTTCAGCAATGGAATGTTATGAATGTCACAAGAAAGGTCACACGAAGAAGGATTGTCCTTAACGTAAAAAGAGCAATTTTAAGAAGGACAGAACCAAACGAAGAGCTTTTTCAGTCACTTGGGACGACACAGACTCATCATCCTCATCAGAAAGTGAAAGTGACAATGAAAATGAGCAAGCAAATGTATGTTTCATGGCTTCGTCAGACGATGTAAGTGATATTAGTTTTGAATATTTAATTGAAATTAATTCTGAATTAGTAGACTTAGCAAAGCAACTTAAAAAGAAAAATAAAGATTTATAAAGAAAATTAGATTGGACAGTCTTAGAAGTAGATATGCTGAAAGATGAGAAGAAAATATTAGAAGAAGAACTTGAAATTTCTCAACAATCAAATTCTAACTTATCTTCTCAAATTTCTTCAATATCTGAAGAATCAAAAATTCAGAAAAATAAAACTGATGCTTTATTTTTTGAAAATAATAATTTAAATTCTAAAATTAAAGATTTAGATTTATAAAATTTTAGTCTAAAAATAAAATTTGATGACATCTCTAAAAATGTCTTAAATTTCAATAAAGAAAGAGAGAATCTTTCTAAAATACTAGAAAATTCTCAATCCACTAACAATAATCTGGACTAGGATTTAAGAAACAGAATAATTTTGATAGAAGTAGGATTAACAATAATATTAAAAAGGATATTAAGAAAAAAGTTTGTTCAAACACTAAAACCATTGAGATATGGATTCCAAAATCAAATAATGTTTTGATGAGGAATAAACATATCAAAATGTTCATGGAAAGTGTTCATAATAACAAAAACTATTTTTATAAAGGGAATTCTGAACCTGTATGGGTTTGGCTTCCTAAGATCTAACTCTTAGGCTCCTAAAAAGAAACGGGTGCCAACTTTTTATAAATTTTCTACAGGTACCACATAAAAGGAGAGGAAAATGGATTTTAGATAGCGGTTGCTCAAAACATATGACTGGAAATAAAGAAATGTTGTCAAATATTATCTACTCAAATGGAGGATCGGTTACTTTTGGTGATAACTATAAAGGATATATCATCGGTAAAGGCGATGTCAGCAGCAACGGTATCACTAATTTACCTCTCATTACTGATGTTTTATTAGTCAAAAATTTATAACATAATTTATTGAGTATTAGTCAGTTATGTGATAAAGGTTTTAATATAACCTTTTTAGAAAATAAATGTAATATTTTCGATAAAAATCATAACACTATTTTTGAAAGGAATAAGAGATAAAAACATTTATATTTTAAATATGAACGTTAAAAATGATTCAAATTTGTGTTTAATAGCTAAGGAAAATGATTCCTGTCTTTGGCACAAAAGATTTTGTCACATCAATTTTGAAACCATCAACAAATTAGCTAAAAATAAATTAGTTAAAGGATTACCTGACATGAAATTCAAAACGAATATATTTTGTGATGCGTGTAAATTAGGAAAATTAACAAAATCTTCTTTTAAATCAAAAAAAGTAATTTCTACATAACAACCACTTGAACTTTACACATGGATCTTTTTAGTCCAACTCAAGTTCAATCTATTAATCATAATAGATATGTGTTTGTTATTTTAGATGATTTTTCTAGATACACTTGGCTTTTCTCTTTTAAAAAATAAAAGTGATACTTTTGATAATTTTAAAGTATTTGTTAAAAGAATTCAAAATATTAAAAGTTTGGAAATTAAAAATATCAGAAGTGATCATGGAGGAGAATTTGAAAATGAAGTTTTTGAACAATTTTGTAACAAGAAAGGTATTAACCATAATTTTCCATTTCCTAGAATACCACAATAAAATGGCGTTGTAGAAAGAAAAAATAGAACGTTACAAGAATGTGCAAGAACTTTATTAAATGGAACCACTTTATCAAAACATTTTTGGGCAGAAGCTGTAGCTACTGCTTGTTATGTATTGGATCGTGTTTCTATTCGACCGTTAACTAAGAATACTCCATATGAATTTCTAAATGGAAGAAAACCAAATATTTCATATCTTAAAGTTTTTGGTTCTAAATGTTTTATTTTGAATACTAAAGATCAGCTGGCAAATTCGATCCAAAATCCGATGAAGGAATATTCGTAGGATATTCGGAATGAAGTAAAGCTTATCAAATTTTTAATAAAAGAACTCAGATTATTGAAGAAAGTTTACATGTTTCATTTGACAAAAATTTTAAAAATATAAATTCAAATATTACTATCGATTCTGATGATGAAACTATTCAGAATAAAAACAGTAATACTAGTGAAAACTTTGATAATATTAATGAAATTACCGAAAATACAAACATTACTACTAATATAACAAAATCTCCACGTAGAATTTTATGGGATCATCCTGTACAAAATATATCTGGAGAAGTAAATACAAATGTTAAAACCAGACATCAATTAAATCAAGTTGGTCATGTTCTCTCTAACATAGAACCTAAGAATATAAAAGAAGCCTCAACTGATGACTACTGGATTCTTGCCATGCAAGAGGAATTAAATCAATTTGAACAAAACGAAGTTTGGGAACTTGTTCCTAGACCAAGTGATCAATCAGTCATTGGTACGAAATGGGTTTTCAAAAATAAAGCAGATAAAATAGGAAATATAACTAGGAATAAAGCTAGATTAGTTGCACAAGGATATAATCAAGAAGAGAGAATTGACTACGAAGAAACGTTTGCTCCAGTTGCCCGACTTGAAGCAATACGAATGTTATTGGCGTTTGCTTGTTTTCATAATTTTAAACTTTATCAAATGGATGTTAAAAGTGCATTTTTAAATGGTTACATAAAAGAAAATGTTTTTGTTGAACAACCACCTCTTTTTTATCATGAAAAATTTCCGGATCATGCTTATAAACTCAAAAAGGCTTTATATGGTTTAAAGCAAGCACCTCGTGCTAGGTATGATCGTCTTAAAAGCTATTTATTAGAATCTGGTTTTGAAATTGGTAAAGTTGATCAAACTCTTTTTATTAAGAAAACTAAGAAAGATATTTTGATAATTCAAATTTATGTTGATGACATTATCTTTGGATCGACAAATGATAAGTTATGTCAGGAATTTTCACCTATAATGACAAATGAATTTGAAATGTCTCATATGGGAGAATTGTCATATTTTCTTGGATTACAAATTAAACAAATTGAAAATGGAATTTTTATTAATCAAGAAAAATATTGTTACAATTTAACCAGACTTTGGTCTGGAAAACACTTTTGCCAAGCCAACTCCTATGAGCACAACGATTCATCTCGATAGAGACAAGGAAGGAAAACGTGTTGATCAAAAACTATATCGTAGTATGATTGAATCGTTATTATATTTAACAGCTAGTCGACCTGATATAATGATGAGTGTTTGTTTATGTGCTAGATTTCAAGCAAATCCCAAAGAATCGCATATGCGAGCAGTTAAATGCATTATTCGTTATCTAACTAAAACCAAAGATTTCGGACTATTTTATCCAAAAGAATGTCCTTCCGAATTAGTTTCCTATAGCGATGCTGATTTTGGAGGAAGTCGGACGGATAGAAAAAGTACTAGCGGAACATGTCACTTCATTGGACGTTCCTTAGTTTTTTGGTTCAGTAAAAAACAAAACTGCGTTTCTTTATCGACATGTGAAGCAGAATATATATCTGCTGCTTTAGCATGTGCACAAGTCATTTACATGCAACAAACACTTCAGGATTTTAATTGTCATCTTGAAAAATCTGTAATTTATTGTGATAATACTAGTGCAATAAATCTTCCTAAAAATCCTGTCAATCACTCACGAACAAAACATACAGATATTCGTCATCATTTTCTTCGTGATTGTTTGGAAAAAGGATTGATAAATTTAGAATTTATTAATACTGAAAATTAGATTGCTGACATTTTTACTAAACTATTAAATGTAAATAGTTTTATCAAACTTAGACGAGATTTAGGAATGATGTCTCTAAAAGAGTTATAACTAAAAATATGCAAAATATTTAAAACAAATTTTTTTTTTGACCAAAGCGAGATTTGAACCCATGACCTATTACTTGCTTGTTGTATGGTGTATTATAGCCACTTGAGCTATAGTTGTTTCTTGTTTCAAACAGCTTTTTAGTTTAAATTGTATTTTCATAACACTATTTTTACGAATTAGTTTACTATTAATTACATGTGATGAGAATTAAATACTAATCCTTAACCACTGATTTTTAACCAAACAAATACGTATATATATACACTATGTTCAGTTTTCAAACAAATACTAAGAAAAGTTTATATTCAAAATTATTTGAAAATGTCATCCAACAATGATTCCTACAATTCCGAAAACTCTCATTTATCGTATACATCCCCAGACGATGAATCCGATCGTATTCCTGAAAACGGACCCTATCCAATCTTTCCCTTACCTAACCGTGTCCTTAAATTCTCTCCTTCCCCGGATAAAGACCCCCGACATGGCTGGAAACATGGGAGAACACTCATACTGGCTATACACCGAAAAAGAAGAAAGGCAAGAAAGCTATGGTCATATCTCCTTCAACTAAACAGAAAATATATGAGATACACCACTATCAACAGCAACAAATGGAACAACAAAAGGAGTTATACTATGAACAAAAAGTTACGGCAAGACGTTTGAGCTTCCTAGAACGGATGGCCATAAAAATCTGTTCGTCGAAAAAAGAAGACATCATTAAACCCGCATCTAGACCCTCAACCTCCTTAAATCCTGCTCAATCACCAGTAGCTCCTATGTGGTCACCTATAGAGAATGTTCAATCTCCAAATTCTTGGGAACGTCGATATTAACAACCGGTGGCTAAGCATTATATATATATATATATATATATATATATATATATATGTTGCTGATTTTCTATAAGCTGTATTATTATCATTCAGATATAGTTGAATTTATCTTTGTACAACTCTTTAAACCAAAGCAGGCATATCTGGGCAGAACAACAGGGTCGGTCGACCGAAAGTCCTGCGTCCGTCAGCCGAATCCTTACCGAAAGTCTCTGTTGTTCATTTAACAGAGTCGGTCGGCTAACCAGACATTTCGGTCGACCGAACGACTTAAATCTGATGCGACCAGTTACAAATATTAAACCACCTACTCACTTTTTTTAACTACCTTTTCATTTTTTACTTTCCCAATTTCAGATTTCTTCCTCAAATTCCATTAAAAATTTATCAAATTTCAATGGCTCCTAGAAAGAAAACTAAAACTACCGGTGCTTCTTCATCAACTCCAGTGGATTCTCAAATAGCCTCATGGCTTGTAAGCGATAAAGCACTAGAAAGATGGATTAAACTTCAAGATGCCAAGATCTTTGAGGAATCCTTCGTAAGTTACGCCGATTTCTCTTCTTACGGTATTGAAAATGCAGCAATTGAAAGGGGGCTTGATACTTTTCTTAACCATAGAAAGAACAATTTGAAAATTAATCACATTATGGTCAAATTATTTCTTGCTAACCTAAACCTTGTTAATCCTCCTAGAAACACTGAAAATTGTGTTTGGACATCGGTATGTGGTACGCCAATTTTCCTTTCACTAGATAGAATAAATCATATTTTGGATGCTCGGCCGGGTGGAATATCGTTACATGATGCGGATTGCAATGTAATGAGACGCGACCAAATAAGCCATCTCTTTTTTGAAGATGATGTTATAGATCTCCGACAAACATCATCTCTTCGACCAAAAGCTAGACTTTTTCATCGTTTCTTGACGAAATCCATTGTTCCAGGAGGCGGATCCTATCACTTAGTGTATCCTGAAAATTTTAAAGCTTTATATGCTATATATGGGAATATATGAGTCAGTTGGGCACAATTACTTATGGATGAGTTCCTCTCATTTAATCAAGGCATGATGCTTCATATTTATTATGGAGAATATATAATGATATTAATCAACAACTCAGTCTCACATGCTCTAGAGTCCAAAACTACCAAAGTTCATCATTTTTGATTCAAGGACCATTAAATTAATGAAGTTGCCGGATGCTCCACCAAGATTTATGAATTTTAATCAATGGCATGCTACTTCTAGAGATCAACTACGCCATAACCATTCCACACCACATCCAACCACTCATTCTACGGAACGCTTAACTCCCTAGTCCATAATTCAAAGACCACACCCAGACTTGGTACGGCAGCTGCTATTGATCTTCTAGCTCAAAATCAATTAGTTTTAGATGCCCGTCTACGGAAAATAAACGAAAGATTAAAGAAAACCAAAGGCTTCTTTGTTAATCTTTGGGATGCGTTATCATGTGCTTCTGAAGCCGGTGCCTCTCATCTTGCTCCCGGAAAAAGACCGACACCTAATTTTTCTTGGTCAACTTCGGAAAATACAAGTTCGGGAACATCAGGAACTCATACTTCTCATACTCAGCGTCGTGGTAAAGAACAAACTCCTCATGAGGAAAATATTCGTCTAGAATTTTGGAATTCCGACGACGATAAGGAGTGATCTTGTTGGTTTATTTCTATTCTGTTTTTATTATGAACAATATTTCTATTTTCTGCTATGTTAAGTACTGTATCATTAACATTTCATTTGTTTTCGGTATGTAACTTTAATTCTATGTTCCTAAAATTGATAAATGGTTTCGTATTTTTTTACATTTTATGCATCATAAGTATTCCTTTTTGTCGATGACAAAGGGGGAGAAATACATGGAAGCTAACAAGTTTTTGCAGAGAAGTCGCCATATATTCAGGGGGAGAATTACAATACATACTACTTCCTCACATAAGTATTGTCATCAATCAAAAAGGGGGAGAATGTTGATTTATGGGTTTTGATTCATGACACAAGCTTTAGAGATTATGAGACGAACTACAAAGAATACTATACAAAGGCAACAATCCAGAGATTAGTATTAATAATTTATTATATTGAGTCTTAGAATATTGTTAAAATCATTCCTCAATTAGTCACACACACATACGAATAGTTGTATATTGTTTTATACTTGAAAAAGTATGATCTGTGCACATAACATCAAGTCGGTCGACCGACCAGTACACTCGGCTGACCGAACTTGTTGTTAGTGCATAGATATGCTCTGTTTTGTGCACGATTTTGAACTCAGCTGACCGGCCAGAATTTTTAGTCAACCGACCTGGAAATAACGGCTATTTTTTCTGAAGAGTTGCGATCGTTCGTGAAGAGGAATCACCTTCAATCTAAGAGATATGGTCACAACCTTTGATTGAAACTCTTCATGAAAGATTGTAACTATTATACAACTATATAAAAATGTTTAATTCATTCCTACAATCACCAATTCTTGTTTATAATTCTGAAATCTATTCTCTGTTTATTTCTACAAACAAAAGCATTCATTCTCATTCAATATCGCTAGAATCTTGTAATTAATTCATATACTTCGATTCTACGAGATTATCCTCTTTCTAAATCTTCACACACACTACATATTCTTGAGGATTTGATTATAGGAAAATTGTGCTATCAAAAGACAATCCGTGTTATTCAGAACACACTCGTCAACAAATTATTTGTATTAAGTTGAAGTCCTCTTCGGCTGTTGAGGCGGAAAAATTTCTATTCGGCTGCTCAGGTGTGGTATACCTATTCCTCCGGGTTAAGTGAGGGGTTTAGTCTAAATCCAGAGGATATTCTGGAACTGGACGTAAAACGGGAAGTTCGAACCGTTATAAAAATTCCTGGTGTGCTTACTTTAATTTTTATTTTACTATTATTATTAGTTTCCGCATTTAGATATTATATTACACGATCCTTAGTACTGCACGTTCACCTTCAGTTGTCTAATACTAATAATTTCTTTTTCTCAACATTGATAAGAAACTCATTATTTCTCTTTAAATGTACAAGAATTCTCATTAGTCTCTCTAGTGAGTTATGTCCGTTTTAGGCTTGGTTAATTTTATTACACCTTTTGTAATCAGTTTCTATGTTAGAGTTTTTGCATCATATCCAAGTACTTCAATATATTCTATTGTTGGTCGATCCCAAAATCCTTTGGAGCGGTCCACACAAGTTCTCTTACTAGCCAAAACTTACATGCAGTCTCTTTAAGCATATAGCGTTTTATGTTTTGAAATGACAATTGTTTCTCAGTGCGACAGAATGGGTGTTCAGAAACATTTTATAAACTACCTTTATACTAACATAAAATTGATTCAGTTTTTAGTTTACGAAACTTAGGTCATAACATAAATTAGACGATCGCATACCTCTAATTAATTAAGATTGGGGTTTCTTATCAACACATATCTTATATGATCTCATAAGATATGATTTAGATGAAATTACAATGCCAGATGTACTTAGTTCTAAGTACATATTCTTATAGAAAGATGTTATCTCAACCTCACTTATCATCACTAGTATAAAAAAATGTCCTTATTACAATGCTTTTTATTATGTTTTATCATTAAACATTGTAAAATAACTTTTTAAAACGTTTATTATGCAAATAAGTTGAAAACATCCTTTTTTACAAATGTTCCATAGTAGGTTGTAATAACGCTCTTTTAACAACGTTTACTACACAAACATTGTCAAAAAGTTGTTTCAACATCATTTACCAAGCAAGCATTATAAAAAATATTTTTTTACAACTTTTTCTGTAAATACCCCCACCTTAGTGGATCCAAAATTTCGTTAAATCGAAAGCCTAAGTCCACTAGAGTACGAATCGTTGGTGTCTGGTATCCTGTAATAAATAAAAGTATATCAGAGACTATCAATACGAACTCAGAGCATAATGATTAAATATAATAAAATATCTAATTACTGACCAAGACTGATACCTCTAGTCTCTAGTGCCCTTGTAAACCTATCTCGTGGGTTGTAATTGTGAAGACCCGCAAATCCGTACTCCTTGAATATACACTAATCTCCGTAGATTAATTCAAGATGAACAGAAATACGAATTATCAATGTTTAAGAAAAAGAAAAAGAAGAAGAAGAGAGGAGAAGATAGAAAGTAGAGAAGAAAATGGAAAATAGAACGGAACAGAAAACAACAGAATCTCACAATTCGCAGCGGAACAACATATAATAATAAATGAATAATCTTTAAACAAAGAACTATATCAGTTATTACATTACATCACATCATCATTACATCAGAGTGTACAACAACAACAAACAACATCAAACAACGGAAAAGAAATACTATATACTAGTAATATGTCATGCCATCCAGCTTGCCTCCAGCAACTCCAGAATATCCAGAATATCCTGATAAACCTAACTCTTGACTGCCCGTGGGGAAATTGGTGGGCACCCAGAGTTTAGGAAGGAAAACAATAAACTCCGAGTCAGTCATGTGACTGGTGTGAGAACTCAAAACAGTTTATTTATCTTTAAAATCAAAATAGAGGAATATTTTTAAAGTCAATTTGCAATGCTTTTAAAAATGAGACTACCATAAGACCTCCCGCCACACACACAATGCAAACGCAGACTTGGAGGAGATTTCTCTTATGATAGTCAAAGATGCTTGATACGTATTTAAAAGAACATTTTATATTAGTACTAGTGCATAGTGTAGGAAAAATTCATTTCGAAAGTAGAATATAAATCTTAGCCAGCATAGGTACCATTATATTATGCCTACTATAGCTACTTCCTGAGGAAGCAGGTTCTACAACTAAAACCGTACAAGTCACGTATTGTTTCTTTGGATTTCCAACGAATGATCAGGCTAAGGAACTTCCCATTGCCACATGAGAATGCCTCTGGATGGACATCCCCGAGAACCAAACCGGATCTCTACCAACACAAGGCCGGGTTACCCCTAACTGAGTAACAACTGACCGAATATGCCATCCCCCGGTCCTTTGGGACCTTTCACCGAGCGCTCGCAATCAATTCACACAATCATAAAGTGTTTTCAACATGAGTAAGTATCTGGGCTCCATACCATGATACCACCCTTTTCCAGAAGGAAATGCACACATCCTAAAGGGCGCTACCCCTCATAACCTTACCGCATCTTTCCTGTTTTGACCATTCACGGGGTGTGAGGCTCGACGAAGTCACGTCCACAAAAACATACTTTATACGAAAGCCATGCTTTGGGTCAACAAATGATCATAGAAATGATCACCAAGATAGACGATCAAACAAATGATCCTAATACAAATAATCAACACAATGATCATTTCACAGCAACACTCAGCATGTCACATTACCAAATTGGGAATATATCGCTGATAACCTTCAACTACATAACCTCTGAGCTCGTACGTCTCAGAGAAGGGTGTTAAGCTAAAAGAATAAATTCTCCGCCACCAACAGAAATATATTTGAAAGAAATCTGCTTTATATCTCAATTTGTAACGTCAGACATACAATCCATACAAGTCTGTTCCGGGCTCGAACAAAACCGAAGGCACTTACAAAGAAGTCCTTGCAATCCGGATATCCACAATCCTGATCAGATTTCCCATCACATATGGAGAACTCAATACCGTAGCTACTCGGTGCAGAGTCAATCGACAGGTCATCCTATCGCTCTCGCAAATACCGGGTCTTCAACACCGATCTTCAATGCTATCCATTACGTCGTATCACTATTTAGAATGGGTAATCCGAATAACGAGCGCAATAATTTAAAAATAAGTGTGCATTCAAATTCAACAAATCACAACAAATACCTTTCAAAGGTAAATATTGATAGTCGGTTATTGAACTATCAATGGATATGCACAACATCACTAGATTCCAAATAATTTTCCAAATTATTTATTTCCTAAAGATATCTTTACAAGATATATAATTTTCACAGTTCAAAAATAAATCAATATGTATTTTTAAACAAATTCCACTTCCTTTTATAAATTCCATAGTGAATTTATATTTCACAATATCTATGAATATACGATTTCAATTATTCATTTTCAATTTATCTTCAAAAAGATAAATTCTCAACACATTCACTTTATATTGGAAACATTTCCATACTTACTTAATAAGTTATTCTCAAATCCATTTATTTTCAACACTTGGAAAATATTCAATATACTTCAATCGAAATTAAGTATATATTTCATTCTTTAAGGAAATCATTCTCTTAAACATATTTATTTGGGCCAAAACGAATGTTACGTAAAACCACGTTACGACAACCCAAAATCACTAGTATAGGGATTTGAAATTAAAATAGATATATAAATCCCAATACTATACAAAACATTTCCTTTCGGAAATCATCTACTATAACAATAGTGCTATAGTCCACCATTTCCTTTTATTTCTCGAAAACATCTATTTCAATAATAAATGTTGAAATCTATGGTTTCGAGCTTAACACATTTTAAAACATCGTTAGATCGTTTTAATTCAATTCAAAATATCACATCCTAAACATTTTCTTTAACATATTATTCACTATTCAAAAACGTGAATATACTATGTTAACAACTTTCATCACTTCTATTCATTTTATTTCAAAGGATTATTCACAGTCAAAAATGTGAATATAACTCCATTAATAGGTTTCAACAATTTACTTCTTAAAATAAGTCATTTGCGAATTTATAAAACAACGTTTATAAATTCCTTTATTAACCTATATTCAATTCATAACCCAATTATAAACCAAAAGTTCACATTATAAGTTAAACACTTATAATTTATTTGTTTGCCAAAAATCGTTCTTTTAATAACTTCGCAAAATTTATAAATCTTACTATTTATAAATTTCATTTATAACTTCACCATTTATAATCTTATAAATTCTATTCACTTATGCAATCCATTTTCACTTCATTCAAACACTTATAAAAACTCGTTTTATAATTTCAATATTTCAATTTATAAATATCCATTTATAAATCTCTTAATATAAATCAATTTATATTATTCTTTTAAAACATCTTTAAATTCCTTTATAATTTCACCATTTTTACTCATAAAATAATTAAATTTTATAAATCCTATATTTTCAACTTTTTATAATAAATTCAAAAATTCCGATTTAACTATTTTAAAAAAATCATTAATCCATATTTCTCAAAAATAAATCTTTAACCGTATTTCTCAAAATCATAATTTTTATAACTTTAAAAATTATATCGTTTATTTATTTAAATTGGATTAATTTCAAAAATATTTTATAAACGTATACTTTCAAAAATCACTTTAAAAATCATTTTAAAATTCCAAAATTTGGTCCAATGATGCTACATACCAAATAGTCAATCACGACAACAACGATATCATATATCGATATGATAGTCCATCAAATATCAAAATATCTGAAATCAAAAATAAATACTGTTGAGGAATCCAGTTGGATCCCTCCAACCTGTTTTCCTGCATCCAAAAACATTAGCACAATACCAATTTCGCTCCAGTACGAAATTATCGCGGTATATGGGATTTAATAATATTATCCGCTTCATAGACGGCGCAATAGGTATCATCCACTATACAAATGCAGGAAATCAATAACTCCAATATATACATATGCCAATATATATATATATATTGCTATTATATGTAATACCAATTTCACTGTTTATGAAATATTCGCGGTATATGTTTTTAATAAATAACATCCGCTTACTAACGGCGCATAATGTCTATTTTAACAATCAATAGATAACAATCATCATTCAAACTTGCATTCAAATATTTTAAATTTAACTATTCAAAATAAAATCGAAATTGATTCGATTGAGTGAGAAGTTCTCACCTTGATTTCAATTTCGTTTTAGCGATTTATTTCGAATAAAATTAAACAGACGTTTAATTTTACCCGAAATTCTCACTAACTCCAAACGAATCCAATCCATTTTCATCGCGTAGTGCTCGTCCATACGATTCCAACGCAACTGGTTTCGCGCGTTTTCGACCTCGTATGAAAAAGATATGAATATTTGAAGTTACACGATTTTTAATATATAAATTACAACTTAAATTTTCTATTTATGAACCTACATCTAATTCAGGCCGTAGGATCTCACTGCCCCCCATCATCACCGCACGCTCCTTCTCCCTCTCTCTCGCGTTTCACGTTTCCAGGTTGCCGAACTAAACCCATAAACGTTCAAACTAGGGTTAATAAATTTGATCACCACAACGGCTTCTAGCTCGATCAGGTAGCGCCATGTCGCGCGCCTCCATCTCCTCCATGCTCGGCCCCAAGGCCTTGAAACTCGGCCACCTCCATCACCTAGAAATGTGCGCGCAGCTGGCCATGAACGCGAGCGTCTCTCTCCCTCCTCGTTGCTCCGATCTCCATCAAATCTGTATGGATGTGAAGCCCTCGAGATGCTCAACAACTTCCATGTTGATGATTTCCTAAATTGATTCACAGATTTTGAGAAAATTGAGGGAAAGCAAAACGAAATTCTGGCCTTTGATTGAGGGGGGTGGCGGCTAGGGTTTAGTTTAGGGTTTTTTTTTCTTTTAATTTATGAGAGGGGGGGGGGGCTATTTATAGAATTTCGAACGACACTATTCATCCGGAATTCTCAAACTCCGATTCACGCGCCGTAACCAGCGTTTTTAGGGTTTACCCCGCGTTCTGGACACAATGGAGTAGGTTTCGAAAGCTAATTCGGACATCTGTGCGAGTTATGGCTATAAACGTTCAATTTAAATTAAACCGATTTAAGCGATTTTCTAGGCGTTTTAATTTGTACCGGACAAACGGTAAATCCAATTGACACGAAATTTGAAACCTTACAATAATATCACATTACGGATCCGATGAAACTGGTTTCGTCGAAATCCGAGACTTTTTGAAAAATGGCTATTTTAACTCGCCAAATTAAAATAAAAAATAATTCGATGCGTTTCGAGCTGCTACGATCAAACGATAACTCCGATTGACACGAAAATTGAAATCCGGTAATAACTAACTATTACGGATCCAATGGAACTGGTTTCGTCCAATTCTGAGACTGTTCAAAAATTAACTAATTTCACTAGTCGATTTAATATTAAAATATTCAATTTTCACAAATAAACTTTTAATTCGATTTTAAAAGTTCTAAAATATCGTTCTAACTTCAATATGATAAAATAAATTTTACAAATCATTTTCAATCATATTTAACTCGATTTTCAATTATTTCCATAATTTAACATATTAAATTATCGATTTAATCATCCAATTAAATCCAATTATTCGAGATAAATTTTATTCGACTTATAAATTCACTTATTAATATTTAAAATTAATTAAATATTCAAATTTTAATTATCAAAAATTCTGGGTCGTTACAATCTTCCCCCCTTAAAAGAATTTCGTCCTCGAAATTATTAAGTAAGAAAAGTTACAGAATCGATTAACTTTCCATAATCCATAGTTAAACTTCTTACAAAACTTTACTAAGTTCTCAAATCACACTTAGTTATCTTTTCAAAAACAACTACTATTGTTTAACTTTCAATTCCAAATCAAAGTTATAGTTTTCAAAATTTTCCCAATTTTCTCAAAATTTTCTAATGCCTTAAATTTCCGGAAAAATTCGCCATAGTCTCCTTTGCGCGGCTCGATCCGAAAAAAAAAATGACAGTATATATATCACAAATATACATCTCATCAAGTAATGAGGCATCCCGAAGGGAAAAAAGTGTAAAAGTACGATATTTAATCCGAGATATGTACCTTATATTTTATTAGCAAGCATATACGACTAATATAGCGCGAAAGCGAGCTCCAAATGCGAAGCAAACGCGATCCGCACCTACTAAACACTCAACAAACAACATGAGAATCATGTATATAGACAATAGTATCAATATACAACATATAGTAACATAATAACTATATATGTTAACATAGCAAATGTAGTAACGGCAACAAATGCAAACATCAACCAACTATCATTCATAACCAATATATATTCATTCATATTCTCATTAATATTCAATGAAATGGTTTTCAATTTAATCACATTTGATTCATTAACAGTGGATGTTCTTACTAACATTCATTCTCAATTAGTTTATATTCACTAATTCATATTCAAGTTGGTTCACTTCCAAATCAAATTCAATTCTATTTAAGATTCACTTAACTTCCAATCGAATTCCAATTACTTTAGCTTCCAATTTCATTAACTCTTAATGAATTATATACAATCAACTAACAATCAAATAACAATCAATGTACATTAATTACAACCAAATTCCTTTGCTTATATTCATTTTGGTTTAACACCATTACTTTCAATTGGTTTAATTAAATTGATTTTTCATTCAACTATTCAACTTTCAATAACATTAGATTTTAATGAATTACACTTATATCCATTATTTCATATCAACTTAATTCACATTCAATTGATTAACATTTAATCCATTAATTCAATTAGTTAATCATTTCAAGTTGAATTTCCATTTATATAACTTAAGTTCATATCTATCACTAAACTTTATTATTTTACTTTGATACCAATATCAACTTTATTCAACATCAATTAAGTTATACTTCTTATATATATATAAGTTTATTTCACAATTGTAAATCACTTTAATTATAATTCAATTCTTATAATTCTTTACTTATACAATTATTCTTTTATTTAGATTATTCAAACAACTTATTCAACAACCAAACAATCAACTTATATACACTTTAATAATTCTGAAAAATTATTCCTTTATATATAAAAGATACTCAAGGTAACATTATTTCATTTACCCAATTTTAAACAATATTGTGTCGGTTTATCTTGTTTAAGAGTTTAGAAACCCCTTTCTACGATAGTTAGCTAGACTACATTGACCGAAATCTATAAACAATCAACCGATAAGTCAACACAATACAAAACAATTTTATATTCACTAACAAATACGCTCTCATATCTATTATTACACTCAACTCATTCTAGAGTACTACTGACTCTATCTCTAATGAGTAATACCCAACAGAACCATGGTTGTCGCTTAACCATATGCTCCGATACCACCTGTGAAGACCCGCAAATCCATACTCCTTGAATATACACTAATCTCCGTAGATTAATTCAAGATGAACAGAAATACGAATTATCAATGTTTAAGAAAAAGAAAAAGAAGAAGAAGAGAGGAGAAGACAGAAAGTAGAGAAGAAAATGGAAAATAGAACGGAACAGAAAACAACAGAACAATAACAGAATCTCACAATTCGCAGCGGAACAACATATAATAATAAATGAATAATCTTTAAACAAAGAACTATATCAGTTATTACATTACATCACATCATATCATCATTACATCAGAGTGTACAACAACAACAAACAACATCAAACAGCGGAAAAGAAATACTATATACTAGTAATACGTCATGCCATCCAGCTTGCCTCCAGCAACTCCAGAATATCTAGAATATCCTGATAAACCTAACTCTTGACTGCCCGTGTGGAAATTGGTGGGCACCCAGAGTTTAGGAAGGAAAACAATAAACTCCGAGTCAGTCATGTGACTGGTGTGAGAACTCAAAACAGTTTATTTATCTTTAAAATCAAAATAGAGGAATATTTTTAAAGTCAATTCGCAATGCTTTTAAAAATGAGACTACCATAAGACCTGCCGCCACACACACAATGCAAACGCAGACTTGGAGGAGATTTCTCCTTATGATAGTCAAAGATGCTTGATACGTAGTGCATAGTGTAGGAAAAATTCATTTCGAAAGTAGAATATAAATCTTAGCCAGCATAGGTACCATTATATTATGCCTACTATAGCTACTTCCTGAGGAAGCAGGTTCTACAACTAAAACCGTACAAGTCACGTATTGTTTCTTTGGATTTCCAACGAATGATCAGGCCAAGGAACTTCCCATTGCCACATGAGAATGCCTCTGGATGGACATCCCCGAGAACCAAACCGGATCTCTACCAACACAAGGCCGGGTTACCCCTAACTGAGTAACAACTGACCGAATATGCCATCCCCCGGTCCTTTGGGACCTTTCACCGAGCGCTCGCAATCAATTCACACAATCATAAAGTGTTTTCAACATGAGTAAGTATCTGGGATCCACACCATGATACCACCCTTTTCCAGAAAGAAATGCACACATCCTAAAGGGCGCTACCCCTCATAACCTTGCCGCATCTTTCCTGTTTTGACCATTCACGGGGTGTGAGGCTCGACGAAGTCACGTCCACAAAAACATACTTTATACAAAAGCCATGCTTTGGGTCAACAAATGATCATAGAAATGATCACCAAGATAGACGATCAAACAAATGATCCTATCACAAATAATCAACACAATGATCATTTCACAGCAACACTCAGCATGTCACATCACCAAATTGGGAATATATCGCTGATAACCTTCAACTACATAACCTCTGAGCTCGTACGTCTCAGAGAAGGGTGTTAAGCTAAAAGAATAAATTCTTCGCCACCAATAGAAATATATTTGAAAGAAATCTGCTTTATATCTCAATTTGTAACGTCAGACATACAATCCATACAAGTCTGTTCCGGGCTCGAACAAAACCGAAGGCACTTACAAAGAAGTCCTTGCAATCCGGATATCCACAATCCTGATCAGATTTCCCATCACATATGGAGAACTCAATACCGTAGCTACTCGGTGCAGAGTCAATCGACAGGTCATCCTATCGCTCTCGCAAATACCGGGTCTTCAACACCGATCTTCAATGCTATCCATTACGTCATATCACTATTCGGAATGGGTAATCCGAATAACCAGCGCAATAATTTAAAAATAAGTGTGCATTCAAATTCAACAAATCACAACAAATACCTTTCAAAGGTAAATATTGATAGTCGGTTATTGAACTATCAATGGATATGCACAACATCACTAGATTCCAAATAATTTTCCAAATTATTTATTTCCCAAAGATATCTTTACAAGATATATAATTTTCACAGTTCAAAAATAAATCAATATTTATTTTTAAACAAATTCCACTTCCTTTTATAAATTCCATAGTGAGTTTATATTTCACAATATCTATGAATATACGATTTCAATTATTCATTTTCAATTTATCTTCAAAAAGATAAATTCTCAACACATTCACTTTATATTGGAAAACATTTCCATACTTACTTAATAAGTTATTCTCAAATCCATTTATTTTCAACACTTGGAAAATATTCAATATACTTCAATCGAAATTAAGTATATATTTCATTCTTTAAGGAAATCATTCTCTTAAACATATTTATTTGGGCCAAAACGAATGTTACGTAAAACCTCGTTACGACAACCCAAAATCACTAGTATAGGGATTTGAAATTAAAATAGATATATAAATCCCAATACTATACAAAACATTTCCTTTCGGAAATCATCTACTATAACAATAGTGCTATAGTCCACCATTTCCTTTTATTTCTCGAAAACATCTATTTCAACAATAAATGTTGAAATCTATGGTTTCGAATCTTAACACATTTTAAAACATCGTAAGATCGTTTTAATTCAATTCAAAATATCACATCCTAAACATTTTCTTTAACATATTATTCACTATTCAAAAACGTGAATATACTACGTTAACAACTTTCATCACTTCTATTCATTTTATTTCAAAGGATTATTCACAGTCAAAAATGTGAATATAACTCCATTAATAGGTTTCAACAATTTACTTCTTAAAATAAGTCGTTTGCGAATTTATAAAACAACGTTTATAAATTCCTTTATTAACCTATATTCAATTCATAACCCAATTATAAACCAAAAGTTCACATTATAAGTTAAACACTTATAATTTATTTGTTTGCCAAAAATCGTTCTTTTAATAACTTCGCAAAATTTATAAATCTTACTATTTATAAATTTCATTTATAACTTCACCATTTATAATCTTATAAATTCTATTCACTTATGCAATCCATTTTCACTTCATTCAAACACTTATAAAAACTCGTTTTATAATTTCAATATTTCAATTTATAAATACCCATTTATAAATCTCTTAATATAAATCAATTTATATTATTCTTTTAAAACATCTTTAAATTCCTTTATAATTTCACCATTTTTACTCATAAAATAATTAAATTTTATAAATCCTATATTTTCAACTTTTTATAATAAATTCAAAAATTCCGATTTAACTATTTTAAAAAAATCATTAATCCATATTTCTCAAAAATAAATCTTTAACCGTATTTCTCAAAATCATAATTTTTATAACTTTAAAAATTATATCGTTTATTTATTTAAATTGGATCAATTCCAAAAATATTTTATAAACGTATATTTTCAAAAATCACTTTAAAAATCATTTTAAAATTCCAAAATTTGGTCCAATGATGCTACATACCAAATAGTCAATCACGACAACAACGATATCATATATCGATATGATAGTCCATCAAATATCAAAATATCTGAAATCAAAAATAAATACTGTTGAGGAATCCAGTTGGATCCCTCCAACCTGTTTTCCTGCATCCAAAAACATTAGCACAATACCAATTTCGCTCCAGTACGAAATTATCGCGGTATATGGGATTTAATAATATTATCCGCTTAATAGACGGCGCAATAGGGTCTCATCCGCTATACAATTGCGGGAAATCAATAACTCCAATATATACATATGCCAATATATATATTGCTATTATATGTAATACCAATTTCACTGTTTTTGAAATATTCGCAGTATATGTTTTTAATAAATAACATCCGCTTACTAACGGCGCATAATGTCTATTTTAACAATCAATAGATAACAATCATCATTCAAACTTGCATTCAAATATTTTAAATTTAACTATTTAAAATAAAATCGAAACTGATTCGATTGAGTGAGAAGTTCTCACCTTGATTTCAATTTCGTTTTAGCGATTTATTTCGAATAAAATTAAACGGATGTTTAATTTTACCCGAAATTCTCACTAACTCCAAATGACTCCAATCCAATTTCATCGCGTAGTGCTCGTCCATACGATTCCAACGCAACTGGTTTCGCGCGTTTTCGACCTCGTATGAAAAAGATATGAATATTTGAAGTTACTCGATTTTTAATATATAAATTACAACTTAAATTTTCTATTTATAAACCTACATCTAATTCAGGCCGTAGGATCTCACTGCCCCCCCCCCCCCATCATCACCGCACGCTCCTTCTCCCTCTCTCTCGCGTTTCACGTTTCCAGGTTGCCGAACTAAACCCATAAACGTTCAAACTAGGGTTAATAAATTCGATCACCACAACGACTTCTAGCTCGATCAGGTAGCGCCATGTCGCGCGCCTCCATCTCCTCCATGCTCGGCCCCAAGGCCTTGAAACTCGGCCACCTCCATCACCTAGAAATGCATGCGCAGCTGGCCATGAACGCGAGCGTCTCTCTCCCTCCTCGTTGCTCCGATCTCCATTAAATCCGTATGGATGTGAAGCCCTCGAGATGCTCAACAACTTCCATGTTGATGATTTCCTAAATTGATTCACAGATTTTGAGAAAATTGAGGGAAAGCAAAACGAAATTCTGGCCTTTGATTGAGGGCGGCGGCTAGGGTTTAGTTTAGGGTTTTTTTTTCTTTTAATTTATGAGAGGGGGGGCTATCTATAGAATTTCGAACGACACTATTCATCCGGAATTCTCAAACTCCGATTCACGCGCCGTAACCAGCATTTCTAGGGTTTAGCCCGCGTTCCGGACACAATGGAACAGGTTTCGAAAGCTAATTCAGACATCTGTGCGAGTTATGGCTATAAACGTTCAATTTAAATTAAACCGATTTTCTAGGCGTTTTAATTTGTACCGGACAAACGGTAAATCCAATTGACACGAAATTTGAAACCTTACAATAATATCACATTACGGATCCGATGAAACTGGTTTCATCGAAATCCGAGACTTTTTGAAAAATGGCTATTTTAACTCGCCAAATTAAAATAAAAAATAATTCGATGCGTTTCGAGCTGCTACGATCAAACGATAACTCCGATTGACACGAAAATTGAAATCCGGTAATAACTAAGTATTACGGATCCAATGGAACTGGTTTCGTCCAATTCTGAGACTGTTCGAAAATTGACTAATTTCACTAGTCGATTTAATATTAAAATATTCAATTTTCACAAATAAACTTTTAATTCGATTTTAAAAGTTCTAAAATATCGTTCTAACTTCAATATGATAAAATAAAATTTTACAAATCATTTTCAACCATATTTAACTCAATTTTCAATTATTTCCATAATTTAACATATTAAATTATCGATTTAATCATCCAATTAAATCCAATTATTCGAGATAAATTTTATTTGACTTATAAATTCACTTATTAATATTTAAAATTAATTAAATATTCAAATTTTAATTATCAAAAATTCTGGGTTGTTACAGTAATGAGAATAGGGGAAGAAAAACGTTCTCGTGATTAGTAAATTACATATTTTATCCATAACACTAGTTTTTGCCGATTTTTCTCCATTACATGTTATGTCTATTATTTAAATCTTAGTCGTTTTGATTTTTGTACGTGTGCGACACGCCTAAACTACTAGAGGTATACAATAACTATATACGTGTATATATATGTGTGTGTATATATGTATGTGTGTGTATATACATACATACATACATATATGTATGTATGTATATGTATATGTATATAAATATATGAGTATCACATTCCTCCATGAACCAGGATATGTTCTCCGCTCATATCCGTAACTCTACACCATACGAGATATCAACCATATGTGTAACAACCTACCTCCGAACAAGCCAAAATTTTAATCCAGGGAAGACCCATCGAAACTAAGGTCCATTCTAAGGTAGGTTTTGTAGAGCTAAGAAATAACAGCATAGAGCCATAACTAAACTTTCAGAACTCACAGCAGATGGAATAAAATATAATAGCAAAGTGTACCCATTTATTTCAAAATCATAAATATGTCAAAATACAAGGTACCATCGAATCGCATCATAAATACATTACAACAATAATCTAGATACATGGGTACACATTAAAGGAAGGGAAAATGATAAATAGTGCCATAAGCAAAACACCTCCATCTCTAAGTGTCATCTTCGCCATCAACGTCCTTCAACCAATGTTGTAATGAGGAGGGAGTCCGAACAACAAGTGTCTAGTGAATAAAAACCTCGAGTCTTACCTTTTTGCAACTTGGCTAGTATATTTCAAAATAAGAATATGTCTACGAACATGAAACCATTACCTTTTTAAGCAAAGATGTAGGTATCCAAAATCCAATAACCCTAACCCTACGCTATATTTAACTAGCAATTCAAGAGATAGTACCCAAGCCACTTAATACCATTTATTAGAGAATAGGCAGAATTCGGTCGTTCAATTCTTTAATAACGGCAGACCCTATCATTTAATACATATTCCCAAAGTGTGCTCCTCAATGGTACTATCTAGCTGGCATTATATGGAGTCTTAAGTCACTTAATACTTCTTTATTTAGAAAGGAAGACACTCAATCAATCACTTAATACCTTATCCAGAAGTGGACCCCTGTAGAGATACCACCAAACATGTCCCCCTAGGCCATATAATACTTCATTCGGGGAAAAGAGATGGGCCCTCAAACAACCACTTAATACCTCAAGACCCCGAAGTAGGCCCATCGTATTATGACTTATACTCATAATGACATCTCATATTAGTCCGACTATTCGTAGGAATTAGTTACCAGATTAGCTGAGCAGATTTCATCTACAAAATTTGGAACTAACCTCGCATCATTAAAAATATTTATCATAAGGATATCCCATATTAATAGGAAGTGTACAAAATTGCCGGTAGCCTCAAAGTGAAGGGCAAATTTCTGTCACGTAACTCTATTGACCTCACATCCTTATGACTTAGCCATAAATTAAATACACTCCATGTATATAATAATACTCCTCTCACTGTTTCATAAATAAGGCCTTGTAAGGAATCTTTCTTATTATGCCTTAGAATAATAGTTAGGCTATAAAAGAGTTTCCTCTTATTTTCGCATAACAATCAGTCATATTCCTAATGGGGGAAATAAATGAAAATAAATACCTAATTAACTATGCTATATGCGCAATGATTATATATATATATATATATATATATATATATATATATATATTATGCTAATAGAGATAAATAAATTGTGACAGTCCGCAAATCCGTACCCCTTGAGTCAACACTATTCTACATCAATTAACTCAAGTGGAACAGAAATACGAACCATTATGGTTAAAGAAGAAGGATAGAAGAAGAAGTAACTAAACAATTTCAAAATCTCACAGTCGGAGCGGAATAAAATATAATAGTAAATAATAGATCTTTATACAAATTGAAACTATATCTGTTTACACATCATATCATCAGAGTATCTCATACAACAATATTACCAGACAGACAATCATACAATCATAGCAGCGGATATTGATACTAGTACGGATAATACGTCTCGGGCTCCAGCTCCTCTCCTGCTCCATAGCAACCTATCCTGAACATATAATACTCAGTTTGACCCAAGCATTATAATGAAATAACACCCGAGTCAGTCTGGAATACCAGCTGATAATAATGCACCCAAATTGTTTATTAAAGTTTCAAAAGTCCTTTTGAAAACAAAAGCATCTCGTAAGACCACGCCACAAATAAACATTTCGGGTTTTTACCTTACGATAACTAAAACACTTTTATAGAAATCCTCTAATATTATAATAGGGTCTATACAAATACTTATAAAATAGCCGAAATTGTTACATTCATTAAATTCCAACTACCAACCACAGAGTGGGTAATACAAACAAAACTCGTAAAAGGCTCATAGGGAGAATGGATTTCCAACAATGACTAGGCATTGAGGTACCACCTGTCACAGTACGTGGCCTAGATCACAGTACCGAGGAGTATGCCCGCTCCCCTGCAACACAAGACCGGAACCGAACCATCCCTTACTGGACAGTTCCGAGTAAGATCACCCCACGGTTGGGGTCAGCAACCGCACCACTAAGCCGAAATAAAAAGGGACATCTAGACAGGGATGACCTTACTCTCAAGTGGAGGCTACCCACGAAGCATTACTGCATAACCCCTGATTTTCAGTCATTCCCATTTGATGAGGCTTGAGGCTAAGCGTTACCTTTTAGAACGTTTCACTTAGAATGCCCATCGCCCACCTGACGATGTTCCGAAAGCATTCGTCCATACAAGTCCGTCCCGGGTTCGAACGGAACCGAAGGCACTACTCCTACTACATCCATTTTGGAAATATCCTCAGGATTAATAGCGACTAGCCCTTGCACTTCACTGCTCCATCTTCGACTCCGCACATGTTTTTCCACGAAACGTACAAACCGGATCGAAGTGGTTTTCGAGGAATAAATCTCGATCCCGGTCTCTTCGAAACGATCAACGCACTTGTCCAATATTGATAGTCGGTGATTTAACTATCAATTAATATTCACAAACATCCATCACACGATAAATAATTCCCAATTATTTATTACCTCAAAATATCTTTACGAGATATAATTCTAATTTCAAAATTCCTTTTGAAACACTTTTCAAACCCAATTTCCTCATGGAAATAGTCTCAAATCTTTATTCCCTCTGAAACATCCAAGTACCCATATTTAAGGTTTAAAATAATTTAAATACTTTATCCCTCAAAATACATTAAAACCATTTATATCAAATCTACTTATATACTTAATTTAAAATATACATATACTTTTAAAAATATTTCAAATAAAACTGCTTTATAAAATATAAACAACTAACTTCAAAGTAAGTTAAGTCATACTAGTTCTAAACATAAAGTTATGAATCCTTATACAATTTCAAATAAAGCTTTAATTGATTTTCTTTAAAATAGAACCAGTTATAAAGTATAAATGATAATAATATTCTTTAAAACATGATTCTAATTACCCTTTAAAAATAGTTACTTTTATAACTACTTTAATATATATTCACTTCAAAAATTCTTACAACTTAAATAATTTTTCTTAAAACCATTCTTTAAATAAAACTCAAAACTCCTAACCTTTCAAAAATCATCTTTAAAAACGTACTTGGCATCTCTGGGAAATATATTTTCTTTTTAGGATAACCCAAGAATTCTCTTTATCAATCCAATCATGATTTACCCAATTCAATTTTACGTTCATCCCGTAAAATTCCTTTCCATACTTTAAAAAATAGCTCCTTTTATTTTAAACACATCGCCATTTCCTGGAAATCACTTTCAAACATACGTTTAAAATATTTAAAATAAGCTTTGGAATTATTTAATTGAAAATAATACTTAAGGAAATATATGGGGGTTTCTTAAGTATTTTAAATAAAATTTATCTTTTTAAAATAAGGTTATTAAATCAAATATTCATAATAAATTTCCTTTTGAAAACTTAATACTCCTTACTTTTAAAACAATTAATTTCCATAATTACATGAATAAATATTTTCTTACACTTTGAACAATTTAAAATAATATTTCCTTCCAGAATATCCTAAATATATTTAATCTGCAGATTTATATTTTGAAAGCCTTCTTAAAAAACAAAATACAAATTTCCACGAGAAAGCACTCTTCGCATTTTTAAAAAAATAAATCTCGCTATTATTTTTAACAATTCTCAGCTCCCTTTTAAAACCACAAATTCAAAACACTTCATATTATCAACCAATCACTTGGATTTAATTTCCTTTTTAATTCTTTATTTAAGAATTTCTTTAATTTTCCTTTAACCCAATTTATTTATATTCAAATTTCCAGGTTGTATTCATCCAATTCTCAACACAACACAATTTAAGTTTCAACTTAATTTATCACTGTACATAAATAAAACACAACATAACAAGATCTAAACAAATCATCACAGAATAATAAATATGGTATATCACAAAATATAAATTAATTTCTATTTGTGAGGGATCCAGTTGGATCCCTCCAACCTGTTTCCTTGCATCCACAGATATTAGCACAAAAATATATATCGATTCAATTTGATAATAATCATCGTATTCAACCAATCAAGCAAACATTCAATTAATGACTATTAAATTAACTAATATTCCAGACGTGAGTGAGTTAAACTAACCTTGGGTTTTCGGCGAGAGTTCAAACTTAAATTAAATCGAATCGTTCGATTTAATCTAAAATTTTTGCTTGCTCCGATCGTCTCCGGACCTGCTCTACAACGTAGTGCACGTCGATGCGATTCTGGCGCTTCTTGTTTCGTTTGAATCTGATAACGTGTGTGACAGTTATGAATATTTAAACTTCTGGATATAATTTACATAAATAATTTATTTTATTTACTCAGAAATCATCGTAGCCGTTCATCACGAAATCAAGGCCGCACCTTAATCTTCTTCCTCACGCGTGTCTACAGGCAACGAAACCCATCAACGCCGCCCCTAGGGTTTACAAACACGACCACCACGGAGCCATCCACCTCGATCGGAGGCCATCACTACGTAGCTCACCACGTCCTCCATGCTCGGCCCAAATATGATGGAACTCGGCTAACCCATGCTCGAGAATGAAGAGCTTGAACGGCGACCGTCACGGCTTCAATTCTGGCCACCACGACGATCCATATACGATCTCGACCGTTGAATACATAGATCTCTTCGTGATCTACAATTCTCTAGTTGGAAATTTCGCGAAATAACGCGTGGATTGATTGCAAATTGGAGGAGAAGGGAAATGGTTTTCGGCCATAGAAGTATAAGAAGCGGCGGCCTGAAGAATATGCTGGGGTTTTCTTGTTAAACGAGAGTATATGAACGTGTGTGTGTGTATATATATATATATATATATATATATTATTTTAATATTAAAACCATTTTAAAGCAACTTTCTCAAACGATCTCCAAACAACGCGTGCCGCCTGGCGTTCCTAAGGTTTTACCCACGTTCTGAACACAATGGAACGTGTTTCGGAAGCTAATTTGGTCGTATGTGCGAGTTACGAAAATAAACGATCAATTTTAAATTTAACCGATTAAAGTATTTTCTAAGCGTTTTAAGCTGCCAGGGTCAAACGACAACTCCGATTGCTACGAAAATTGAAATCCGATAATAACTAACTATTACGGATCCAATGAAACTAGTTTCGTCGAATTCCATGACTGTGCCCCAGAAGGCTGTTTTAACTCATCTATTAAATCGAGCGATTTTCTGAAATTATCAAAAACGCTTAAAATTTCATTTTAAAATTTTATTAACTTGATAATAGACCATATAAAATTTATAATCACGTTAAAAATCATTCTGGCTCATTCCATACCAAAATCTGATTAATTGCAATATTTTATTATTAAACTCTATTGTTAAATTAATATAAAACTCCAAATTTAATCTATCGACCTTTAATTCCATCCAATGGTCCAATGTTATAATTCAATCCAATTAGACTCAAGATAAATTTTAGAATTAAAATTTTATATCTATTTGCACTCAGAATTACCAATTATCCCAATTCCAATATTAAATTATTATTATTCAAATTCAATTAAATTACTGTATTCGAAATTTAACCAATTTTATCAATTTAACCCAAATTTTTTTATATTTCAAAATCAAATTATAATCCATATTTGACATTTAAAATGGATTAAATGTTCAAATTTAGCGACCCAAAATTCCGGGTCCTTACATTCCTCCCCCCTTATAAAAATTTCGTCCCCGAAATTTGCTAAGGTAGAAATGCCGCTAAAACTCATTTACTTACCCAACTTACTTAGTTAACAGCTTATATACTCTTCCTAAAAACCCTTTAGCTCCATCGCAAACCCATGTGCTTCATTTATTATTCAAAAGCTTTTGTGGTAACATTATTTCAAAACAACTTTACTAGTTAATAAAATTTTCAAAATTCCCAAAAATTTTCTAACTCCCAAAATTTTCAGAAAATTTTGGCAGAGTCTCCCTGCACGGAGGAGCTTTCGCGATATCACGATACAGATAAATATATATACACATCGACCCACACGGTCGGAAACCAAAATATATCACAACAAATATATCATTTTCCAACTATATTTGCATAGGTGTACCTTTTTAGCAAATTTTTAAAGCAAGCGGCTAATATAACGTATATACACACTCCAACTCTATCGAACGCCTTCCGTACCTGTACTATACTCAACAAACTCATCATTTTTCAACGATATGAACATTTTAACAATATTTCCAATATAAATGTAAGCCAAACATATCCATTTCATAGCCTAACCAAGCAAATTCATATTTTAACAATGTTAACCATATTTTATCAACAATTAAAAGATTTCAATCACCTTTTAATTTGTTATTCAAGTCCAAACTTCATTTTATTCCACTTGAATGATTTACATTCAAGTTCACTATATACAATTCATATTTATTACCACCAATTCATATTCACTTCAATATTATGAACATATGCTTCACTAACTTCAATTTAAATTCAAATTGATTCACAATCCAATGTACTTCCTATTTGATTTATTTGCATTTCTTTTCCAAATTCAAACTTCATTATATTCCACTCGAATGACTTATATCCGAGTTGCAAATGTTGGATTCACATTCACTTCAATAAGAGTAATATAAGCTTTTGATTCATTTATTTTTCTTTTTGATTAACCTGCATTTACATACAAACCCACTAAATAGATTCCAATCCATTTTCCATTATTCAAATATCAATTTCATTTACTTCTTTGGATTCATTCACTTAAGTTTAACAACTAATTTCTATGCAGGTTGTGGTTATTCAAACAAATAACCAATTCTTAAGCTTATAACCAGTTAAAATTAATTTTAACTCAGATTCATATTAATTTTATTCAATTCTGCATGGTTCACAATCCAAGGATTCTTATCACATTACAGTTATTCAATTTCATTAACCAATTCAAGTTTATATTAATATCATTCCATTCTGGATTATTTACAACTCATACAACCTTATTTTATCACAATAATTAATTAAAATTCTCTTCACTTGCATTTCAATGCTTATTATCTAAACTAATTTATCCAAGACAACATTATAAAGCTCGACCACAATTATTATTCAATTTGCTTAAGTTCTTCCACAATATTTTCATTATCTTCTTATATCAATTTTTATTTTATTTGCATTTGATTCTCATCCAAATCAATTCCAATCCATTTACAAATTTTAGTGCACTTTGTTTATTTATTCAATCCATTTTTAGATTTATTTTATTAACAAAGAGACCATTTTAAATTATTACACTCATTGGAATTTATTTACAATTCAAACCATCACTATTATAATCTAATTCCATTATTCTTCCACACTCTCAACTTTTTTTTGCCAAAATTTAAATTCCATACTAGAACTGGGTTTTTAATTATTTTTCTTTTCAAAATTTTCTTAATAAACCATCAAAATTTCATCCATACCAATAGAAATTTCATTTAATTTAGTTTACACTAAATTCATCTTCAAGCTTCTTTTTATTTAATTCAGCTTATGCTAAATTCATTCTCAAACAATTTCTTTGAATTTAGTTGAGTTAAAATTTTATTCACACAATATCATTTTAATTAAATTAAACTTTCCTTCAACTCAATTCTTTTTCCCAAATTTAACTCAAGTCTAACTAAATTTATTTAGCCAACTTGGATTCATTTCATTTCTTTTACTATTTTAAATAAAAATTAATTCCATTCAATATTATTCATAACTCAGTTGAATTTTGATTTTGATTAAATCCAAATTCAACTCAATTCCATTTAATCAAAGTTAAGTCTAATTCAATCCAATTTCAATTCTCCATATACAAGTTCAAACCTTATTTACTGACTTAAGTTCATTCACCCTTGTATATTTTATATTTTCTTCACCTTATCTTACTTTACATCTCATTTAGGATTAAATTTGAATCCCCCATACCATTTAACTATTTCCTATTTTTGATTATAATTACATTTCCTATTTATAAATTCACCAAATTATTTACTTCAAAGTTTATATTGCTCATTTCAATCCATTTACATCTTATAATCACAATTCCAAATTCTATATATATATATATATATATATATATATATCTGAATTCTTAAGGATATAAATTTTCTTTCACCTTAATCCTTTGCAAATTTTAAATCCACAATTTTCAGATCACAAGCATAACACTTAATAGCTTATTGGTATAATTTATTGTACAATGACCGATGATTACCAAATTATTTTACATTTCAATTTAATCCAAATCAATTTAATTCTAAGTTCAATTTATTTAACTTATCCCAAGTTAAATTCAAATTTTCTATTCACTTCAATATGTTTCATTCACTTCCTTATTAATATCAAGTTTACTTAATAAGCTCAATAGTTGATTCATTTTAACCTTCACATTATCTAAATAGAATTTACCAGAATTCAGTTACCCAATTTTATCCCAAAACCATTTTGAAATAGTAAATAACTCATACTCTCTTGGTATATCAAATCAAATCTCTGGATTTCCAAAACAACTTGGTTGTACCAAAACAATTTCCCCATTTGAAATTTCCAAAACAACTGTTATACCCAACAAGTCCAAACAATATCATAACCAACCATTTTGGTAGCAATCCATTACTTTAGAAACTCGAAAATGAATTCTAATGATGTGGCCAGCATCATCAGGATTATTTTCCAGCGACTGAAGTGAGTTCAGTGCTTCCTTACTTTCCCAAATCCTTTTCAAAACAGTTTCCATTCAAACATATTACCTAAAATAATATTCCAATATTGCCATCAACCACCTTAGCAAACATTTCAAACTCTCCCAGGATTTTAAATTTCCAAACTTTTGTTTACAATACATTTAGAATCCTTTTCAAAATCCCCAGGATTAAACTCTAATTTAATTCAAATTTAGTCATTCTTCTTTTTGTATTATTTATACTCATGGAATTTATTTGGTTATAACTATTTCAAATCTTAAATCAAATTTTAGACTCTTGTTTGATTATAGTATTAACAAACAATCAACCAAATATATATATAATAATAATTTTAGAAAATTATTTATTTTATATCAAAATATAATTTTGGGTACAATTATTTCATTTACCCACTTTAAAAATAATACTATGTCGGTTTATCTTCTTTAAGAGTTTAGAAACCCCTGTCGATACGGTTGTACTTCCCGTACCGACCAGAATTCATGAACACTCAACCGATAAGTCAACACAGTATAAAAACAATTTTATATTCACTAACAAGTACGCTCTCATTGTTATTAATACTCTCAACTCATTATAGAGTACTATTGACTCCGTTTAATGAGTAATTTCCCCACCAAATCCTATGTTGTCGCCAACCTAAGCTCTGATACTAGTGTGACAGCCCGCAAATCCGTACTCCTTGAGACAACACTATTCTACATCAATTAACTCAAGTGGAACAGAAATACGAACCATTATGGTTAAAGAAGAAGAGATAGAAGAAGAAGAAACTAAACAATATCAGAATCTCACAGTCGCAGCGGAATAAAATATAATAGTAAATAATAGATCTTTACACAAATTGAAACTATATCTGTTTTACACATCATATCATCAGAGTATCTCATACAACAATATTACCAGACAGACAATCATACAATCATAGCAGCGGATATTGATACTAGTACGGATAATACGTCTCGGGCTACAGCTCCTCTCCTGCTCCATAACAACCTATCCTGAACATATAATATTCGGTCTGACCCGAGCATTATAATGAAATAACTCCCGAGTCAGTCTGGAATACCAGCTGATAATAATGCACCCAGATTGATTATTAAAGTTTCAAAAGTCCTTTTGAAAACAAAAGCATCTCGTAAGACCACGCCACAAATAAATATGTCGGGTTTTTACCTTACGATAGCTAAAACACTTTTTATAGAAATCCTTTGATATTATAATAGGGTCTATACAAATACTTATAAAATAGCCGAAATTGTTACATTCATTAAATTCCAGCTACTAACCACAGAGTGGGTAATACAAACAAAACTCTTAAAAGGCTCGTAGGGAGAATGGATTTCTAACAATGACTAGGTTGGGGTACTACCTGTCACAGTACGTGGCCCAGATCACAGTACCGAGGAGTATGCCTTCTCCCCTGCAACACAAGACCGGAACCATCCCTTACTGGACAATTCCGAGTAAGATCACCCCGCGGTTGGGATCAGCAACCGCACCACTAAGCCGAAATAAAAAGGGACATCTAGACAGGGATGACCTTACTCTCAAGTGGGGGCTGCCCACGAAGACTTCCTGCATAACCCCTGATTTTCAGTCATTCCTATTTGATGAGGCTTGAGGCTAAGCATTACCTTTTAGAACGTTTCTCTTAGAATGCCCATCGTCCACCTGACGATGTTCCGAAAGCATTCGTCCATACAAGTCCGTCTCGGGTTCGAACGGAACCGAAGGCACTACTCCTACTACATCCATTTTGGAAATATCCTCAGGATTAATAGCGACTAGCCCTTGCACTTCACTGCTCCATCTTCGACTCCGAACACGTTTTTCCACGAAACGTACAAACCGGATCGAAGTTGTTTTCGAGAAATAAATCTCGATCCCGGTCTCTTCAAAACGATCAACGCATTTGTCCAATATTGATATTTGGTGATTTAACTATCAATTAATATTCACAAACATCCATCACACAATAAATAATTCCCAATTATTTATTTTCTCAAAATATCTTTACGAGATATAATTCCAATTTCAAAATTCCTTTTGAAACACTTTTCAAACCCAATTTCCTCATGGAAATATATTCTCAAATCTTTATTCCTTTTGAAACATCCAAGTACCCATATTTAAGGTTTAAAATAATTTAAATACTTTATCCCTCAAAATACATTAAAACCATTTATATCAAATCTACTTACATACTTAATTTAAAATATACATGTACTTTTAAAAATATTTCAAATAAAACTGCTTTATAAAATATAAACAATTAACTTTAAAATAAGTTAAGTCATACTAGTTTTAAACATAAAGTTATGAATCCTTATACAATTTCAAATAAATCTTTAATTGATTTTCTTTAAAATAGAACCAGTTATAAAGTATAAATGATAATAATATTCTTTAAAACATGATTCTAATTACCCTTTAAAAATAGTTACTTTTATAACTACTTTAATATATATTCACTTCAAAAATTCTTACAATTTAAATTTTTTTTCTTAAAACCATTCTTTAAATAAAACTCAAAACTCCTAACCTTTCAAAAATCATCTTTAAAAACGTACTTGGCATCTCAGGGAAATATACTTTCTTTTTAGGATAACCCAAGAATTCTCTTTATCAATCCAATCACGATTTACCCAATTCAATTTTACGTTCATCCCGTAAAATTCCTTTCCATACTTTTAAAAATAGCTCCTTTTATTTTAAGCACATTGCCATTTCCTGGAAATCACTTTCAAACATACGTTTAAAATAATTAAAATAATCTTTGACAATTATTTAATTGAAAATAATACTTAAGGAAATATATAGGGGTTTCTTAAGTATTTTAAATAAAATTTATATTTTTAAAATAAGGTTATTAAATCAAATATTCATATTAAATTTCCTTTTGAAAACTTAGTACTCCTTACTTTTAAAACAATTAATTTCCATAATTACATGAATAAATATTTTCTTACACTTTGAACAATTTAAAATAATATTTCCTTCCAGAATATCTTTAATATATTTAATCTGCAGATTTATATTTTGAAAGCCTTCTTAAAAAACAAAATACAAATTTCCAGGAGAAAGCACTCTTCACATTTTTTTTAAAAATAAATCTCGCTATTATTTTTAACAATTCTCAATTCCCTTTTAAAACCACAAATTCAAAACACTTCATATTATCAACCAATCACTTGGATTTAATTTCCTTTTTAATTCTTTATTTAAGAATTTCTTTAATTTTCCTTTAACCCAATTTATTTATATTCAAATTTCGAGGTTGTATTTACCCAATTCTCAACACAACACAATTTAAGTTTCAACTTAATTTATCACCATACATAAATAAAACACAGCATAACAAGATATAAACAAATCATCACAGAATAATAAATAAGATATATCACGAAAAATAAATTAATTTCTATTTATGAGGAATCCAGTTGGATCCCTTCAACCTGTTTCCCTGCATCCACAGACATTAGCATAACAATATATATCGATTCAATTTGATAACAATTATCGTATTCAACCAGTCAAGCAAACTTTCAATTATGACTATTAAATTAACTAATATTCCAGATGTGAGTGAGTTAAACTCACCTTGGGTTTTCGGTGAGAGTTCAAACTTAAATTAAATCGAATCGTTCGATTTAATCCAAAATTTCTGCTTGCTCCGATCATTTCTGGACCTGCTCTAGCACGTAGAGCACGTCGCTGCGATTCCGGCGCTTCTTGTTTCGTTTGAATCTGATAACGTATGTGACAGTTATGAATATTTAAACTTCTGGATATAATTTACATAAATAATTTATTGTATTTACTCAGAAATCATCGTAGTCGTTCATCACGAAATCAAGGCCACACCTTAATCTTCTTCCTCATGCGCGTCTACAGGCAGCGAAACCCATCAACGCCGCCCCTAGGGTTTACAAACGCGACCACCACGGAGCCATCCACCTCGATCGGAGGCCATCACTACGTAGCTCACCACGTCCTCCATGCTCGGCCCAAATATGATGGAACTCGGCTAACCCATGCTCGAGAATGACGAGCTTGAACTGCGACCTTCACGGCTTCGATTCTGGCCACCACGACGATCCATATAGGATCTCGACCGTTGAATACGTAGATCTCTTCGTGATCTACAATTCTCTAGCTGGAAATTTCGTGAAATAACGCGTGGATTGATTGCAAATTGGAGGAGAAGGGAAATGATTTTCGGCCATAGAAGTATAAGAATCGGCGGCCTGAAGAATATGCTAGGGTTTTCTTGTTAAACGAGAATATATGAACGTGTGTGTGTGTATATATATATATATATAATTTTAATATTAAAATCATTTTAAAGCAACTTTCTCAAACGATCTCCAAACAACGCGTGCCGCCTGGCATTCCTAAGGTTTACCCACATTCTGAACACAATGGAACGTGTTTCGGAAGCTAATTTGGTCGTATGCCCGAGTTACGGAAATAAACGATCAATTTTAAATTTAATCGATTAAAATATTTTCTAAGCGTTTTAAGCTGCCAAGGTCAAACGACAACTCCGATTGCTACGAAAATTGAAATCCGATAATAACTAACTATTACGGATCCAATGGAACTAGTTTCGTCGAATTCCGAGACTTTGTCCCGTAAGGCTATCTTAACTCGTTTATTAAATCGAGCGATTTTCTGAAATTATCAGAAACGCTTAAAATTTCATTAACTTAATAATAAACCGTATAAAATTTATAATCACATTAAAAATCATTCTGGCTCATTCCAGACCAAAATCTAATTAATTGCAATATTTTATTATTAAATTCTATTATTAAATTAATATAAAATTCCAAATTTAATCTATCGACCTTTAATTCCATCCAATGGTCCAATGTTATAATTCAAACCAATTAGACTCAAGATAAATTTTAGAATCAAAATTTTATATCCATTTGCACTCAGAGTTACCAATTATCCCAATTCCAATATTAAATTATTATTATTCAAATTCAATTAAATTACAGTATTCGAAATTTAACCAATTATATCAATTTAACCCAAAATCTTTTATATTTCAAAATCAAATTATAATCCATATTCGACATTTAAAATGGATTTAATGTTCAAATTTAGCGACCCAAAATTCCGGGTCGTTACATAAATATTCGTGCCTAATAAATTCTAAACGCATGGATTTTACGATCTAAACTAGTGTTAAATATCAATTCCCTAATCAGATGCTGTGATAATGTAACAACCCTAGATTTTGCTTATATTTTTAAATTGACTTTATTTTTATTTTAAGTTATTTTAAACTTTTTTATTTCAAACATTTAATTTTTAAATATAAATGTTGATTTTTAAGTGATTTATAGTTCAAACTAGTATAATTTGAATATTTTACTGTAAAGTGAATTTCTGGTCAAACTGTTCAAACTTTGACTTCTAAACTTCAAATTTAAATTATTTTAAATATTAAATTTTGTATTTTGTTATGAAAATAGATGTAATAACTTGAACACTGCTTTTCGTTTCGTTGAAAATGGAGTTAAACTGTAAAAGTTATGTACATTTCAATTTTGAGTGTAATTTGATTTATTTAACAATTTTGTCTATTTTAAATTATATAAATTATATTTTCTTTGTCATATTTTATTTTAATATGTGTTAATATGTTATTTTATGTTTATTTTTGTCTTTTACTATTTTTGAAGTGATAGTATAATTTTTCTAAAGTTTACATGAATTTATTTCAATTTTTAAAGCCTAGTTTCCATTTCTCTGCTAATTTCTTCATTAAATTATATTTAATATATATATATATATATCTTTTGGAATTCATTTTTATTTTGTGTTATTATCTTTATTTATAAATATTTTTCAAGCACATAAAGATTTTCTAAAGTTCATTTGAATTTGTTTCAAATTTATAAAGCCTAGTTATGTATATATTGCCATTTTCTTTATTTAATTGATTTTATTTATATTTATTTATTTCTTTTTCTTATTTATTTTATTTTTTGAGTTTATTTATATTTATTATCAGCCTTCTTATGTATTTATAAATTTAAAATAAATTTGTGGAAATTTGAAAAGACTTGAAACTCTTTATCTTCTTTTGACTTTTTCTCTTCCACCTCTTCATTTTCCCAACATACATCATTTATTATTATTTCTTTTTCCATATTTTTCTTCATCCTCTCAGCCACTTTCTCATTTTTCACGTGGATCTCAAATCCACTTCTCATCTAAAAAAAATACGGCAATTTCTTGAAGGAGTTAAGGTAAATTTCATTTTCTTCTTCCTTTGTTTTTCTACTATTCTATTTGAATTTTGTACTTGTTCTCACCTTCACAGCTTGGCTCCTCCTCAACCAGATCTGACCTGACCTCTACGATCCCTTTTCTCTGACCATCATCCACCCTATTTCATCACCAAGGCAGGTCGAGCCCATCCATGGCAAGGAGCACCACCAAAATCCACTTAGACCATCACATATGTTGCAAACCGAGCTACTTTTGCATCCCTCTCCTTCTACCACCTCTAGCCGCCACATTCTCCACAACCACCACCTCTGACCTAACCTCCACCCTCTTCTACATCACCCACCACCAACTGCACCACTAGTTGGGCCCACCTAGCCCCTGGCCGAGCACATTAGGAGCTTAGAGATGAAGTTGTTGCCTTGTATTTGCCTTGTTTTGTAAACTGTTGCACCTATATTCATCACCATTCAAATCAAGCTAGGCCGACCACTATAGATCCAAACCCAGCACCAAATTCATTTCTTGGCTAAGCTTATCCATCTTATAAATGATCCATATGAAGCTGAGAACAAGTGCGATGAATTTGACATCGTTTTGGGCTTTGATTTCTAGTGTTGTTCTAGTGTAATTCGTGTTGAAACTTATATAAGGTTGCATTATTTTGTGTAAATGTTTGAACAAGTCTAACTGCTTTGGCTCTCCACTCTCAATTCATATCCATATCATCGTGCCTTCATTGTGTTGTGTTGTGTGATTTGGTGGATATCTCCAGCTCTGACGGGTGAGTTATTCTCACCAGACAATATGTACCTATATAACTGATAAACTGACATCACTTGAATCTATAACTTATATCATCATGTTATATATGCTTATATTATTATCATATGATGTGCACACCTGTTATTACATCTGTTATATCATATGTTACTATTATTTTATGTTACTCTATTATTTAATCAGTTATCATCACTGCAAGTTCCCTTTAGATTAGAATCACTATGGGTTGAAATGATACATACCCGAACGGACTTTAGAATAGGGGAAAATCGTTATGGGATGAAATGATAGGCCTGAGCGATTTTCATTTTACTTCATTTACTTGGGACTGTGGGTTTGAAATGATAAAACCCAGATTTTCTCTGTAAATTACGGGTTGAAATGATATATTACCCGTATCACTTTACTTAGCGTAGAAAACTATATACAGACCCGTAGTTAAAATATGTTCTTCTAAAATTTTTAAAATATTTTAGAAATGTAAATATTACTATATTTTGATTTAAACTTAATAAAAAAATATTTTGTAAAGTATTATTGATTTTCTAGGAATTTATAAGTTAAATAAATTATAGAAAAGTTAGAAAATCTGAATGTAAGTTATTTTGAAAATTTTGATTTAATTATAATTGGAAATTAAATTGAATATCAAATTTTGATAAATTTATGATAATTTGAATTCAAAATGAATTTAAAATGATTTATAATATATTAATGATTTTTGCGTAAAGTTAAAAAGTGAAAGGACTGATTATTTAAGTTGAAGTTTGGAAATATAACTTAAATTGGAATTTATGTATTTGATTTAAAAGTGAAATTTTAAGTTAAGTTAAATAAAATGGAATTAAGTTATATTTTAAATTTTAAACTTAAGTGTTAAGTTGAAATTTAATGTAATGAATTTGGATTTGAATGTTGAGATTTAATAAGTGAATTATTAATAAATATTGATTTTTGAAAGGAAACTTAACTTTATAAAATCATGAATTTAAGGAAAATTAAATGATGATTATAAATGTGAAAATGTATGATTTTATAAGTTAAAAATGATTTAAATAAATATATAAATGTTTGTGAAATTCTATTGAATATTTGAAGTTAATTAACAGCATTTTAAATGCTGTCTGTTGTTAAATTGAATTGTTTTGAATGTAACTTTCTGTAGCATTTTCCAAATGCCGCGAAACTTTAATTTTCATTATTTTAATAAATTTAAGTGAATAAATGAACATTGAAAAGTTTAAATTTTTGGAATTTAGTAATTTAATTATTAAATGTAATAACCTTATTTTTATGATTTAAAATGAAGTAATTTGTTTTGAAATATAACTATTTTGATAGATTAAAATGATTGAAATGTGGTTTCGAAAAGATATGATATTTCGATATATTAAAACGATTTGAAATGAAGTTTTGGAAAGATATGATATTTTGATATATTAAAATGATTGAAATGTGGTTTCGAAAGGATATGATATTTTGGTATATTAAAACGATTTGAAATGTGTTTTTGAAAAGATATGATATTTTGATATATTAAAATGATTGAAATGCGGTTTCAGAAAGATATGACTTTCTTATACATTAAAACAATTTAAAATGAAGTTTTGGAAAGATATGATATTTTGATATATTAAAATGATTTGAAATGAAGTTTTGAAAGATATGATATTTTGATATTAAATGATTTGAAAAATGGAGTTTTGAAAGATATGATATTTTGATATTAAAATGATTTGAAAAGAAGTTCTGAAAGATATGATATTTTGGAATGAAGCTTTGGAAGATTATGATATTTTAATATATTAAAATGATTTGAAACCAAGTTTTGAAAGATATGATATTTTGATATTAAATGATTTGAAAAAAATTGAAGTTTTGAAAGATATGATAGTTTGATATTAAAATGATTTGAAAAGAAGTTCTGAAAGATATGATATTTTGGAAATGAAGCTTTGAAAGGTTATGATATTTTAATATATTAAAATGATTGAAAGGAAGTTTTGAAAGGATATGATAATTTAATATATTGAAATGGTTAGAAATGACTTGATATTTATTTTGATAAATATTTGAATTTGGAAGATATGGTATGATGATATATTGAAATGGTTTGGAAATGATTTAATCTTTATTTTTGATAAAGATTTGGATTGAAATGATATTTTATTTTGAAGTATAAAATATTTTTTTAAAGTTATAACTACGGGTTATAATAACGGTTGGTTGGCAAAGAGACCGGGATTGGATATCTGGTATACTCTCTGTTGATACCGAAAACCACTTTGACAACCATGTACGTGGTGGAGATTCCAGAATGAAGTAGGATGGTGGCGACGTTCTTGAGGTATATTGCGTGAAGCCAACTCCCGTGAGTTGGCATAAGGTGGCTAAAACAGGAGTGATCTCGGGCCAAGTAAGGTCATTCCTCCGATCGGACACATTCCTTTGATACTATACTCTTACTTGTGATTGATTAGATGGCCATCCTTCAATTTTGGTTTGGAGTGTGTTCCGAGGTGGGCGTATGTGGCTGCTGCGTTACCACCAGCCCGTGTGCGTAATTGGTATATCTACCCTGGCATTGGCTTGTGTGCCGTGTCACCTACCATACCGAGCCTTTACTACGAGTTTGTTTTTCTCCCGTAGCCCGTGTGGTATCCTCTGATAGTCAACCGGTGTGGAGTTGTCATGATATTAGATGGACTGCTGGGACTATTATGTGCGAAAGGTGATATGGGTAGCCTAGAACGCTATTTAAAAGTAACTTTATTCTATTGTAGACATTATTATAATAGCACAATATTACTACATAATAAATAGTTTAACGGATCCTTAGAGGATGGGAGGTCCCAGACATCCTTTAAGTTACTTGTACTTTATTACAGTTCACTTGAGTTGGTTTACATTATATAAGTATATATTGTCTTGACTCGAGTGTTTGTATTTTTATTTACGCTCGGGTCAGCCTGAGTTATTCACAGATTTAGATTCCACTTTCTGGAGATTGGAATCGCTGGAGATTATCTGCTTATCTAGTTTTATCTACTCCAGTTCTGTTGTTCTATTCAGCTTGTACTTGGTTATCATATTGGGACTTCTGTTGTACTTTATTACTTCTGTTGTATTTTATTTAACTCTGATATATTTATGTAGTAGCTTCATGAACTACTTTTTCCTTTACTTCCGCTGCATTATTAAATATTCTGTGTCTATGATCTGTGATTATTATTTACTTTATATTCTGAGATTTTCCAAATTTTATTTACAATGCGGTATTTTGAGGAATTCAATTTTGGCATGAGGGTCTACCTATACACTAATAATTGATGCGAATGGTTGAAAATACCTGGTCGTTATAGTTGGTATCAGAGCTTTGGCTTTGAGGCAAAACTTAGAATGTATAGTAAATTTAGTTGCAGAATCACTTTCATCCAAATTTGAATCTCTTCCTCTTTGGTCAAATTCCATTTGAATTTTGGAACGTTCCCTGTCGTTCCAAAATAGGTTCCAAAATTCATTCGTGTCCCTCACTATTCATCTCCTTTTGATTCTGGAGTATCCCATAACTCCACTTCGAATGAGCTTTATAGTGAATTGGCGGTCCCGCCAATCTCAAAAAAATAAAAATAAATAAATAAATAAATAAATAAATAAAATTCATTTGTAAAGGGGGAAACTCCTTTACAATTAGCATCGATTCACCATGGGATTTATATATATTGTGACCCCCTACCTCTATACCCACGCTAGCCAAGAACACTACGGTGTAATGTTGTCAACTAGCACGGAGAATAAGGCTGTTGATGAGCGACCATCCGTGTAATTTCTTTGCGCGAGCACCGATATGTCAGATAGTATAACATGTATTTTATTTCAAGAGGAAATCCGACATACCGATACAAACTCAAAGCTACTACACAGTGGCTATAATAATCTTCGGAAACAAAAATAGAAATAAACATAACACAAATCAGTCATAGATAATTCATATCACAAAGGCGGAAGAAGATATGAATATATATATATATATATATATATAACACATAAAAGTGTTCATCAGAGTAGTAGTCAAGAAGATCCACAATAATACAAAAGAATAGCAACACGTGCTATACAAAAGAATACAACTATGAGTCTATATCTCAAGTGTATACAACAAAATAAACTACTAATCTAAGTAGTTAGCCAAAAGTCAGAGTAATGAATCCCTGGGGAGAAGTCAAGTAGAAGCACGTGTAACATCTCGGTCTTACCCGAGTATTATTTAATAAGAAAATAATAAACGGATCAGTCTAGCTATAAATATCAGATAACACGATATAGAATAAGAGGTACGACTAAACACATAATAATCACCATGCCAAGCTGTGATATATATAAGTAATTGAAAATCAACAAGAGATTAATCGGTATCACAAAAATCTTCACAAAGATCCAAAAACGTCATACTCCTTATTTCGTTCACCAAACCATAAATATTGACGATTTTATCAATATCAATCACGAAAGTCAATGACACACAAATTCACCAATGCACAAATATTGATAAAACTTATCAATGAAAATCATGAAAATTGGTGAAACACAAATACTAGAAACATCTCAAGAAATCCAGAAATCACAAAAAGGGGGAAGGCCTATCACAAACGGGAGCATAAAGCTCACCAACACGTGTATCACAAATGGAACGCTAATTCCATGGTTGCTAACCATCACAAATTGAGCCGAAGCTCCACAAACGGCCCGAAGACCATGGGTTGCTACCCCACCAATTTGAGTCGAAACTCCACAAAACGGGGTGTAGTCTCCCTCGCAGACAAAGAGACATCGCACATTGCTAGTCTAAATCACAAAGATGATCGTCATGATTAACGAGAAGTGTCAATTACACTAAGCTAGTAAATATATGAGTTTAGCTTCGTGTCCCATAACCACTTGCTTAACTTAAATATTTACGAACAAACTGTAGATCTCCACTAGAAAATTTTCACAAGAGTTTCAATCGAACAAGTCCAAGAATTAACCGACGAAGTAAACGCAAGCGTTTCATACCACTAGTTTTACTAAGCCGTTTAATTAGATTTCTCATACGAGTGAGGTAAAGGTTTGTATGTACTAATAGATTAGAAGTCGGTTTGAGAAAACGAGCTTTGTAATAAAATAGTGTTGAAATCATTTGAAGAAAGAGTTTTGATATTTACTACTAGTATAGAAAAACTTTATATTTTTAAAGTGACAAATCACAAAGAAGATTGTAGGAACAATCAATCACTAAAATTCACATACGAAGATGTGAATAAAATCCGAAAAAACCGATAAAGAATCCATCGAAATGGATATTCAAAAATCCCGAAAAAGGAGTCATCAAAGGCATAATAAATGATAACAACAAATAGGATCATCACGAATCGATTTAAATTGGAATTCTCAAGCGAATAGGAAAATAGGCAAAAAGAGTGCAGATTCAGACGTCTGAAATTAAGGATTCAGACGTCTGAATCTGGAAAATAAATATTTTCCAAAGACAGAATTCAGACGTCTGAATCCTTGAATCCAGACGTCTGAAATAGGCACTTTTTAGCCTATTTCCTTTCTGGTTCAAAATGAACCAACTCAGACGTCTGAAATCATATATTCAGACATCTGAATCTGGGAATAGTAGTCTTCCCAGAACAATATTCAGACGTCTGAATCTTACGTTTCAGACGTCTGAATGAAGGGTTCAGGGCATTCCATGAACCTAGGCCAAAAATGGCCAAAGGGATACCGAAAGCGATCGGTTGAGCGACAACAACTAAGGAATTACGTCGAGCGTCAACCCAGCCTTAACGGCTCTTCGATACGCCTCAAATATCAATGTCCAAATATCCATAATAGGATTTTCGTAGATTTTGATTTCAAAACACCAAAAATTGGAATATACACCAAATCAATCCAAACCAAAATCAATTGCACAAAAATAAGTGTTAGGAATTCATACCCAACAATCGAAGATAATTATAGACTAAGATGTGAGATAAAAATCTCACCTTTGAACCCATACGATTGAAGAAGAAGCTATAGAGCAATGGTAAGAACAATCACTCTTCAATTCCAACCCAACAAGCTTGAATCTAAGCTTAAAGGAGAAACATTTCCTAAATTAGGTTTAGGAAATTTCTGAAATTGAATGGAGAAAGAGTTGGAGAAGATGAAGGAGGTGCTTACCAATGGGTTCTCTTGAATTTGGAGCTAGAAGTTGGATTTGCTAAGGAAGACTAGGGTTTTGGAGTTTTAATTTCCCATCTCTCCCACCATTGATGCCTTAGAACTGAAAAGAGGAGGAAGTGAGAGTGAATGGGGGGAAAGTGGTTCAGATTTGAGTATAAGTTAAACATAGGGCTGAACCCAAACCCAAACCCAAAGTGAAAAAGTAGCAAAACTTGATTAACTCCAAACATTTCAAAGTTTACACTTAAAAAGGTCGCAAACGGCATTTTGAACTCAATGGGAGTGGTCCCGAGTCCTAATTCGACCGTATGCAAAAAGTAGCTTTTCGGACTAACTTCCGAGTATCGATAAAATATTTAAATAAAATATTTAAATATAAAATCGACAAATATGCGGGTTGTTACAGACTCCCCTCCTTAAAGAAATTGCGTCCCCGCAATCCTTAAGAAGAAGATATATAGTAACAACCATAAAAACATATTCAACACAAAAGAAGTTTGGAACAAGAAGTTCACCTCAAAGAGCATAAGAAAGTAAGTCCAGATGTGTTCGCTCGATGAACTCTCTAGATTCCCAAGAACAATCCTTAGGATTTGAAGACCATTGGACTTTAACAAGCGGAACATCTTTATTTCGAAGGCGCTTGACCTCCGAAGCAATAATACGAATAGGATGTTGCTCATAAGTTAAATTAGGTGAAACTTCAATTTCTTCCACAATCGGAATCTCGAAGGCACTTCCGTAAATGAGAAACATGAAACACGTCATGCATAGCAGAAAACTGAGCCGGTAATAAAAGGCGATAAGCCACGGAACCAATACGTTCGGTGATAGGAAATGGCCCAATGTATCGAGGCGCTAACTTTCCCGATCGACTGAAACGTACAATACCTTTCATAGGTGAAACACGAATGAACACAAGATCTCCCACAGAAAATTCTAACTTCCTTCTCCGGTTATCGGCATAGGATTTTTGTCTACTCAGGGCTTCTTTCATCCTATGTCGAATAAGTTCAATCTTTTCTGTGGAATCACGAATAAAGTCTGGACCTAAAACCAGCTTCTCACCGGCCTCATGCCAACAAGAAGGAGATCGGCATGGCCTTCCATAGAGTGCCTTGAAAGGTGCCATACCAATACTAGATTGGAAGCTATTATTACAGGAAAATTCAACAAGTGAAATATGATCTTCCCAACTTCCACCAAAATCAAGAACACATGCACGAAGAAGATCTTCAAGAGTTTGATTCACACGCTCGGTTTGTCCATCGGACTGAGGATGATAAGCGGTGCTAAAATTAAGCTTCGTTCCTAAAGCTTTTTGAAGACTCTTCCAAAATCCACTAGTAAACAATGGATCACGATCACTAACAATAGAAGTAGGAACCCCATGAAATTTAACAATCTCTTTAACAAAGAGCTTGGCCAAAAGAGGAACGGTTTAGTTAGACCGAACGGGAATAAAATGGGCGGATTTAGTAAGTCTATCAACAATTACCCATAAGCTATCATGACCCGAACGAGAACGGGGAAGGCCATCTATAAAATCCATGGAAATTTGGTCCCACTTCCAGATTGGAATTTCTAAAGGTTGCTATAACCCACCGGGCTTTTGATGTTCGGCCTTAACGAGTTGGCAAGTCATGCAACGCTTAACGAAGTTAGCGATGTCAAGTTTCATTCCCTCCCAATAATAAAGTCGCTTCATATCTGCGTACATTTTACTACTACCGGGATGAATGGTAAATTTAGAATGATGGGAATCTTCTAAAATATCTTTACGAAGATCACTAATATTTGGCACGATATGTCTACCAAATCTCCGAATGCCGCCACGTGAATCGATATCAAAGTCTTGCAAACCTTCAATATCACCTCTATTCTTAATATTTTGGCCAAGAAGAGCCAAGTCGGGATCTAGCCTTTGAGCTTCAAGAATGCGGTCTAAAAGAGAAGGATGAGCCTCAAGGCTACATAAAACAAATGATGAGCATAAATCGGATACGCGGTCTCGAATCTTACAAATGGATAAGATCTCGAGATCGTTCCATTCGGATATCATCGTAGAAACAACCGCTTGTTGCTTTCGACTAAGTGCATCTGCAACGCGATTCCCCTTTCCGGGAGTATAAAGGATATCAAGATCATATGGTGCTAGAAATTCGAGCCAACGCTGTTGACGCAAATTAAGTTCCTTTTGAGAGAATAAATACTTCAAGGACTTATGATCGGTATAAAGAACAAATTTCTCTCCTAAAAGATAATGACGCCAAACCCGAAGAGCAAAAACAATAGCCGCGAGTTCTAAATCATGTGTGGCATATCTAGTCTCGGCCGGTTTTAATTGCCTTGAAGCATAAGCAATAACACGTTCTTTTTGCATAAGAACGGCACCCAGACCAACGCGACTAGCATCGGTATAAACAACGAAATCTTGATTCCCCTCGGGAATAACAAGAATAGGAGCATCATAAAGAAGTTCCTTTAGTTTCTGAAAAGAAGTTTCACATTTGTCTGACCAAATGTATTTAACACCTTTCTTCGTTAAGCTAGTGAGAGGCACGACAATCTTAGAAAAGTCTTTGATAAAACGGCGGTAATAACCCGCCAATCCAAGGAAACTACGAATCTCCATCACACTCTCCGGTCTCTTCCAATCTTGAATCTCTTCAATCTTTGAAGGATCCATGGAAATTCCGGATTTGGAAATAATATGACCGAGAAACTTCACACGAGATTGCCAAAAATGGTATTTAGAAAATTTTGCTTTCAGTTTATTACTCCTAAGAGTTTCCAACACAATCCGAAGATGCTTCTCATGTTCCTCTTCGGTTTTTGAATACACAAGAATATCATCAATAAAGATGAGAACAAACCGGTCGAGGAAGTCCTTGAAAACTCTATTCATAAGGTCAACGAAATAAGCCGGAGCATTCGTTAGACCAAATGGCATAACAAGCCATTCATAAGATCCATATCGAGTTCGAAACGATGTCAAAGGAATGCTATCCTCTGCAATACGAAGCTGATGGAATCCAGTAGCTAAGTCTAATTGTGAAAAGACTCTAGCACCACTAAGCTAATCGAATAGATCATCAATCCGAGGTAAAGGATATTTATTTTTGATAGTAAGATCATTAAGCTTGCGGTAGTCAACGCAAAGCCTAAGTGTACCGTCAGATTTCTTCACAAAAATAGCCGAAGCTCCCCAAGGCGAGGAACTAGAGCGAATAAATTGCTTCGTCTCCAATTCAGATAATTGTTTGCGAATCTCCTCAATTTCCTTATTGGACATACGATAAGGAGGACGAGTAATAGGTTGAGCTCCAGGGATAAGATTAATTCTGAACTCGATTGCTCGCTTAGGTGATAATCCTAAAACGGGATCAAATATGTCGGAAAATTCACGAACAACGTGAATAAGAGAAATTATATCTTCCTCATCATCATTATCGTCATCACGAGGATTTAAAGAATATAAAGATGCAACCAAGCTGGAATCCGAATCTTTAAGATTAATAGAAATTTGCTTAACAGATTGAGGATGTTGAAAATGAATAGTCCGCTCAGGACATAGGACATGAGCTTCATAACGGTTAAGCCAATCCATTCCCAAAATCATTCCAAAGCCTAAATAACGCATGACATGCAAATCAGCTAGGAAAGAAAAATCACACAAAATAATCTCGACATCTTTACAAAATAAACTGATTGTTGCGGATCCACCAACCAGATTCGCAATTCTCAAAGAAGTCATTAAACACAAAACATCCAAAGAAAAAGTATCAACAAGTTCTTTTGATATAAAAGAATGGGACGCACCCGTATCAAAAAGAACTCAAATAGGATGATCACGAAATAAAATAATGCCATCAAGGATAGAATGAGAAATACCTTGATTTCGAGATGTGTTGCCAGGGGCTTGAGAAACATTCAACTTTCCCTCCTTCCTGCCCTGAAACTTGGGGCATGAAGATATAACATGACCGGGATCTTTGCAGTAGCGACAAGAGAGAGACTTTGGGCATTTGTTCGCGTAATGGTCCTTCGAACCACAATTATAGCATTCCCCACGAAAAAAGGAAGAAGTCTTTGCCACGGGGGTTGCTTGCTTCCCCTTTTTGTTGGAATAAGGACCTTTGAATTTGTTAGGCCTTTTCTTGTTGTTGTTGAAGTTTGGTTTGGAACCCACCACTTCAACGTCATTCTTCCTATCCGCCTCTTCAAGACGAAGAGCGATATCAATGAGTTGGTCGAAAGAAACTTCTAATTTTAGAAGTAATGGCTTCTTGAGACTCTTGTTCAAGCCATAGACAAATCTCTGATTTTTCTTCAATGGGGTGTTGATGTATTCAACCCCATATTTGGAGAGAGATTCAAAAAACGCGACATAATCTGCCACAGAAGATTCACCTTGAATAAGGTCTATGAAACGCCGAGCCAATGTCACCTTCTCTGCTTCTGGCACGAATTTTAATTCGAAGCGTTCCCGGAATTGCTCCCAGGTGAGATCCGCTTCATTAATCTCAGAAACAAGAAGTTCGTACCAGTCCAATGCTCTTTCTTGGAGCATACTAGAAGCCACCTGAACTTGGTGAAGATCAATGAGGTTCATGCGAGAAAAGATTCGATCGCATGTCCTTAACCAAGCCTGGACTTCAATAATAGTTTCAGAACCTTTAAATGGCTTCCCGCCCAGGTTGGTGTAATCATTGCACAAATGTGCAAACCCAGATTTAGGGTGAGTAGGTTTCGGATTTGAACCAGCGGCTTGAGCATTCACGACAAGGTCAAGAAGTTGTTGGGTGGTCATAAAAACTCCATCTTGGGGAGTAGCACTAGATGGTCCAGCTCTGGGACGACCAGGTCTAACCATTTCTCTTCCTTTAGAAAGAAATAAAGAAGAAGAAAAAAGATTATTCACAAAATGAATATCAAGCAATCTTGATAGACAAAACAAGGAATCATAAAAGAAAATAGGATAGGACGGTACGTAGACCCGAATAAAATCCTAAAGCACGACTCCTAAGATGGACTTAGGACGATGATCCTTGTTAAATTATTCTACATTGTTCCGAAGTTTGGCACCGATACAAGCTGTGACGCCCCACCTCTATACCCACGCTAGCCAAGAACACTACGGTGTAATGTTGTCAACTAGCACGGAGAATAAGGCTGTTGAGGAGCGACCATCCGTGTAATTTCTTTGCGCGAGCACCGATATGTCAGATAGTATAACATGCATTTTATTTCAAGAGGAAATCCGACATACCGATACAAACTCAAAGCTACTACACAGTGGCTATAATAATCTTCGGAAACAAAAATAGAAATAAACATAACACAAATCAGTCATAGATAATTCATATCACAAAGGCGGAAGAAGATATGAATATATATATATATATATATATATATATATATATATATATATAACACATAAAAGTGTTCATCAGAGTAGTAGTCAAGAAGATCCACAACAATACAAAAAAATAGCAACACGTGCTATACAAAAGAATACAACTATGAGTCTATATCTCAAGTGTATACAACAAAATAAACTACTAATCTAAGTAGTTAGCCAAAAGTCAGAGTAATGAATCCCTGGGGAGAAGTCAAGTAGAAGCACCTGTAACATCTCGGTCTGACCCGAGTATTATTTAATAAGAAAATAATAAACGGATCAGTCTGACTATAAATATCAGATAACATGATATAGAATAAGAGGTATGACTAAACACATAATAATCACCATGCCAAGCTGTGATATATATAAGTAATTGAAAATCAACAAGAGATTAATCGGTATCACAAAAATCTTCACAAAGATCCAAAAACGTCATACTCCTTATTTCGTTCACCAAACCATAAATATTGACGATTTTATCAATATCAATCACGAAAGTCAATGACACACAAATTCACCAATGCACAAATATTGATAAAACTTATCAATGAAAATCATGAAAATTGGTGAAACACAAATTCTAGAAATCATTCAAGAAATCCAGAAATCACAAAAAGGGGGAAGGCCTATCACAAACGGGAGCATAGAGCTCACAACACGTGTATCACAAATGGAACGCTAATTCCATGGTTGCTAACCATCACAAATTGAGCCGAAGCTCCACAAACGGCCCGAAGACCATGGGTTGCTACCCCACCAATTTGAGTCGAAACTCCACAAAACGGGGTGTAGTCTCCCTCGCAGACAAAGAGACATCGCACATTGCTAGTCTAAATCACAAAGATGATCGTCATGATCAACGAGAAGTGTCAATTACACTAAGCTAGTAAATATATGAGTTTAGCTTCGTGTCCCATAACCACTTGCTTAACTTAAATATTTACGAACAAACTGTAGATCTCCACTAGAAAATTGTCACAAGAGTTTCAATCAAACAAGTCCAAGAATTAACCGACGAAGTAAACGCAAGCGTTTCATACCACTAGTTATACTAAGCCGTTTAATAAAATTTCTCATACGAGTGAGGTAAAGGTTTGTATATACTAATAGATTAGAAGTCGGTTGAGAAAACGAGATTTGTAATAAAATAGTGTTAAAATCATTTGAAGAAAGAGTTTTGATATTTACTACTAGTATAGAAAACCTTTATATTTTTAAAGTGACAAATCACAAAGAATATTGTAGAAACAATCAATCACTAAAATTCACATACGAAGATGTGAATAAAATCCAAAAAAACCGATAAAGAATCCATCGAAATGGATATTCAAAAATCCCTAAAAAGGAGTCATCAAAGGCATAATAAATGATAACAACAAATAGGATCATCACGAATCGATTTAAATTTGAAAATAGACAAAAAGAGTGCAGATTCAGACGTTTGAAATCAAGGATTCAGACGTCTGAATCTGAAAAATAAATATTTTCCAAAGACAAAATTCAGACGTCTGAATCCTTGAATCCAGACGTCTGAAATAGGCACTTTTTAGCCTATTTCCTTTCTGGTTCAAAATGAACCAACTCAGACGTCTGAAATCATATATTCAGATGTCTGAATTTGGGAATAGAAGTCTTCCCAAAACAATATTCAGACGTCTGAATCTTACGTTTCAGACGTCTGAATGAAGGGTTCAGGGCATTCCCTGAACCTAGGCCAAAATGGCCAAAGGGATACCGAAAGCGATCGGTCGAGCGACAACGACCAAGGAATTACGTCGAGCATCAACCCAGCCTTAACGGCTCTTCGATACGCCTCAAATATCAATGTCCAAATATCCATAATAGGATTTTCATAGATTTTGATTTCAAAACACCAAAAATTGGAATATACACCAAATCAATCCAAACCAAAATCAATTGCACAAAAATAAGTGTTAGGAATTCATACCCAACAATCGAAGATAATTATAGACTAAGATGTGAGATAAAAATCTCACCTTTGAACCCAAGCGATCGAGGAAGAAGCTATAGAGAAATGCTAAGAACAATCACTCTTCAATTCCAACCCAACAAGCTTGAATCTAAGCTTAAAGGAGAAACATTTCCTAAATTAGGTTTAGGAAATTTCTGAAATTGAATGGAGATAGAGTTGGAGAAGATGAAGGAGGTGCTTACCAATGGGTTCTCTTGAATTTGGAGCTAGAAGTTAGATTTGCTAAGGAAGACTAGGGTTTTGGAGTTTTAATTTCCCATCTCTCCCACCATTGATGCCTTAGAACTGAAAAGAGGAGGAAGTGAGAGTGAATGGGGGGAAAGTGGTTCAGATTTGAGTATAAGTTAAACATAGGGCAGAACCCAAACCCAAACCCAAAGTGAAAAAGTAGCAAAACTTGACTAACTCCAAACATATCAAAATTTACACTTAAAAAGGTCACAAATGGCGTTTTGAACTCAATGGGAGTGGTCCCGAGTCCTAATTCGACCGTATGCAAAAAGTAGCTTTTCAGACTAACTTCCGAGTATCGATAAAATATTTAAATATAAAATCGACAAATATCCGGGTTGTTACATATATCCTTGGTTTAGATGCTAATATCCTTTTTTATTCCAAACTCTATCTATTGAGATCGAATGTAGATTTACCCTAGAAAACCCACATCGATCTTATTCTTTAAGTCACGATCGACCAGGTTATGGATGCCCGCGATTTATTTAAGCTTATCCACCTCCCTATTCTGTTATTCAATCATCTTGTCTTTTGTTTCCAATCTATCTTCCAAACAATTTGAATTGTAATTGTAAATCAATATTAATATTTTGTTTTATATTGTGTTGTTTGAGTTGTTGACGTTGATTTGGGTTTCCGATTGATTCGTCCGATCAACGCTATCGATAGGATTTCTAAAACACTTTGATAGAACAAACCGACACAATATTATTTTAAAATTTGGTTAATGAAATAAATTTTGATATAAATAAATTTATGGAACTTAACAAATTGATTTAAATTAATCATTTGAAATGATAATACTTGATTTATCATTTATTTTTCTACAAATGAATTTATAAATAGCTGTTTATAAATTGATTTGGGAACTGAAATGAGTTTAAAACAAGAAACTTGAGAATTTAACTTCCGATGATTTCAAACCTTGTGTTTAAAGTTTTAAAATGGGTATATTATTTAAAGTATTTTCTAATAGAAATTTGTTTCCAAGAAATTTTAAAGTTTAAAATTAGTGCTCGTCTCTTTGTCGCTGAAAAATAACTTCAGTGATGACCGCGGCATCATCGATATCCATTTTTGAGTTTCGAAGTGAAGAGACCGTTATGTAGTCTTGCTACAGCTTTGTTTTGGGAAATTTAATTGATTTGAATTTCTAAAATAATACTGAATTTATAATATATATATATGATTTAAATATGATTTGACTTATTATGTTTATATATTTATTTATCTCTAAATGGTTTGAAGAAATCGGAAATTTAATTCTTAAATTTTATTTTAAAGAATCATTTCAATTATTAAAAAAAATCAAAATTTTAGATAAATGATTCAAACTTGAGATGAAGAAATTAGAAATTTTTATTTGTATAATACAATTGCATTCAAATATAACTTGCCTTAATTTCATAAGTTAACAATGTAATTGGATAATATACAATATAAAAAGACTTTAAATAAAATTTGAGTGGTTATAATAAATGTTATACACTTTAATTTTAGTTATAAAATGATTAACATAGGTAAATATAATAAAGGGTAATTGAATAACTTATAATAAAATAATGTTAGAAGAACTAAGAATAAAATAAAGCAGTTATAATAAGTGTAAGTATATTTCACATAAGTGATAAATATATTGAGGAGGAATAAATTTTAATTTTAATTTAGAAATAAAGAAGAATTAAATTTATTAAGTACATTATGGGTATAATAAATGATTAATTTTTTTTCAAACCCATGGTTTTATAATTGATAATTTAAAATGATTGGATAATAAGATAATGAAATTTGAGATAGTCAAAGATTTATTTAACTTATGGAAGAAAAAAAAATTAAGTTGAAATTTCCATGGTTTCAAATTTATTTCCCTATTTTGTTTTCAAATTGTCTTTAGTTGTCCTTATTTTTCCTCATCTTGCTATAGACTGGTATAGGCATCTATTTATAATCTTTCAGTTTAGAAATCTTTCTACAATCTTTGATAATCTTTTAATCTGAGCACTGCTTTCCATCCACGGACCGTCGGTCAAGCGGAAAGAGTAAATCAGATTCTAGAGGATCTTTTCATGCTTGTGTTCCTCCATCTAGAGAATCTTGGGAATATCATCTCCACCTTGTTAAACTAACCTATAACAACAGTTATCAGGGACAATTCCAATCTTCTTGCCATCTTGTCTTAATCTTATTTCACTCTATCTTTTTTTGTGCTTTTCCGTACCTCATTCCTTTTTGAGGACGAAAAGTTTTGAGTGAGGGAGAGTGTAACAACCCTAGATTTTGCTTATATTTTTAAATTGACTTTATTTTTATTTTAAATTATTTTAAATTTGTTTTATTTCAAACATTTCATTTTTAAATATAAACGTTGATTATTAAGTGATTTATAGTTCAAACTAGTATAATTTGAATATTTTACTTTAAAGTGAATTTCTGGTCAAACTGTTCAAACTTTGACTTCTAAACTTCAAATTTAAATTATTTTAAATCTTAAATTTTATATTTTGTTATGAAAATAGATGTAATAACATGAACACTGCTTTCCATTTCATTGAAAATGGAGTTAAACTGTAAAAGTTATGCACATTTCAATTTTAAGTGTAATTTGATTTATTTAACAATTTTGTCTATTTTAAATTATATAAATTATATTTTCTTTGTCATATTTTATTTTAATATGTGTTAATATGTTATTTTATGTATATTTTTGTCTTTTAGTATTTTTTAAGTGATAGTATAATTTTTCTGAAGTTTACTTGAATTTATTTCAATTTTTAAAGCCTAGTTTCCATTTCTCTGCTAATTTCTGCATTAAATTATATTTAATTAATATATATATATATTTTGGAATTCATTTTTATTTTGTGTTCTTATCTTTATTTATAAATATTTTTCAAGCACATAAAGATTTTCTAAAGTTGATTTGAATTTGTTTCAAATTTATAAAGCCTAGTTATGTATATATTGCCATTTTTTTATTTATTTGATTTTATTTATTTATTTTTCTTATTTATTTTATTTTCTGAGTTTATTTATCTTTATTATCAGCCTTCTTATGTATTTATAAATTTAAAATAAATTTGTGGAAATTTGAAAAGACTTGAAACTCTTTATCTTCTTTTGACTTTTTCTCTTCCACCTCTTCATTTTCCCAACATACATCATTTATTTTTATTTCTTTTGCCATATTTTTCTTCATCCTCTCAGCCACTTTCTCATTTTTCACGTGGATCTCAAATCCACTTCTCGTCTAAAAAATATACGGCAATTTCTTGAAGGAGTTGAGGTAAATTTCATCTTCTTCTTCCTTTGTTTTTCTACTTTTCTATTTGAATTTTGTACATGTTCTCACCTTCATAGCTTGGCTCCTCCTCAACCAGATCTGACCTGACCTCTACCACCCCTTTTCTCTGTCCATCACCCACCCTATTTCATCACCAAGGCATGTCGAGTCCATCCATGGCAAGGAGCACCACCAAAATCCACTTAGACCATCACAAATGTTGCAAACCGAGCTACTTTTGCATCCCTCTCCTTCTACCACCTCTAGCCGCCACATCCTCCACAACCACTACCTCTGACCTGACCTCCTCCCTCTTCCACATACCCCACCACCACCTGCACCATTGGTAGGGCTCACCTAGCCTCTGGCCGAGCACATTAGGAGCTTAGAGATGAAGTTGTTGCCTTGTATTTGCCTTGTTTTGTAAATTGTTGCACCTATATTCATCACCATTCAAATCAACCTAGGCCGACCACTATATATCCAAACCCAGCACCAAATTCTTGTCTTGGCTGAGCTTATCCAACCTATAACTGATCCATATGAAGTTGAGAACAAGTGCGATGAATTTGACATCGTTTTGGGCTTTGATTTCTAGCGTTGTTCCAGTGTAATTCGTGTTGAAACTTATATAAGGTTGCATTGTTTTGTGTAAATGTTTGAACAAGTCTAATTGCTTTGGCTCTCCACTCTCAAGTCATATCCATATCATCTTTCCTTCATTGTTTTGTGTGGTATGCTTTGGTGGATATCTCCAGCTCTGACAGGTGAGTTATTCTCACCAGACAATATGTACCTATATAACTGATAAACTGACATCGCTTGAATCTGTAACTTATATCATCATGTTATATATTCTTATATTATTATCATATGATGTTCACACCTGATATTACACCTGCTATATTATATGTTACTATTATTTTATGTAATTCTATTATTTATATCAGTTATCATCACTGCAAGTTCCCTTTAGATTAGAATCACTATGAGTTGAAATGATACGTACCCGAACGGACTTTAGAATATGGGAAAATCATTATGGGTTGAAATGATAGGCCTGAGCAATTTTCATTTTATTTCATTTACTTGGGACTATGGGTTTGAAATGATAAAACCCGGATTTGCTTTGTAAACTACGGGTCGAAATGATATATTACCCGTATCACTTTACCTAGCGTAGAAAACTATATACAGACCCGTAGTTAAAATATGTTTTTCTAAAAATTTTAAAATATTTTAGAAATGTAAATATTACTATATTTTGACTTAAACTTAATAAAAAAATATTTTGTAAAGTATTATTGATTTTCTAGGAATTTATAAGTTAAATAAATTATAGAAAAGTTAGAAAATCTGAATGTAAGTTATTTTGGAAATTTTGATTTAATTATAATTAGAAATTAAATTAAATATGAAATTATGATAAATTTATGATAATTTGAATTTAAAATGAATTTAAAATGATTTTATAATATATTAATGATTTTTGAGTAAAGTTAAAAAGTGAAAGGAATGATTATTTAAGTTGAAATTTGGAAATATAACTTAAATTAGAATTTATGAATTTGATTTAAAAGTGAAATTTTAAGTTAAGTTAAATAAAATGGAATTAAGTTATATTTGAAATTTTAAACTTAAGTGTTAAGTTGAAATTTAATGTAATGAATTTAAATTTGAATGTTGAAATTTAATAGGTGAATTATTAATAAATATTGATTTTTGAAAGGAAACTTAACTTTATAAAATCATGAATTTAAGGAAATTTAAATGATGATTATAAATGTGAAAATGTATGATTTTATAAGTTAAAAATGATTTAAATAAAAATATAAGTGTTTGTGAAATTCTATTGAATATTTGAAGTTAATTAACAGCATTTTAAATGCTGTCTTTTGTTAAATTGAATTGTTTTGAATGTAACTTTCTGTAGCGTTTTCCAAATGCTGCGAAACTTGAATTTTCATTGTTTTAATAAATTTAAGTGAATAAATGAACATTGAAAAGTTTAAATTTTTTGAATTTAATATTTTAACTATTAAATGTAATAACTTCATTTTTATGATTTAAAATGAAGTAATTTGTTTTGAAATATAACTATTTTGATAGATTAAAATGATTGAAATGTGGTTTCGAAAAGATATGATATTTTGATATATTAAAATGATTGAAATATGGTTTCGAAAGGATATGATATTTTGGTATATTAAAATGATTTGAAATGTGGTTTTGAAAAGATATGATATTTTGATATATTAAAATGATTGAAATGTGGTTTCGAAAAGATATGATATTCTGATATATTAAAATGATTTGAAATGAAGTTTTAGAAAGATATGATATTTTGATATATTAAAATGATTTGAAACGAAGTTTTGAAAGATATGATATTTTGGTATTAAATGATTTGAAAAATGGAGTTTTGAAAGATATGATATTTTGATATTAAAATGATTTGAAAAGAAGTTATGAAAGATATGATATTTTGGAAATGAAGCTTTGGAAGGTTATGATATTTTAATGTATTAAAATGATTTGAACGAAGTTTTGAAAGATGATATTTTGATATTAAATTATTTGAAAAAAATTGAAGTTTTGAAAGATTTGATATTTTGATATTAAAATGATTTGAAAAGAAGTTCTTAAAGATATGATATTTTGAAAATGAAGCTTTGAAAGGTTATGATATTTTAATATATTAAAATGATTGGAATGGAAGTTTTGAAAGGATATGATAATTTAATATATTGAAATGGTTAGAAATGACTTAATATTTATTTTGATAAATATTTGAATTTGGAAGATCTGGTATGATGATGTATTGAAATGGTTTGGAAATGATTTAATCTTTATTTTTGATAAAGATTTGGATTGAAATGATATTTTATTTTGAAGTACAAAATATTGTTTTAAAGTTATAACTACGGGTTATAATAACGATTGGTTGGCAAAGAGACCGGGATTGGATATCTGGTATACTCTCTGTCGATACCGAAAACCACTTTGACAACCGTGTACGCGGTGGAGATTCTAGAATGAAGTAGGATGGTGGCAACGTTCTTGAGGTATATTACGTGAACCCAACTCCCGGCATAAGGTGGCTAAAACAGGAGCGATATCGGGCCAAGTGAGGTCATTCCTCCGATCGAACGCATTCCTTCGATACTATACTCTTACTTGTGATTGATTAGATGGCCATCCTTCGATTTTGGTTTGGAGTGTGTTCCAAGGTGGGCGTATGTGGCTGCTGCGTTACCACCAGCCCGTGTGCGTAATTGGTATATCCACCCTGGCATTGCCTTGTGTGTCGTGTCACCTAACATACCGAGCCTTTACTACGAGTTTGTTTTTCTCCCGTAGCCCGTGTGGTATCCTCTGATAGTCACCCGGTGTGGAGATGTCATGATATTGGGCGGACTGCTGGGACTATTATGTGTGAAGGGTAATATGGGTAGCCTGGAACGCTATTTAAAAGTAACTTTATTTTACTGTAGACATTATTATAATAGCGTAATATTCCTATTTAGTAAATAGTTTAACGGATTAGAGGGTGGACGGTCTCAGGCATCCTTTAAGTTACTTGTGCTTTATTACAGTTCACTTGAGTTGGTTTACATTATATAAGTATATATTGTCCTGACTTGAGTGTTTGTATTTTTATTTACGCTCGGGTCAGCCTGAGTTATTCACAGATTTGGATTCCACTTTTTGGAGATTGTAATCGCTAGAGATTATCTGCTTATCCAGTTTTATCTATTCCAGTTCTGTTGTTCTATTCAGCTTGTACTTGGTTATCATCTTGAGACTTCTGTTGTACTTTATTTCTTCTGTTTATTTTATTTAACTCTGATATATTTATAGTAGCTTCATGAACTACTTTTTTCTTTACTTCCGCTGCATTATTAAATACTCTGTGTCTATGATCTGTGATTATTATTTACTGTATATTCTGAGATTTGCCAAATTTTATTTACAACGCGGTATTTTGAGCAATTCAATTCTGGCACGAGCATCTACCTATACACTTATAATGGTTGCGAATGGTTGAAAATATCTGGTGGTTACAGATAAGTCTGTTTTCTTCAAATTCCTTCGATTTAGCATACTAAAATAAGGGATTCTAACATCAAAATAGGGAATAAATATTGATAACAAAAACTGCAATAACGGACTTGTAAATCAAAAAGAAACTCAACTTATTACAACAATTCATTGGAATATGCTAAACAGTAGGAATTGCAAACTAATCTCCATATTCTATTTAGCTCCTCTTTTATAAAGAAATATATAAGAAGGAAATTGTTGTGAAATAAGTGGTGTTAACTACGAATAAATTCCGTAATCTAAACCCTTTATTTTGTTGAAGAATCACAAAATGAACCAAAAAAGAAGGAGAAGTAAAATAGAATATAAAATTATCAAAAATTACATAAACAAAAAAAATTCCATCAAATTAATGTAAATAATTAGAATCTCAACAAAGAATTGACATTTCAAAATAAAAGGAACATTAGGGGATTTATCTATCGTAATATTGCAATCCCAAAATCCTTAAGGCATGTTCAAATTCATAGAGATACACCAAACAATTACTGAAAAATAAATGCTAAGGTCTCCATTTATAGAACAGCCTTTTTCTTGGATTTCCAAGCCTTTCAATCTCCTTTAGAATCTCTCTCTTTTGATATATACATGATAGGGAAGATGTATATGTTTTTATTAGATTCGGAACAAATGGAAAAGAAAAAAAGAAGAATAGATTGGAGAACGAAGAAGAAATAATTAGAAAAGGGAGTGAATTCTTACCTGAATTCTCTATGGAGTTTCTAAATTTAATTTGGAGAGATAACAATGGCAGATTTCCACTGTATTCCCTAAAATAATATGAATGAAAAGTGGAGAGGATAGGGTTCTATTTATAGGGGTTGAAATGCACTAAAATCATAGGATCAAATTGGAAGAGAATTGGACAAATTTGGAGCATTAGACAATGCAAAACCCTAGCCGCCACCATTAGAAGACAGTCGAACGCCTAACCGGTCGACCGCTACGGTCGACCAGTTGAGCCATATAGGCCGATCACTCTGCCTTATTTGGGTAATAATGATTCGTTTCCGTTGCGCTTTAATTTTAATTAATTTCTTACCCTATTTATTCTTATAGTTAAATAATAATCAAAATGTTTACTTAGCCCTCAAGCTAATTTTGAACTTTAAACTCTTATTAGAATTTGAATTCAAACTAAATTAGTTTAAATCTAAAACTTCAAACGCTCATAAATTCTTTGTTAGAGCTCCGTTCTCAATATATTATATATGAAAACAGATTAGAATTTTGTCGTGAACGCAATGGAATAATTTTCATTGTCAAATTCTGTTATTCAGAAAATTTACATTTTCTACCCTATCACATTTAATTCAATCTAATCCATTTATTTATGGTAAATTTTATGAGATGACACATTATCCTCCCTTAAAAAGGATTTCATCCAAGTATCTTTCAAGGGGCGAATAATGTAACGCGCAATGACACCCATGTTATACAACCAAGTTATCTACATAACCATCTACTCAACCACATTGCAATATTATTATATACCACAGACATACTAAAATGAGCTCAATCCTAGCATGGGTTTGTAATTGTGTCATGCAAATATGTATGCAAATACCCTAAACATGCGTAAAATTGCTATATGAGTGCAATTGATGGTGAAAAGTGTAGCAACTATCTCCTACTATCCAATCAAGTAACCATGTCGTAATCAAAATCCTAATTTTGGAAATAAAATGTATAATCTACGCCGAAACTGGCCTAAATTTCGATCCAGAAAAGACCTATCGAAACTTAGATCCATTCTAAGGTAAACTATTGGTAAAACAAAGAAAATAATTGAATAGAGCCATAACTAAACTTTCAGAACTTACAACAGATGGAACGAAATATAATAGCAAAGTGTACCCATTTATTTCAAATCATAAAAATGTCAAAATACAAAGTACCATCAAATCGTGTCATAAATCCATTACGACAATAGTCTAGATATCTGGGTACACATAAAAGAAAGTGAAAATGATAAATACCGCCACAAGAAAACCACCTCCATCTCTAAGCGTCATCTTCGCCATCAATGTCCTTTAAGCTATGCTGTAATAAGAAGGAAGTCACAACAAGTGTTTGATAAATGAAAACCTCAAGCCTTAACATTTCAGTACTTGTGTAGTATATTTCAAAATAAGAATATGTCTACGAACATAAAACAATTAAAACCTTTTAATACTCATTTTTAAGGAAAGAAGTAGGTCTTCAAAGTCCCATAACCCAAATCCCACGTTGTAAATAACTTGCGATGCAAGAGATAGTACCCAAGGCACTTAATACCATTTATTGAAGAATAGGCAACCTCCAGTGGTTTAATACCTTAATAAAGACAAACCTCATCATTTAATAACTATTCCAAGGAGTGCTCCTCAATGGTACTATCTAGATGGCATCACATAGAATCTCAAGTCACTTAATACTTCTTTATTTGGAAAGGCAGACCCTCAATTAGTCACTTAATACCTTATCCAAAAGTAGAGCCCTGTAGAAATACACCCTAAAGTGTTCCCTAGGCCATATAATACTTCATTTGGGAAAAAGAGGCGAGCCTTCAAACAACCACTTAATACCTCAAGACCCCGAAGCAGGCCCCTCGTAGTATGGCCCATACTCATAATGGAGTCTTACATTAGTCCAACTATTTGTAGAAACTGCTAGCCAGATTAGCTTAGCGGATTTTCCATATAGAATTTGGCTTAACCTCGCGTCATTATAAATATTTATCATAAAGATATCTCACATCAATAGGAAGTGTGCACAACTGTTGGTGACCTTACGGAGAAGGGCAGACTTCCGTCATGTAACTCTGTTGACCTCACATCCTTATAACTTAGCCTTAAATTAAATACACTACATATATATAATAATACTCATCTCATTGTTTCATAAATAAGGCCATTAAGGAATCTTCCTTATTACGCCTTAGAATAATAATTAGGCTGTATAATAATTTTTTCTTGCTTTCGCCTCACAATCAATTACATTCTTAATGGGGGAAATAAATGAGAATAAATATATAATGAACTAAGCCGTATATGCAATAATTATACGTTAATTACGCTTATAGAGATAAATAAATATTCACGCCTAACAAATTCTAAACACATGGATTTTACGCCCTAAACTAACATTAATATCAATTCCCTAACCAAATACTATTACAAATCTTTTTTCTTCAAATCCCCAAGATGTTAACAAACCAAAATAAGGGATTCTAATATCCAAAATAGGGAATAAATATTTATAACCAAAATTGCAATAACTGATTTGTAAATAAAATGGAAACTCAACTTATTACATTAACTCAATGGAATATCCTAAATAGTAGGAATTGCAATCTAAACTTCATATTCTATTCAGCTCCTCTTTTACAAAGAAATAGATAAGAAGTAAATTTGTGTGGAATAAGTAGTGTAAACTACGAATAAAATCCATCATCTAAACCCCTTATTTCATTGAAGAATCACAAGAACCAAAGATGAAGGAGAAGTGGAATAGATTATGAAATTATTAACATTACATAATCAAAACAAATTCCATTATTAATGTAAATAATTGAGAATCTCAACACAGAATTGACATTTCAAAATAAAAAGGAATTTTAGGGATTTTATCTATTGTATTATTGTAATTCCAAAATCCCTCAAGCATATTCAAGTCTATAGAGATACACCAAGCAGTTACTAAGAAAGAAATACCGAGGTTTCCACTCACATAATAGCCTTACTTCGCATTCCTTGGATTTGCAGGCCTTTTAATCTTCTCCAGAATCTCTCTCCTTTGATATATACACGATAGGGAAGACGTATATATTTTTATTAGATTCAGAACAATGGGAGAAAGAATAAAAGAGGAATAGATTGGAGGAAGAAAAAGAAATAATTGGAAAAGTGATTGAATTCTTATCTGAATTCTCTACAGAGTTTCTAAATCTAATTTGGAGAGATAACAATTGTAGAGTTTTGTTGTATTCCCAGAATAATTTGAATAAAAATTGGAGAGGATATGGTTCTATTTACAGAGTTTGAAACGCCCCAGAACTGCAGAATCAAATTGGAAGAAAAATAGACAAATCTAGAGCATTAAATAATGCAAAACCTTAGTCACCGCCATCCAGAAATGGTTGACCACCTAAACTTGACCGGTCGGCTGTAATAGTCGACCGATTAACCAATGTAGGTCAACCACTCCGTCTTATTTTGGGCAATAATGATTCTTTTCTATTGCGTTTTGATTTTAATTAATTTCCTACCTAATTCATTCTTAACGTTAAAAGTTAGTAAAAAAGTTTACTTAGACCGAAGATAATTTCGAAATTTAAAACCTAAATTTACATTCTCATTTGAATTTGAATTCAAACTAAATTAACTTAAATCTAAAAACTTCAAATGCTCATATCTTTTTCATTTGAGCTCTGGTTTTAGCATATTATACATGGAAACAGGTCAGAATTTAGCCACGAACGCAATGGAATAATTTTCGCGGTCAAATTCGAACGTTTATAATAATTTCATATTCTACGATATTGTATTTAATTAAATTTTATTTCATTTATTTATGGTTCATTTGTGGGGTATTGCAAAAATTTTACCAGAGAAAGGCTTAAGATGAGTAGTCCTTATGCTTTCCATCGGACTTTCTTTCCATTATACTTGGACCAATCTAATTCTTTTTTGCGGAGCTTCCTAGTTTCGTGCTCCGCAGTGCCTACAGTGGCATGGGATATCCGTGGCTCCATCTCAAAATCCCCCAATTGATTAGGCTCTACCATAATTTTTATGCTATGAAGGTATTTCCTCAAATGCAAAAACATCATGGACTCCAGCCAATATAAAAGTTTTCTTGTTTTTTTCGATATATTAGGAAAAAGCCCAATAAATCTGGTGCTAGTTTTTCCAATTATCTAAATTTTATGACCTTCACACACTGCCTAATCAATTCTGAATTCCAGAGTTTTGCAATACAAATTTAGTCGGAGTAGAATTTGCCGGTGGTTTCCCATCCACAATTTGTAAATTTGCATGGCTTTCCAAAAGTGTTTCAAGGGTGCCATACCAATCATCTATTGATGGCTACTACTATGCATGAATTAACTAAGGGTAAATGTTATTCCTAATGTCCTCCAAAGTCCATGATGCAAGCTCTTAACAAATCCTCCAAGATTCTGTTCATTCCTTCAGTATGTATGTCGGCCTTCAATTGGTAAGTGATGCTCAAATTTAATAAAGTTCATAAAGCTAGTTCCTAAAGCTGCTAGCAAACTCCTTCTGAAATTTACTAGTAAACTAAGGGTCCCTATCAATAACGATGCTAATCGCAACTCCTTGAAGCTGTGTTGAAGATGCTGCGGTTTCACTACTTCTCATTGAAAATTCTGCCACCTTCTCCTTAATCCTTATTCAATAAGAAATTCCATTCATATTCATATACATTTTATCATTTCCTTGAATGGTGGCATTCCTTGAGCTAAGTTTCTTATCTTTCCAAAAAATCCTAAGCTTTTAGGGTTCAAACATTTATTTACTTTAGACTAACCTAATTTCCTCATTAACTTCTAATTTTACCTATGGTTTATCGCTAGTTAAGTGTTCCCATAATTCTTTTTATTTACTTTTCTTTCCAACATATATCAAGTGGTTTAAATCCCTTTCATAAAGTCAATACGGGAATAAAACAGGGATATATCTTATACCACATTATACACTTTTTCAATAACTAAGGGAGACAATAAGCGACAACAAACCAAGTACTCCAAAATTAAATTATGCTGGAAGCTGTCATTTATTATCAATTGATACAAATGGCGTTGAAGTCCTAATACTCCTTTCTAAGTTAAGATGGGTATTTATAAAATTTCATTCCATCATTACCTACTTTTTCGATCTTTAATAAATGCGGTCCATCAATTGCCTCAATTAATATATCCAAAGCAGCTGATCATTACGGTCAAAATTGGACCATTACCTATTAATCCTTCTTTAACCCTCTCTAGGTTTCCATAGTCCATTCATCACTCAAGTTTTTTTCTTCCATCAATGCCATATCAAGTTTCCTTAATCGGTCCCATCAGATTCCTTTTACCTCTCACTAATTATAAACTTTTTTCCTGTTAAATTCATAATTAATGTCCATAAATCATAATCCGATATATATATTTTAGTCATTAAGCGTGGCCATATGGGTATATATCTAACTATTAGTTTCTATGACCAAAATACTTCTTCCATATTTCAATTTATCAAGGCTATCCTTCTAAAAAGATAATTGTCATAATTTCTTATAAACTAAGCACAAGTGATATTTTTACTTTGTTTGAAATTATAAGGAATTATTTCTTTTTTTTACATTGAAATAGACAGTGTAACCATGGAAAAGATCATCCATCTCTTACACATCTCTTTTTTTTTAGCCTATTCCTTGTTATTTCAAACAATACACTTTTATACGTATTTGGAGTTGGATAATTTATGGAAATTACATGGAAACTACTACAAAATTAAAATATGTTAATTCTTATTCTATGGACAACCTAATTTATAATCCAATTACAAGTGTAGAATACCTTTACACTTTACTAACTTCTTCAAATAGAGGTTAGGGGCTGATTTCACATTTCTAATTAAATTGGGTTGTATACTGTGTTCCTATTTATTCATATCCTATAAACCTTAGCTTATCCTACCTAAGTTGCGATCCCTATCTACATCGTAAAAATTATTCTTTATAAAATTAGAATTTTAATAATAATACAAAACAGTTTTAAATAAACTATTTTCATCAAATTCAACATCATCATTTACTACTCATTTCTTGTAAAATTAAAATTTGACAAACATGAAGTAACAAACTCAAAATTTCTATCTTTGAAAATATAAACTTAGAATCCTTTATTAAAAATTCAAAATTTCTTAGTTCCGAAGAGGAGCTAAATAATTTTTATTTCAAAAACTTTCTTCATCAAAGATTTAACCTCTAATGGTTGGACTTTCAACTCATAGAACTCAAAAATGCTTGATTTTCAAAAAAAAGAAACTATGGAAAACTTCCCTTTTCAATGACTTATTAGAAAAAGGACTTACTCCATTTGAAAATAGGATCTTTAACACAAAACATTCAAAAATCAATTATCACTTTAAAATAATAAATTAGACTTTTATTATTCCAAAGAGTTTTTTAATTACATGAATTAGCATTTCTAAAATAATGGATTTTCCTCAATTACTATTTCAAAATAACAATACATCATTCTAAAACATAGACTAATATCTATTGCCTTATTGCTCAAAATATACCATTATTTGACAAAATTCTTTTTGTAATTTTTCCCAAGACTCTTAAAATCTCTTGCAATCATTTTCTTATTCATTCCAATAATTTTCTCATTCAAAATAAATTGAAAAGTGAATATTATGCATGCATCCCTAAAACCAAACTTAGTATAAAGTGGATCCTTGTTAAAAAAACATACTTTCTACGTCCCTATTTTTGTTTTCCGCCTATTTTTTCCGTAAATTACCCCTGCGCTTCAAAGTCGAACCATGGTCTTCTTCTTCAGTTTCTTCTGATCAAATTGAAAGTCAAGCTGAGTTTTCTTCAGACAAGTGCTTGATTCTCGATTTCAATGAAAAATAGCAACTATTTGAAGACGAATCAATCTTTTTTTACAAAAATATGAACTGTTTTTTATTTTTTTATGGATTGTTGGTGTTGTTTTGATTTTTAAATTCATTAATAATAATGAAACATGATTGCAGTTTAATGTTTGAAGTTATATGCATAAATACTACAAATATTAAACTAGAATAACATTCATACAGTTTTTTCTACAAATATTTTTAATGGTTGCAGGAAAATCAGCAATTTTTAAGATTATTTGTGGACATTGGTGCAATTTTCGTAATAAATGCAAAATAGTCAGCAAATATTGGGAATATTTGCATATAAATATGCGTTTATTTAGGAATTTTCTTGTGCAATTGCTTAAAATTTAGCAAATATTCATAATATATACTTGCTATAAAATCAGCAATTATTCTCTTAAAATCGTTCGTATTCATCTTTGTATGCAGTTATTCAAAATAATTGCAGAGATGTATGCAATTATTATGTATAATTGCATGTATGCCTATAATTCTTCTGAGTAATTTGAATATATATCTAAAAAATCTATGATTATTCTCAATAATTGCAGAAGTTTGTGCAAATATTGTGAATAATAATAGAAAATAACTATTGAAAAATCTGCAATTTTTAAGAATATTTGTAGACATTGGTGCAAATATTCGGAATAATTACAGAAAAGTCAGCAAATAGTGGAAAATTTTGCATATAAATATGCATTTCTGTAGAAATTTTTCTCTGCAATTGTTAATTTCAATATATTGCATTAGAAAGATGAATTTTATCTTCATAATTAAGTATACATGAATAAAAACTGCATTTACTGCGAATACTTGCAAATATATGCATTAAAAACCGCAAGTAGTGAAAATACATGCATAAAAATCTATAAATATTCCAATATTTGCAATATTTCTGCATGTATTCTCAATATTTGCATAAAAATATGCAAATACTGAGAATACTTGCATAAAAAACTTTAAATAACGTTAATTTTTGCATAAAAATCTAATGCAAATATTATGAATACTTTTACCTTTCTATGCAAATATTATGAATAATTGCAATGGCTGCAAGTATTCTTGATAACTGCAGAAAAATCTACAAAATTTGAGAATGTTTGTTTATAATACTATGTTCAATATTTTTGCAAAAAATCTATAATAATATATGTTGGAGCTGCAATTTTTTTTAGCAAGTATTCATTATTTTTACTTTCTTATGCCATTATTATGAATACTTGCAGATATTGCTGCCATTATTCTGAATAACCGCAGAAAAATTCGCAAATATTGTGAATTTTTGCTTACAATACTGTAAATATGTACAATTTTTGCAGTAAAACATGTGATATTATATGTTAGAGTTGTAAGAGTGTTTTATCAAGTAACCAATTTTTTTACTGCAAATTTTCTATGTATTTGCAACTAAAATTGCAAATATTAAGAATATTTGCAGTTTTAGCTGTAAATATTATTAATGTTTGCAGTTTTAGCTGCAAATATTTTTAAATCGTTGTTGATATATTATAATTTTTTAATTTTGTGCATAATGAATTTGTTTTCATACAAATTATTGTTTTCTTTTTCTATTTCAATTTTTCTATTTGATTTTGATGTTCTAATTGATTATACTTTCCATTGTTTGATTTCGAATTCTTTTTGATTAATTAAATTGAGTATTTGGTTTCATTTTTCTTTTAAATCAATCTTCTAGTCACCTTGATTTTAGTATATTCACTAGATCATGCTTTGATTTTGTTTACTGATTTCATTTTCGTAGAAACGATGAAGTTTAATGGTCCGTTTTTAAAATACAGGGACCGGAAACTTATTAAAAAAACGGATGGAGGTTTTTTATATTTGCAAACTATATTAGGGATGTATGCCAAACGCACCCAACAGGGAACGCATATATACAAAATTAACTTCTTTAATTAAATGCTTTTCTAAAAATATCAAACTCTTTAATTTTCATTCAAATCCTTTTCAATTGTCAAAGATATCTTTTATAGCTTCAAATGATGGAAAAATAGAGTAGGCAAAGGTATCTGCTATCTTATTTCTAATAATCCTCCCCTATTCCCTCTATTACGTGATAATAATTCTCAATTCTAGTACTACCTAAATTCAGCTATCATTCTCCATATTTTCTTATACGCGAAACTTATCGGATACTGTTATTCTCTTATTCTTTCGATCACATGCTATTTAAGTGCCTTTCCTAATTATACACCCATTCAAAAGAAATTTAAGTAAAAGAATCACTAATTTTATAAGGTAGGAGAAATCATGCATTTCAAAAGAAAATCCCTTATTAAAAATATTTGGACAAAAACTTTTGGCTTGATAAATTTAAACTAAGAACTTTAAGAATCCAAAATACTTTTAGGTTATAACTTTCTGACTCAACTATTTAGAAATAATAAATCTCCAAATTACCTTTCTTTTAAAAAAAAAACTTTCAAATCTATAAAGTAGCAGAAATCATAAAAGTAAAAGAATCCAAAAACGAAAAACCCAAAAGTTAAAAACTTTTAATTCAACAAACTTTAAACTGAGAAGTTAACAATTGAGAACCTTCTCTCTTTTTTCAAGTTTTCAAGTAATTAAAGATCATCCACCATTTTGTTTTTAAAATATTTCACCACTTTTTTCGAAACTTTTTACACATAGTGGTATATTTCCAAAGTTGCCAAAAATCATTATCTATCAAAAATTTCCAACTTACTATACATAAGATATTCACTTAATAATCTTTTGAAAAACTCTTTAAAGACTTTCAATTAGTTTTCAAAAAGCTTTTTTATTATTTCCTTTCTCAAGGGGTAAGATATAAAAATTGGCTTTGTTTATTCTTTCCTTTGAACCCCTTAATCATCCAATCTACTTATCTTCTTATGGTGATTAATATTCACTTTCTTATGAAAGCTTGTTTCACTACTTTATATAATTAATTAAATGGTAATTAAGAAATTATTAATTAAGTTTTATTAATTAATAATTAAGTTTTATTAATTAACAATTAAGTGACAATTAATCTATAATTAAAGATTAATTAAGGGTTAATTAACCAATAATTAAGGGTTGATTTACTGGTGATTAAGAAGCACTTAATTTGTAATTATTAAGGTTTATTAATTAATGGTGAATTAATTAATAAACCTTAATAATTACAAATTAAGTACTTCTTAATTACCACTTAATCAACCCTTAATTATCAGTTAATTAACCCTTAATTAATCTTTAATTATAGATTAATTGTCACTTAATTGTTAATTAATAAAACTTAATTATTAATTAACAAAACTTAATTAAGAATTTCTTAATTACCATTTAATTAATCAATCAAACTTATTTCCATATGAATACTATGCATTATAATATCTAACTCTTACCTAGCATTCATACTTACTATTATCATAAAGTCACTTTATTCATATTAAATCAGTTATTTCCTTAACAGACGTTTCTGAAGATATTTATTTGCTTATTCAACTTTACATATTTGTGTAACGATCCCGATTTTTGAGTCAAATTTAAATTGGTAATTAATTTAATTTTTGGAATCAAATTGTGAATAAATGGGAATTTTTCCAAATTTAATAAGATATTTGTATATAAGAGATTTTAAATTGAATTGTGGGTTTGAAATTCAATTATAAGTATATTGAAAATAAATTGGACTTAAGACTCTACATTTTAAATTAGTAAAAGTTTGTTTTCTAAAATTTTAATGTATAACGATTTGGAAGTTATATTTTAAATTCAAATTTAAAAAAAAGATATTTGAAAGATTTTATTTGGATATAAATAATTTTAAGAAGTTGTTTAAAGTTAAATTTATATTTTAAAGACTTATATATAATCTATATGTGTGTTTATTTATTTAGTATAATTAGATTTCAAACTCATTTTCTTATAAAAATGTATAAATATGAAGACAGGAATAAATAGGAAAGATATAAAACATAATTTATAATAACATAAGGTTTTAAATGAAAATTTATAAATTAAGTAAATTTTAGGATTTAAACACAATTTTAATTACATATGACATTTGAAAAATAAGTAACAATATATAATAACAAGTGGAAAGAAAATAGATCGTGAGATTAACAAGTGTTAACTAATATAGACAAGTGGCAAATAATTCTTTTCTTTTTAAATTAAAACATATAAAACATGTATTAGAAATTAGAGAAACCAGGCCATTCTCTTTAAAAATTCTCAAACAAAAAGATTAAAACAAAAAAATTAAAACCTGGAAAGTAAACTGAAAACCAGAGAAAAGAATAGAATAAAAATAAAAAATTCAAGTTCTTTAAACTAGAATCAAGCCTCAAGCAAATCAGTTCAACATTAAGCAAGGATGCAAACTCAAATGTAAATCAAAAGCAATTAATAGTTTCAACCTGAACAATTCAAAACAAATGCATGATTTAACTTAATGTGCAAACAACTAGAATCAAGATCAAGCTTCAGTTCAAAGCTTGGAAGCTTTAAACAAATCTGAACTATGCAAATGTATTAATAATCAAGCAGATTTAACAACCAAACAAGTCAAAGTTCCAGATTCAAGTCAAAAGCAATTCCAGGCTCAAATTCTTCTTCGTTCTCTGCTTCTCTGTTCAAATTTCAATCCAGGTGAGCAAACTAACTTCTTAAACCCTCAAATCTGTTACATCTTAGTTTGCATGTGGTTGGTGTTTGATGTAAGTTGTGAAATATGTTTATATGTATGTGAAAGATGCTTGTATGCTTGTATATGTGACTGTGTACATAATTATGTACAGGCCTTATGTCTCTGTTCCAAATTCAAAAGGTTTTAAAAACAATTTTAAAAAAACTCAAATCCTCTTCGAATAATCAATTATAGTCTAAAAATCTTAAAGATGAAATGTGTATAAAGGTATAACGTTATTTTTAAAAATAGTGTTAGGTAAAAACATTGATTAAATTTTGGGGAAAGTATAATTTACTGTAAAAATTATTTAACTTGGGAATTTCAAGTATTTTGAATTCCAGTTCTAATTACATACTTCGATTCACATTAAAGAATGATGAATTTTTGATGATAGGATTATGATTTTTAAGTTAACAATTGTCGAGGAATTTCAAGATGAACAGAATACTTATTTTGGGCAAATCTCGATGATCGAAAAGGTTATGGTTGTCGAGCTTGAGCCTGGAGTTGGCTGAGCTGAGGGAGTTCATCAGAAAAATAAGCAGTGGATTTTTAATCCACCATGGTGGCGCATTGATTTTGATTTAGGGTTTAACGACCTTATTTGGTTGAGGTAAGACCGAAACAATGGCATGGTTGTGGGTAATCTAGAGATGATCGGTTGTGGGAGAATAGGTTTGTGGGTGTCTGGCGTAGCTTTGGGCGCGGTTGTGAGTACATTAGTGGCCGGAGGTGGCCACACAGGGAGCTTTTTGGTGATTAAGTTTGTTCTAGGTGGAGGTCGATACGTTCGATTTTTCTTGCGAAGTGGTTCGTGGGTTCTGGGTGATCGAGTTCATCGGAGGGGTCATGGTCGACTTGTCGATGATCGGGCAGTGACCGGAGGTGGTCGGAATCCTTGTGCATGTGCACCGTGTATCTGGGATATTTGGATAGTTGTGGATTTGGGGAAGAAGATGAAGTACTCGGGTTCGACACGAAGAATTCACGAAAAATACTAGGAGAAGAGAAGCATGTGGGTTACTCGAAGTTATGCTCGAGGAAATCATAGCATGGCTCGGGTCTATCATTTTAATATAAAATCAGGCTTTAAACTTTAAAAACAAATCAAGTTTTATTGAAACAAAGTTTGTTAAAACTACTTTTTTTGTAAATAATGAATGTTTATCTAAGTTTTTAAATTTGTTAAAGGTTTTCAAATAAAAATTATTTCAAATTAATTTAGTTTAAAGTGTTTAATCTATATCACTTTTATTTTAAAAATTTATTTTAAATAAACTTAATGTTATAATTAATTAAAGATGAAAATGCTTTTGTTATATAAAACATTAATTTAATTTAATCAATGCAAGTAATTAAGGTATGATTACTCAATTGAATTAGTTACTTAATGAAATTAAGGGGTAATTAATTGGTGTAATTACATTAAAGGATAATTGATTTATGTGATAAAATAATTAAAAGAAATTAATTACTTAAAGAAATTACTTAGTTAAAGGTAATGAATGATCAAAGTTGATTAATCAAGTTGTTAAAGAATAATTTAATTAAAGGGATAATTAATTTATATGAATAATTAATTAAGGTAATTAATTTGAGGATAATTAATTAATTAAAAGTTAATTAATTAATGAAAGTGATTAAGGGATGATTTATTAATTAAGGGTTAATTAATTAATGTAATTAATTAAGGGTTAATTAATTAATGTAATTAATTAAGGATAATTAATTAAAGGATAATTTAATAATTAAAGGTTAATTATTTAATGATTAAAGGTTAATTGATTTATTAATTAAGGTTGATTAATTAATAATTAAGGGTTGATTAATGTTCGTCGACGGAAATTTTATCGGTTTAGAAAACCGTCGAACGAATTTGAATTAAAAATAACCGCAAGCGCACGGTGTACGTATGTAGCACGCGGCGAATACGGGTCGATCCGTAGGGAATTGATGATTTTAAATTTCCTACTCAATCAAATTAACCAAAGTTGAAAGAGTGATTAACTAAAAAAAGAAGAAAAACGACAAAAGAAAATAGATAAAAATATGAGAGTATTAAGACAATTTAGAGGCAACTTCCACTCTCTAGATCACATAAATCAACAAAATGAAGTTATGATCTCTCTTTTCTTTGTCATTAGTTAGCTTAATTGATGTGCTTCTCATAAGTATGGTCTATTTGTGCTATTAATTAGCTCAACATAAGCCATCAAACTATAGCACACCCCTTAAACCATTTACTAACTCACATGAAAAATGATAACAAAGTTGAAAGCAAAATATATTTTAAGTATGGCCTATTAACTATTAATTAGAAATATAGACCATCAAATTTTAATCTCAACATTCACTTCATTACCATCATCATATGTAGATGAAGAGGTAATTTGTGTTAGTGATTGTTTAAGTATAGCCTATTTGGTGTCAACAATATAGGCTATCAAATTCAAAGCAAAAACAACAAGTTAACCACTTCATACATTCTCATTAAAGCACAAAAAGAGAGTATAAAACATCAAAATGTTGAAGCTACACAATTAGAGGCTTCATTACCCCTAAATTGAAGGGATTAGCCTCTCATTTGTGTCATCATATCAATACAAGTAGCATGCAACATGAAAGCAAAAGGAAAGAAAAATGAAAGCTAATGGAAAAGAGATCTATTCTATTTGCATAAAAGAAAAAGAGATCTACATTACCACATGAAAGGAAATGAACATGAAAAGGAAAAGATCATACATTAAATTGCGTAAAAAAAAAGAAATTACATGAGAATAAAAATGGCTAAGTAGCCATGAAAAAGAAAGAGAAAAGCTTTGTTTATTTTGAGCCTAAAACTAACTAACTAAGAGGAAGATGGCTACATGAAACATAAGGGGTATTTATACAAGTTAGAAACCCTAATGCATATTTTTGGGGAGTACCCAAAATGCCCTTGGAGGAAGTGTGGTGGCCAAGTTATCATTAGCTTTAATAATCCCTCACTTAAATGTACATGAAGCTTTAAATATCTTTTAGCATGTGCATTAGCCTTTAATTTGTATATTAAGGTAGTGGGTAGGTGGGGTCCTCCGTGTTCTTCACTTTGAATTATTTCCATCTTCATTCTTGTGTATCTTCTTTGTACATGCATATTCCTTCATGAAACCACTTGTAATTGTGTTTAAATTCCTACAAAATAATATAGAAATTTCTCATTAAATTTTCTCAATTTTATATATGCACAAAATTGACCATTTTGCCCCTATATGAAGATGAATATGTGACAATTTGAAAACAATTTGAATTTGGTTTAAACAAGTAAAAATACCCAATATGATCATTTATTCAATTTAAATAGATTAAATATGGTGGTAAAAATATGCATATTTACGTGCACATCAAATACCCCCAAACTTACCTTTTTATTCGTCCTCGAATAAAGTAAAACTAAGATAAATCCGTTTTCGTAGGGAGCATGATTGCATTGAGCGTATGCAATAAGCCGTTAAACCTCTGGGTGTCCCCAGTAGGACGAGTGTTGTCTCGTGAGGGTTTCAGCGGATACTACCCACAAAATCCAAATGCAAGATGAAAATATTACAAAATGCAAGATATATTTACAAAGAGATGAATGCAAATTTTTGAAAATATTTACAAATGAAGGATTTATTTTTAAATTGACACGAATAAGTTAAATATAGGTTTTGGTTATTATCTTGAAAATTTATGTCATTTACTCGTCAAAATTTCCAACAAAAATCAAGTTATCGTAACAAATAGACAATAGTTTAACTTGTTGTTTCGGTTGATAAGAAAGTGTAATTATAAAATGGATCCTTAGTTGATTATCAAAGTTTATCAAAGTGGTATTTTCGTTTCTTTTCAATAACAAATCAAATCAAATAAGTAAAAATAGTGCTAGGATTTCAATTGCTTGCTCTCTCATTATTTGCAAGAAAAATTACACACCTAGCTCAAGTAAACTGAGGCCAGATATACCACCCATGCACTGCCTTTCGGGCTTATGTGAGGGGAGTACAGAGCATGGCGAGTGCACACACTTTCGCACATACGCCTATCGACCGTAGGTGGTTTTTATTATGTTTTTTTACATGTGTTCCATACATGCATAATCGTGAGGACTTTTAAATGAGTATGAAAGCACATAATCAAAGATTCCAAGTAATTCACCCATGCATAACCGTGAGGACTTTTAAATGAGAGTGAATACTTGGATGTTATTATTATTTTTTATTTTTTTGTTTTTTTTAAGAGAGAGAGAGAGTTTTGCAAAATCATCTTAGCACCATTTAACTAAGAAGACAAAAAAAATGTTGTATCCTTTACTTTCAATCAACCACTTTTTAAAACAAAGATTTTCAATTAGGATATACTTCATAATTAACGCGTATTAATCTTCCTATATACTAGTTAAACCATTATTATTTGTAATCAAATTTCATTTTTATTTTTGTTTAGACAAATAAATTTCCAAAAATTTCAATTTGATAAACCAAAGCCATATATTTATCTTATAGTGTTTCTTTTAAAAATAAATCAAAAGAAAATTTGTTTTTGGGATTTTATTTTGTTTTTGTGATTTTAAAGTAAAAATAAACCATGAAAAAAATATGAAGACGAGTCTCCCCCCACACTTGATTTTGAATGTGTCCCCACAGTCAACCCAAGTGAAAGGGATGTTTATTATTATTTACATAAAAACGAACGGTATTTACACGAGACCAGAAAGTATATCGTCAAAAAGTAAATGAAACGGTCTTCCAAAAACCGATTCATTTGTCTCGTCAAGTGTGCAAGACAAAGCTTAAGCTCGAAAAACCAAATCGTAGAAGATTTTGAAGTTGATCGTGGAATTGGAAAAACGAAAGTCGTTTTATTAAAAATTAAACAAGTTGTTTTGTTTTCAATGATTTTTGGGGTTGATAAAACAATTGATTTAAATTCACATTTATTTTCACCAAATTGAAATTGAAGTTTATCATTGAAAACTTCTTCCAAGTTATCGATTTCAAAGTCAAAATGGCGATCGAAATCTTCCCCATCAGAATTTAATGACTCATTTTCGAAAAGTCCATAAAACTCGTGTTCGTTAAAGTCATCTTCCTTCGTTGGATTATCAACAACTTCATCGCATGTATCCATTTCAAAATCCAAAATTGTTGTATTAAAATTTTCAGAAAAAGGAAGATCGAAATTTAAATCGAGTTTCTCACCCTCAAAAGAATTGAAACCAACTCAATTACCGTCTTTTCAACAACTTCGTTAAGATTGTAGTTTTCAATTTCAAAAGTTGTTATTTGAAAATCGGCAATTTGGATAAAAGGTGGATTGTCACTTGACTCATCACACGTTGAGATTTGATTTTGTTATTCATGTTGTTTCATATAAGTTTCAAACAACAAATCCGTGCGATCATCGTAAATTTCGTTCATTTGTTCAACAAAATCCAATTTATAGTTATTAAATTGAGAATTTTCGATTTGGATTTGTTGAGAACAAATATTTTCACTCGTAACATGGTTAAAATTATTCCCATTGCCAAATTCGTTTGAAAAGTTTTTCCCATTTTCATGTTGAGTTTGGAATTCATTTTGGAGTTCGAAATTAAATTGGCATGGGTTATAATCGTAATCGTTTGAATTTTGAATTGAATTCAAATTTTGAAATCCTTGACTCGAGTTATTACACAAATCAGAATTACATAAATCATTTATCTCTTGATTTGTCATGTAGAAAGTTCGAGTAAAGATGAAATCATTTCAATGCTATTTTCAAGAGTTGAACGTTGGTCATCGTTTTGAAAATTTTGTTGTTCGAAATTTGAATTATTTACAAAATAGTCATTGTTAAAATATCCATACGAATTTGGACTGAAATCATATGGATTATATTGATTTTCATAACTACTGTAAAATTCAAGTGGATATGGATATTCAGACATTTTCAAGAATTTCTTTTTTGTTTTTTCTATAAACGAAAAATATTTACAAAGAAAATTTATTTTTGAAAAGGGAAATTGATTTTTGTTTTGTTTTTATTTTTCAATTTTTTTTTTGGTTTTTCTAGAAAAAAAATTTTAGATTTTTTTTTGAAATTTCAAAGAAAAGGTTTTAAAAATTTCAAAGGAAAAGGAATATTTACAATTTTTTTAGTTTTGAATTTTGATTTTTTTTTTAAATATGCATGAACTAATGCAACTAAATGAATGCCAGGGTTAATTACAAATGATTTATAACCCAAAATTGTATACTCACACGTTGTCTTAGATAAACAAGATAGTTCTCAGCCAGGTAACGGGCAGGATTTATCGGTGCACCACGAATCACCATAGCAATGCAGCCGAAGGTTTAAGTACCTTCAGAGGAACAATTCAGTATAATATTTACGAATCACCGTAATATTTATAACTGATTATTGCTCTGCCGTAGCCTAGACACCAAGAAATTAAATTGTTCAAAGAAGACAACTTGTCAATATACAATTAAGTGTTATTGATTTCTAACCGTTATTATTAATCAAAATCTAGGATGAAATGCAAAGCAGAAATCAAACGTGTATTAACAATGCAACTACAAATGGATTTTTGTTTTTGTTTTTGAATTGTTTTTTGAATGAAAATTCAAACAACCAACGATGCAAGACAAAAACAATAGATATATATACAATGCAAGGCAAATAAAAAGAAAATTATAAATAAGCTAGCAGTTTTTTTTTCTTGGGCAAGCGAAGCGAAGCAATTATTTTTGGCAAGCGTTCTTCTCCTTCTGCTTTGGCAACCTGAAATACAAAAACAAGATATACATGCAACAAATTTTTTTTTTGAAAGGAAACTTAAAAGTAGGGTTTTACTTAATTTTTTTTTTAATATATCAAAGGAGAGACTAAAACTAAGGAAGAAAGGAAAAAAAAGTCAAAAAAAATGAAAGAAAGTAACAAAAACAAAAGAAAAGAAAGAAACTTATTTGTTGTTTTAATGTAAGAAACTAAAACAAGTGTACCAAAAATCAATTCACAAAACCATCATAAACTAAAGCAAATATTTCTGTTTTGTTTTGTTTTGGCGTTTTTTTTTCAATGATAGGATAACACAAATCAATAAAGAAAAAAAATAAAAAAATTAAGAGCTTAACCAAGATTAAACTGGTCCATAAGCCCAATTTCCCATTTCCCTTTTACTCGTATACTAATCCCCTTTCTCAATCTTACTTTCACTTCACTGTTCTAAAAAAGAAATTTCAACTTTACTTCACAAATTCACAAATTGGATTTAAAAAAATTGAAAAGGAACTCGAGTTGAGGAGGCAATTTCGAGGAGGTTGCTGAAGTGTTGATTGGCTGTTTGAAATCGCGAGTGATAGTTTCGAGGGTGGTTCAGAGGTCGAGGCTGTGGGATCGATGTTGGAGATGGTTCGTATTCGTAGGAGGGGGGTGTTCGATTTTGTTGTCCTTGGCTTGGCGATGGGGGATCTCGAAGTGGTCACGATTACGAGTTGTTCGATGTAGCTGCTGGAGAGCTTGTGCGTGCCGTGGATGGTGTGTCGATTGTTGGAGGCTGTTGTTGGTTGTAGATGTGGCAGTGGTCTCAATGGTGGTTGATGATGGGTTCCAGGAGATTCGTGGTTGTTTAGGTGTGCACAGTCAAGTGCAAGCAAGTGGGAATGTTGTTCGATTGGATTTGGAGCTGCACTTGCTTTGTGGCTGTGGTGTTATGGTAAGATCAGGCGAAGGCTGTTGTGAATGCAGTGGTGGGTGATTTGAGGGAGAAGGCAAAGATTTTTATTTTTTGGAGATAGCAAAGAGGGGCTGTGTTTGATGACAGTATGACAGAGGGAGGAGCAGTTGGTTAATGAAGTGGAAATATGCAGGAAGTTTTGGGGTATGGGAAATTTAAGCAAGTAGTAGATGTTGCTGTCTGGATGCGAATGTAGATGGTTGTAGAAGGTTGTAGTAGAGGAGTTCGTTGTATTGCTGCTGGAAGGGGGAATTTGGGTGGTATGAAGGTGTATGATGTTTGGATGACAGGTGATGTTTGCAGCAGTGAATGATGCAGCTTGAAGTTGTTGCAGGGGGTAGTTTGATGGTTGTAAGGGATGTAGGAATGGATGTTTCAGAGAGTAATGATGTAGCGACCCGACTTCTTAATTCCAGGAAATCGCATCATAGTGAAGAAAGAAAGGGATAGAAGAAGAAAAGAAAGAGAAAGAAGAAACACAACAACACCAGAGAAATCACAGCGGAACGAATGAAAATATAATATATCACATAAAATAATACATAGTATCTTAATACATCAGAGTACACAACTTACACAACACATATTAGACAGTTATAAACATCTGTCTAATTCATACAACTCAAGTATACAAGATACAGACACAACATACACAGCGGAAACATAATATATGACTACACGTCGAAGCCTCCTGCTCCATATCTCCTCCAGAATTCGTCAAGCTAATCTGATCCACTTGACTACTCATACATAATATGAGTACCCAAGAGTTTAATAAAACAGAAAATAAACACTCGGGTCAGACAGGGGTCTGGTGTGAGTAAACGGGTTAAAATTGCTTAACTTTAGAAAAACCTTTGAAAAGAAAACGTATCACGTAAGACTTCCCACACATAAACATGGAAAAGTTTTTACCTTATGCTAACCAAAACATTTGATAGGAAATCCAGTGATATTATAATAGTGTCTAGGGTTTTCAAGTAAATAAGAAATAGCCAAAATTGTTACATTAATTAATTCCAGCTACTAGCCACAAAAGTGGGTAATACAATCAAAACCGTAGGGTCTCGTAGGGAAAATGGGTTTCCATCAATGGCAGGGCTACTGGGGTACTGCCAGTCACAGTACGTGGCCAAGATCACCGTACCGAGGAGTACTCCCACTCCCCTGCAACACAAGGCCGGGACCATTCTTTACTGAACAGTCCCAAACAAAACAACCCCAACGGTTGTCCGGAATTCAACCGCCCCACACAGCCGAATAAAAGGGACTTCTAGACAGGAGTAAATCTTGCACTCCAATGGGAGCTACCCACGAAGCCTTGCTGCACCTCCCCTGTTTTAGCCATTCCCGGTTGATGAGGCTTGAGGCTGCGATTACCTTTATATAACACATTTATCTTAGAATGCTCATCGTCCACCTGACGATGTGCTGAAAGCATTCAATCCATACAAGTTCGTTCCGGGTTCGAAAGAAACCGAAGGCACTATCTCGTTGCACTCATTTTGGAATCACCCTCAGAGTCAACGACCATATCCCTTGCACTCTAAATCACAATCTCGAACCTATAAGCACTATTCCATCAACTCATTACGGAATCAGCCACAGAGTTATACCGACGTATAGCCCTTACACCTCGAGTCTTCACTTGCTCCACTTGGATTTACGACCTAACGTTTAATTGGAATCGATGTGGTTTTTGGATATCCAAATATGGAAACCTGATCCTGGTCTCACCGAAACCAAACGCCATTTTAATGTCCAAGTTGTACTTAAGGAATTTAAATAGTTTAACTTATTCAGGATGATAGAAATAGATGGATGAATAACATTATCACAATAGATAATTCATATCAACATTCATCTCATAAAGCAGCATATCATATATCTCATAGACGTCCAAATCATCCAGTATCAACCAAACACCCAATATCAATCATCCAATATCATTCAACATCCAATATCAATCACTCAATATCAACCATTCAATATTAATCAATCACTCATAGTAGAATTGATTAACTCTTAATTAATTTAATTAATTTTAATTAAATTAAATACTATCCTTTAATCACTTGGATTATTCTAACTCCTGCTTCATTGATTTATTACAAATCAAATTCATTGATCATCTCCTAATGATCTTCCTAATTAATCTTCTTCGATTAATTATCCTTTAATTACATTCAAGTAATTATCCTTAACCATATTTAGTAATTAACCTTTAATTACTATCATTAATTACAATAATTATTGATTCTTTATTAATTAATTAACTATAATTAATTACATTAATCCTTAATTAATTACAATTAATTAATCCTATTTAAATTAATTACTTCATTAATTATATTAATTAATGATCTTCATTAATTAATAATCCTTTAATTACTTAAAAAATTAACTTTTAATTAATCATCTCATTAATCATAAACCATAATTAACAATTTGTAATTACTTATCTTAATTAATTAACTTCTTAATTAATTATATTAACCTTTTGATTAATTACTTTAATTAATAAATCTTAATTACTTCATTAAGTAATTATTAAACAATTAAATTAATAAATAAATCCTTAATTAATTACTTTATTAGTTGATTACAATTTTAATTAATTACACTTAGTAATTAACCCTTATTTAATCTCATTCATTCATTAATTAATCACATTAATTAATTAACTTAAATAAATTAAGTAATTACCTCCTAATTACTTCATTAATAACTCTTAATCAATTTCTTAACAAATTACTTAACAAATAATTAATTCCATCATTAAATAAATCTTAACTAATTAATTACTCCATAATTAATTAACTTTAAAACAATTATATTAATCAATTCTTTGATTGATAATATTAAGTGATTCCATTTATCACTTCAATTAATTACTCCATGAGTAACTTCTCTAATTACTTCCATAAGTAATTACCATTCTAATTACATTCAAAAATTTAACCGTTGATTACTTCATTAAGTAATCACACTTAATTAATTCCTAATTAAGTGATTATTTTAAAATTAAATAAACAGTTATCTAATTATTTAAAAATTAATTAAACAATTAATTAATTAACATTTTTTTTAAAAATCCTTAATAAAGAGAACATTTTACCATATCAATTCATTACTTAATTACAAATCATATTAAATCAAGTATTCTCAAGATAATAACAAAGATAACTTAACCCTATTTATCTTTATAATTAAGTTATTTGAATTAATCAAATTTTTAATAACTTAAAATCAAATTATTCTTCTCGAATTCCAAAATCATAATAATAACCTTATTTGGAAATAAATCAATTTTCAAATTTAATACATTATAAATTATCTAATTTCAACTTATTAATTTTCAATATAAATTTGAAACTTGTTATTAAAAACATTACTTAACACTTACTTAAACTTTGATTTAATAATTAAATTCAAACACTCCTCTTAAATTAAAATTCAAACTTTAATTAAGTAAAATTACTTCAAAGAAATCATCTCGATCGTTTTAAATTTGAAAGTATATTCAATTTACATTTTAAAGTTTGATTTACTTAATTTCAAACGACAAGTTTTAACTTGTTTTCTTTTATAAAACTCGAACTTGGTTTCGTTTATTCAAACTATAAGTAATTTGCAACCTATCATTATACAGAACCTAACTAAAAAGCATCACCCTCAACACCCGAGGTAAACGCCTAAACACACCGTGCTTGCCTCGAGAAAAAAATAAACAGACCCGAATATTCTCCTCAGTAAACCATGATACCCACGAGCAACAACAACATCATTCTTGCTTCGAGAAAATATGCGAAAACATGAAATCCAACCCGAGATAAATGCCTTCTTCTCCAATTCAAAAATTCCCAGTTCCTCCTTCCAGTGTACTTTGACGTGCACGGTGCACGTTGCACCACCCACCAAGCAACTCCGGCCATCAAGCCGAACGCCGACCAACCACGCTTGAGCTCGGCAATCTTTCCCACAACCTAGATCGAACGATAAACACCCGAATCAAATTTCGACCTATGCTTGAAATTTCAAAAAGCACGAACCACCCAAAACCCTTCGCCGTTGACGAACTCACCACCATCATCTCCAGAAACTCCTCCAGAGCATCACTACAACACCACGCCACCCTCCATTAACTCGCGATCTACCCCGGTCCACTACCATTGCCGCAAACTCCACGACAGTCAAACCGAACATAAATACAATCTTAAACCCTAGAACCCCCAATTCCAACCTCCACGTCGCACTAAAATTCATGCAACTATTTTTCCCTTGATCGCCTATCTACCTTCCTCCTCCAGACCCAAATCCAAGGCCAAATAACTCTTTGTTCGCCGGAATTTGGTGAAAGTACCAATTCCATTCACCATTGAAAATCACAATGACCACTGACCTAAAAATTATGTTTTCATCATCTAAATTCATGATTTCACATTACTTATCATATTATGAAATCCAAATTCAAAATCCTCAATATTTGTTTTTAACCCAATTTGAACTTCCAATGCAATTTCCACAAATCTGAATCAATTTCTAACAATAAAATTCTGAAATTATTTTTGTAGTCATTATCATGTCTTAGCAAACAACTTTCATTTATATATCACAGGTTAATATGGATTTAATCTGGAGATTTTTGAAATTTTTATAGCAAAACCAAAATAGTTACTAACAGAGAATAGATATTCAATATATATACATGCATACTCAAACCTGCTCAACAGCATATATATTCATTCAGATAAATTCCAAACAGAAGAACTTTAATTCAACCAATATTATCAAATGCATTGTATTCAAATCAAGATTCAAAGTGTTTTAAGATAGTTTACTCACCTTATTCTTTGCAGTAAACAGAGCAGGTTTATTATTTTTTTCTTTTCCAGGCTTTGCTGTTGAAGTTAATTCCTTTGCATGCCTTTGATTTTGATGTTGTAATAGAATGCATGCTTCCAATTTGATGTTTAAAAGATTGAATCTTGCTGATAAACTCCATTTGAATTGCAGTTGATTTTATGTTGCAGCTTTAATTTTTTTTGCAGATTTAAGTTACAGGTTTGAGAAACTTTCTGGTTTTGAAGTTGCAGGTTTTATCTTTACTTTTGGTTTTAATTTCAGATTGGAGAAAGTGGTTTATTGTTTTGCCATTAAAAAATTTGAAAGAAAGATAAACAAAGGAAAAAAAAATGAAAGAAAGTTATGTTTATATAAAAATAAAATAAAATGAAGACACTTGTTCTTAAAGATTAACACTTGTCATTTATATCCTAATTTACTTACATTTGTCATTTAATTTACTTAATTACTTTACATGTGTTAAAGACCTTTGCAAAATTGCTTTTAAAACCTTATAAAAATAATATTTATATCTTATATCTATGTAATATGAATATTTGTATTTTTAATGTTAATAAACTTTTGAATTTAGATAAATATACAAGTGTTAAAGATATTTTATAAACATTGGTTTTATACATACCTTATGTTTTTAAAACAAATAAATGCATGATATATGTATTTTTAAAACATTTATGTATATACTTACAACCATTTTAAATTCAAACTTTTAAGAGAAACAAAACAAAGCTTTAAATTTTAATTTCATACATATTCAAATTATTAATAGATTTGAATTCAATTTAAAAACAACTCAAATTATAACATATACATACATATATATTACAATTTGAAAAATTTAACTTCATTTAAAGCAAATGATAATTCTATCCATAATATATATCAAATGTATATATTATAAATAGAATAAAATTTATTAGCTTTTGAAAAACAATTCTAACCAATTTTTTTTTAAATTGTTAAAAGATATTGATTACACTTACTAGATTAAATACTTGTTATTCTTAAAAAGATTAATTTCACCAATTTAAATTAAAATTACAAAGAAAATCATCAAATCAATTAAATTATTATTGCAAATTATTAAATCGATATTGCCCAAAATTCCAAGTCGTTACAATCCTCCCCCCTTAAAAGAATTTCGTCCCCGAAATTTAAAAGCAAAGTTAATTTAATAACCCAGCAAAGATTTTAATTCAATTAGAGCACTCCTAACAATCAGTTACTAACAACCAAAGCAATCAATCACACAAACAAACTTAACTAATTATCTTGACATAAATCAGAATAAAACTCTAATACTATCTCGAGTTTCCCAAGTATAAATCATCCGGAGACTCGCTCTACAAAAGCCAACAAACTAACTACACAACCAAAATCCAGAGCTCCACTCATCTCTAGATCCACCAATCTGAACAAAATATCAGATTATTGTCAAATCCAGCTCAACATCCAACTCCGATTGAACTACAAATTCAACAAACAACAATGAATCATACACGTACTCCCTCAGAGATGCGTGAAATATAATGAACACCAGCTATCCAAACTGGCAATTCAATCACATAGATAACAAATCTTACCTTATCAGAATACAAATAAGAAATCTCAAATGCCATAGCATTAACCAACCAATTCTTACTCAATTTCTGCTCTCTTAACCAGAGAAATCCAACAATAATGAAGTCTCCAACTTCGAATTCCAAAACTCCTTATCTCCATCTGTATATCTCAACAGACAATCCTGGGCTGCCAATCTCTTCCTGATCAACTTAACCTATGCTGATACTTCCAGAAACAACTAGACCAAAGCAAACTAGCTTCTGGATCCTATTCAACAGAAAAGTCTTCTAAAATCCGTCGGAATCCAGAACACAACTCTACTACTCAAGAAATAGCAAACAGAACTTGCTTCCTTTCTTGTACAGTTGCTACCTTGCTTCCGCTGCACAACTCTGATTCGGAAATAGATGAGAATACTGTTAATGAACACAAATACAAACTTATCCACTAAATTCGGAAACTTTATTCATCAAATCCATAAAAATCTGAGTAACTCATCTGACTCAGTCACACAACCTTACAGTAGAATCCAACTCAATAGTTAGATCTAACCAAATCCAAATTCCAAAAATAATTTCTTCAGCTGTTACACCAATTTTTCCTTCTCCAAGAACCATCCTACTACCAGGCTAGCCACCAAACTTCATCTGGAACCAAACAATATGGAACTCAACTCCAGATGCAGACAACCTCTGATTACATCAGTAGCTTCTACTTCCATATGAGAATCCTTAGTCTCAAACAAATGAGTGCTCAAGAAAATTCCAAACCAATCGCAAGTCACCTTTGCGATCCAACCTAGTTTGAATTCCAAAGAAACTGTCCTCTCTTTACCAATTAGAACAGCTTTAAACTTTTCCAAACAAGGTTAACTCTTCAAGATAACTTCCACCAACTGCCCGGACTGCTAAAAGAAGAACCACAAGATTCCTGAATCATCCGAGAAACAACCAACACTGCTGCTTCCAACTCTCCCTCGATGATACTGCAAAGGCAAAAGACCTTCTCGTCAGCACACCGATCACTTTGAGCTGAACTGCTACCACAGCTATCCAAGACTTCCAATCCAAAGGCTCCTCGAACCCCAAAACCATCAACAAACCACACAACAGAACCTTCGAGATGGAAAACAACCCAAAAGAAACTCGGGCTCCAAACCAATCATCAACACCTCACTCTCCTTAAAGAAATGACAAATGAGACCATGTCGAAACAAAGCAACTAATAGACCTTAGTCTCATACTCCAGAACAGCCAACTTCCATACTGAAGATCCAGATAACTTCTACACAAACGAATCTTCCCTGATCAGGTAAAGACTGCTGCCAAACCACCTCTAAAACTGCTTCAAGAGAAAACTTCTCCAGAAAATATCCAAGGAAACTGCATCTCATCACGCAGTTATCAAGATATCATCACTTACTTCTGCACTTCCATCAAATCCAAACTCAAGAATAATTCGCTTACCCGAGCGAAATCCAAACTTATACTTCAAGGATAGACTCCGAATCTTTAAAAGATTTCCTTCGGATATCAAAGAAATCCTTACTCCAAACTACAAAACTTACTCGAGACGGTATTAGGTCTACAGTCTTGACCAATATACTTCCAACCTCAAACATATGGACCTTATCCATTAGTGGTAGTCGTGTTACACACAAACACCACTACTCCGTCTACCTCTAAAACTTATGTTGGAAAATCCGAACAGATAACCCAACAGATCAGGTAGATATATATATATATATATATATATATAATTATATATAAAAATTACAAGTACGCTCTCTCAAGAAAGACACCACTCTAGAGCTTAGGTATTCGCTCAACCTAACGCTCCCTAAAGAAAGACACACTTCAGAGCTTAGGTACTCGCTTTGCCTAATGCTCTGATACCAACTGTAGCGACCCGACTTCCTAACTCCAGGAAATCGCATCACTAGTGAAGAAAGAAAGGGATAGAAGAAGAAAAGAAAGAGAAAGAAGAAGCACAACAACACCAGAGAAATCACAGCGGAACGAATGAAAATATAATATATCACACAAAATAATACATAGTATCTTAATACATCAGAGTACACAACTTACACAACACATATTAGACAGTTATAAACATCTGTCTAATTCATACAACTTAAGTATACAAGATACAGACACAACATACACAGCGGAAACATAATATATAACTACACGTCGAAGCCTCCTGCTCCATATCTCCTCCAGAATTCGTCAAGCTAACCTGATCCACTTGACTACTCATACACAATATGAGTACCCAAGAGTTTAATAAAACAGAAAATAAACACTCGGGTCAGACAAGGGTCTGGTGTGAGTAAACGGGTTAAAATTGCTTAACTTTAGAAAAACCTTAGAAAAGAAAAGGTATCACGTAAGACTTCCCACACATAAACATGGAAAAGTTTTTACCTTACGCTAACCAAAACATTTGATAGGAAATCCAGTGATATTATAATAGTGTCTAGGGTTTTCAAGTAAATAAGAAATAGCCGAAATTGTTACATTATTAAATTCCAGCTACTAGCCACAAAAGTGGGTAATACAATCAAAACCGTAGGGTCTCGTAGGGAAAATGGGTTTCCATCAATGGCAGGGCTACTGGGGTACCTCCAGTCACAGTTCGTGGCCTAGATCACCATACCGAGGAGTACTCCCACTCCCCTGCAACACAAGGCCGGGACCATTCTTTACTGAACAGTCCCAAACAAGACAACCCCGGCGGTTGTCTGGAATTCAACCGCCCCACACAGCCGAATAAAAGGGACTTCTAGACAGGAGTAAATCTTGCTCTCCAGTGGGAGCTACCCACGAAGCCTTGCTGCACCTCCCCTGTTTTAGCCATTCCCGGTTGATGAGGCTTGAGGCTACGATTACCTTTATATAACACATTTATCTTAGAATGCTCATCGTCCACCTGACGATGGGCTGAAAGCATTCAATCCATACAAGTTCGTTCCAGGTTCGAACGAAACCGAAGGCACTATCTCGTTGCACTCATTTTGGAATCACCCTCAGAGTCAACGACCATATCCCTTGCACTCTAAATCACAATCTCGAACCTATAAGCACTATTCCGTCAACTCATTACGGAATCACCCACAGAGTTATACTGACGTATAGCCCTTACACCTCGAGCCTTCACTTGCTCCACTTGGATTTACGACCTAACATTTAATTGGAATCGATGTGGTTTTCGGATATCCAAATATGGAAACCCGATCCCGGTCTCACCGAAACCAAACGCCATTTTAATGTCCAAGTTGTACTTAAGGAATTTAAACAGTTTAACTTATTCAGGATGATATAAACAGACGGATGAATAACATTATCACAATAGATAATTCATAACAACATTCATCTCATAAAGCAGCATATCACATATCTCATAGACATCCAAATCATCCAGTATCAACCAAACACCCAATATCAATCATCCAATATCATTCAACATCCAATATCAATCACTTAATATCAACCATTCAATATTAATCAATCACTCATAGCAGAATTGATTAACTCTTAATTTTAATTAATTTCTAATTAAATTAAATACTATCCTTTAATCACTTGGATTATTCTAACTCCTGCTTCATTGATTTATTACAAATCAAATTCATTGATCATCTCCTAATGATCTTCCTAATTAATATTCTTCGATTAATTATCCTTTAATTACATTCAAGTAATTATCCTTAACCATATTTAGTAATTAACCTTTAATTACTATCATTAATTACAATAATTAATGATTCTTTATTAATTAATTAACTATAATTAATTACATTAATCCTTAATTAATTACAATTAATTAATCCTATTTAAATTAATTACTTCATTAATTATATTAATTAATGATCTTCATTAATTAATAATCCTTTAATTAATTAAACAATTAACTTGTAATTAATCATCTCATTAATCATAAACAATAATTAACAATTTGTAATTACTTATCTTAATTAATTAACTTCTTAATTAATAATATTAACCTTTTGATTAATTACTTTAATTAATAAATCTTAATTACTTCATTAAGTAATAATTAAACAATTAAATTAATAAATAAATCCTTAATTAATTACTTTATTAGTTAATTACAATTTTAATTAATTACACTTAGTAATTAACCCTTATTTAATCTCATTCATTCATTAATTAATCACATTAATTAATTAACTTAAATAAATTAAGTAATTACCTCCTAATTACTTCATTAATAACTCTTAATCAATTTCTTAACAAATTACTTAACAAATAATTAATTCCATCATTAAATAAATCTTAACTAATTAATTACTCCATAATTAATTAACTTTAAAACAATTATATTAATCAATTCTTTGATTGATAATATTAAGTGATTCCATTAATTACTTCAATTAATTACTCCATGAGTAACTTCTCTAATTACTTCCATAAGTAATTACCATTCTAATTACATTCAAAAATTTAACCATTGATTACTTCATTAAGTAATCACACTTAATTAATTCCTAATTAAGTGATTATTTTAAAATTAAATAAACAGTTATCTAATTATTTAAAAATTAATTAAACAATTAATTAATTAACATTTTTTTTTAAAAATCCTTAATAAAGAGAACATTTACCATATTAATTCATTACTTAATTACAAATCATATTAAATCAAGTATTCTCAAGATAATAACAAAGATAACTTAACCCTATTTATCTTTATAATTAAGTTATTTGAATTAATCAAATTTTTAATAACTTAAAATCAAATTATTCTTCTTGAATTCCAAAATCATAATAATAACCTTATTTGGAAATAAATCAATTTTCAAATTTAATACATTTTAAATTATCTAATTTAAACTTATTAATTTTCAATATAAATTTGAAACTTGTTATTAAAAACATTACTTAACACTTACTTGAACTTTGATTTAATAATTAAATTCAAACACTCCTCTTAAATTAAAATTCAAACTTTAATTAAGTAAAATTACTTCAAAGAAATCATCTCGATCGTTCTAAATTTGAAAGTATATTCAATTTACATTTTAAAGTTTGATTTACTTAATTTCAAACGACAAGTTTTAACTTGTTTTCTTTTATAAAACTCGAACTTGGTTTCGTTTATTCAAACTATAAGTAGTTTGCAACTTATCATTATACAGAACCTAACTAAAAAGCATCACCCTCAACACCCGAGGTAAACGCCTAAACACCCTGTGCTTGCCTCGAAAAAAAATTAAACAGACTCGAGTATTCTCCTCAGTAAACCATGCTACCCACGAGCAACAACAACGTCATTCTTGCTTCGAGAAAATACGCGAAAACATGAAATCCAACCCGAGATAAACGCCTTCTTCTCCAATTCAAAAATTCCCAGTTCCTCCTTCCAGTGTACTTTGACGTGCATGGTGCACGTTGCACCACCCACCAAGCAACTCCGGCCATCAAGCCGAACGTCGACCAACCACGCATGAGCTCGGTAATCTTCCCCACAACCCAGATCGAACGATAAACACCCGAATCAAATTTCGACCTACGCTTGAAATTTCAGAAAGCACGAACCACCTAAAACCCTTAGCCGTTGACGAAGTCACCACCATCATCTCCAGAAACTCCTCCAGAGCATCACTACAACACCACGCCACCCTCCGTCAACTCGCGATCAACCCTGGTCCACTACCATTGCCGTAAACTCCACGACAGTCAAACCGAATACAAATACAATCTTAAACCCTAGAACCCCCAATTCCAACCTCCACGTCGCACTAAAATTCATGCAACTATTTTTCCCTTGATCGCCTATCTACCTTCCTCCTCGAGACCCAAATCCAAGGCCAAATAACTCATCGTTCGCCGGAATTTGGTGAAAGTACCAATTCCATTCACCACTGAAAATCACAATGACTACTGACCTAAAAATTATGTTTTCATCATCTAAATTCATGATTTCACATTACTTATCATATTATGAAATCCAAATTCAAAATCCTCAATATTTGTTTTTAACCCAATTTGAACTTCCACTGTAATTTCCACAAATCTGAATCAATTTCTAACAATAAAATTCTGAAATTATTTTTGTAGTCATTATCATGTCTTAGCAAACAACTTTCATTTATATATCACAGGTTAATATGGATTTAATCTGCAGATTTTTGAAATTTTTATAGCAAAACCAAAATAGTTACTAATAGAGAACAGATATTCAATATATATACATGCATACTCAAACCTGCTCAACAGCATATATATTCATTCAGATAAATTCCAAACAAAAGAACTTTAATTCAACCAATATTATCAAATGCATTGTATTCAAATCAAGATTCAAAGTGTTTTAAGATAGTTTACTCACCTTATTCTTTGCAGTAAACAGAGCAGGTTTATTATTTTTTTCTTTTCCAGGCTTTGCTGTTGAAGTTAATTCCTTTGCATGCCTTTGATTTTGATGTTGTAATAGAATGCATGCTTCCAATTTGATGTTTAAAAGATTGAATCTTGCTGATGAACTCCATTTGAATTGCATATGATTTTATGTTGCAGCTTTAATTTTTTTTGCAGATTTAAGTTACAGGTTTGAAAAACTTTCTGGTTTTGAAGTTGCAGGTTTTATCTTTACTTTTGGTTTTAATTTCAGATTTGAGAAAGTGGTTTATTGTTTTTCCATTAAAACATTTGAAAGAAAGATAAACAAAGGAAAAAAAATGAAAGAAAGTTATGTTTATATAAAAATAAAATAAAATGAAGACACTTGTTCTTAAAGATTAACACTTGTCATTTATATCCTAATTTACTTACATTTGTCATTTAATTTACTTAATTACTTTACATGTGTTAAAGACCTTTGCAAAATTGCTTTTAAAACCTTATAAAAATAATATTTATATCTTATATCTATGTAATATGAATATTTGTATTTTTAATGTTAATAAACTTTTGAATTTAGATAAATATACAAGTGTTAAAGATATTTTATAAACATTGGTTTTATACATAGCTTATGTTTTTAAAACAAATAAATGCATGATATATGTATTTTTAAAATTTAAAACATTTATGTATATACTTATAACCATTTTAAATTCAAAGTTTTAAGAGAAACAAAACAAAGCTATAGATTATAATTTCATACATATTCAAATTATTAATAGATTTAAATTCAATTTCAAAACAACTCAAATTATAACATATACATACATATATATTACAATTTGAAAATTTAACTTCGTTTAAAACAAATGATATTTCTATCCATAATATATATCAAATGTATATATTATAAATATAATAAAATTTATTAGCTTTTGAAAAACAATTCTAACCAATTTTTTTTTAAATTGTTAAAAGATATTGATCACACTTACTAGATTAAATACTTGTTATTCTTAAAAAGATTAATTTCACCAATTTAAATTAAAATTACAAAGAAAATCATCAAATCAATTAAATTATTATTGCAGATTATTAAATCGATATTGCCCAAAATTCCGGGTCGTTACAAATGAAATGCAATAAGTCAGTTAGGCGTATGAATTGCTGGTGCAGCGGTAATGAAGCGTAGGAGTGGTTGAGTAAGGTGGTTAAGGAAGAAAAGAATGAGGTAGTTGCTGTGATGTAGCACACTAACAGTTAGAAAGTTTGTGGAGGAAGAATGTTTGAAGTGAAGGCAGGGGATGTGTATTACAAAAGTGCATAGTGAAATGCACGGTATAATGAAATGTAGATTTTTTTGATTATGTAAAATGTAGCAGTTTGTAAATGAAAAGGGACCACAACAAAAAATTGGTTTTGAAATTGTGTTTGTCCCTGTTTTTTTTTATTGGTAAATGCAAATGAAAATGAAACTAGAAATGCAAACACAAACAAACAAATTGCCAACAAAAATCACACAAACAAACTACAATTTTTTTTTCTTTTTAATGCACTCAACACACAAACAAACACACAATAAAAATCAAATGAAAACTAATTCGAAGAATAGAAAATAAAATCAAAAAATTCCCCGGCAACGGCGCCAAAACCTTGTTCGTCGACGGAAATTCTATCGGTTTAGAAAACCGTCGAACGAATTTGAATTAAAAATAACCGCAAGCGCACGGTGTACGTATATAGCACGCGGCGAATACGGGTCGATCCGCAGGGAATTGATGATTTTAAATTTCCTACTCAATCAAATTAACCAAAGTTGAAAGAGTGATTAACTAAAAAAAGAAGAAAAATGACAAAAGAAAATAGATAAAAATATGAGAGTATTAAGACAATTTAGTGGCAACTTCCACTCTCTAGATCACATAAATCAACAAAATGAAGTTATGATCTCTCTTTTCTTTGTCATTACTTAGCTTAATTGATGTGCTTATCATAAGTATGGCCTATTTGTACTATTAATTAGCTCAACATAAGCCATCAAACTATAGCACACCCCTTAAACCATTTACTAACTCACATGAAAAATGATAACAAAGTTGAAAGCAAAATATATTTTAAGTATGGCCTATTAACTATTAATTAGAAATATAGACCATCAAATTTTAATCTCAACATTCACTTCATTACCATCATCATATGTAGATGAATAGATAATTTGTGTTAGTGATTGTTTAAGTATAGCCTATTTGGTGTCAACAATATAGGCTATCAAATTCAAAGCAAAAACAACAAGTTAACCACTTCATACATTCTCATTAAAGCACAAAAAGAGAGTATAAAACATCAAAATGTTGAAGCTACATGATTAGAGGCTTCATTACCCCTAAATTGAAGGGATTAGCCTCTCATTTGTGTTATCATATCAACACAAGTAGCATGCAACATGAAAGTAAAAGGAAAGAAAAATGAAAGCAAATGGAAAAGAGATCTATTCTATTTGCATAAAAGAAAAAGAGATCTACACTACAACATGATAGAAAATGAACATGAAAAGGAAAAGATCATACATTAAATTGCATAAAAAAAATTACATGAGAATAAAAATGGCTAAGTAGCCATGAAAAAGAAAGAGAAAAGCATTGTTTATTTTGAGCCTAAAACTAACTAACTAAGAGGAAGATGGCTACATGAAACATAAGGGGTATTTATACAAGTTAGAAACCCTAATGCATATTTTTGGGGAGTACCCAAAATGCCCTTGGAGGAAGTGTGGTGGCCAAGTTATCATTAGCTTTAATAATCCCTCACTTAAATGTACATGAAGCTTTAAATGTCTTTTAGCATGTGCATTAGCCTTTAATTTGTACATTAAGGTGGTGGGTAGGTGGGGTCCTCCATGTTCTTCACTTTGAATTATTTCCATCTTCATTCTTTTGTATCTTCTTTGTACATGCATATTCCTTCATGAAACCACTTGTAATTGAGTTTAAATTCCTACAAAATAATATAGAAATTTCTCATTAAATTTTCTCAATTTGATATATGCACAAAAATGACCATTTTGCCCCTATATGAAGATGAATATGTGACAATTTGAAAACAATTTGAATTTGGTTTAAACAAGTAAAAATACCCAATATGATCATTTATTCAATTTAAATAGATTAAATATGGTGGTAAAAATATGCATATTTACGTGCACATCAATTAATTTATTATTAGAGGTTAATTAATAAATAATTAAAGGATAACTAATTCAAATGATTTATAATTAATTAATGATTAATTAACAAGGATTTGTAATTTATCCATAAGTAATTAATCTGGTTTAAATTAATTATAATCTGATATTAAATGATCCTACTTATGAATGTTTGGATTCTATTGAATGTTGAACTAATTGATATCCCTTATGTGTGATGCTCTGTTTTGATTGAGCTGTGATGAATGTAATTTATTTATCTATGATGAATGTAATTTATTTATCTGTGATGAATTTTATTGTTTATTTGTGTGTATCTGTGAATGAAAGTAAGCACTATAGGATTATATCGCTTATTGATATTGCTGTGTTTGAATCTGCAATGATTGATGATGTTGCACTATTATGTAAAACCCTTGGACTACACCAAACACACGAATATGGATTTCACAAGGAAATCAGTTAAGTCACAGATATTTTGAAAGCTAAATATTATTTTTAAAAGTTTAACTTCGAATCCAAATGGTTTTGGAAATGGAATTGGATTGAATATGAAAAGCTTTTGAGAAGGAAGTTTGAAACTGAAATTTTGTTTGAATATAATTTATATTGTTAAAGTTTTGGAATTGTTTTGCAAATTTGGTTTGAAAGGTTTATACAAGTTATATAATATATATATATATATATATATATATATATGGATTTTAAAACCATCTTTAAAGTATTTTAATGTATTATCTTAGGAATTTGAATTTAACCCAAGTTTATACTTTAAAGCATATAACTTGTGCATATTTAGTCGAATTTTTCCGAAACGAAAAGGATTGTTTTTCAAATAATAATAGCTTTCGTATAAAGAAAAGATTTCCAATTTATGATGAAAATATTTCAAGTTTGAAATTGAATTGTTTGGAAGCTATGAAAATCTTTGTGAAAGCTTGTTCAACCTTTTTTTTGAAATTGAAGAGGATCTTAAAGGTGTATCCTTTGTATAAAAGATTTGAAATGGAAATGGTTTTGAAAGCTATGAATTGAATCTTTGATTTAAAGATTGGATGAGTTAATCCAATTTGAAAGGGAAATTGTTTAGAAAGGCTATGAATTAATCTTTTTGAAAGATGGGTGAACTTTGTGAAGTGAATCTTTTTGTTTAAAAGATTTGAAAATGATAATTTATTTAAACCATTTGAAGAAAGGTTTTTGGGTAATAAGTTGTGACTTAACTAAGTTCCCATATATCCATATTTTTTTAAATATTGCGCTCATTATTCGGTTTAGCCGGGAGAGGACTTTGTATCATATAACCCATTCTGAATAATGATACAACGTTATGGATTGCATTTGAAGAACGGTGGCGAAGACCAGATATTTTCGAAAGAGAAAGGATTACTCATTGAATGTCTCTGCACCGGCTGATCCCTGTATAGAGATTTCATCATCCTTTGTGATGGGGGGTGCGGACGTGATTATGGATTATCCGGATTTGCAAGGGCTTCTTTGTGAAGTGCCTTCGGTTCTGTTCGAACCCGAAACAGACTTGTATGGATGTGTGTCTGACATTACACTTTGAGATGTAAAGCTGGTTTCTATCAAATACATTTCTGTTTGGTGGCGGAGAATTTATTCTCTTAGCTTAGCACCCTTCTCTGAGACGTACGAGCTCAGAGGTAATGTAGTTGATGGTTACTAGTGATACATTCCCAATTTGGTAATGTGGAAAACAAAGTGCTACTGTTCATGTGTTGATCGAAGCATGGCTTTTGTGAAAAACGTAGCTTTTTGGACGAGACTTCGTTGACCCTCACAACCCGAAAATGGTCGTAACAGGAATGTTGCAGCAAGGTTATTAAGGGTCGCGCCTCTAGGGTATGTCCATTTCCTTCTGGATAAAAAGTGGTATCATGGTATGGAGCTCAGAAATTTAATTATGTGGTTGCTGAAAATCTATTGCTTTGTGGTTGTTGGTTGAGGGCCCTCGGATAAAGGTCGGTAATGACCGGCGGTGGCATACTTTTAGGTGTTACCTAGTTATAGAGGTAACCCAGCCTTGCGTTGGCAGAGATCCAGTTTGGTTCTTGGGGGCATCCTTACAGAGGCGTTCCATTCGGTGTGGGAAGTTCCTTAGCCTGACCACTATTGGAATACAGTCGTCCAATACGCTCCCTGTACGGTTTTAGTTGTATAACCTGCCATTTAACATGGTAGCTATAGTAGGCATTGTATAATGGTACGTATGCTGGCTAAGATTAATATTATACTTGCAAATGTTTTTTGCATTATGCACTAATAATAATATCAAATGGTTTTCGCGTATCAAGCATTTTTTGACTGTCATAAAGAGAAATCACCTCCAAGTGTGCACTTGCATTGTGTGTGGCGGGAGGCCTTACGGCGGTTTCATTTTCCAAAAAGCATTGCGGATTTCAATCTTAAATTCTTTTGTTGTTTGTTTTTATTTAAAATTGTTTCTATTTTCTCACACCAGTCCCATGACTGACTCGGAGTTTATTGTTCCCTTTCTAAACTCTGGGTACCCACAATTTTTCCACACGGGCAGTCTGGAGTTAGATTTTTCAGATAGTCAGATAGGAGATATAGATTTGATATCTTTGGAGCCTTTGGTTAGGGCAATTGCATTCGGATTGACCTTGCTTAATACAACGTGATGGTGGTTCGAGCTTATGGCTTGGAGTTTTGGAGTTTGGCATTGAGGACATTATCTCTCCGTTGCTATCATTTTATCTTTCGCTTTTGTCTATCTCTAATATATGTATTGATATCTCATTTGTATCTGATGTTGTATCATAGTTGTAATCAACTATTGTATATCAATGAAATATTCGTTTTCTTCCACTGTGTTGTTGTACTTAATGTGTTATAAGCTCGGGCGAACTAGATTCGACATTTGGATCTGCGACATTCGAATACGGGTGATGTATTTGATGATGATTTTCGAAGGTCAAGTCAGGGTCGTTTACATTACAGTGGTATCAGAGCTGAAGGTTGAAATTTAGCTCAGGAGCATAACACATTAGGTAACTCATCAGAGATAGGGTTACAATTACCCTAGAATGTTTATATCCCTAAGATATCGGACCGTATGCCTCGGTAAATTCTCTTACTATCTACTAATAGTGAGTATGAGTGCAAGAAGAGGACGAGGTAGGGGACAGGGGGTACCACTACAAATGCTCAATACCCTGCGATGACGGAAACAACTTTCTTCTCAATCTCCTTTCATCTAATTTCAATTCTTTGATTTCTTCATGGCAGCTCTAGAAAGAAACTTCAGTGTGATGGTGGCCCTACGAATCGTTGTAGATAAGTTCCTCTTTCATATTCTCTTCACCAGTTTCTACATTTTTTAAACTTTAATGAATTCAAAATTCTATTTAAAATAAAACGATGACTAAAATATGGAGACTTGTATCGATAAAACGATTTTGGCAAAACCAAATTTGAAATTTTTGTTGTGATTTCTTGTGTGAATCAAAGTCCGAAAAGGGACAAGTTAATATACAAACTTTGGGGTATTCCAACCGAGTTTGGAATTCATACCTAATGTTTGAGAATTGTGGAAGAATGAATCTATTTGTTTGTTTTTTGGGGTCTCGGTACATTCTTCGAATGGTTAGTTGTCTCTTCGGATTAACCAATGCCTGCATATTTCATAGACCGGATGACCCGAGTATTTCTTGAAGTATTGAATAAGTTCGTTCTCATAATTATCGATGATATTCTGATTTGGTATGCCAAATGCAGCAAAGATTTTCAGTTTGATCTAGAAAACTGTTTCTCTATCTTTATGTGTTCATCTATTCTTTATGGTCTCCCTGCTTTCAAATTTCGAGGATGAAATTTTCTTAAGGGGGAATCTGTAACGATCCTGATTTTTCAGTCAAATTTAAATTGGTAATTAATTTAATTTCTTGAATCAAATTGTGAATAAATGGGAATTTTTCCAAATTTAGTAAGATATTTGTATATAAGAGATTTTAAATTGAATTGTGGGTTTGAAATTCAATTATAAATATGTTAAAAATAAATTGGATTTAAAACTCTATATTTTAAATTTGTAAAGTTTTTTTTCTAGAATTTTAATGTATATTAACTTGGAAGTTATATTTTAAATTCAAATTAAAAAAAAGATATTTGAAAGATTTTATTTTGATGTAAATAATTTTAAAAAGTTGTTTAAAGTTAAATTTACATTTTAAAGACTTATACATAGTCTATATATGTGTTTATTTATTTAGTATAATTAGATTTCAAACTCATTTTCTTAAAAAATTGTAAATATATGAAATGTATAAATATAAAGAAAAGAATAAATAGGAAAGATATAAAACATAATTTATAATAACATAAGGTTTTAAAAGAAAATTTATAAATAAAGTAAAGTTTAGGATTTAAACACAATTTTAAATACATATGAAATTTGTAAAATAAGTAACAATATATAATAACAAGTGTAAAGAAAATGGATCATGAGATTAACAAGTGTTAACTAATATAGACAAGTGGCAAATAATTCTTTTCCTTTTAAATTAAAACATATAAAACATGTATCAGAAATCAGAGAAACCAGGACATTCTCTTTAAAACTTCTCAAACAAAAAGATTAAAGTAAAAAAAAATTAAAACCTGGAAAGTAAACTGAAAAATAGGGAAAAGAATAGAATAAAAAATCAAAAATTCAAGTTCTTCAAACTAGAATCAAACCTCAAGCAAATCAGTTCAACATTAAGCGAGGATGTAACTCAAATGAAAATCAAAAGCAAATGTGCCAATAATCAAGCAGATTTAACAACCAAACAAATCAAAGTTCCAGATTCAAGTCAAAAGTAATTCCAGGCTCAAATTCTTCTTTTCTCCACTTCTCTGTTCAAACTTCATTCCAGGTGAGCAAACTAACTTCTAAAACCCTTAAGTCTGTTACATCTTGGTTTGCATGTGGTAGGTGTTTGATATAAGTTGTGAAATATGTTTGTATGTATGTGAAAGATGCTTGTATGCTTGTATAGGTGACTTTGTACATGATTATGAACATGCCTTATGCATTTGTTCCAAATTCAAAAGGTTTAAAAACAATTTAAAAAAATTCAAATCCTCTTCGAATAATCAATTATAGGCTAAAAACCTTAAAGATGAAATGTGTATAAAGGTACAACGTTATTTTTAAAAATAGTTTTAGGTAAAAACATTGACCAAATTTTATGGTAACAATAATTCACAGTAAAAATTACTTAATTTGGGAAATTCAAGTATTTTGAATTCCAGTTCTAATTACATACTTCGATTCTCATTAGAGAATGATGAATTTTGATGACAGGAGTATGATTTTTAAGTTAAGAATTGTTGAGGAATTTCAAGATGAACAGAAAAATTATTTTGGGCAAATCTCGACGATCGGCAAGGTTATGGTTGTCGAGCTTGAGCCTGGAGTTGGATGAGGTGAGGGAGTTCATCAGAAAAATAAGCATCGGATTTTTAATCCACCATGGTGACGCACTGATTTTGATTTAGGGTTTAACGACCTGGTCGAGGTTAGAACCGAGACAATGGCGTGGTCGTGGGTGATCTGGAGATGATCGGTAGTGGGGGAATAGGTTCGTGGATGTTTAGCGTAGCTTTGGTCGCGGCAACGAGTTCATTAGTGGCCGGAAGTGGCCACATGAGGCAGTTTATGGTGATCAAGTTTGTTCCGGGTGGAGGTCGATATGTTCGATTTTTTTGTGAAGTGGTTCGTGGGTTTTTGGTGATCGAGTTCATCGGAGGGGTCGTGGTCGACTTGTCGACGATTAGGGCAGTGACTGGAGTTGGACGGAGTCCTAGTGCACGTGCACCGTGTATCTAGGATGTTTGCGTAGTTGTGGATTTGGGGAAGTAGATGAAGTACTTGGGTTCGACTCGAAGAATTCATGAAAAATAATCAGAGAAGAGAAGCGTGTGGGTTACTTGAAGTTATGCTCGGGGAAATCATAGCATGGCTCGGGTCTGTTGTTTCAACACAAAAATAGGCTTTAAACTTTAAAAACAAGTCAAGTTTTATTGAAAAAAAGTTTGTTAAAACTACTTCTTTTGTAAATAATGAATGTTTATCTAATTTTTTAAATTTGTTAAAGATTTTCAAATAAAAATTATTTCAAACTAATTTAGTTTAAAGTGTTTAATCTATATCACTTTTATTTTAAAAGTTTATTTTAAATAAACTTAATGTTATAACTAATTAAAGATGAAATGCTTTTGTTATATAAAACATTAATTTAATTTAATCAATGTAAGTAATTACGATATGATTACTCAATGGAATTAATTACTTAATGAAATTAAAGGGTAATTACTTGGTGTAATTACATTAAAGGATAATTGATTTATGTGATGAAGTAATTAAAAGAAATTAATTACTTAAAGAAATTACTTTATTAAAGGTAATTAATGATCAAAGTTGATTAATCAAGTGGTTAAAGAATAATTTAATTAAAGGGATAATTAGTTTATGTGAATAATTAATTAAGGTAACTAATTTGAGGATAATTAATTAATTAAAGGTTAATTAATTAATGAAAGTGATTAAGGGATGATTTATTAAATAAAGGTTAATTAATTAATGTAATTAATTAAGGATAATTAATTAAAGGATAATTAAATAATTAAAGGTTGATTATTTAACAATTAAAGGTTAATTGATTTATTAATTAAGGCCGATTAATTAATAATTAAGGGTTGATTAATTTATTATTAAAGGTTAATTAATAAATGATTAAAGGATAATTAATTCAAATGGTTTGTAATTAATTAATGATTAATTAACAAGGATTTGTAATTTATTCATAAGTAATTAATCTGGTTTAAATTAATTATAATCAAATATTAATTGATCCTACTTATGAATGTTTGGATTCTATTAAATGTTGAATTATTCGATATCCTTGATGTGTGATGCTCTGTTTTGATTTGAGCTGTGATGAATGTAATATACTCATCTGTGATGAATTTTATTGTTTATCTGTGTGTATCTGTGAATGAAGGTAAGTGTTATAGGAATATACCGCTTATCGATATTGCTGTGTTTGAATCTGTAAAGATTGATGATGTTGCACTATTGTGTAAAATCCCTGGACTACACCATACACACACGAATATGGATTTCACGAGGAAATCGATTAAGACACGGATATTTTGAAATCTAAATATTATTTTTAAAAGTTGAATTTTGAATCCAAATGGTTTTGGAAATGGAATTGGATTGAATATGAAAAGTTTTTGAATATGAAGTTTGAAATTGAAATTTAGTTCGAATATAATTTATCTTGTTTAAGTTTTGGAAATTTGGTTTGAAAAGTTTATACAAGTTATGTAATATATATATATATATGTGTGTATATATATATATATATATGGATTTTAAAACCATCTTTAAAGTATTTTAGTGTATTATTTTGGGAATTTGAATTTAATCCAAGTTTATACATTAAAGGATATAACTTGTGCATATTTGATCGATTTTTTCTGAAATGAAAAGGATTGTTTTTCAATTAATAATAGCTTTCATATAAAGAAGAGATTTCCAATTTATGTTGAAAAGATTTCAAGTTGAAATAGAATTATTTTGGAAGCTATGAATAAATCTTTGTGAAAGATTGTTGAACTTTTTTTTTTTTGAAATTGAAGAGGATCTTAAAGGTGTATCTTTTGTATAAATGATTTGAAATGGAAATGGTTTTGAAATCTATGAACTGAATCTTTGATTTAAAGGTTGGATGAGTTAATCCAATTTGAAAGGGAAATTGTTTAGAAAGGCCATGAATTCATCTTTGTGAAAGATGTGTGAACTTTGTGAAGTGAATCATTTTGTTTAAAAGATTTGAAAATGGTAATTTGTTTAAACTATTTGAACAAAGGTTTTTGGGTAATAAGTTCTGACTTAACAAAGATCCCATATATCCATATGTTTTTAAATATTGCGCTCATTATTCAGTTTAGCCAGGAGAGAGGACTTTGTGTCATATTACCCATTCCGAATAATGATACGACATTATGGATTGCATTTGAAGACCGGTGGTGAAGACCAGATATTTTCGAAAGTGAACTGATAATTCGTCGAATGTCTCTACACCGGCTGATCCCTGGTATAGAGATTTGATCATCCTTTGTGATGGGGAGTTTGGACGTGATTAGGGATTATCCGAATTTGCAAGGTCTTCATTGTGAAGTGCCTTCGGTTCTGTTCGAACCCGGAACAAACTTGTATGGATGTGTGTCTGACATTACACTTTGAGTTGTAAAGCTAGTTTCTATCAAATACATTTCTGTTTGGTGGCGGAGAATTTATTCTCTTAGCTTAACACCCTTCTCTGAGACATACGAGCTCAGAGGTTATGTAGTTGATGGTTACTAGCAATACATTCCCAATTTGGTAATGTGGCATACGAAGTGCCGCTGATCATCTGCTGATCGAAGCATGGCTTTTATGAAAAGCATAGCTTTGTGGATGAGACTTTGTCGAGCCTCAAAACCCGAAAATGGACGAAACAGGAATGTTGCAGCAAGGTTATTAGGGGTCGCGCCCCTAGGGTATGTCCATTTCCTTATGGATAAAAAGTGGTATCATGGTATGGAGCCCAGATATTTAACTATGTGGTTGCTGCAAATCTATTGCTTTGTGGTTGTTGGTTGAGGGCCCTCAGATAAAGGTCGGTAACGACTGGGGTGGCATACTTGTAGGTGTTACCTAGTTACAAAGGTTACCCGACCTTGTGTTGGCAGAGATCTGGTTCGGTTCTTAGGGGCGTCCCTCCAGAGGTGTTCCATTCGGTGTGGGAAGTTCCTTAGAATGACCATTGTTGGAAATCCAATCATCCAATATGCGCCCTGTATGGTTTTAGTTGTATAACCTACCATTTAACATGGTAGCTATAGTAGGTATACTATAATGGTACGCATGTTGGCTAAGATTAATATTATACTTGCAAATGTTTTCTGCACTATGCGCTAATAATAATATCAAATGGTTTTCATGTATCAAGCATTTTTTGACTGTCACAAGGAGAAATCTCCTCCAACCGTGCGCTTGCATTGTGTGTGTGGCGGGAGGCCTTATGGCAGTTTCATTTTCCAAAAAGCATTACGGATTTCAATCATAAATTCTTTTGTTGTTTGTTTTTATTTAAAACTATTTTTATTTGCTCACACCAGTTCCATGATTGTCCCGGAGTTTATTGTTCCCTTTCTAAACTCTGGGTTCCTATAATTTTTCCATACGGGCAGTCTAGAGTTAGATTTCTCAGATAGTCAGATAGTAGATGTAGATTCGATATCTTTCGAGCCTTTGGTTATGGCAATTGCATTCGAACTGACCTTGCTTAATAAAACGTGGTGGTGGTTCGAGCTTGTGGCTTGGAGTTTGGCATTGAGGACATTATCTCTCCACAGCTGTCGTTTTGTCTTCCGCTTTTGTCTATCTCTGATATGTGTATTGATATCTCATTTGTATCTTATGTTGTATCATTGTTGTAACCAACTATTGTATATCAATGAAATATTCATTTTCTTCCGCTGTGTTGTTATACTAAATGTGTTATAATCTCCAGCGAACCTGATTCAACATTTGGATTTGCGGCATTCGAATACGGTTGATGTATTCGGCGTCAATTTTCGAAGGTCGTGTCAAGGTCGTTATAATTTGACTTCTTCCTTATCTTTCCATAATTACCTAAATGGTCTCATTAATCTATTTAATTTCTTGTAACTCCTCACTTGTTTTCCATTTATTACCTATTAAATTTTCAAGTTACTACCTTTCCTTCTACGATCCCTATCCCAATTACTTTAATATTTATAGGGTCTACAATAATAATGAAGTCTAGGTCCAACAAAGAAGTATAATTTAACTATATTTATTTTTCCAACTCATAGTTGCTTCATCTATCCTTTCGGAATATGGTAGCAATTACTTCTATAGTCAAAATTTATAGAGTTAGGCATAAATTCAAAATAAGTATATATATAGAGCTGTGCAGTTAATGCGCTCGGTAGATCCAAAGCGGTGGAGGTGCGAAAAGTCATAGCGGGGATACAGCGAGGATATAGTGGAATATAGCGGATGACTCTAAAATAGCATATAAATCTCGTACTTAATGTTTTTACAAATATATAAATGGTAATTAAGTTAAAAATTAGCATTCAATTTAATCATAAATAATACATAAATAATTTTAAATAAAAACATATGCGAATACTTTAAATAAATGAAAAACTGTTATATAACATAATTGAATTTGGTAGAATATTAAAGTATTTTCATTTCTGAAAATATTAAAAATTAAGTCCAATAAATTAGTTTCATAATTTTATAATGCATAAATGCAATTTTTCAATTCATTTTATTAAAAAAGATTAGCGGGAATAGCGAAGTATAGCTGAAATAACGGGATATAGCGGATAGCGGGGATTAAAGCGGAAAGGCTATATTCTGGGGCTATATGGAAAAATCGTAGCGGTAGAAATCTGCTATGAGATATAGCGGGGTTGTAGCGGGGTAATAGCGGGCATTAACTACACAAATATAGAATATGAGTTTCAGAAAAACATTTTCAAAATTAACAAGTATGCCACCCATACATATACTTTTCCTCGTTGATCGAGTAACCTAAGCTCGAAAACCAAATGCAAGAACCCACCACAGAATAGGCCTAAATTTTGACTCATAAAAGACCCATCCAAACTTAGATCCATTCTAAGGTAAGCTGTTGGTACAACTAATAAAATAATTGTATAGAGCTATAACTAAAGTTTCAAAACTCACAGCGAATGGAAAAAAATATAATACCAAAGTGTACCCATTTACTTCAAAATCAGAAATAAGTCAAAATACAAAGTACCATCAAATCATATCATAAATCTTTTGTAACAATAATCTGGATACATGGGTACACATAAAATCAAATGAAATGATAAATACTACCATAAGCAAATCACCTCCGTCTCTAAGCGTCATCTTCGTTATCAACGTTCTTTAACTTGTGTTGTAATGAGGAAGGAGTCGGAATAATAAGTGTTTGGTAAATAAAAAGCTTGAGTCTTACCTTTTCAATACTTGGGCAGTATATTTCACAATAAGAATACGTCTATGAATACAAAACCATTAAAATTGTTTAATGCTTCTTTATACAGATAGAAGCAGGTCTCCAAAATCACATATCCAAAATCCCACATTATAATAAACTAGCGATGCAAGAGATAATACCCAAGCCACCTAATACCATTTATTAGAGAAAGGCAGACTCCAGTCGTTTAATACCTTGATAAAGACAGACCCCATCATTTAATACCTGTTCCCAAGGCATGCTTCTCAATGATACTATGATGCCCCACCCTAGGACCCACACCAACAAAGGATATTATAGAGTAATATCATCTGTTAGTGTAGAATATGGTTGGTTATGAGGACCATCCATGAATTTTACTTCAATCGAGCATTGATACGTCGATTACTATGCTATATCTGTCACAAGTGAAATCAACGTATGTGATCCAAGCTTAAAACAAAACTACGATGGCTAAAATAATCTAGAATTACAAATCATAGAATCACAGATCACAGAATATCAACTGCGGAAAAAAATAAGTGCAGAATGATCAAATGGAATAGGCACATAAAGTCGACTTACAAAATTGTGGTCATTATGAATCATAGAATATACAAATACATCATCCCATAGATACAAACATGTACACAGAATGAGTCTAATCTCGACATAAGATATAACACTACATAAATATGTACACAAATATAAGATGAAGGTAAGATGAATGATAACTAGGTAATGGAATGAAATCTCTCTAGAACTATCAATCTGGAGCACCTGAAATATCTTGGTCTGACCTGAGTATTAACAAATAAGAAGCAAGTTAGTCTAGGCTATAATGAATGAGTAAAGCAAGATAAATAATAGATGAAATAAATAGATTCCATATATAGAAACAAAGCCAAGTATTGGCAAACATCAGAAATGCCTCAATAAGCTCAAAGAATGTAATCACCAAATATCAAACACAAGATAGCTTCCAAAAGAAACCATCTTGAAACTATTTGGTGACAATACAAATAACATATAATCTCGAAATCATTAATAGAAATCAAGAAATCACATAAAGAAGAAAAGGCGCCAAACTCCAAGATTGGTGAATAAATTTATCTTCATGCATGTAACTCCAAGATAGACATATGTGTCTATAAAAATCCTTCTCATAGTAACTCCAAGATAGGCGAGAGTCTATAGAACTACAAGATAATTGTGAGACCTATAAACTCCAAGGTTGGAACAAGTCCTATAAAGTTCCATGTTAGGCACAAGATCTATAGAAACTCCAAGATAGGTGCAAGACCTATAGAACTCAGAGGGCGAGTCATAAACTCATCATATGAGTGTCACGTGCTCCAAAATAACCGCATAAGTAACAACTGTGTGTCCCATACCACACAGGTTTACCTAAACGTTTACTCTAAGATAATAAACTCCACTCGTGTGTATAGATGCTCACTCGAACAAGTCTGCGAATTTACCAGCAAAACAAACGCAAGCGTTCCATACAACTCATTTTATTTAACCATTTAAATCAATTCCTCATTCGATCAATAATGCGAAATTTATTAAATGCTTTACTTTTGAAATTATAGTTGAAACATTGTTTTATAAGGTAGATTAAATGTATATGGAAAGCTTTATGAAAAGTCTTTATATATATATAAGTAAAGGAAATTTAGAACCATTACTCTAAATCGATTTAAAACTTTATTAGTACATATATAAATAGATCATATACATACTATACTTCTAAATATCCTATATAGAAAATATATTTGTTCTTGAAAAGATTTTGATAAAATGTTTCAATTTGGAAATCAGCTTTTTGAAAAACTAGTTGAAAACATATGACGGAAATTATGTGTTATGTCATGGACCCACAGAGCAATTCTATGGTATATAATAAACTCCAAGATGTATCCATAAATTCATAATTTAAAATCTAGAAATAACATTGAAATCGGCATAGAAAACAGCACCGAACAAGCAAATTGGTTCAAGCGATCAAACGGGTGAACAGAGGGTTGAAGGGGCGCAACTAGAGAGCCAAATGGCTTAATGTGGGACTCAACACAAGTCACCACTAGTTCGCCTATCTGGTGGGACCGGTCCACCAATGGTCACGTTTGGACTGAGTTCCATGGCACTCCAGTGGCGCTCTAATGGCCCGTTGTAACACGGTTGTTCGCCGTTGTTCTTCTTAAGGTCTGGGGTATTGAATTACCATGTGTTATCCTGCTTTTTGGCAAGGCAGTGACACCAAGGAGTTGAATGGAAATCAAAGACAGTTCATCCTAGAAAATGATTATACACAGGTTCGCTATGGGTGCTGGTAAATTTTGCCCGAGTCTGGATCGAGCTACGATTAACATGACACGATAATCAAAGATATGAAAGCCAACGTTCCAAATTTCAAGTCAATCGAAGTTTGTATGCCAAGATATGATCGATGCAAACCAAGGGAATCATCTCATTCGTATCCATCATTCTGCCTCCTTCGCATCACTTTCATTTGTATCTATCCAGGGTAGCATTCTTCGTATCCATCCTCATTCGCATCTATCCACAACGGCCTCCTTCATATCTATTGGAATTAAACTCGTTCGCATCCATGGAGCACATGATTCGTATCCATCCATGCTTATATTACTTCGCATCCATCATCCCCCAGCTAGTTCGTATCGATCGGCCTACGTCTATTTCGTATCCATCAAAGCCATAAAAACCCATCATCTCATATTGATCCACCGATGTTCCCTATTCGTATCGATCGGCCAGTGATCGATGTGGATGATGCAAGATGGACCAATACGAATGACACCCTCAGTGATCGATACAAAATGGAGCAACTATCATCGATACGAACAACGTAGCTATTAATGGATATGAACCAAGCCATATCAATGGATACGAACGGCATGGATATGAAGCAACTGAATGGAAGCAATACGAAGAGAACACGTGACGATGGTTGACTTGGTCACCCGACATGAAAGGTGGATCGATCCTAAATGCTAGTGCCATGTCATTGAGCATCATGTGCCGAGAAGCGATGCGAACAGGAGCGACGCGAACTCAGTAGCCTTTGACAAATTCAAACTTGCATCGACCATAACTCCAGATCTACAAGTCCAAATGACACCAAATTTTCATAGGAGCTTGCATGCAACCCTAGGAATGTTCATGATCGATCTTGACTCGATTGGGCTAAATCTTGATCGATATGAATTTCATTTGTATCGATTGTGGATCGTGTCCAAATGATCGGGGATCAACTACATAGACCAACTCACGTGAGAGAAGAGGTCTTAGGTGATTTGGGCGAGATATTTGCTTGCTACGCCTATAAATAGCAGCCCAAGACCTACTGAAAAGGAACTTTTGGCTCTTCTACGTCCAGACTCTGCCGAAATTACTATTGTAACTCATTGTAACCAGCAAGAAAAAATTAATAAAGGTCAGCCATTTCATAGTGGACGTAGGCCATATGCCGAACCACTCAACTCTGTGTGTTTTTATGCGTTTTTCCTATTATCGGTTGGTGTGTTTGTTAGATATTCCTCATTTTACATTTATTCTCTTCATTTTATCTCTTCAAACACATCCGAAGAGTGTTGTATCCAATTTTGGTACAAACACTTTGGTGCTTTCACTGAGAAAACCCAGTTTTTCTCCGGCTCATTGGATCTGCTTCCGATATTGAATTTTGAAAATTTAAGGAGAAGATCTAGATTTCAAGCTTAGAAGTTCTTCTATCCTATTCATATTTTTACCAAGTCTAGGAAAGAGCTTCGCCATCCGCCATGGTCAACACTAAAACTACGTCAACGACTGCAGACTCGGGAGGACGGGGCAGACAGAACCCTGTACAAATTCCTCCTACCGACCAGAATGCTGCCTGACCCTCAGATCCGCAAGGCCCTGTCACCAGGGGAGAGTTTCAACTGCTAATGCAAGACCCAACTCAAAGCCGCCAGTAGCTTACTCAGCAATTCCATGCTAACGTGGAATTGACCAATCAACTGAATTAACAACAACGAAGGAGATCCAAAAGGGATCAGGCTTCCTATTCATCCATTGAGATTTCAGCCTCTTCTGACAACCATTGTAGATCCACGTGCCCATGACTAGAAGAAAGCTATACACAAGCTACTAGACATCAACACACATTGAATCTTGGACAACTGGGAGTTAGCCCGTCAATAAGCCATCACACTGGACCCTCGTCCCGAGGAGGTACTGTTCCCTATCACACTACCGACAACCATGCTACCACTACCGCTATTGAGTTAGGAGCTAATTCCTGGAACCAAGCAGATCCGATCCACTATTAACATGAATATACTCCAAAACCTTATGTTCCAGAGAACCTAGAACCAAGGTGGAGAGATATGGACCGTCCACTTTGATCGGCCCATCCTCGCATTGTGGAACCTGACCATACCTTGGTTCAGCTGCTTAAAATGTCCAGATGCCGAAATTTCAACTATGGTCCGTCAGATGATCCGTGAAAGCCAAGACCTCACCAATGACGATCGGGGAATCTTCTGGAGCCAAACTCCTTTCATCGATGATATACTCTATTTTGAATCGCCTCGACGATTCAGAATGCCAACTCTGCCCATTTATGAAGGGAGCCCTGATCCTAACCAGCACATTTTAAAGTTCGAATGGTTGATGAACGCTACACGAGCCGATGATGCACTCAAATGCTGAAGTTTTCTGATCTCCCTAGGCGGCATAACAACTATGTGGTTTACTCATTTACCTCCTCGATCTATCTCATGTTTTGACTAGTTGGTAGCAAAGTTTGTTAAACAATTTCGCATGCATGTCACAAGGCTGAAAAGATGTAATACCTTATCTAGTGTCACTCGAGCTCCTGGAGAGACACTCAGACGTTATCTAGAGAGGCTTCATGCTGCATGCGCTGAGATTAGTAATCCCAATGACAACTCAATTCTAATGGCACTAACTAAGGGGATCAATCCCAATTCTGAATTTGCAATTGGTTGGCTGGTAAACTCCCTGCTTCATTGGACTGTTTCTATTCCAAGGCAGCTAGTTCTTGAGGAGGGAGGATGCAAAATAGTCTAGGAAAAAGGATGATACAGAGCCTAGTATGGAAGAATCCAAAGTAATGTTGCTTTTAAAAAAACCAAGGAGAGTTTCGAAAAGGTGGAATTGAACATACAGAATAAAGAGAAAGGAAATGGAAGTCAAAACAGGAAACGAGATCAAAATCGTGGACCACGATGTAGGGATCCTATGTTTGACAATTATACTTCTTTAAATACGTCGTTGGAGAATGTGTACTTGCAGACATGCAATACTATTCGATATAAGAAATCTTCCACGAAGCAATCCATGGAAAAACAGATTAAAATGGGGAAGTTTTACAGATTTCATAATAGCTATGGCCATAACACGAATGAGTGTCGTCATTTACAGGATATTATTGAGAAGTAGATATGAGAGAGGAAGTTGGAACAGTTTGTTTGGGCGCCTCTGTCTGGAGGTGAAGGCCCATCGAATAAAAACCAAATACCGAATCAGGAAAGACCGGAGGAACCCACTCGTACCAACGGGAGGCTAGTTATTAATACTATCAGTGGTGATCCTCATCCAGCAGATCGAAGCTGGAAGGAAAAGGAGTCGTATGCCAGCTCTATTAGGCATGCGAGCTTCGAATGTTGTAGTAATTTGGAAGAAGGAGCTCCGGCCAAGCAATAGAAAATGATGACAGAAGACATCTATTTCGAAACGAGGATGCCGACAGAGTTGAATCCCCAACCATTGATCCACTTGTCATTTCAACTCAGATAGTTCCTGCTTGGATGAAGAGGATCTTAGTGGATAGTGGTAGTTCAGTAAACATATTATTTAAGCGAGCTTATTATAAAATGAAGATGGAAGCAAAGGATTTAAAGCCTTGTCAGTCTCGTATTCATCGCTTCAATGGAAGTGTGATTATACCCACTAAGATGGTCAAACTACTAGTGGAATTGGGAATTGGAGAACGCTGAAGAGTCCAAATATGACAGTTTGTCGTATTGGACATAGACCCGACGTACATTTCTTTCTTGGGCCGACCAGCCCTAGCTGAATTTAGGGCTGATATTGCCCCTTGGTGTCTGACTTTGAAATTCCCTATCAATAATGGTGTTGGAGTCATTCAGGGAGACCAGGCTCCTGGACGAGCCTATTATGTTGCTGAGCCGCGGGAGGCGCGGCAAAAGGAAAAAGGAAAGGGCGTAGAGGAATCTCTCTATGTCTGCTTTGCTGACAATTGATAGCTAACGCCCGGGCCAAGGCCCGGGCACCCCAACCAATTCCCAAAGGATCCAGACCCAAGAGATACCAAAAGTAAAGACAGTCAAGCTTCCCCGGCCGAGCTGACGATTGATGTTTCGATCGTTGATAATGATGATTCTAAAATGGTAAAGGTAAAATCTCAGTTAAACCAACAGATGTAAGAGGAACTGGTCGAATGTCCTCGGGAAAACCTCGACGTGTTTGCTTGGAAGCATTCTGACATGTGTAGAATCTTCTCGGACATCACGAGCCATATATTGAATATTGACCCATGGCATGTCCCAGTCAAGCAAAAAAGGCGTGGTATGGATCCAGTGCGATCTGTCGCCCTTAAGGAAGAGGTAGATAAACTCAAGTCAAACGGGTTTATCTGAGATGAATTATATCCGGAATGGGTGTCCAATCCTGTATAATTAAATTTGTTAATTTAATATGATTTGGTACTTTAATATTGAAGAAATAAAAATCTGTAATTTAATAATGAAATGAACACTAAAAATAAAGTGTAACAATGTTAATGTAAGTTGATTATTAATAATGTGTATGAAACTCCAATAATGAAATAATGTAAATTGTTATACTTGGTTATAAAAATTGAATAGAAGAAAACAAATGCAAATAGTTAATTAACTAAGGAAATAATGAATTTTTAATGATAATTGAATGAAATTGGTATTATGTATGTATTTTTAACCTTTGTTTGAAAGTAATAAACTTATAGTGTAATTAAAAGTCAACGGTAACAATTATTGTATGTTACATATTTATTTAGCCCATTAGTTTAAATTGGAAATCAATTATAATAATTATAATTCAATATTATCTTGATGCAAATTAACTAAATATTTGGAAATAATGTTAACTTTATTCCTGTATGACAATGGGTTGAATAAAAAGAATGGAAACCAAGATTTATTAATTTATTGGAATTTAAATTTAATAATTGGATTAATTGAAATTAGATGAAATTTAATATTTAAATATCGTCTAAATAGAAATTAAGATGAAATTGGGAAATATTAAGTACCAAGATATAGAACAATGTTATTTATATCCTTATTGTAATAAAAGACTTGAACAGCAAGGTTTAAAAATTTAATAAATGGATTTTGGAGTTTTAATTTATAAATTCTGAATTTAATGAAATTGAAAAATAACATTGAAATTGATGAGTTAATCAACTTTAAATTGGCATCTAAATTTGTTTAAAAATATTGTAAATGATTAAGAAATCAAAAATGATAGAAATTGTAAATTTTTAAAATTTAAACTGCAAAGTGATTTAATTACTTAATTATTAATTTCTTTAATTAATGTGAAAATAGCCATTTTGGCCACTGATTGGGATTTCAAGGTAACTAGTTTCATCAGATCCGTAATGATGAATTATTATAAGATTTCAAGTTTCGTTACGATTGGACATGCCATTTGATCATACGGGCTCGAAACGTCTAGAAATCAATTTAATTAAAATCAATTGAAATCAATTTGAAATAAGATGATTTTGGCATAACTTCTTCATAAGATGGAATTAGAAATTGAAGCATGTTCCATTGAGTTTGAAACGTTTGAAAACATCTATTTTGATATATGGCTTGACCCATATTGGTTCCGGAGTCGAAACGGGCTTTTTGGGTCGTGTATCGTTCAATATTCCAAACCAATCAAACCCATTCTTTTCTATTTTGGTCTACCATAAATATGCCATTATAAACCCTAGGTCATTTCTAATTCCGCATTTTTGTATGTACAATTCCATTTGCTCCTTCTCATTCGAATAGCAGACAAACCCTAATTCCCAATTGCAATTTCAAATCAAATCCAAATCCGAAAATTCATACTCCTCAAATAACATCAAATTATATACCAATTCGAAGCTTTCGACGAGCCTAACAAAGATCTACAACTCATTGCTCAAATTGGATTATCGTTGATTCGGGAATTAACGAATTTTTCACGGTTATTCATTAGATAACTTCGCGTTTAATGGTGGATTCTCCTCGATAGGACGATCGAGAGTTTGCAGTGCGTAGATGAGGAGGAGTCGGTCGATGGGCTTCATCTTTGTCGAAGGGATGGTGGTTCGCCAGAAACGGAAATTTTGGCGACGGCAGTGCGATCGGCCAGGGAGTACCGGAGCTCGACGCATCTCCCTATGTGGTGCGCCTCGATACGTGGAGTTCGGCTAGGTGGTTAGCTTGTGGTGTAGCATCGGCGATTGGCAGCTAAAATTACCTAAGTAATGGCGGCTTTGTTCGTGACTGAGCCTTGCAGGTGATGAAGGAGTTAGGGCTTGGCATGAGCGTCGGTGACATGTAAGAGCATTATTCGTTTATATTTTATTTAAATTTAAAGTTTTCAAATTGGTCTAACGTATATAACTTCACGTACGAGGTCCGTTTCACATGCGGTTTGATACATTGGGATTGTATCGAAATTCCAGACATTTTGATGTTCGTTTGGACGAATTCGGAGGCTGTTTGAATTTTGGGCCTAAATTGGATTTAAATTCAATTTAAATTCAAAGGTGAGTGTTTTAATCCACTCACAACTTTTAAAATTTCTTATGTTTGTTAAATTTAATTTGTGATATGATTCGAAATTTATTTATGACTATTTGGTATATTTTGAATCATCAGCTCAGTTAATTTGAATTTATTTGAATTAAATAGTTATTTAATTTATCATTTGATATAAACTGCCAGCTTGTTATTGATTTTCAGTTCTATATTGATATTTATTGATTGTTTTGGATGTAGATTGTGATGGATGTGGATTGTTGATATTGGTTCAATGGATTTTTTATTTTATATCAGTATAAACTGTAAGTTCGTTATGGATTTTTATCTATTTCAAGATTGCGGTTTGAAATGATATACAACTGTAAAATGTTTAAATTGTGGATTGAAATGATAAATACCCGTATCACTTGACCCTGGGGTAGAGAATTATGTAGGGACACCGGTTTGGTTAAATTAAATGATTTTAAAATCCTTGATTTTTGAATTTAATAAAATGAAAATTTGAAATGAAAATTTGATTTATATTAATTGAAGTATTATAGAAAAATCGAGTTTGTATTGAAATGCAAATTGGTTTAAAAAGGAATTTCTTTCATAAATTAAATTGGAAGTTTAAAGTTAAACTTTTAAGTATAAATGAAATCCTATTGAAATTGAGTTATTAAATTTTCTTGAAATAACTTCGAAATAGTTTGAAATTGGAGTAATTCGTATGGATTTTTGAACATGAATTGAAATGATATAAAATTCAATAGCCTATTGAAATTTGGTTTGTCGATTTGGAAATTTGAAATAATCTAAATGTGTTGAAATGAATGAATAGTTTAATGTGGTATTAATTTCAAACTCATATCTTAAGTAAATGGTTTTAAAATATATTATTTAAAATTTTCTAATTATTAAGATTTTCAAATTTATTAAACTATTTAACTAATATTAACTATGTAAATATTTTCATCTATTTAAACCAATTTGGTTTATTTTAAACTAATTAAACCATTTTAATTTATTTTAAATCTAATTAATCTTTTTTAAAGCTATTTAATCTATTTTAATTATATTTAATCTATTTTAAATCTATATTAATTATTTATAACTATTTAAACTATTTTCTTCCAAATTCCAAACTAAGTAAAATGGATGGGTTTATATTCAAATTTCTCGATTTTTGAAGTGAATATGATTAATGATGTCATAACCTAAGTTGCGATTTAAAAGTTATAACTAACTGAATATGATGATTTTGTAGTAAGGATTTTACCTATTTCAGAAGTATGATTTTTGAAAGAAAACATGATTTTGGAAACTATGATGATTCGAAAGTGATATAGTTTTGAGAATACGATATTTCGATATTGTTAGAGCCAAAATTGGTCACTAACACCCAAATCCAAGCGAAAGCACCAAATACCAGTCTAGCTCATAGATAGAATATGTGTAGAGGATACTAGTATGAAGAACAACAAAAATTAAGCTGTAAAGAACAAGATATTTTATAGTAGTTCGGCTAACTCCTGCCTACGTCCACCCCAGAAGTTTACTTTTTATTGCTGTAACAATTGATTACAGTTAAAATGGTAGAGTGGCCTTAGCCTTATAAAGTAGACAGTCAAAGAGCCCGAAGAAGATCCCTTTTTTGGAACTCCATATGTTGTATTTATAGGCAATTCCAGGTAGTTGGGCATCCTGAGTAATACGGGCCCACCAAGGCCATAGCCGAGCCAGGCTCTGAATTACGACTTAACCAGGTAGGCCGAGCCGCATTCACTGATACCCATTCCTCAATAAGCTGAACCAAAGCAGCCAGGGCACTGTCCCAAAGCAAGCCTATCCAAAACTCAAAGCAAACTAGTCTAGAAATCGGAGCAGCACACCCTCTTGTACATACCTATCCATATGCATAGACCTAGAAACGAAGACCCAGGTTACCACCAAGCCATGTCTACCGTTCCACTCAGGCCGAGCCACTCCAATGCCGAGCCATCTAAATGCCGAACCACCTTCACCGTCCCACATTGATCAAATGACATCCACACTCTAATACTTCTCAAGCATGTCGACCCACAACATCATGCCAAACCACACCATCATCCAGACCGATCCACATCCTCTCGTTGACCCAAGCTACCAAGACCGAACCACATTTGCCAAACCCTCAGGCCGAATGATCTCCACATGCCAAACCACCATTACCGATCCACCCTGACTGAACCACAATGTTGAGCAACCAAGGTGGAACCACATCTTTCTAATCGGACGACATATCCAGGCCAAGCCATACCTTTCTACTAACCCATTGGAGATCGATCCATCAAATGAATGCCGAACAGTTTATCCATGTGAACTTCATCCATTTAAACTAAATTCATCATATTCCTGCCTCGATAATCACGAAGTTGGTTAGGCTGAATCCGCTTGTTCATGGCCTTACCAAAAGGCGGGTTAACATTTGTCCCCCAAAATATGCCTTGCTATTTGAAGGTGTGTTTTGGATAAACTCGAATCCTATGTATGAAGTCCACAGGTTAACATAGCCATATCTATGACCTTTCTGGGTCGTTATCCAAATTCGGGACCGCTCTGAGCCCTTTGCCAATCCAAGACCTCATCGAGCCCATCTATCCGAAGCCGAAATTCGAAACCCTAACCTCTCTGGGTTTAACTTTGAGTATACCTCGTTGGGTCGCGTTATCCCGTCTCAGCCTCGACTCTCCAATCAAGGGCCTGCATGTTCTTTGGCCTTGAATTTTCGGCCAAGGACTTTTATATTCTCTGGACTCCGCTCTTCGGCCAAGGAATTCTTATATTCTCCAGCCTCGAATCTCCCGTCGATGACTTTTATAAGGACCTGTATATTCTTCGGCCTTGACTCTCCAGTCAAGGACTTTTATATTCTATGGCCTTGGCTCTCCGACCAAGGACTTTTATACTCTCCAACCTCGACTCTTGGGCCTCGGCTCTCCAGCCAAGGACTTTTATATTCTTCGGCCTTGACTCTCTAGCCAAGGACTTCATATATTGTGTTCGAGTCCATTCCATCGCTCTCCAATGAATGGACTCGTAATTTGCGATTACTGCTCCGTCTATATGGTCGGGACCGTGATCGTAAGACCTGTATCATTTATTACATTAATCCAAATCCGATCATTAAAAATTCAGTTTTCAAAGAAAAAGTTCGTACAACAAAGGGAATTAAATGTCCAAAGTACCAAAGAAGAAACCAAAGTTTGTAGAAAAACGGAAAGAAAACAGGATTTCATAGACTCAAGCAGTATGGTTTTTCGTCATCTCAGAGCACGCCTAGGGACCGTCCTCGATCCTGTACGTGTGTAAGTGACCTAGCCGTATTACTTTGAGTTCTATTACTTATTCAGAACCATAAAACCGTTCATTTGATAACAAGCCGACGGCGACCAGATCCAGCTCCAACTTCGCTAGAGGTAGGCGGTGGCCGCTCCCGCTATACTGCTACAGCTCGATTCTTTATGTACTGTTGCAGGTGACCATTCCTTACATGCTCCTCCACGATATCTTTCAAATGTCTACAATCGTTTGTGTTGTGCCCATCTAACTCATGGAATAGGCAATGCTTTTCCTATGTCGGCTCATATTCAAAAGGTTCCCTCCTTGTCGGCCTTCGATACAGGAGGCATCCTCGAGTATCCAAGTAAATCCTTTCTAGAGTCTCAGTTAAATCTGTGCAAGAAGAAAACTTTGGCTCCCTACACAGCTTCCTCAAAGTGCTACCATTGCTATCCCTTTTCCTTTATCATCTTTATTTGGGTCCCCCTGGGTGGACCTCTACCCCGGGGTGGACCTCCACCCCTTACTGCAAAACATTCAGCTTCTCTCCTTACTCTCTCAGCCTACGCATCTTCCTGCCTTAGGAACCTTTCGGTCTAATTTAATTTCCATCATTTCAGCACATCAGTTCACAATATTTATAAGATCTGTTCTTATCAAATCCAAATAGAAAAAAAACTGCACTAGTTACTACCTACCTTAAGATTCCTGTTCTTTTCTTATATATGAATACAACTGGCCATTATTGTTCGTTCAGCAGAAATATAACAAAACCTGAGAAAAAAATAAGAGAAGAAGTAAAATCAAAATTTAAATTCAAAGCAAGAACAGGGCATCTTCAAAAAAAACAAAACTTCAAGACAGTTTCAAGCCTCAGATGTTCAACATCAAATTTATTCTTTGTTCAGAAATTGGTCGGGTGAGTAAATAAGAAATATTAAAGCTTTAAAGTGCAATTTAAATTGTTCATGATTCCAAGATTTCGTGACATGGTATATACTTGATATTATACAATCTGTGTTGTTTTGAGCTCTCTCTGTTGATGTTACAGGTTGTAAATTTTCTTCAAAACTCAATTATTTTTTTAAGTCATGATAATTTTAGAATTTCAAAATATACAAGATGATTACACCCCAAACTAAGATTTTTAACAATGATTTAATCATATGAGAGAGGAAGTAACCCGGGAAACTTATGTTTACAGGAAATTGAACAAAATTTTGATAAACCTAATTGATAAAAGAGGTAAATTCATATTCATAGTTTGAAAGATTATTGAATTTCATGATTTTTAAAACAAGAATGAGGATTTTTAATCAAGAAATTTAAGAGCAGTTGGCATTTGTATATAAATTGCTTTCTTGCCAATTTCCAAAGATCTAATCAATAACAAACATTTAAATTTGTTCTGAAGCAAGATTGTATATCTGGGATATTGAGAAAAATGTTGTATAATTTTTCAAAAACGAGGATTGATCAAACGAGAGTGAAGTAGGGCTCGTGTTCAGCTTCTTCTCTGGTCTGTAAGCACGGTGAATTCGACGTCATTTCGCGACCGAGTTGGGCAAAACTCTGGGAAAAGGTTGCTTAGCGTGAGATTGTCGTGTAGGCGAAGTTTCGACAACTACGGTGGCATGCGTCAGTGGCGAAATGATTTATAGATGGTCGAATTTTCTTTTTGTTCGAGCTGGAGGCCTAATTTCAATTTGAGAAATTTAGGGACAATCTGAGTTTGGATTCTGGGTTTGGGGTTGGATTGTGACTTGCCGATAAGGTTGGTGATCGCCGGAGGTGGGATGTGCCGCCGTGCACGTGTATGGCACGAAGGCAGTATCAGTGACGTTGATTAGAGTTTATCGCGAGTCAATACTCGGGTTTGCTTGATGTTAGCTTCGGGTTTTTTTAATGCTGTGCTCGAGTGAGTTATTAATGTTTTTTATACTTAGTTTAAAGTTTTAACATACTGTAAAAAAAGGGGGGGGGGAAGAAGAAGTTATGTGCAGGGGAGTCTCTGGGAGATCGCGTGAGGAACTCGGAGGAACGCTCGAGTGTAACGCAGGGGAGCCTCAGGTTTTTGTTAACTGCAGTTTTATTTTTATATAGTAAGTTAAGTAAACAGTTTACAAACTGTAAACAATGTTAATCTTAAAATTGTTTAACAGTTTTAAGTTTTAAAAAAAAACTCATTTACAATTAAAATATTTTAACTCTTAATGATTATTTTGATTAAGTAATTAATTTAGTTAAGCATAAAGTTAATTAACATTTGAATTGTAGCTAGTAATATAATTGAGTTTCAAATTTAAAAGAGGACTTTAAAATGTTAACTAAGTTGGATTATTAAAATTTGATTAACTATCTCTAGAAGGTAACCAGAATAATTACTCTAAAGTGTAAGTGAAGATTAATTAATGATTAAGCAATTAATGAATTGTAATGAACTACTTAAATTAATTTATGAATGATTAACAATTAAGAGTAAACAAGTAACTTAATTAATAATTAATTAATTAAGTGATTAACAGTTAATAATGGATAATTAAGTTTTATTAATTAATAATTAAAGTATTAATTAATGATTAAAGGATAGTTAATTAAGTTAATTAAATTGAATAAGAAGTAATTAATTAAATGGTGAAATAAAATAAGTAATTAATTAAATAATTAAGATTAAATAAGTGATTAAGAAATAATTAATTGAACAATTTGTAAGGAAATAGGTAATTAATTGTTAATTAATGATTAATTAAACAGAGTTAAGTGGTTAACTCTCAGGCAATTAATTCTAAATTGAATTAATTACAAATAAGACTTAAAGATGACTGCTTACGGATTGTTATGTTGAATATCTGATTGTGACATTTATTTGATGATATTCTGTGATGTTCTGTGATATTCTGTGTTATATCTATGATGCTTTTGTATGTTTATCTATGATAAATGCTATGTTAATTCAATATGTTGAATTAAACTGTTTAAGTTAATTAGACAACTTGGCCTCTAAAATGGCGTTTGGATTTCGATGAGACCGGGATGGGGTATCAATTTGATATTCCAAAAACCACATCGATCTAAATTAAACGATAGGTCGTGAATTCTGAAATGAAGATCAAGATGGTGTTTTCAGAAATGCAAAGGTTATCGTCGTTGACTCTGAGGGTGATTCCAAAATGAGTGTGATGAGATAATGCCTTCAGATTCATTCGAACCCGGAACGAACTTGTATGGATTGAATGCTTTCAGCACATCGTCAAGCGGACGATGAGCATTATAAGAGATTTGTCATGTAAAGATAATCGCAGCCTCAAGCCTCATCAACCGGGAATGGCTAAAATAGGGGAGGTGCTGCAAGGTTAGGTGGGTCATGCCCAAGCAGGACAAGATATTCCCCTGTCTAGATGTCCCTTTTAATTTCGGTTGTGTCGGAGGTTGCTAGCTACAACCGTGTGGTTTATCTTGTTCGGGACTGTTCAGTAAGGAATGGTTTCGGCCTTGTGTTGTAGAGGGTCGGGAGTGATCCTCGGTATGGTGATCTAGGCTCCGTACTGTGACGGGCGGTACCCCAGTAGCCATGTCATTGTTGGAAATCCATTTTCCCTACGAGACCCTACGGTTTTGATTTGTATTACCCACTTTTGTGGCTAGTAGCTGGAATTTAATCATGTAACAATTTCGGCTATCTTCTATTTACTTAAAAACCCTAGACACTATTATAATATCACTGGATTTCCTATGAAATGTTTTGGTTAGCGTAAGGTAAAAACTTACCCGTATTTATTTGTGGGGAGTCTTACGTGAAAGCTTTATTTTCAAATGTTTTTCAAAGTTAAACAACTTTAAACCGTTTACTCATACCAGACCCATGTCTGACCCTGAGTTTATATTTTGTTTTTCATAAACTCTTGGGTACTCAAATTTTTATGAGTAGCCAAGTGGTAGGTTTCGGACTTTGATTCCTAGAGGAGCTTGGAGCAAGAGTTTCCAGACGTATGTAGCTATCTATCTAGTTCCGTTGTGTTAGTTGATGTGTACTGTATCTCTGATGTATATAGTGATAGATGTATGTATGACTGTCATATGTATTGATATTGTATAACTCTAATATATGTAAAACTATGTAATATTTATGTGATATATTATACTTTGTTCCGTTCCGCTGTGAGATTCTGATATTGTTGTTCTTTCTTTCTCTTTCTTTTCTATTTCTATCCCTTTCTTTTCTTAGTGATGATACGTCTTTCTAGTAGTAGAACGGCGGGTCGTCACAGTTGGTATCAGAGCATAGGTTGGTGATAACCTTGGCTCTGGTAGGAATTACTCATAGAATAAAGTCTGTAGTACTCTAAAATGAGTTTAAGTGTATTAATAGATATGAGCGCGTATTTGTTAGTGAATATAAAATTGTTTTTATATTGTGTTGATTTATCTGTTGAGTGTTTATGGATTCTGGTCGATGTGTGGGATGCCATTTCATCGATAGGGATTTCTAAACTCTTAAACACGGCAAACCGACACAGTATTATTTTTAAAGTTGGGTAAATAAAATTATTTACCCAAAATTATATTTTGACATAAAAGAAATATTTTTCTGAAATTATTATATATATATTTGGATGTTTGGTTGTTAATACTATAACTGAATAAAAATTTAAAATTTGAGTGGTTTATAACCAAATAAAATTGTCTAAGTATGATTTTAATAAAAAGGAATATAACTAAAATTTGATTAAACTAGAATTTAAGTCCCGGAAATTTGAAAAGGGTGTTTAAATTAATTTAAACAAAAGGATTTGGGAATTTAAAATCTTGGGAATGTTCGAAATGTTTTTCCAAAGATTTGAAGGCAATATTGGAGTATTGTTTTGGGACAATATTGTTGGATGGAAATTGTTTTGGGAGGACTTTGTGGAAGTAAGGAAGCATCAGTAATCATTTTCGAGTTTCTAAAGTGATGGATTGCTACCAGGATAGTTGGTCATGATATTCTTCGGGCTTGTTGGGTATACAAGTTGTTTTATAAATTTTAATAGGAAAATTTGTTTTGGTGAAAGCAAGTGTTGGAATTTGGAAATTTGATTTGATATACCAAGAGGGTATGTGTAGTTATCATTTCAAAGTGGTTTTGGAAATGAAAACCGGGCAATTGAATTCTAAGAAATTCTATTTAAATAATGTGAAAAGTTTAAATGAATCAACTATTGAACTTATAAAGTAAAGTTGATATTAATAAGAAGAAATTGGAAATTTTGATCCGGGAATTAAAATTTAACTTAAGTAAATGAAAGTGAAGAAAATATATTTGAATTCAACCTAAGATAAGTTAAATAAAATTGAAGTTGAATTTGAATTAAATTCGATATAAAATTGGAAGGTAACATGATTGTAATTGTGAAATTAAAATTTATACCTTAAGATGGTAAGTGTTATATATATAATCTGAAATTGTGGTTATAAGATGAAATGACTCAAATGAGCAATATAAGCTTTTAAGTAAATAAATAAGTTTTGAACTCATATATTGAGAAATAAAATTTAAAAGAATGGTAAGTAGCTAGATTTAACTGAAGTTGAGTTGGAATAAAATTGAATTTAAATGAATTCAATCGAGTTACAGATAATATTAAATGGAATAAAATTCTTACGTAAACAAATAAGAGTAAACCAAGTAAGTATTGAATTGAATTAAAATAGAATTGGAGTGAGTTGTAAACAAATCTAATTCAAGCATAAATTGAATGACTTTATTATAAATTCAATAATGAATGGTTAACGTAAATTAAAATTTAAGAATGGATAAAAGAATAAACTAATCAAATAAATTAGTAAATAGTTGGGATTTGATTAAAGGAAAATCAAATCAAAGATTTAAATGGAAGTTGGTGAAATAGAATAAACTTAAGTTATTGGGTGGAACGGTTTGAAGAAAATAAATAACTTTGGTAAATTGTGAGATGGTTATTTAAAATATTGATTGTCGAGTTTAATAAAATGGTTTGGAATCAAATTTTTTGAAATGAAAGAAAATGCAATGAAAAGATTGTGAATAAATTATTGGGATGGAATCAATTTAAAATTGTTATAAAGCTTAAGTAATTATTTATTCATAATAATATTGTTGAATTGTATAAGAAAATGGGTCGTTCGAAGTAAACGAGATTAGATAAAATTTTATGAATTATTAGAAGCGAAATAGGATGATTTTGAAATCATTTGGAATAAATTAGAGATTGTTTTGCTAAAATGGATTATATATAAGAAAGTGAGTTGTAAATCACTTAAACTGAAGGAAATGGTTTGAGAATTGGTTGGAAGTAATTGTAATAAGTGTCGAAACCATACATATGTGCTTATGAAAATATGTAATGTTATATAAGCGTAATGTTATAAACTTCTTATATACAGTGCTTATATATTTATATCTCTTGTCAAATTGCAAAAGCTCCTTCGTACAAAGGAGACTCTGCCAAAAAATTTCAAATTTTTTTAGGAGTTATGTGACGCCCCACCTCTATACCCACGCTAGCCAAGAACATTACGGAGTAATGCTGTCAACTAGCACGGAGAATAAGGCTGTTGAGGAGCGACCATCCTTGTAATTGCTTTGTGCGAGCATCGATATGTCAGATAGTATAGCATGCAATTCTTTTCAAGTGGAAATCCGACATGCCGACACAAACTCAAAGCTACTACACAGTGGCTATAATATCTTCGGAAACAAATATAGAAGTAAACATAACACAAATCAGTCACAGGCAATTCATATGACAAAGGCAGAAATAGATATGAATATAACACATGAAAGTGTACATCAGAGTAGTGGTCAAATAAGATCCACGACATCACAAAAGAATAGATACAAGTGCTAGACAAAAGAATACATCTATGAGTCTATATCTCAAGTGTATACAACAAAATAAACTACTAAACTTAAGTAGTTAGCCAAAAGACCAGATGATGGTCCGATAAGGAGTCAAGCAGAAGCAGCTGTAAAATCTCAGTCTGACCCGAGTATTATTTAAGAAGAAAATAATAAACGGATCAGTCTAGCTATAAATATCAGATGAAGTGATATATAATAAGAGATATGACATAAACATATAATAATCACAATGCCAAGCTGTGATAAATAAGTAATTGAAAATCAACAAGAGATTAATCAATATCACAATAATCTACTCAAGATAAAAAGGAATGTCATACTCCTAATTTCATTCACCAAACCACAATAAATGACATATATATCAATGCCCATCGTAAAAGTTGGTGAAACATAAATTCCAGAAATCAACACACGAAATCCAGAAATCACAATAAAAAGGATGGCCAATCCCAGAAAAATGAGCCGGAGCTCCTCCAGACAGGGTATAGTCCCCCATTGCGGACTTTGAGCTGAAGCTCCTCCTGGTGAGTCAAAAACTCCTCCTGACAGGGTATAGTCCCCCATTGCGGACTTTGAGCCGAAGCTCCTCCTGGTGAGCCGAAGCTCCTCGTGACAGGGTATAGTCCCTCATTGCGGACTTTGAGCCGAAGCTCCTCCTGGTGAGTCGAAGCTCCTCGTGACAGGGTATAGTCCCCCATTGCGGACTTTGAGCCGAAGCTCCTCTTGGTGAGCCGAAGCTCCTCGTGACAGGGTATAGTCCTCCATTGCGGACTTTGACCCGAAGCTCCTCCTGGTGAGCCGAAGCTCCTCGTGACAGGGTATAGTCCCCCATTGCGGACTTTGAGCTGAAGCTCCTCCTGGTGAGACGATGCTCCTCGTGACAAGGTATAGTCCCCCATTGCGGACTTTGAGCCGAAGCTCCTCCTGGTGAGCCAAAGCTCAGTAAAAACGACGTATAGTCCTCCACGTGGACAAAGAGACATCGCACAATGCTAGTCTAAACCATAAAATGATCGTCATGATCAAAGAGAAGTGTCGATTAGAGTAAGCTAGTAAATATATGAGCTTAGCTTCATGTCCCATAACCACTAGCTTAACTTAAATATTTACGAACAAATTGTAGATCTCCACTAGAAAATTGTCACAAGAGATTCAATCGAACAAGTCCAAGAATTAACCGACGAAGTAAACGCAAGCGTTTCATACCACTTGTTTTACTAAGTCGTTTAATTAGATTTCTCATACGAGTGAGGTAAAGGCTTGTATATACTAATAGATTGGAAAACGGTTTGAGAAAACGAGCTTTGTAATAAAATAGTGTTGAAATCATTTGAAGAAAGAGTTTTGATATTTACTACTAGTATAGAAAACCTTTATATTTTAAAGTGACAAATCATAGAAGTGATTGTAGAAACAATCGGCATAAAAATTCACATTCGAAGACGTGAATAAAATCCAAAGAAATCGATATAAAATCCATCAAAGTGGATATATCTAAAATTCCCAAAGAAAAGGTCATCAAAGTCAATAATAAATGACAACAACAAAAGGGAGACAACACGAATCGATTAAAGTTGGATATTCAAACGAATTAGCAATATAGGCTAATCTGGCAAATAGTAGCAGGTCGGTCGGCCGGACTCCCTGAGTCGGTCGGCCGAACCAGGGGTTGGAAGTGCTCGGGGTATCAGGTCGGTCGACCGGCCCAGGGGGCTCGGTCGGCCGAAGCCTGTAACCAGCACTTCCAAACAGAGGCAGGAAGTGCCTGGACTACAGGTCGGTCGACCGGCCCAGGGGGCTCGGTCGGCCGAACCTGTATGCTTGCACTTCCTACCCTATTTATAAAGAGGTGCAACTCTCGATCAAATTGCAATCGCACGAGCAACGACGCTAAGGGTTTATGCCAATCGACTACCCGACCCTATATGCTCCTCGATGCATCACCAAAAACATTTTCAAACATCAAAGTTAGGATTTTTAACGAATTGAACTCAAAACACTAAAAGTTGGAATATTCACAAAAGAAATCCAAATCAAAATCAAATGCACATGAATAAGTATTAGGAATTCATATCTAACAATCGAAGAGAATTATAAGCATAGATGTGAGATTAAAAATCTCACCTTTGAACCTAAATCAATGAAGAAGATGCTATGAAGCAATGGTAAGAACAAGCACTCTTTAATTCCAACTCAACAAGCTTGAATCTAAGCTTAAAAGAGAAACATTCGCTAAATTAGGTTTAGGAAATTTCTGAAATCAAAGAGAGAATGAGTTGGAGAAGAAGAAGAGGAAGCTTACCAATGGGTTCTCATAGATTTTGGAGCTAGAAGTTGGATTTGCAAAGCAAGCTAGGGCTTAGGAATTTCTATTTCCCATTCTCTTCCTCCATTTTTGCTTGAGCTTGAGTGTTAGGAAAATAGAAAAGAAGTGAATGAAGAGGAGAGGGGTTGGGACTGAATACATAAGTGGGCTCAGCCCAAACCAAAACCCTAAGTGAAAAGTAGCAAAATTCAACTTTCTCCAAACATATCGAAGCTTATACTCAAAAAGGTCGCAAACGTCATTTTGAACTCAATGGGGGTGGTCTCGAGTCTCAATTCGACTGTTTGCACAAAGTAGCTTTTCGGACCAAAATTCGATGAACGGTGAAATATATAAATATAAAATCGATAAATATGCGGGTTGTTACAAGTTAGAAAAAAAAATTAGCGACAAACCGATTTCAAATTGGATATTGAAATAAACTAGTGGATGAAACTAATTTAAAATAATGATAGAATCAGTTATAAATGGAAGATAGTCAATAAAATTCAATATTCAGAGTTGAAGATAAATTGAATTCACAGGGAATTGGAAATTCAGATTTAAATAAGAGGATATAAAGGCTAAAGTGGTAGAGTAATAATATAAGAGTATATATATAATGCTTATATTAAACTTAAGCAATGAGTGGTGAAATTCTTAAGTAAATTTGATATTGAGAAAATTATTCCAAGTGGATAGAAATCAAAATAATGTGAATAAAAGAAAATTGATATAGTTGATAATCAATGGATATAAATACGTAGGATGTACGTATATTATTTTATTTGCATAGCAATTTCATCCAGATTCGAGCACGGAATTTCGAGATAGTTATATCGATCCGAGTTAGGATTTTTCACTCGATTTTCGACGACCAACCATGGTTATGGATTTTGATTGATTATGGAAATTCACTATCATAGTTATGGCTATGCAAGGAGAAGGAAAGTTTCTGATCAAGAAACCAGATCTGAGTCCGCACTAGGAAGTCGGGTGGACGATACTAGTTCGGAAGTGAAATTATGTGATCGAGCGAGTGATCGAATTTAATATTGCATACGAATGGTATATGTACATCATATGGGATTGAATGAATAAATATTGAAATTCTGTAAAGAAGTCAATAAATTGGGAAAGAGTTGGTTCTGTAGCTTTCAGAATTGAATTGCCAGAACGGATGTCTGGAATTCGTAATGTATTCCATGTATCCCATTAAGGAAGTTTGTTTGTGATCCATCATTTGTTGTAGAACCAGTAGTTCAGGAAAATTTGGAAGTTGAGTCGAATCAAATTTAACTGTGGTCAGGAATTCAGTTCGGATTTTGATCATCGAGAGACAACTCTCGATAATTTTAGGAAAGCTTATCCGAACTTGTGTTCAGATAGCTAGTGATGTTTGTTAGGATAGACTGTTGGTTGTTTGTTAATATATGAATGATATGTATGTTTGAATGGCTGGTATAATAGCTTTTAAATTATCTTTATTTTAAATTTCAGGGATGAAATTCTTTTAAGGGGGGAGGAATGTGACGACCCTGGATTTTTGGCCCCGTTTATTTTAATAAATGTTTAATCTAATTAAATAAAATGTGAATTGATCATATTAAAATGAATATGATTTTGGAATTATTTCTATTTATTTCTATAAATTTTATTTTAAAAAGGAGATTGATTTGGAAATTTAAAATAAAATCTCCTAAGGATATTTAAAGTAAAATCTATCTTGTATATTAAAGGAAAATACTTTTCTTGTTATAAATATATAAATGCAATATATAGAAAATAATGTTCAAAATAAAATCAAATCTTGTTAATGTAAAATATAAATATAGAAATAAGTAAAAATGTAAGTCAAACACATGAATATAACTTAAAAATTGATAGTTAAAATACAAATACAAACAAATGTATAAAGCTAATACAAGTCACCATATTGATTATAACTTAAATATTGTTAGTCATAGTCAAAATACAAATATGAATACAAATGGAAATGAATATAAAAATAAGTATAAAATGTAACTAAATCCTATTGTACATAATTTAAATATTGATAGTCAAAGTTAAAATAAAAATAAGAATTAAGTGTTAGTGTATGTTTGCAACCTAAAATTTGAAAATTGTAAACATAGTATGACATACCAGATAAACATTTTCTGTTTGAATAAAGCAAGAATTAATTAGTTAAAATATGCATACAGCATAAATTGAAACTTAAATGCATAAAATAAAATAAGATCAATGTATAAAATAATAAAAAAACAAATTAAATCATATACACAAGAACATCTACCTGCAGATGTTATGCAAGTAAAAATAACAAGATAGATGTCTACACCATAGTTATAGGACCTAAGACCCTGTATACGAAGTTCAACTAGAAGTTTTTAAAACAAACATTCTTATACAAACAAATATTTATATCAAGATTTTCTTCATATGCAAGACCAAAGTAAGGTAGAATCTGACAAATATATTTACACAAACATATATGTATTTTGAAGTTCAAACTGAAAAGAATAAGACAAATATTTATATATAAACAAATCTTCATATACACAAGAGAAGAAACCTGACACAAATATGTACATGAGAGGGTAATAAAATGAATATATGTATAAACATGTCTTCATTCACAAGCCATGTTGACCTGCAGAAGTACATCTTCATACAAATATCTTCACACAGCAAAACAAATGATAATTGTGTAAACATAATTAGAAACCTAAGCATTTAATTTCCATCATTTCAGCACATTATTTTGTCAGTTCATAATATTTATAAGATCTGTTCTTATCAAAGCCAATTAGAAAAGAAAAATGCACTAGTTACTGCCTACCTTAAGCTTCCTGTTCTTTACTTATATATATGAATACAACTGGCCATTATTGTTCGTTTAGCATAAATATAACAAAACCTGAGGAAAAAATAAGAGAAGAAGTAAAATCAAAATTTAAATTCAAAGAAAGAACAAGGCATCTTCAAAAAAAACAAAACTTCAAGACAGTTTCAAGCCTCAGAAGTTCAACATCAAATTTATTCTTTGTTCAGAAATTGGTCAAGTGAGTAAACAAGAAATTTTAGAGCTTTAAAGTGCAATTTAAACAGTTCATGATTCCAAGATTTTGTGACATGGTATATACTTGATATTATATAATCTATGTTGTTTTGAGCTCTCTCTGTTGATGTTACAGGTTGTAAATTTTCTTTCAAAACTCAAATTTTATTTTTTAAGTCATGATAATTTTAGAACTTCAAAATATACAAGATGATTACACCCCGAACTAAGAATTTTAACAATGATTTAATCATATGAGAGAGGAAGTAACCCGGGAAACTTATGTTTACAGGAAATTGAACAAAATTTTGATAAACCCAATTGATAAAAGAGGTAAATTCATATTCATAATTTGAAAGGTTATTGAATTTCATGATTTTTAAAACAAGAATGAGGATTTTTAATCAAGAAATTTAAGAGCAGTTGGCATTTGTATATAAATTGCTTTCCTGCCAATTTCTAAAGATCTAATCAATAACAAACATTTAAATTTGTTCTGAAGCAAGATTGTATATCTGGGATATTGAGAAAAATGTTGTATAATTTTTCAAAAACGAGGATTGATCGAACGAAAGTGAAGTAGGGATCGTGTTCAGCTTCTTCTCTGGTCTGTAAGCACGGTGAATTTGACATCATTACGCAACCGAGTTGGGCAAAACTCTGGGAAAAGGTTGCTTAGCGTGAGGTTGTCGTGTAGGCGAGGTTTCGACAACTACGGTGGCTTATGCGTCGGTAGCGAAATGATTTATGGATGGTCGAATTTTCTTTTTGTTCGAGCTGGAGTCCTAATTTCAATTCGAGAAATTTAGGGACAATCTGAATTGGATTGTGGGTTTGGGGGTGGATTGTGACTTGCCGATGAGGTTGGTGATCGCTGGAGGTGGGATGTGCCGCCGTGCACGTATACGGCACGAAGGCAGTATCAGCGACGTTGATCAGAGTTTATCGCGAGTCAATACTTGGGTTTGCTTGATGTTAGCTTCAGGTTTGTTTTATGCTATGCTCGTGTGAGTTATTAATGTTTTTTTATACTTAGTTTAAAGTTTTAACATACTATAAAAAAAGGGGAAAGAAGGAGTTATGCGCTAGGGAGTCTCAGGGAGATCGCGTGAGGAACTCGGAGGAAGGCTCGAGTATAACGTAGGGGAGCCTTAGGTTTTTGTTAACTGCAGTTTTATTCTTTTAAAGTAAGTTAAGTAAACAGTTTACAAACTGTAAACACTGTTAATCTTAAAATTGTTTAACAGTTTTAAGTTTTAAAAAAAAAACTCATTTACAATTAAAATGTTTTAACTCTTAATGATTATTTTGATTAAGTAATTAATTTAGTTAAGCATAAAGTTAATTAACATTTGAATTGTAGCTAGTAATATAATTGAGTTTCAAATTTAAAAGAGGACTTTAAAATGTTAACTAAGTTGGATTATTAAAATTTGATTAACTATCTTTAGAAGGTAATCCAGAATAATTACTTTACAAGTGTAAGTGAAGATTAATTAATGATTAAGCAACTAATGAAATTGTAACGAACTACTTAAATTAATTTATTAATGATTAATAATTAAGAGTAAACAAGAAACTTAATTAATAATTAATTAATTAAGTGATTAACAGTTAATAATGGATAATTAATTTTTATTAATTAATAATTAAAGTATTAATTAATGATTAAAGGATAGTTAATTAAGTTAATTAAATTGAATAAGAAGTAATTAATTAAATGGTGAAATAAAATAAGTAATTAATTAAATAATTAAGATTAAATAAGTGATTAAGAAATATTTAATTAATTTAACAATTTGTAAGGAAAATTGTAATTAATTGTTAATTAATGATTAATTAAACAGAGTTAAGTGGTTAACTCTCAGGTAATTAATTCTAAATTGAATTAATTACAAATAAGGCTTAAAGATGACTGCTCACGGATTGTTATGTTGAATATCTGATTGTGATATTTATTTGATGATATTTTGTGATGCTCTGTGATATTCTGTGTTATATCTATAATGCTTGTATATGTTTATTTGTGATAAATGCTATGTTAATTCAATATGTTGAATTAAACTGTTTAAGTTAATTAGACAACTTGGCCTTTAAAATGGCATTTGGATTTCGATGAGACCGGGATCGGGTATCAATTTGATATTCCGAAAACCACATCGATCCAAATTAAACGATAGGTCGTGAATTCTGAAATGAAGATCAAGATGGTGTTTTCAGAAATGTAAGGGTTATCGTCGTTGACTCTGAGGGTGATTCCAAAATGAGTGTGACGAGATAATGCCTTCGGATTCGTTCGAACCCGGAACGAACTTGTGTGGATTGAATGCTTTCAGCACATCGTCAGGCGGACGATGAGCATTCTTATAGATTTTTCATGTAAAGGTAATCGCAGCCTCAATGCTCATCAACCGAGAATGGCTAAAACATGGGAGATGTAGCAAGGTTAGGTGGGTCATGCCCAAGCAGGACAAGATATTCCCCTGTCTAGATGTTCCTTTTTATTTCGGCTGTGTGGGCGGTTGCTAGCTACAACCACGGGGTTTATCTTATTCGGGACTGTTCAGTAAGGAATGGTTCCGGCCTTGTGTTGTAGGGGGTCGAGAGTGATCCTCGGTATGGTGATCTAGGCCCCGTACTGTGACAGGCGGTACCCCAGTAGCCCTGCCATTGTTGGAAATCAATTTTCCTTACGAGACCATACGGTTTTGATTTGTATTACCCACTTTTGTGGCTAGTAGCTGGAATTTAATCATGTAACAATTTCGGCTATCTTCTATTTACTTGAAAACTCTAGACACTATTATAATATCACTGGATTTCCTATGAATTGTTTTGGTTAGCGTAAGGTAAAAACTTACGCGTATTTATTTGTGGGGAGTCTTACGTGATACCTTTATTTTCAAATGTTTTTCAAAGTTAAACAACTTTAAACCGTTTACTCATACCAGATCCATGTCTGACCCGGAGTTTATATTTTGTTTTTCATAAACTCTTGGGTATTCAAATTTTTATGAGTAGCCAAGTGATAGGTTTCGGACTTTGATTCTTGGAGGAGCTTGGAGCAGGATTTTCCAGACGTATGTAGCTATCTATCTAGTTCCGCTGTTTTAGTTGATGTGTATTGTATCTCTGATGTATATAGTGATAGATGTATGTATGACTGTCACATGTATTGATATTGTATAACTCTAATATATGTAAAACTATGTAATATTTATGTGATATATTATACTTTTTTCAGTTCTGCTGTGAGATTCTAATATTGTTGTTCTTTCTTTCTCTTTCTTTTCTATTTCTATCCCTTTCTTTTCTATTTCTATCCCTTTCTTTTCTTAATGATGATACGTCTTTCTGCTAGTAGAAGGGCGGGTCGTCACATCTAGCATTTCTCGATGGTGTGCCCCCGAGTCCAGGTCCATCCAGATTGATAGTTGTTTGCTAATTAGGGGCTACCCCCTATTGAGCCACTCCCTCTGCTTGCTGGTTAAGCGCTTCTGATCCAGCTCCATCGATCTGAGCTCATGCAGTTTCTACTTTTCCAAATTGTCTTAGAAGAGTTTGCATCGTCCCCTCTTGTCTTTTCAGCATCGCTTCCATCTCATTTCTGGTGATGTAGGCGGACGCTTAACTAGCTCCAACTCTAGAGGAGACCTCTTGACTTCACTCTTGATTGCTTCTTTCTATCACTGGCTTCCTTGTTGGTGGCATAGCCTTAACTGTCCAGATCCGAAGTCTAAGTTGTAGAATCCCTAACTTCAATTCTCAGTGAAAGCACCAAAATGTTAGAGCCAAATTTGGTCACTAACATCCAAATCCAAGCGAAAGCACCAAATACCAATCACAGCTTACAGATAGAATATATGTAAATGATATTAATATGAAGAACAACTAAAATTAAAATGAAAGCAGTAAAGAACAAGAGATTTTATAGTGGTTCGGCTAACTATAGCCTACGTCCACTCCAGAAATTTCTTTTTTATTGCTGTAACAACAGATTACAATTACAAAATGGTAGAGTAGCCTTAGCCTTAGAAAGTAGAAAGTCAGAGACCTGGAAGAAGATTCTTTTCTAGAACCCCACATGCTGTATTTATAGGCAAATCCAAGTAGTTGAGCCTCCTGAGTAACCGGGCCCACCAAGGCCATTGCCGAGCCAGGCTCTGCACTATGACCGAACCAGGTAGGTCGAGCCGCATTCACCGATCCCCATTCCTTAATAAGCTGAACCAAAGCAGCCATGGCACTGCCCCAAGCAAGCCTATCCAAAACTCGAAGCAAACTAGTCCAGAACTCGAAGCAGCTCATCCTCTTGTATATACATATCCATATGCACCGATCCAGAAACGACGACCCAGGTTACCACCGAGCCATGTCTACCGTTGCACTCAGGCCGAGCCACTCCAATTCCCAGCCATCTAAATGTCGAACGACCTATGCCGACCCACATTGACCGAACAACGTCCACACTCTAATACTTTTCAAGCATGTTAACCCACAACATCATGCTGAACAACACGGATCCACATCTTCACGCCGATCCATGCTACTAAGACTGAACCGCATTTGTCAAACCCTCATGCCGAATGACCTCCAAGTACCAAAACACCATTACTGATCCACCCTGACTGAACCACGATGCTGAGCAACCAAGGCCGAACCGCATCTTTCTGACCGAATGACATATCCAGGTCGAGCCATTCTTTTCTACTGACCCACTAGAGACCGATCCCTCAAATGAATGCCGAACGGCCTATCTAAGTGAACTCCATCCATTTAAACCGAATTCATCATATTCCTGCATCGATAATCATAAAGTTGGTTGAATCCGCCTGTTCATGGCCTTGCTAAGGAATAACAGATATAAATTGGGAATTCGACTTTGAAAAGAAATCTAACCTCGAACTATGATTTCAAAGGCGAATATGATTTCGAAAGTAAGTAAAGATTTTGAATGTGATATGGTTTGAATTGAATATGATATTTTGATATCAATTATGAAATGATTTTGGAAATGTAAAAGAACCATCCGGTGTGTAATAAGCGATTAGCTGTCAAAGAGACCGGGATCGGATGTTGTCATACTCTCTACCAATGTCGGAAACCACTTTGACAACTGTGTACGCTGTGGAGATTCTAGAATGAAGTAGGATGGTGGCGGCGATCCTATAGGTATATTTACGTGGACCTAACTCCCGTAAGTTAGCATAAGGTGGCTAAAACAGGAGCGATCCAAGTGAGGTAGCACCTCCGATCGACACATTCCATTGATACTATATTCTGACTTTTGATTTACTTGGTGGCCATCCTTCGATTTTATTTTTACTGGGGAGTGTGTTTTGAGTTGGGCAGTAGTTGCCACTATGCGTTACCAATAGTCCGGATGCGTTATTGGTATATCTACCCTGGCATTGCCTAGTTGTGCTGTGTCACCTACCCTAGCACGCCTTCTACGAGTTTGTTTTGTACCATACCTATGGAGTGCCCTCTGACGGCACCCAGTACGGGTGGGATTACGGTATCGTATGGACTATGAGAATATATAAAATGTGTTAAGGTGGTAAATGTAAAGCCTTAACATTACTTTGGTACCTTTACTTTACTATAGACATATTATAATAGCGTATTACTACAAAGTAGATAGTTTAACGGATCCTTAGGAGATGTGAATCCCGAACATCTCTTAAGTTACTGCACTTACGTTAGACACTGGATAGGAGATGTCAAACCCTGTAAACATCTCTGACGCCGTACCACTCATATTTATTTACCGTAGATTTAACTTACATAAGATCTTTTAGTTCCGACTCGGGTGTTTTGTCTTTTCAATTCGTTCCGGTCAGCCTGAGCATTTCATGATTTGAAGACTTATTTTCGAGGAGAAGACGAAGATGTGTACTACTCCTATTTATCTCTGATATGTGTAACCCTGATCTGTGTCGTATATGTATAATCAAATGTTTTGTAAACAGCTTCATGAATTGTTATTTGATTATTATATTTTGTCATTCCGTTGTGAGATTATATTTTGTTTTATTTCTTTCTCTTTTTCTTATTCACCCCAATAACAATCCGCCCTTCTTTATGGTTTGAGTCAGCATGTGTGTTTGCTTGAAGCGTCCAAAAAGGTGGGATGTTACAAATCCGGTACTTGTCAAAAAGCCTAATGAGAAATGGAGAACATGTATTGGTTAATCAGACTTTGAATAAAGCTTGCCCGAAAGACAATTTTCCACTTCCCTGAATTGATCAGTTCGTAGACTCAATAGTTGGACATGAACTCTTATACTTCATGGATGCTTACTCTGGCTACAACCAGATACCCATGTACTTGTCCGATCAACAGCATACCAGCTTCATCATCGATCTGGGACTTTACTGCTACAAAGTCATGCCATTTGGACTCAAGAATGCTGGAGCAACCTTCCAATGGCTAGTTAATCGAATGTTGGCTAACCAGATTGGAAAAACCATGGAGGAATATGTGGACGATATGCGTGTAAAGTCATGATTCTCCACCAACCACATGAAAGACCTGGAATAGATGTTCAACATCCTTCGAGAATATATAATGAAACTCAACCAGTTGAAATGTCACTTTAGGGTCGCATCCGGGAAATTCCTTGGATTTATCGTCAATACTCGAGGAATCGAAGCCAATCCCGAGAAGATCTGGGCAATCAGGAATCTTGAGACCCTAAGAACTATAAAGAAAGTCCAGATCCTTAACGGGAAAGTAGCAGCACTGTGCAAGTTCATTTCAAAATCCACCGACAAATGTATTCCCTTCTTTGATCAAATAAGGAAAGGGAGACAGAACTTTAAATGGACTACGGAATGTGTGGGCGCATTCCAAGCACTGGTTCAACACTTGTCCACACCACCCATTATGTCAAATCCCATTGATCATGAGAGACCGTACTCTACTTAGCGGTGTTAGAAAATGCAATCAGTGCTTCCCTAGTTTAGGAAGAAAAGCAGATACAATGGCTAGTATATTACATTAGCGAATGACTAACTGAAGCAAAGAGAAACTATCTAAAACTAGAAAAGTTGGCTTATTACCTTGTTATTGCCTCAAGGAAGTTCCGTCCATATTTTCAATTTTATCCTATCACAGTCTACACCGACAAGCCGTTACGACAGGTCCTTACGCGGCCTGAGACGTCTGGTAGATTACTCAAATGGAATATCGAGTTGAGTCAGTTCGATATCACTTACGCACCCAGGCGAGCCATTCAAGGACAATTCCTAGCAGATTTCATAGCTGAATTCACTATCCCGGAGGACTTAACCGAAACTAGTGAATCTCCTAAACATGTATGGAACTTACTTACTAAAGGTGCATCAAACGAAGGCTGCTTAGGTGCCAGAGTTGCACTTGAGACTTCTGAAGGCCGATCCGTATGCTATGCCTTAAAGTTTGACTTCTATACAACTAAAAATGAGGCAGAATATGAAGCTCTACTCGCCGATTGAGACTCACCAGAGATTTAAGAATTATTATGTGGAGATTTACTTTGATTCACAATTGGTCGTGTGCCAAGTTCGGGGGAGTACCAGGCCATAGACCAAATGCTAGCTGCTTATCTTGCTTAGGTTCAGGAAATATTGAATCAGTTTGATTATTATGCCATCTATTGCATGCCACGGGAACATAATCAGAAAGCCGAGTCCTTGGTGTAGTCATCCAGTACTGATGAGGCATAACAAATGGGACTCGTTTCTATGGAGACAGTATCTTCCCCAAGCATCGATCAGATAGAAACATACCGGGTATTTGAAGCCACTCCCGATAAGGAGTCATGGATGACTCTATTCAGAAACTTTCTCGAGCATGGGACCCTGCAGGAGTGCAGGAGTGAAGACAAGTTCTTCGAAAAGTTTTGCGGTTCACTATTCAGGATGGAGTCATATATAGAAGAGGGTACACTGTTCTTCACTCCGGTGTATCTCCCACGATGAAATCAAACGAGTATTGCATACATGAAGGAGAATGTAGCGATCAAACCGAAGGGGAAGCTCTTGCCAAGAAAGTGCTCCGATATGGGTACTACTGGCCTACTGTAAATCACGACGCATTAGACTATGCTTGAAAATGTGATGGATGTTAGAAGCATGCTTGGATTCGGAGAGTCAAGCCAACCGAAATAACTCAGATGGTCAGTCCATGGCCATTCGCAATATGGGGCATTGACATTATTGGTTCTCTACCTCTAGCCAAGGGTGGTGCGAAGTACGCTATCATTATGGTTGATTACTTCACCAAATGTGTAGAAGCTAAGCCCCTTGCTACTATCACAACGAAGAAAGTGATCAATTTTTTGGTACACAACATTATCTGTCGATTTGGACTCCTACATACCATCATCACTGACAACGGAATCCAGTTCGATAGTGTTGAATTTAAGAATTTCTATCAACGATTCCACATCCAGAAGAAGCTCTCTACAGTCGCACACCCTCAAGCAAATGGGTAGGTTGAAGCTGTTAATAAAGTTGTAAAGTCCATTCTGAAGAAACGAGTGGAAAAGGCTGGGGGAAAACGGGTAAATGAACTTCCTATGGCTCTATAGGCTTATCGAACAACCCACAAGTCCGTGACCGGCCACACTCTATTTTCAGTTTCCTATGGTTCAGAGGCCGTTATTTCGGTCGAGTTGGAAGTACCTTCTCATCGTGTCACCTATTATGATCCAAAGATAAATGGTATATTACTTGTCGAATCTCTGGACTTATTGGATGAGAAGCGAGAAGAGGATGATTTGAGGGCGGCCACGTACCGAAGTCGAGTCGCCCGATTGTACAATGCCAAGGTCCGACCCCAAACCTTTGAACTTGGCGATCTCGTCCTTAAGAGAATTTTACCCAGTCCCTTCACATAGAAACCAATGTGGGAAGGACCATATGTAATTGAACGAAGAATTGGAGATGACGCATTTAAATTATCGAACGTTGACGGTCTCATTCTGCCGAGAGCCTGCAACAGCGAAAGTCTTTGTCGCTACTACATATAACATGCTTTTTTTTGTTCATTCAGTCTGCTTTTCATTTGCAATTTATTTATGCATTTTGAAATTTGAGTTTGTAATAAGGCAACTGACTTTTCCATATTTTCTTACTTCAGCAATAAAATGCAATCTCTTTGAGCCAGAGCTGTGATTTTTTGAAATATGTCATACGACCTTCACTATGCATGGAGGGCTAAGGTCCACCATACGATGGGATTTATTCAAATAGGGAGTGACCGTGATATGACAGCTCATTCACTAAACGAAACCTAAGCTTGGGGACTAGTTATCACAATGAAGCCAAAGAAGGATTGATACACGAAAATCTTCTAACTAACTCCAGATTCCCAGAGTGCGAATTGGAGTATAAACTTACAAATACGGTTTCGAGGAGGGTGGATCCGTCCACCTAATGACTTCGCCCATATTCAAAACAAGTTTGAGAAGGATAGACCCGGGCATCTAACGACCTCACTTGTTAACTCAAGGTGGATGTAAATCGACCATCCACGATCCTGGTAGACCCATCGTTCCTAGAGTGCGAAAGAAGTTCTGTAACTCAAACCAGGTGTAATTGACCGTTTGTTAACCAACCTCGGATTCTCAAAGTGCGAACTAGAGTATAAATGTCAAAATGGGTGTGATTGACCACCATCGGCTAACTCTATATCCCCAGAGTGCGGATTGGAGTATAAACACAAACCAGGTGTGAAACAACCTCCCGTAAGACAACTCCGAGTCCCTAAAGTGTGGATCGGAGTATAAACGCAAATCGTGTGTAACTGACCACCCGTGAATCGATATAAGTCCCTGGAGTGCGGACGAAACTCTAAATATCAAACGGATGTGACTGATCACCCATAAAATAACTTAAATCCTTGGAGCGCGTACACATCTCAAAACCTTAAGCGGGCATGACCGACCGTCGACATACAAGTGCAATCTCCAGGGTGTGGATGCAATCACCAATTGATGAGTGAGTGTGATCCGACCACCCGAACTCATCAGCTGCGTTCACAAAGTTAAGATCGATGTATTAAAGGCGAGAATTGATCGTTGACCAATCTTTTCAATTTATGCCTGGAATTGGGGGAAAAACATGAATGCCAACTACTAATCGAGACACTGCAGTATTGGGATTCGACTTAAATTCCAGTCATAACCCAAAGCCGTGGCTCCAGAACTTAATAACTGAATTCAGGTCCAATCCAAAGGCTAAAACTTCACAAGTATATTGAATGGAAGTTCGAGCGCTGAAATACTTAAGCAAATAAACACAAAATTGTGTTGAAGACAAAATGGAATTTTGTTTCAATTATTCTTTGGAAGAGAAGGATAAGTACAAAATTATTCTAACAAATCCTAATAGCAGGGGCCGAACCCGCATCTATACACGGCCTACAAAAAACGAAAGGAAATTCCTATCTATTTACCCAAAAATGAGCTGAGAAGATACGTCTATTCTCTTGTTTTCTTCTTCTTATTCTTCTTTCTGGGCATTAGCCCACTGGAACTGCCAGTTGGGTGCCTCTTTGAGCCCTTGCCTTTTGGCGGTTGATCTCCAGTCGGGGGAATTGTGTTAACCTCCTCCTCCGAGCTCACATGGATTGGAATGCTTCCTAAAGGCGGAATCGAATGGGTAGGATCAATGGTAGAAGGCGGAGGAGGCACATTGGTCTCAACAACCGTAGCTCCTAGAGAAATCATTTGTAAAGGGGCTAGATCAGGTCCCGCCATCCCACCTCCAATGCCTCTAGCCCGCGCAGCTGCTTCCATCTTAGCGTTAATTTCAGCTATTATCTCCTCTTCGTGGATTGGTTGGGCATCGCCGGGGATGCTAGCAGTTGGGCCCGAGGAACTGACCGCAGATGCGGCTCCACCCATGACAAACGGTAGATTAGAAAAAGGATCGCTTTGACGACCGAGAAGTTCCTCCGTCATTTGTTCATAAAAAATAAACGTTCTCCCTGTGCTCTGTCGGTTGGTGCAGTGGCCTTTATTGTGGTCACCTCTGTTATGATGGCCTCCTGCTCGCGATGCGGCTCTTGAGTTGCAGTGGCACGGCCGATGTAGCTCCAATCACTGGATAGAGACAAAGAAAAAACTGTTAATGATTACTTCAAGTAATGCTTTCGACATTGAGTAAGCGTAAGAAATGTTCAGAATACCTTCCCCAGATTGACTTACGGGAGGCGGGGCAGCTTTAGAGACTTGCTCATAAGCTGGAGACAACTGTGACTGATCGGGATTATATGCAGGAACAAACTGAGGATCAACCACAGACGTGGGTTCGGGCATGGTTGGCACAAGTGTTTCGGAACCCGCATCATGGTTCTCAACACCAGAATCTTCTTCAGCCTCTAAATGCTGAGTACCAAATTTCTCCCTTTTATATGTGATCCTAACGTCATGGAGAACTTTTCTCTCACCTTCACTCAGCACTCGGTACTCTAGTTCAAATTCATTGGCCAGTTCAGCTTGGCGTTCTTCCTTTTCATCTTCCGACATGCAGGACTAAGCGTTATGCAAGTGTGACTAATAGTTATCGAGCCAGGTTAGGTTTCGATGCTTCGAAACATTAGTGTTGTATGTGATAAGAAGATCTTCGATGTCGGCCACTAACCTGGTCTCATCTGTTCTCACATCACTCTCAACCTTGGTCTCGACCTCCCGGATTTTGCACGCTGCCGCATCCTCTAATTACTAAACACCACGGCCTACTCACATGCCTCCTAGGCAGCTTTGTTTGCATTGTCATTCTCTGTGACAGTATAAGCAAATTTGGCCATAAGCTTCTCAAGCTCCTTTAGCGCATCATCCCTTTCAACCATAATAGTGGTGTTTCGATGGCCCGTCTCCTCAATCAAGGTAAAATGCATCTGTCGCATCCTTTCTATAGATTGATTTGCCTCGTCGACTTTCCTATTGGCTTATATTTCCGATTTCCTAGAAGATCCTTTGAGTGAGATCGGTCTCTAATTTCTCAATTGTTTTCGCTCGCTCAAAGGCCACCACCGATGCTTTGTCCGTGGTCTTCATCCACTCCTTGTATTGGTTGTAAACATCATCGATGTAATCGTGCATTATTTGTTCCACCTCAACTAGAATTTTATATAAATGTGGAGGGAAGATGAAGTCATCAAAATAGATGTTTGGAAAATCTTTTTTCAGTTAAGCGAATTTGATCGCTTCCTCCCTAGTGGGCTCTGTGATAGCCTACTTAGTGGCAATAGAAGTTTCGGGTTCGGTCCTCTGGCATTGCGGATCAGACCTTGGTATTTGAGAAAGTGGCCTTTGGCGTGGAGGTTCAAAAGGTTGTTTACCATGACCGAAGGGCTATGTTGGGGTTCGAGGTGGCGAAGAGCGTGAATGGGAGCGACGACTATATTCCCCTTCTTTTTCCCTGTCCCTCTCCCTTTGATAAAACTCATGGCCAGAATAACTGCATATCCATTTGGATGCAACTATGATAGAGTGATTCCAATGTAAGATAACACCTCCCAGATGTATTGTTTAAATGGAGAGAGTGTTTCAGCTGTGCACGAATGTTTGTTAAAGGCTGTGAACCCTTCCGGGGGAGTATGTGGCCTATTATTCAGCCTTGGCAGCAGGATGTCATCCAATGATAGCCCACGCCTCAGACAGATTCTTCCCAACATATCTTTAGAGATGTTAGATTGCACATAATCTTATGGATTCCCAATAAAGATTACTCCCGGTAACTCATCCGAAGCTGGACTTATAACTTCGGCCATAATGGCTGGCATCTCTATTATCGGAGAAGGTGGACTTTGAGCCCTCTGCTGCTGTGAACTTCTAGGTACCATAACTAGTCAACTTATCAAAAACCATCATTAGATGATAATAAGCCCGTGTCTTTCCTAGTGTGAAGTGCATGAATGTGTTGTGTAATACAATACTACATAATACTTAAGAAATTCCAAAGAATTCGAGAAAATGCTCAAACGATAAGATTTCGAGATTCGACCGGAGCGACCGTTGTCGCTGACCGTCACAACCGTACCATTCAGGCTTAGGAGACCAATCCAAGTTAAAGTCAATTCAATTTTGTTAAGTTACAGTTCCATCGACGAGCTACGAAAGGCAGTCAAATATGCAGTGCAACAGCTAAGTCCATTTATGCAAGACAGAAGTTCGTCGGAGTTAATTGTTCGAGTGTTCAAAGATTTCAAATCCGTTGAAGTTCAAATTTGGATCGCTTTACGAAAGCCCAACCTCTTATCGATCGAGATAAATTAAACTTCTTACCGATCGAAGATAACCGACTTCGTATCGGTCTCCAATCCAGTGATTCATATCGAACCCTAATCATGGGTGTCATATCGATCGCTCATTATGAAGTTCGTATCGACCGCGAGCTCATCGACTTCGTATCGATTGTCTACTGTGAATTCTGTATCGATTATTGGCTCCACGATTTGGTATCAATTGCTTCGGATCGATATAAAATTCCACCACATCAAATCGTTACGAAGTTCCCCGTTTCACCTACCAGTTCTGTACCGATATGAAACCCCAATTCTGCATCGATATGAAACTCAAGTTCTCTCTTCCTTTATCGATACGAGATTGGACCTAATCATCACACCAACACCCTTCCACCCATCCTTCTTCTTCTCTAAGCAGCCTAAGCACCATTATTCTCTCCTCGACCTCGCTTCGACCCAACTCCGGCATCAACGATGCCGGAGTAGGCAATGAATTGGACGAGTTGGGATTAAAACTAGAGTCTCATCATTTTAGAGTGGTTTTGATTGGTTAATTACCTAGCTTAAGCAATCGGTTCGAGGAGTTAATGAGTTTTTCAATTCGGAGACGAAGAGCAGTTCTTTTTCTCGGTCTCTCTATCGATACGAAGGCTGAAGGAAGAATGAGTAGATGAAAAAATATTCTAAGTATAAAAAAGCCTTATATACGCTTCGACCCAAAGGAATGTCGATCCATCTCTCAGTCGCTTTGACCGGTGATAAACAGTTCCCACCCCAAGTTGATATGAAGACAGTCTATTTGTGTCCATTTCGCATCGATTCGAAGCCACTGCTATTCTTGTCCATCATCCCACCGATAGAATGATGCTTTGGGAACCAATTGGACTATTTTTATTCATCATTTTGGAGATCGCGAGAGTCACAACTATCAATACAAAATGTTTTGTTCGTGTCCATCAACATAAGGCCCATAGAAATTCATACTCATCTATATGAAAAGTTTTGAAAAGCCAACTAATTCGTATCGATCATCATCGACGTTAAAACAAATTTTTAATTCCTCGAATCGATCCAGAAGAGGATCGATACAAAAGGATACGCTAAAATAACCATCCAGCATTGTTACAATTCGAATTTCACATTGATTCAGGAGTGGATCAACATGAAACTCAATAAAAACTTGACAACGACTCGTGAGCATGAAAACGTGAATATGAGTCAAGCTAACATACGTGCATGTATGTCAGACTAATATTCAATTTTAAAATTCACAAGAATTGAACGCTCACCTAGTGGTGAATTACATCAAACAACAGATTACCATCATTCAACACTCAGTTACAACAACACACAGTATAACAATTCGTAGTCAACAATTCGTTATTTGTATTACTGAAGGTCAATCAAAGGTTATATCTTTCGATGAAAAGAAAACTACTCAACAGCTCGGATGGAACTTTTCAAAATGAAGGTGGTAGCTTTTCAAAGCATGTCATGTTCACACAAGTCATACTTTGGGGGGCAAAGGTTATCTCGCCTTTTGGAAAGGCAGTGTCACCAAGGAGTTGAATGGAAATCAACGACGGTTCATCCTGGTAAACGGTTATACACAGGTTCGCTATGGATGCTGGTAAATTTTTCCTGAATCTGGATCGAGCTACAGTTGACACGACAAGACAATCAAAGCTATAAAAGCCAACGTTCCAAATTTCAAGTCAATCGGCGTTCGTATGCTCAAGATATGATCGATGCAAACCAAGGAATCAACTCATTCATATCCATCATTCCGCCTCCTTCGCATCGCTTTCATTCATATCCATTCTGGGTAGCGTTCTTCGTGTCCATCCTCATTTGCATCCACCATAATGTCCTCCTTCGTATCCTTTGGAATCAAACACGCATGGTTCGTATCCATCCATGCTCATATTACTTCGCATCCATCATCCCCCAGCTTGTTGGTATCGATCGGCCTACGTCTATTTCGTATCCATTATAGCCATAAAAACTCATCTTTTCGTGTCGATCCACAAATGCGCCCTATTCGTATCGATCAGCCGGTGATCGATGGGGATGATGCAAGATGGATCGATACGAATGACACCCTCAATGATCGATATGAAATGAGCAACAATCATTGATACGATAAGTGTAGTTATAAATGTATACGAACCAAGCCATATCAATGGATATGAACGAAATGGTTACGAAGCAACTGAATGGAAGCGGTACGAAGAGAACACGTGAAGATAGTTGACTCCCTCGCTCGGCATGAAAGGTGGATCAATCCTAAAAGCTAGCACCACGTCATCGAGCATAACGTGCGTAGAAGCGATGCGACAGGAGCGATACGAACTCAACAGCCTTCAACAAATTCAAACTTGCATCGATCATAAGTCGAGATCTACAAGTCCAATTGCCACCAAATTTTCACAAGAGCTTGCATGCAACCTCAGGAATGTTCATGATCGATGTCGACTCGATTGAGCTAAATCTTGATCGATACGAATTTTCATTCGTATCGATCGCGGATCGAGTCCAAATGATCGAGGATCGACCATGTGGGCCCACCCACGTGAGAGAAGAGGTCTTCCAAGATCTGGACCAGATATTTGCTGTCTACTCCTATAGATAATAACCCAGGAGCTACTTCAAAGGGACTTTTGGCTCTTCTACGTCCGGACTCTGTCAAAATTACTATTGTACTTGGATTCCACTATTGTAACTCATTGTAACCAACAAGAAAAAATAATTAAAAGTCAACCATTTCATAGTGGACGTAGGCCATATGCCGAACCACTCTAAATCTGTGTGTTTCTATGCGCTTTTCCTATTATCGATTGGTGTGTTTGTTAGATATTCCTCGTTTTACATTTATTCTCTTCATTTTATCTCTTCAAACACATCCGAAGAGTTTGTGCCCAATTTTGGTACAAACGTCATTCAATCAAGCATATAAACATGTACACTTGGATGCAAATCATGATTATATAACGTGGGTTTTCAGAAAAAAGAGAATCAAATTCAAATTAACAAGAAATTCAACACTATATTGAGTTCATATTCATTGTAGATTCAAGAAATTCCATATAAAATCAACATGCTTCCATTTTAGCCTAGAAGTGTGATATAAACTCACCGAATTTGAACTTGAATTGGTAGCAAAAGACCCGGATTCTCCTAGGCTAGTTTCTCTTGACAACCACCTAGTTTAATTTCAGAATATGTAAGAGAAAGGAATTATAAACCTTAGCAAAAACTAAGAATGTTCAATAAATTAGACAACTACAGAATAGAGGAGATTACCAGAATTTACTCTTTTAAAAAAACCAGTAATTTACTCTTTAATTTAGCTTTGATTTAGGGATAAATAATGTCTAGGGTTTTGATGAAAATAGGAAAGTGGAGTTCACTGCATTATGAAAAGTGAGAAGAGAAAGAACGTTCAGGCTATTAACTCCTCTTGTTAACCCCATGACTTAGCCAATACGGGCTTTGGTGTGACGACCCGACTTTCCTACCACAGAAAATCAAATCATTTTTAAGAAAGAAAGGGATAGAAAAGAGAAAGAAAGAGAAGACGAAGAAACAACACATCAGAATCTAAAAAGCGGAACGAATAAATTATATTAATAACATAGAATATTACATAGTTTACAACCACTATCAGAGTACACAGAAATACAACACATACTAGACAGTTATAAACATCTGTCTAGTATTTACAACATAATACAACTCAGAGACAACACAGAACACACAGCGGAATACTAATATCTAACGCAGAAGCCTCCTGCTCCATTGCTCCTCCAATATTCGTCAAAGCTAACCTGAATCCTTTGGCTACTCGTAAAAATTTGAGTACCCAAGAGTTTATGAAAAACAAAAATAAACTTCGGGTCAGACATGGGTCTGGTGTGAGTAACAGGTTAATGTTGCTTAACTTTTAAAAACTTCTTGAAGGTATCACGTAAGACTTCCCACACATAAACATGGAAAAGTTTTTACCTTACGCTAACCAAAACATTTGATAGGAAATCCGATGATATTATAATAGTGTCTACGGTTTTCAAATAAATAAGAAATAGCCGAAATTGTTACATCTATTAAATTCCAGCTACTAGCCACAAAAGTGGGTAATACAATCAAAACCGTTGGCACTTATCGGATTTTGGATTCCATACAATGGCAGGGCTACTGGGGTACCGTCCGTCACAGTACGTGGCCTAGATCACCGTACCGAGGAGTACTCCCACTCCCCTGCAACACAAGGCCGGACTCATTCCTTACTGAACAGTTCCGAACAAGATAACCCCGACAGTTGGAGCTCAACAACTGTCCACACAGCCGAAATAAAAAGGGACCTCTAGACAGGGGTAAATCTCGCTCTCCAGTGGGTGCGACCCACGAAGCCTTGCTGCACCTCCCCTGTTTTAGCCATTCCCGGTTGATGAGGCTTGAGGTTACGATTACCGTTATAGGACATATCATCTTAGAATGATCATCGTCCATCTGACGATGTTCTAAAAGCATTCCATCCATAGAAGTTCGTTCCGGGTTCGAACGAAACCAAAGGCATTATCTCGTTACACTCATTTTGGAATCACCCTCAGAGTTAACGACGATAACCCTTGCACTCTGATTCACCATCTCGAATCTATAAGTACTATTCCATCAAACTCATTGCGGAATCACCTATAGAGTTATATTGACTTATAGTCCTTACACCTCGAGTCTTCACAAAGCTCCACTTTGATTCACGGCCTAACGTTATTTGGAATTGATGTGGTTTTCGGATATACAAATATGGAAACCCGATCCCGGTCTCATCGAAATCCAAAGCGTGTCTTTTAGGGCCAAGTTGTTTTAAAGTTTTTAAAACAATTCAATAACAGTATCTATATACACACAGATAGATAATTCATAAATCAAATTTGATAATCAACATTATCAAATAACATGTAACCCACATTATCAATATCAAATAGATATTCCATATAATACCATCACAATAGATAACCTATGTTATCATCACAATACAATCAAGTCATTCATACCACACAATATCATTGATCTCATCACTAGGATCACTAAGCATCCAAGACAATCAATGACATCCATTCATACATAAGCAATGATTTACTCATCATCAATATAATTAATTTAAAATTGAATTAAATTAACTATCTCTATCACTAACTAATTTAAAGTGAATTAAATTAATTACTTTATCTATAATTAATTTAAAATAAATTAAATTAATTACTTCACCAAAATAAATCTTGCTTTCTCAATCGTTTAATTGATTACAATCAGTTAATCATTCATTATTAATTACCTTAATTAATCACCTTTGATTAATTACCCTTAGTTACATTCATGTAATTATCCTTAATTAATCTCACAAATTAATTCTTCTTAAACAAACAGTAATTAACCTTTAATTATCTCAAATAATTAATTAATCATAATTAATTACATTTATCCTTAATTAATTACATTAATTACCTTTAATTACCTATTATTGATTAATTAATCATAATTGATCAATCTTAATTACATCATTAATTAAAATAATTAATGATTCCCTTTTATTAATTACCTTAAGTAATTAACTTATAATTATTAATCATCATCACTGATTAATTACACTTAGTAATTAACTAACTTAATTACTTTATTAAACAAATTAATTATTCTTTAATTTATTACTTAATTAATCCCTTGATTAATCTTAAGTAATTTAAATCCTAATTACTTCATTCTTAAACATCTCAACTTAATTACAACGTGAAATTATTAAACAATTACTTAACTAAGTAATTTCCAAATCATTTATTACATAAAGTAATTATTTATAAAACCCAAGTGTTTAAAATTAATTAAACTTAATTAATTAAAATAAACAATCATATTAACTAAATTAATTACATCAATTAATTAATTTCTTAATTACTTTATCAAGTAATTATACTCAAACCATTTACAATTGATTATTATTAAATTAATTAATCTAATTAATTATAAAAATTAATTACATTAATTAATTATTTAAATAATCCTGGTTAATGACCATCATTAACCCTTTTCTAATTATTTTATAAAGTAATTAACTTAAATTAATTACAAATTTAATTATCTTTAATTATCTATAATTTAAAGTCTAATTATTTAAATAAATTAACCTTGATTAAAACTTAATTACTTAATTAATAATTTATTAATCATTAATTAATAATCTAATTAATGATCTAAATTTCAAATTGATTAACCCCTAAATCAATATGCATTAAACCTTAATAATTAATTAAATAAATTAATTAATTATTTCTTAATTACCTTTTTAATAATTTAATTTCAAAACATTAATTCTTAACTTAATTTTAAAATAAAACATCTCTAAATTATTTTTAAAACAAATTTTATTTTAAACAAAGTATTTTTGAACTTGTTTCCAAATTTCATTTTAAATACAAGTTTTAAAATGAAAATAATTTAAACTTATCAAAGTTTAAACAATTTATAACTTTATCATTTCAATAACTTAATTTATATTTAGTTTAAATCTTGCAACTTCAAACTTTCTTTTAATTTTCAAAAACTGAAATACATATTCCACTTTGATTCCAGTTTTAAACTTAAGATTTAAACTTCTCTTACATTTTAAAAATTCAACCACTTAAACATTTTATTTCAAACTAAGATTCAAATTAGCTTTGAATCCGGATTTAAATTTAAATTTTAAACTCTGTTTAAACCTTAAACTTCAGATTTTAAAACATTTTATAAAACACTTTAACAATTTCAAAGTTGTTAAAAACCTTTCATTTTTATAAAACTTATATATTTTTAAATCTATAATCCAAACTCATTTTGAATTAAGATTTTAAACTTGTTTTAAAACTTTGTTTAAAACTTGCTCTACACTTTTTAAATTCAGTTCAAATTTTAAAAACTTAAATACTGTCAGGTTTCTAAACAATATTTGATTAAACAAGTTCAGGCTTATTAAAACCTGTAAAAATTTCTTTTAAACTTCATTTTATTTAAACTGGAATTTTTAAATTAGCTTGAATTCAAATAAATTCAAAACTAGAATTCAAATATGATTTAAATTCTCTTAACATTAAAAAAAAAAGTTCAGGGTTTACAAAATTTAAACCCTGATGTTACAGGTTATTAAAACCTGTAAAACAGAACACCTGAACCCCCACAAAACTGCTTCGAGTCTGCAACATAACTTTCCCGAGGAAATCACTACATTACTTCGAGTAAAATTCCAGCAATCCCCTGTTCCAAAAACTTCCCAATCTTCAACAAAAACGTCCCATCACCGTGCATATGCACGGTGACTACGACCGTCGTTGGTCATCAATAATGGTCTCAACAACCCAGAAATGACACAATAAACCATCCACGACCATCTATTCATGCTTCAGACCCCTAATTCAAGTTTGAGGATCTTAAACCCAAAACCTGGAAACAACAATCAGTTCCCTTTCAAAACCTGACAACGGCAAGAAGTCACCGTTCAGACCACCTGACGACCAACCCCTCCGGCCTCAACAACATCTACGACCAAGCTACCAATTTCCAAAATCTTATTACACTCGATCAAGTACATTGGCTGTAGTGATCAATTCTTATCTCACTGCAAAACTAGGGTTTAATCTATAAAAATTCAACTGCATCCACTCTAGCTAATTTTAGACCCATTCAAGATTTTTTTCAACATCTCCTATCCCTACGCAATCAACCAGAAGTAACTCAAGATTTCCTAATTCCAAAATCATCAGATTTTGGTCAAAATTTGTTAACAGTTAAAACCCCCACTGTAACTTCATCTATCATTTAAAAATCCTAATTCTTGATCTAAAAATCAAGTTATAGTTAATGCTTCATATTTGTGAAACTGCATTACAAGTTTAACCTATTTTAATTTTAGTTAAAATTATCATATACTGTTGTTCTTGTGTTTTCCAGTGACAAACACCTATTATATTTTTATTTATTTCCTTAAATTTAAATATTGACTTGAGAGAATCAAACAATATTTCTTCATAAATTTCCTTACATCAGGAATTAAATTAAAAAGGTAAAGATTTGTCACAGTTTCTTGAACAACAGAGGCAACAGAAAATTATTGCATGCAAACAAATACATGTCACAGCCACTTTATCATCACACAGGAATGTTTATCTATGTTAAACATTTTAGCATGCAACTTTTTTTTTAAATTTTTTTTAAAAAGTTAGAAGTTACTCACCTTACTGGGAAAGATGAAGACCGAGCTTTATGTATGAAAAGCTTTAAGTTGAATTTTCAGGAAAAGGGTGCAGGTGCTATTGCTAAATCTTGATTTACTTCATGTTGAATTGACATACAAATTTGCCTATGATCCCTGACTCAAATGCTGGCATGCAGATGTGGATGTAGTTGCTAAATCTTCACATGCATGCAGATACTTTCATGTTTTCAAATCCATTCCAGGACTTAAAAATAGAATTGCAGAAAACAGTGCAGGTTCAAATTGAATTTTGCAGACTTCATTTGAAATTTGCAGATTTATGATTTGAATTTGAGATAAAGGTGGATTTGATTTTTAATAGGAGTGGAATATGCAGGTTTTTGAAGAGGTGAATCAATGCAAATTTGAATAGGGTTTAAGTATGCAGGTTTCTGACATTTAGGAAATGCAGATTTTTGGATTAAAATGAATTTGTGAATGCAGATTTGTGGAGGGTGTTACTGATTTTAGGCATGAAGAATTTTTAAAAGGTGGTTTGAAGTTTTTCTTTTGATTAAGGAAGAATGAAAATGCAATATGAAAGATGCAAACTTAAACAAATGAATTTTCAGTTTTAATGAAAGAAAAGAAAAATAAAAACCAAAATTAACACTTGTCCATTTTTAATGTAAAATTTGAACACTTGTCAAATTGTTAAATTAGTCTTTAAACACATGTCTCTTTTAAAATAATTAGCACTTAAATTTACAAATGTATGTTATATTAGCTTAGTTTTAAATTGTTAGTTTATATTTTAATATGGATATAAATTTACAAAAGAAATAAGAACAAACTATGTTTATAAATAAACTTATACATATTAAAGAATAGTACAATTAAACAATTAAGATTTTATAGTTTGAATTTAAATTCAAACTAAATCCAAAATCAAATGTTTCAAATCAAGTTATAAATATAAATTCAATTTTGAAATAAAAATTACAAATCTTATTCAAAGCTTATTTAAAAAGTCATATTAATATTATTTTTATAACTCTCTTATTATTAAATTAAAATTATTTTACAAGAAATTATATTTTTATCAATAAAATATCCATTTTATTGAACCATAAAACCTTTTGTTAAATTTATTCTAAATTTAAAACTAAATCCAATTTAATTTAAAACATTTAATATTTTCCTATCAATTTTAAAATCATATATTTATATATGAAATTGTTATAAAAACTCAATGCTAATTAAAAGAAAATTTCCAGTTTATAATGTATATATTAGAATTTTAGAACATGATTCAATTATTAAATTTAAACCAAAATCATTTATTTAACTTTTAAAAGCTTAAATATTAAATAAAACAAAATTTCCAAATTATTACAAATATTAAAACTTAGAAAATATGCTTTACTTTAAAATTTAAACAAATGCTAATTTATTTAAAATATAAACCACATATTTGTATTGCAAATAGAAATCAATTTATATCATTTAAAATATAAAATAACCAATTTAAATATTCATTGAAGAAGATTATCAAATTTATCTGAATAATTATTGACAAAAATATCAATATCAATTTAATTTTTAATACAGATTATTAAATTGATATTGTTAAAAATTTCGGGATATTAAAATCCTTCCCCCTTAAAAGAATTTCATCCTCGAAATTTAAAACAAATGTAATTTAATAATCTCATTAAGTTTTGATTTAATTTTAAAACACAAGCATATATCAAACCTATGCTAACAACCATAGCAACCAATTCAACCAATCAAACAAATCTAATTATCCAGACAAATTCTGGATAAAATTTTATCGAGTTTCCCCAAGTATATATATATATACCGGATACTCGCTCTAGAGAATCCAAACAATCAATACTATAAAGTTACAAAGCTCCTATACAACTATATCTATAACACTAGACAAGATATCAGACTACAGACGAGTCTGACTCAACAAGCAAAACTCCAAAACTGCTGGTTTCATAACCAGAGATAGATCATACACGTACTCCCTTAGAGATACGTGAAACTCATCGAATCCCAGTTATCCAAACTGGCAATTCAGTTCTGTAGATCAATCACTTAATCTCCTAGATACAGAAAAGATCCAAAACACTTCAGAGCAAACTTCTCAGACCTACCCAAACTTATAGCTCACTTTTGATTGGAGAAAACTTATCCAAAATTAAATCTCCGACTTCAGAGTCCAAATTCCTCCGATTCTTATCCACAAAACTCTTCAGACGATCCTGGGCTATCTACAAACTTGCTAAGCAGCTCAACCTTCGCTGACGCTTCTAGAAACAAACTAGACCAATCAAATCAACAAAATGAACTCCTCAAGAGCAACTAAGAACTCAAACTCAACTCTTCAACATCAGAAGACAACAAAACACTTCTCCTGTTCGGGGAAAGAAAAGCAGATACACTTCCAAACTGCTTCCGCTGCTCAACTCTGATCCGAAGTAGAAGAGAATGCTTGAAGAAGAACGCAAGCACAATCAGGACAACACACCCCAGAGATATGGTTCAACAAATCCATAAGAAAATTCAGAAGTTCCTCCAAAACTCTGAGCTGCTACACCAACTCAATCTCCTTAAAACCATTCTTCTATAAAGCTGAACCACTGGTACCACTCCTGGAATTCCAATCGATAAGAAAACTCAATCTCCAGATGCGAACCAAACTCTGACTTCTCTGAAGACATCCAGAAAAACTCAGATAATCCAAGAGAACACTCAAACAAACGCAAGTCACTTTTGCGAACCACCCAAACCAAATCCAAGGAAACCTGTTCTTCCTTAACCAAACAGAACAGCTTCACTTAATTAGCCAACCCATCGAAGAAACGGGTCTACTCAGCTGCTCTTGAACTCCACTTCAGAAAAACTGCTAAGCCAGAAGATCTCTAGCCAATACCGAGAACACTCCTAGCTGCACTGCTGCCACAAATGCCAAAGAATTCCAAACAAAGCTCTCCGAGAAACTCGGACTTAAAAGCAAACAGAAACTCAAGCTGACCCCAGCCACAACACTAAAGCAGACTCACTTCCTTAACTTTTTCCAAAGAAAACATCTTCGGGAACATCCATAGTCACTGCATCTCATCACGCAGCTACTACTCCCTGAGGTATCCAAAATACCATCACTCGCTTCCTCCCAACCAACAGATCCAAACACTACTCATCAACTTCAGAAATAAACTCCGAACCTTAACAGGTTTCCTTCAGAGATCAATGAAGTTCTCCGTCACTACAGAACTCACTCGAGAAGGTATTAGGTCTACAGTCTCGACAAATACACTTCCAACCACACACATTCAAATTTCAACCAATGGTAGTCGTGTTACACACACTACTACCCCATCTACCTTTATAACTTATATTGGAAAACCTGAACAGGTAACCCAACAGATAGGAAGAAATATATATATATATATATACATATATATATATATATTAAAAATTACAAATACGCACTCTCAAGAAAGACACCACTACAGAGCCTAGGTATTCCCTCAACCTAATGCTCTGATACCAAGTGTGACGACCCGACTTTCCTACCACTGAAAATCGAATCATTTTTAAGAAAGAAAGGGATAGAAAAGAGAAAGAAAGAGAAGAAGAAGAAACAACACATCAGAATCTAAACAGCGGAACGAATAAATTATATTAATAACATAGAATATTACATAGTTTACAACCACTATCAGAGTACACAGAAAATACAACATATACTAGACAGTTATAAACATCTGTCTAGTATTTACAACATAATACAACTCAGAGACAACACTAGACACACAGCGGAATACTAATATCTAACGCAGAAGCCTCCTGCTCCATTGCTCCTCCAATATTCGTCAAAGCTAACCTGAATCCCTTGGCTACTCGTAAAAATTTGAGTACCCAAGAGTTTATGAAAAACAAAAATAAACTCCGGGTCAGACATGGGTCTGGTGTGAGTAACAGGTTAAAGTTGCTTAACTTTTAAAAACTTTTTGAAAAGAAAGGTATCACGTAAGACTTCCCACACATAAACATGGAAAAGTTTTTACCTTACGCTAACCAAAACATTTGATAGGAAATCCGATGATATTATAATAGTGTCTAGGTTTTCAAATAAATAAGAAATAGCCGAAATTGTTACATCTATTAAATTCCAGCTACTAGCCACAAAAGTGGGTAATACAATCAAAACCATTGGCACTTATTGGAATTTGGATTCCATTCAATGGCAGGGCTACTAGGGTACCGCCCGTCACAGTACGTGGCCTAGATCACCATACCGAGGAGTACTCCCACTCCCCTGCAACACAAGGCTGGAACCATTCCTTACTGAACAGTTCCGAACAAGATAACCCCGACAGTTGGAGCTCAACAACTGTCCACACAGCCGAAATAAAAAGGGACCTCTAGACAGGGGGAAATCTCGCTCTCCAGTGGGTGCGACCCACGAAGCCTTGCTGCACCTCCCCTGTTTTAGCCATTCCCGTTTGATGAGGCTTGAGGTTACGATTACCTTTATAGGACATATCATCTTAGAATGTTCATCGTCCACCTGACGATGTTCTGAAAGCATTCGATCCATACAAGTTCGTTTCGGGTTCGAATGAAACCGAAGGCATTATCTCGTTACATTCATTTTGGAATCACCCACAGAGTTAACGACGATAACCCTTGCACTCTGATTCACCATCTCAAATCTATAAGTACTATTCCATCAAACTCATTACGAAATCACCCACAGAGTTATATTGACTTATAGTCCTTACACCTCGAGTCTTCACAAAGCTCCACTTTGATTCACGGCCTAACGTTATTAGGAATCGATGTGGTTTTCGGATATCCAAATATGGAAACTCGATCCCGGTCTCATCGAAATCCAAAGCGTGTCTTTTAGGGCCAAGTTGTTTTAAAGTTTTTAAAACAATTCAATAACAGTATCTATATACACACAGATAGATAATTCATAAATCAAAGTTGATCATCAACATTATCAAATAACATGTAACCCACATTATCAATATCAAATAGATATTCCATATAATACCATCACAATAGATAACCTATGTTATCATCACAATACAATCAATTCATTCATACCACACAATATCATTTATCTCATCACTGAGATCATAAAGCATCCAAGACAATCAATGACATCCATTCATACATAAGCAATGATTTATTCATCATCAATATAATTAATTTAAAATTGAATTAAATTAACTATCTCTATCACTAATTAATTTAAAGTGAATTAAATTAATTACTTTATCTATAATTAATTTAAAATAAATTAAATTAATTACTTCACCAAAATAAATCTTGCTTTCTCAATTGTTTAATTGATTGCAATCAGTTAATCATTCATTATTAATTACCTTAATTAATCACCTTTGATTAATTACCCTTAATTACATTCATGTAATTATCCTTAATTAATCTCACAAATTAATTATTCTTAAACAAACAGTAATTAACCTTTAATTATCTCAATTAATTAATTAATCATAATTAATTACATTTATCCTTAATTAATTACATTAATTAATGTTAATTACCTATTATTGATTAATTAATCATAATTAATCAATCTTAATTACATCATTAATTAAAATAATTAATGATTCCCTTTTATTAATTACCTTAAGTAATTAACTTATAATTATTAATCATCATCACTGATTAATTACACTTAGTAATTAACTAACTTAATTACTTTATTAAACAAATTAATTATTTTTTAATTTATTACTTAATTAATCCCTTGATTAATCTTAAGTAATTTAAATCCTAATTACTTCATTCTTAAACATCTCAACTTAATTACAACGTGAAATTATTAAACAATTACTTAACTAAGTAATTTCCAAATCATTAATTACATAAAGTAATTATTTATAAAACCCAAGTGTTTAAAATTAATTAAAATAAACAATCATATTAACTAAATTAATTACATTAATTAATTAATTTCTTAATTACTTTATCAAGTAATTATACTCAAACCATTTACAATTGATTATTATTAAATTAATTAATCTAATTAATTATAAAAATTAATCACATTAATTAATTATTTAAATAATCCTGGTTAATGACCATCATTGACCTTTCTCTAATTATTTTATAAAGTAATTAACTTAAATTAATTACAAATTTAATTATCTTTAATTATCTATAATTTAAAGTCTAATTATTTAAATAAATTAAACTTGATTAAAACTTAATTACTTAATTAATAATTTATTAATCATTAATTAATAATCTAATTAATGATCTAAATTTCAAATTGATTAACCCCTAAATCAATATGCATTAAACCTTAATAATTAATTAAATTAATTAATTATTTCTTAATTACTTTTTTAATAATTTAATTTCAATACATTAATTCTTAACTTAATTTTAAAATAAAACATCTCTAAATTATGTTTAAAACAAATTTTATTTTAAACAAAGTATTTTTGAACTTGTTTCCAAATTTCATTTTAAATACAAGTTTTGAAATGAAAATAATTTAAACTTATTAAAGTTCAAACAATTTATAACTTTAGCATTTCAATAACTCCATTTATATATAGTTTAAATCTTGCAACTTCAAACTTTCTTTTAATTTTCAAAAACTGAAATACACATTCCACTTTGATTCCAGTTTTAAACTTAAGATTTAAACTTCTCTTACATTTTAAAAATTCAACCACTTAAACATTTTATTTCAAACTAAGATTCAAATTAGCTTTGAATCCAGATTTAAGTTTAAATTTTAAACTCTGTTTAAACCTTAAACTTCAGATTTTAAAACATTTTATAAAACACTTCAACAATTTCAAAGTTGTTAAAAACCTTTCATTTTTATAAAACTTATATATTTTTAAATCTATAATTCAAACTCATTTTGAATTAAGATTTTAAAATTGTTTTAAAACTTTGTTTAAAACTTGCTCTACACTTTTTAAATTCAGTTTAAATTTTAAAAACTTAAATACTGTCAGGTTTGTAAACAATATTTGATAAAACAAGTTTAGGTTTATTAAAACCTGTAAAAATTTCTTTTAAACTTCATTTTATTTAAACTGGAATTTTTAAATTAGCTTGAATTCAAATAAATTCAAAACTGGAATTCAAATATGATTTAAATTCTCATAACATTAAAAAAAAATTCAGGGTTTACAAAATTTAAACCCTGATGTTACAGGTTATTAAAACCTGTAAAACAGAACACCTGAACCCCCACAAAACTGCTTCGAGTCTGCAACATAACTTTCTCAAGGAAATCACTACATTACTTCGAGTAAAATTCCAGCAATCCCCTGTTCCAAAAACTTCCCAATCTTCAACAAAAACATTCCATCACCGTGCATATGCACGGTGACTACGGTCGTCGTTGGTCATCAATAATGGTCTCAACAACCCAGAAATGACACAATAAACCATCCACGACCATCTATTCATGCTTCAGACCCCTAATTCAAGTTTGAGGATCCTAAACCCAAAACCTGGAAACAACAATCAGTTCCCTTTCAAAACCTGACAACGGCAAGAAGTCACCGTACAGACCACCTGACGACCGACCCCTCCGGCCTCAACAACATCTACGACCAAGCTACCAATTTCCAAAATCTTATTACACTCGATCAACTACATTGGCTGCAGTGATCAATTCTTATCTCACTGCAAAACTAGGGTTTAATCCATAAAAATTCAACTGCATCCACTCTAGCTAATTTTAGACCCATTCAAGATTTTTTTCAACATCTCCTATCCCTACACAATCAACCAGAAGTAACTCAAGTTTTCCTAATTCCAAAATCATCAGATTTTGGTAAAAATCTGTTAACAGTTAAAACCCCCACTTTAACTTCATCTATCATTTAAAAATCCTAATTCTTGATCTAAAAATCAAGTTATAGTTAAAGCTTTATATTTTTGAAACTGCATTACAAGTTTAACCTATTTTAATTTTAGTTAAAATTATCATATACTGTTGTTCTTGTGTTTTCCAGTGACAAACACCTATTATATTTTTATTTTACTTCCTTAAATTTAAATATTGACTTGAGAGAATCAAACAATATTTCTTCATAAATTTCCTTACATCAGGAATTAAATTAAAAAGGTAAAGATTTGTCACAGTTTCTTGAACAACAGAGGCAACATAAAATTATTGCATGCAAACAAATACATGTCACAACCACTTTATCATCACACAGGAATGTTTATCTATGTTAAACATTTTAGCATGCAACTTTTTTTTTAAATTTAAAAAGTTAGAAGTTACTCACCTTACTAGGAAAGATGAAGACAGAGCTTTATGTATGAAAAGCTTTGATTTGAATTTTCAGGAAAAGGGTGCAGGTGCTATTGCTAAACCTTGATTTACTTCATGTTGAATTGACATACAAATTTGCCTATGATCCCTGACTCAAATGCTAGCATGCAGATGTGGATGTAGTTGCTAAATCTTCACATGCATGCAGATACTTTCATGTTTTCAAATCCATTCCAGACTTAAAAATAGAATTGTAGAAAACAGTGCAGGTTCAAATTGAATTTTGCAGACTTCATTTGAAATTTGCAGATTTATGATTTGAATTTGAGATAAAGGTGGATTTGATTTTTAATAGGAGTGGAATATGCAGGTTTTTGAAGAGGTGAATCAATGCAAATTTGAACAGGGTTTAAGTATCCAGGTTTCTGACATTTAGGAAATGCAGATTTTTGAATTTTAATGAATTTGTGAATGCAGATTTGTGGAGGGTGTTACTGATTTTAGATATGAAGAATTTTTAAAAGGTGGTTTGAATTTTTTCTTTTGATTAAGGAAGAATTAAAATGCAATATGAAATATGCAAACTTAAACAAATGAATTTTCACTTTTAATGAAAGAAAAGAAAAATAAAAACCAAAATTAACACTTGTCCATTTTTAATGTAAAATTTGAACACTTGTCAAATTGTTAAATTAGTCTTTAAACACATGTCTCTTTTAAAATAATTAGTACTTAAATTTACAAATGTATTTTATATTAGCTTAGTTTTAAATTGTTAGTTTATATTTTAAATATGGATATAAATTTACAAAAGAATTAGGAACAAACTATATTTATAAATAAACTTATACATATTAAAGATTAATACAATTAAACAATTAAGATTTTATAGTTTGAATTTAAATTCAAACTTAATCCAAAATCAAATGTTTCAAATCAAGTTATAAATATAAATTCAATTTTGAAATAAAAATTACAAATCTTATTCAAAGCTTATTTAAAAAGTCATGTCAATATTATTTTTATAACTCTCTTATTATTAAATTAAAATTATTTTACAAGAAATTATATTTTTATCAATAAAATATCCATTTTATTAAACCATAAAACCTTTTGTTAAATTTATTCTAAATTTAAAACTAAATCCAATTTAATTTAAAACATTTAATATTTTCCTATCAATTTTAAAATCATATATTTATTTATGAAATAGTTATAAAAGCTTAATGCTAATTAAAACAAAATTTCCAATTTATAATGTATGCATTAGAATTTTAGAACATGATTCAATTATTAAATTTAAACCAAAAACATTTATTTAACTTTGAAAAGCTTAACTATTAAATAAAACAAATTTTCTAAATTATTACAAATATTAAAACTTAGAAAATATGCTTTACTTTAAAATTAAAACAAATGCTAATCTATTTAAAATATAAACCATATATTTGTATTGTAAATAGAAATCAATTTATATCATTTAAAAGATAAAATAACCAATTTAAATATTTATTGAAGAAGATTATCAAATTTATCTGAATAATTATTGACAAAAATATCAATATCAATTTAATTTTTAATACAGATTATTAAATTGATATTGTTAAAAATTCCGGGATATTAAATTTGGCTATCTTACTTAACCCAAGAAATGAATTGTGTTATTATTCCCTTTGTTGTCACTTACCGAAATAATAGTTTACATGTAAATAATGTTTCACAAAATCATAAACCGATTTCATAAATTTTCCACAATCAATGGATAAGCTAAAATTCTCATTTTTATTAGTATATAAATAAATTAATAACTCAATGGAAATTTTCTTTATATAGATTTATTCTCATGATTTTAATTAGGTATGGTCTATTGATTGCAAAATCCCATTTTACTATAAATCTGAATGTCACTATCAAAAATAATTTTATGTTAATTTGCTATAATAACTTCTAATGGGATAATAATTAATTACTAACTTTTCTTATAAATGAAAAAATGAATATAAATTTTATTATTAACATTTTTATTTATTCAAATAATCTCCATATATTCATTTAATCCATTATTCCCACAGATCACACTTTTAATCAATTTAAAAGATCAAATCAATATAATTTCCGCATAATGAATATTTTGGATTAGTCTCTCATAAACATTGGTTTAAATTTTCTTTTATAATCTTAATATAAAAATTAAACCACACGAAAAGGTATTTCAGTAAATTTCCAAATATATAATTATTTTCCTTATATTTTATTAAACTCTTATCTTTCCCAAGATCATTCTTATATTATCAAATATAAGAAGAAAAAGTATACAATTTTGATATTTAACAATTTTTTCAAACTTATTTACTTCCATCTAAAAAACCATTTTAATTTGGAAATTATAACCAATAAAATTTCCCAAATTCATCTTAAAATTAATTAAGATAATTTAATTCATATTTTCATTTTAATTCAAGGTAATCTCAACAACGTGTTACAGATACTATCTAGCTGACATCATATGGAATCTCAAGTCACTTGATACTTCTTTATTTAGAAAGGCGGGCCCTCAATCCTCACTTAATTAACATATCCAAAAACGACCACTGTTTACCTAAATTCTCTATGGAGTTTCTGAATCTAATTTGAAGAGATAACAATAGCAGAGTTCTGTTGTATTCCCTAAAATAATATGAATAAGAAATGGAGAGGGTAGGGTTCTACACATAAGGGTTGAAACACACCAGAACCATAGGATAAAATTGGAAGAGAAATATACAAACCTAAAGTGTTAAACAACGCAAAAGCCTAACCACCACCACCAGGAGATGGTTGACGCCTAAGCTCGACCAATCGACCGCTATGGTCAACTGGTTGACCCATGTAGGTCAACCGCTCTGCCTTATTTTGGGCAGTAATGATTCGTTTCGGTTGCGTTTTGATTTTAATTAATTTCTTACCCTATTTATTCTTAATGTTAAATGTTGAATAAATGTTTACTTAGCCCACAAACTAATTTTGAAATATAAATCCTAAATTTAAATTGTCATTTGAACTTGAATTTGAATTCAAACTAAATTAATTTAAATTTGAAAACCTTAAATGCTCATTACTACTTCATTTCAGCTCCATTTTCAGCATTTTATATTGGAAACAGATCAGAATTTCGCCACGATCGCAACGAAATAACTTTCATGGTCAAATTCCCATTTTTATAAAATTTCCATTTTCTACACTGTCACATTTAATTCAATTTACTCCATTTATTTATGGTTAATTTTATGGAATGTTATAATTTGCGTCTAGACCGAATTGCTAGTGTACAACGAGGACTATCCAATTAGTGCTTATTAATGATATTAAAACTGATTAGCCATATACTAATTCATCTTGAAATATTATCTTGCTGCTTCATATCAAGAACTTGACTCCTCGGGTTAGTGTATATTAAGGATTCCTTTCCTTGGACTATTTGTAACGACCCGCAAATAAATCACTTTAGAAAAATTCCAAAATATTCAAACATATGATTTTTTTTTTACATAAACGATAATGTTTTGAACAATAAATAATATTGGTAATTTTATTTTGAATAAATATTTACAAAAATATACACTTTGGAAGAAATATTGATAAAATGACCAAAAACTATTTTATCAATAAACAGCTCTTAGACCATCCGACATTGTGTATGGAACTGGATGCATACACTCATTTATATATATGAGTGAGAATATATAATAAATTATTTATTTTATTTTTGAAATTTAAATCCCTTTATGATATCATTAACGATATCACTATTTTGGAATAAATGATTTTTTAATTTAAACTGAGTTTAAATGATTTAATAATTATTTTAATTATTAAATAAGCCCTTTTAATTATTATATAATGATAGAAATATTATTTTCAAAATTTTTAACAAATATATATATATATATATATAAGAAGTGAAATATGATGGGAAATCGAAATCCCTAACGAATCAATGTAGAAAAGTTATGCAACGTTGTGAATCTTTTGAAATATACATATGCACACATACATGTACATATACATGAACATATTCTTATGCACACACACAGATAGATATATATATATATATATATATATATATATATATTACAAAATATCAAAGATATTTTTTTAAACTTCATCCTTAAGTAAACCCAAAGTCAACCTCTTATACACTAAGTACAAGCACATGGCTACACACATGAGGGGATGTTCGGCTATGGATGATGAGGAGAGAGGAGGGAGTGGTGGTGAGGCAATGGCGATGAAATGGAAAGAAAATATCATGATATTTTTATTCACATTTTTCCTATAAATACCACCACCCACCTTCCCTTCATTTATACAAAAATTCCTAAGCTTCTTCAAATTCCATCATTCCATAAACAAAAAACACATTTTTCTGTGTCCTCTCACGGTGACCATCCCTCTTTACCGTCTTCCATCCCTCCCTTATCTCTCCCCAATAACCACCTTACCCGTCTTTTTACTGACCAACCTCTCCCGCCTATCCCACCGCCTACTCCGCATGATCCACCTATCCCGCCTCCATCTTCTACTGCTCCATGTGTTGATCCTTTTCCTCCTCTTTTAGCTTCTTCTCCTAGCTCTTCTTCTCTTCAACCTCCTTCTGTCCCTATCTCTAATGCCACCCCTCCTAGCTCCTCTTGGTCCTCCCTATTCAGTTCCAACCCTAGAAACATTGGTGCCTATATCCCTGTTCATTTTGATGTTGCTTACACTGGCTCTCTTATTGAACCACCTCAGGAAGTTGTTGATGAAGGCATTAAAGCTTGGCCTGGTTGCCTGGTGAAATTTTTCTTGGCCGGCAATGTGAACTTCATGTCAGTTAAATCTCACTTGGATAAAGTTTAGAAGCACAAAGGTTCTTATGAAATATTCTTTGACAAATAAAATTATTATTTCAAGTTCTCTAATGAGGATGATAAGATGCAAATATTTATGAAAACTCCTATATTTATTAGAGGTCGGTTGTTTATTGTATAAAGGTTGAACCCTTCATTTTCGTCTGTCCATGCTTCTATTCGTTCTGTCCCTATTTGGATTCATTGCTATTGAAATCCTATCCCGTCATGGTCTCTTTTGGGCACTAACTAGCTGGCATGCCATTTTGGAAGGCTGGTTTACTTTGATAAAAATATATAAAAATTGAAGAGATTTGAATGTATGAAGTGTCTAATTGAAATATCATTAGACTATGAACTGCCTGAGTTTTTAGCTATTGGCGATGACTGATGTCCAAATGTTTTTCCTTGAGCATTCATGGAAACCCCTAATTTGCACTCACTGCAAGATATTTGGAATGCTTCTGTACAATGTGAAAGGATAAATGAGTCTAAGAAAGATATAGTAGCTAATAAGACGGTTGACAATAAAAAGGATGAAGTGGATGAGTTTATAGATCATGTTGTTTTTGTTAAAGCTTCATAAATAAAAGAGGGTCAGGTTGGGAAAAGGAAAAAAATCATGTTGTTAAAGAGAGAAGGAAAATGAATTCTGTTCGAAAAATTTGGAGGAAAATTGAAAAGGATGATCCGGCCAAAATGGACGTTACTGATGTTGTTGTTGAAGCTTACTTAGTTACTGAAGAAAATGATCATGTGAATATTGAAATGATTAATGAAACAGAGACAACTGATGTAAATAATGAGGATACAATTCCTAGTGTGGTCACTGCAAATATAGACACAAATGCAAACATTCATGCAAATGAACTCGAACCTATGGGAATCACAACTCTTTCTCTATTCTCCAACATTCAAATGATGAATTTGAAGGCACTAAATTTGATGCTCTAGATCAGAATGTGTCATTATCGCCAAACAACTTTGAACAGCTCCTTAGCTAAACCTGCCCCTTTCTTTCTTAACGACAAATGCATGGACATGCACATTGTCATGCACATTGACATGCACCATACTAGTAATAATCAAACTCCCTCTAATCCTATTACTTCTTCCCCAAAACTAAACTTGCAAACATCATTTAAATTCCCTTATTTATCTATATCACCTCCCAATTAAATATTCAGTGACCAGCAAGCTTCTAATCTATCCATTCCTACTCATGGTGAATCTAGCCTTAATATATCTTTAGACAAAGCTGCTATTCCTGTAACATCATCCAAGAAGAAAAGAGGAAGACCCAAAAAAGTGATTAATATGCAACCTTCTTCACTTGATTTAGACAAAGGGGTTCAATACTCTCTAGAGCAAATATTAATGGTTCCCACTGCAACTGTTTCTTCTACAACCCCCTCTGGGGTTAAAACCATGGCCTCTACATTAATTAATCAATGGCAGGAAATTATTCTCAAGGACAAAATTTCACAGCTTTTTAGCCTCAAGGACAGACATTCAATATTTTATCCTTAAGGGCAACTTTCTGTAGGTATCAGTTTTTAGTTACTGAGATCAATTTTTAGGTACCAGTTTGTAGTTATCGGTAGCAGTTTTTAGGTATCAGTTTGTGACGACCCAACTTCCAAACTCCAGAAAGTCGCATCGCTAAGAAGAAAGAAAGAGATAGAAGAAGAAAAGAAAGAAGAGAAAGAAGAAACAACACTAGAATCTCAACAGCGGAATGAATAAATAACATAAAATATTACATAGTTTACAATCACTATCAGAGTATACAGATATACAACACATACTAGACAGTTATAAACACCTATCTAGTATTTACAACATAATACAACTCAGAAACAAACACAGATCACACAGCGGAATACTATATATCTAACGCAGAAGCCTCCTGCTCCATAACTCCTCCAATATTCGTCAAAGCTAACCTGAATCCCTTGGCTACTCGTAAAAATTTAAGTACCCAAGAGTTTAAGAAAACAAAAGATAAACTCCGGGTCACACATAGGTCTGGTGTGAGTAACAGGTTAAAATTGCTTAATTTTGAAAATCCTTTTAAAAGAAAGGTATCACGTAAGACTTCCCACACATAAACATGGAAAAGTTTTTACCTTACGCTAACCAAAACATTTGATAGGAAATCCAGTGATATTATAATAGTGTCTAGGGTTTTCAAGTAAATAAGAAATAGCCGAAATTGTTACATTATTAAATTCCAGCTACTAGCCACAAAAGTGGGTAATACAATCAAAACTGTTGGCACTTATTGAATTGTGAATTCCATACAATGGTAGGGCTACTGGGGTACCGCCCGTCACAGTACGTGGCCTAGATCAACGAACCGAGGAGTACTCCCACTCCCCTGCAACACAAAGCCGGACCCGTTCCTTACTGAACAGTTTCGAACAAGACAACCCCATAGTTGGTGTACACTGACAACTGCCCACTAAGCAGAATAAAAAGGGACCTCTAGAAAGGGATCAATCTTTCTCTCCAGTGGGTGCGACCCACGAAGCCTTGCTGCACCTCCCCTGTTTTAGCCATTCCCGGTTGATGAGGCTTGAGGCTACGATTACCTTTAAAGGACACATCTCTTAGAATGCTCATCGTCCACCTGACGATGTTCTGAAAGCATTCAATCCATACAAGTTCGTTCCGGGTTCGAACGAAACCGAAGGTATTATCTCATTACACTCATTATGGAATCACCCACAGAGTTAACGACGATAACCCTTGCACTCTGAATCACCATCTCGAATCTATAAGTACTATTCCGTCAAACTCATTACGGAATCACCCACAGAGTTATACTGACGTATAGCGCTTACACCTCGAGTCTTCACTTGTTCCACTTGGATACATGACCTAACGTTAATTTGGATCGATGTGGTTTTCGGATATCCAAATATGGAAACCCGATCCCGGTCTCATCGAAATCCAAAGTGTGTCTTTTAAGGCCAAGTTGTTTTAAAGGTTCAAAACAATTCAATTATCTATATGTCCAAATAGATAAATCACAGATACACATCAGGTAATCAACATTATCAACATATCAGATAAACCATATTATCATTATTCAAAAGAATAATCTATATCAATATCACAATGCAACCAATGCATCCAAATCACTCAACATCATCTATCTCATATCTGAGATTCAAACCAATTAAAGTAAACAACATCATCCACCTATATAAGCAATGATTAACCACCACAAATATAATTAATTTAAAATGAATTAAATGAATTACATCATTCTATCAATTTAAAGTAAATTAAATTAATTACCTCATCAAATAAACCTTGCTTATATTACCATTGATAATTTATCAATCAATTAATTAATCATTATCCAATGATTCATTTTAATTAATCATCCCTGATTAATTAACTCTTAATTACATTTAAGTAATTATTTACTAATTAATTTCTCAAATTAATTATATTTAATCAAATACAGTAATTAACCTTTAATTACTTCATTAATTAATTACCTAAAATTAATTACCTCTAATCACTTATTATTGATTAATTAATCTTAACTAATCAATCTTAATTACATCATTAATTATAATAATTAATGATTTTCTAATTACATTTTCAAATTAAATTAATTACATTATGTAATTAATCTTTATTTAAATCATAACTGTTAATCACCCTTGATTAACTTCATTTAGTAATTATCTACCCTTAATTACTTCACCAAATAAATTAATTACTTCTTAATTAATTATCTCTAATTAATCCTTGATTAATTTACAAGTAATTATTCTCAACTTACTTTTATCAACAAATCACCTTCAATTAATTACATATAGTAATTACTCATTAATTACTTTCCTAAGTAACTTCTCTTCATTTAATTACATTAAGTAATTATCCTTCACAAATCATCAAATGATTAATTTTAAATTAATTAAAATGAAATAATTAACTTAAACTAATCAAATTAACTCAATTAATTGCAATAAGTAATTAATTCCTTAATTACTTCCATAAGTAATTATACTTAACAACTTACACAATTGATTATCTTTAAATTAATTAATCTAATTAATAATTAAAATTAATCACATTAATTAATTATTAAATAATTCTTAGTTAATGATCTTCAGTAACTATTAACAATTCATTAATTATTTTCTAAAATAATTAATTTATTTTAAATCATTATTAATTACAAATTAATTAATCATTAATTAATCCATTAATTAACCCCTAATTAATTAAATAATTAAGTGTTAATTAAAACTTAATTAAATCCATTATTACTTGATTAATTAATTATTAATCATTAATTAAAAACTAATTTTATTTAATTAATTATTCTTAAATTACAAGTTAATTAATCAAAGAATAATTAATCCTAAACCCTTAAGATTAAACCCCTAATTACTATTTTATTTATTTATTAAATAAATAAATTATTCATTTAATTACTCTAATAATTAAATGAAATATAAAACATTAATTTATTACTTAACTTCAACAAGTTTAAAATCAACCTAAACCCTTAATTGTTAAATAAAAGTTTTATTATAAAAGAACTTTCACAAAGGTCAAAACAAATTTCTTTTAAAATAAAACCATTTAAATTTTTACATTATCAATCAAATTTGGTTTAAACACTTAAATTTATAAAACTTAAATTCATTTTAAACCAAAGATTCAAAATTAGATTTGAATTAAATTTAACTTTATTTAAAACATTACTTCATATTTCAATTTTCAAATTTAAATTCAAATTCTTTAAAAACATTTTAAACAATAAACTCTTTCAAAGTTATTTTAAAGAAAATTTGAATTAAAATACCTAATCATTTCCAACTTTAAGATTCAATTCAACTTGAATGTATAATTTAAATTAGACTTTAAACTTCATTTAAATCTTTGCTTTATTTTTCAAATTCCAATTTAAAATTTGAAACAAGACAATTTCTAAACTTCAATCATTAGCCCGAGCTGACTCAAGCAACTCGAGTAACTCGAATAACAATTTCCATCCTAAAATCTATTTAAAACTCAAATAAAAACAGTTTTATACAAACCTGTGCTAACAGGTTTACCAAACCCTGTAACAAAACTAAAAACCCGATACCTTATCTCCATTACTTCGAGTCCCAACTCTCTTTTCTTCGAGCAAAAATACAGAACTACCCGATGCAACCACAAGACCCCATCTCTTCCCCAAAACAGCTGATACATCAAGGTCGACCTGCACCTGTACCGTCACGACAACCTTCTCCGACCACTCACGACCACCCACACAAGTCATCGATCACCCCCTAAAGCCATTCCAACCTTCGAATCAAATCCAGAAACCCCAAATCGAATTTAAACATTCGAGTTCAACTGGAAAAAAATGTCGAACCAGAAGATCCCCCAAAATCCCATACTCCGACCACCAAAATATCTCTACCTCCGGTCACAACCTCCTCCATACCCCTTCTATCTTCAGCTCTAACTAGAGAGAACTCGATCACTTAATTTGATCACAGTGATCCAATTACTTAAGCACAGAAAAACTAGGGTTCATAATTTTAAACCCAAATCACTTCTACATTATTTCTTTAATCCATCATCTATTATTTTTCCTATAAACTACACACATCATTCCAACCACAAAAGAAACTCAGGCATCTCCATATCCCTAGATTGACAGAACTAAACCAAATTGTATTTCCTAGTTAAACCTGAAATACTTCATTGAATGCAAACTAAAAATTTTGATTATAGTTTTAAAAATCAAGTTAAAGATCAAGTAATTCGTTTATAAACTTAAATAATTAAATCTGAATCATTTACATATTGATTTCATAAATTTTACTCTGTTGGTTTTGTTTATCCTGTGTCATCACAGCTTCATTCTTATTTTCTTTTCTTTTTATAAGATTAAACTCTAATTTATATTACATAACATACTAGGTTTAAAAACTTAAACCATAACATTGATTTTTTCTCTCATGAAGTCATGATTTGAACATAACAACAATCTGGAAACTAAAACAGGCAAAACAAGATCACTGTGCAACATGCATATAACAGAGTATACCATCAAATTCATCCACTTCAATAAGATTACCACAGGAATAAACTAAGCAACTATAATTACTTAAATTATTTTTGTTAAAATGTTACTCACTGATTTTAGTAGCAGAGCATCTATATTTATTGAAAACTTTGCATCTGAATGCTTCAGTACTTTTTAAAAAACTGCAATTTGATTTTAAAATTATTCATCTTGTAATCTGCCTTGCTCCTTGATTTTTATCATTGCATGCAGGTTCCAGAAAGAAAAGAATTTTGCAGGCTTCCAGTTATACAAGTGCATGCTTGTTTCCATGTTGGTTTTACACAGAATGCAGACTTCATTATATCAGGAGAAAAATGCAGGCTTCCAGAGAAAAGATGCATGCAAGTTTCCAGAAAGGATATGCAGGTTTGGATATTGTTGTTGATTTGAATTTTTGAGGGGAGATTACTGATTTGTATGAAGATGAGTTTGCAAATGGATTTTGAGGAGATTTACAGTTGGATTTAGAACAGAATTTGTTTGAATGTAGAAGAATTTAGATTTTAGAATATGAAAATTTCTCTTAAGCTTGAAAAAGAAAAATGATATGAGAAGGAATGTTTTAATATATGTAGATTTTATTTTAATAGAAATAAAATGAAAAAAGAAAATTTAAACATTACACTTTTTCACATTTTAACAATTGTCACTTTAGTTTATTATATGGTAACACATGTCAATTTGTATCTTAAGAAACTTACACATGTAATCTAAATATTTTTAATTTAAATTTAATTCTTTATCTTAATTCATTATTTCCTATGTATATATAAATGAATTTTATTTCTTCTCTTCTAATTAAAAGAAATGAAACAAAACAAATATAAATACAAGCTTATTCAAATATTTTTAAATACTTATTCTTTGAAGCATTAAATTCAAACTTTAAATTAATTTATCAAATCAAATTTTAATAATCAAGTTACATATATAAATGCATATATAACTCTATTAAGATTAAAAACAACCATTTTATTCCTTACAAAATCTATTTATGTTCATAAGAACTTAAGTATTATAAATTTTTATTTAAAAATAATAAATTAAGCAGTATCAAATAATTTGTAAAAGAGATTATAACAAACTAAAATCATTTTTAATTTACATTGTAAATTCTTATATATATATATATATATATATATATATATATATAAATCCCAAGTAATATAAAGTAAAACTTAGCTTTTATATTTATCAAATTTTAAATTCATATTTTTAAGCTAAATAAAATTTCAAAATAAATAAGATTTATCATAGTATAAACGATAACATTATTTATTACATTGCTTTGAAAAGCCAATTCTTAAATCAAATTTTTAATTTACTAAAATAAACTAGAATTAGAAAATCAATTCATTCACTAAATTCAAAAATCAAAATTTATAAATCTACAATATATACAAAAATATATATATTATAAACAGAAAACAATTTATTTATTTAAAAAGATAAAATCTTTTAATTTAAATATTTATTAAAACATGATTATTAAATCAAATTCCAAATTTGTTATTAAAATTATCAAATCAAATTAAATTTATGACACAGATTATTAAATTTATATTGCCCAAATTTCCGGGATATCACATTCCTTCCCCTTAAAAGAATTTCGTCCCTGAAATTTAAAAGCAAAGGTAATTTAATAATCTATCCTAAGATTTTATTTTAAAACACAAGCATATATTATCAAACATATGCTAACAACCATAGCAACCAATTCAAACAAAACAAATCTAATTATCCAGAAAAACCTGGATAAAATTTTCAGGAGTTTCCCCGGTATAAATATCGGGATACTCGCTCTATAGAATCTAAACAATCAATACTATTTAGCTATAGAGCTCCTATCCAACTAGATCTACAAAACTAAACAGTATATCAGACTACAGATGAGTCTGAATCAACAATCCCATCCTCTTGAACTCCTGGTTCCACAACCAGAGATGAACCATACACGTACTCTCTCAGAGATACGTTAAACACATCGAATCCCAGTTATCCAAATTGACAAATCAACTTTGAAAATCAACACCAATTCTCACAAGAACACAGAAAAGGTCCAAAACATCTCGGAGCTGACTTACCAGGTCTTACTAAATCTTATAGCTCTTTAGATCGGAGAAAACTTATTCAAGATCAAATCTCCGACTCCGGAATCCAAATTCCTTCGTCTCTTATCCACCAAACACTCTTGACGATCCTGGGCTGCCTTCAACTCTCTTGATCAGCTCAACCTTTGCTGATGTCCCTAGAAACAACTAGACCAAAACAATCCAACAAAATGATCTCCTCAAGATCAATTGCAATCAAGAACACCAACTCTACTCCACAAATATCAGAAGTTTAATTGTCTTCTCTTATCCGGAAAAGATAAAACAAAAGCACTCCCAAACTGCTTCCGCTGCACAACTCTGATCTGAAGTAGAAGAAAAAATCAAGCACAAACTGGATAACACATTACAGAAATACGGTTCAACAGATCCATAAAAGAAAACTCAGATGCCCCATCTGATCCAAAGCTGCTTCACTAAACCATTGGTATCACTCCTAGAATCCAGTCGATAGGAAAACTCAACCTCCAAATATGGACAAACTTCCCCTAGCTCAAGAGAACACTCAAACTATCGCAAGTCACTTTTGCGATCAACCAGTCCAATATCCAAAGAAAACTGTTCTCTCTTTACCAATCAGAACAGCTTAGGCTCATCTAGCCAATTCATCAAAGAAATGGAATCTTCTCTACTACTTCTGAACTCCTTCAGAAAAACTGCTAACCAGAAGACTTTCTTGCCAGCACCCAGAATACTCCGGATTGCACTGCTGACACCGATGCCAAAGACTTCCTAAACCAAAGCTCTTCGAGAAACTCAGGCTTCAAACCGGACAGAAAACATCCTGCTGAATCCAGCCACAATACTGAAGCAGACTCACCTCCTTAACATGTTCCAAAGCAAAAATCTTCGAGAACATCCATAGTCATTGCGTCTCGTCACGCAGCTACTATTCCCTAAGGTATCAAAATACCATTATTGTCTTCTACCTAGCCGATAGATCCAAATTCAACTCAAAGATAGACTCTGAACCTTAACAAGTTACCTTCAGAGATCTACTAAATCCTTACTCCAAGAAAACTCACTTGAGACGGTATTAGGTCTACGGTCTTGACAAATACATCCAACCTTCACATTCAAATTCCTACCAATGGTAGTAGTTGTGTTACACACCCCACTACCTTATCTACCTTTATAACCTATATTGGAAAACCCGAACAGGTAACCCAACAAATAGGTAGAAGTAAATATATATATATATATATATATATAATAAAACTACAAATACGCTCTCTCAAGATAGACACCACTCCAGAGCCTAGGTATTCACTCAACCTAACGCTCTGATACCAACTGTGACGACCCAACTTCCAAACTCCAGGAAGTCACATCGCTAAGAAGAAAGAAAGAGATAAAAGAAGAAAAGAAAGAAGAGAAAGAAGAAACAACACTAGAATCTCAACAGCGGAACGAATAAATAACATAAAATATTACATAGTTTACAATCACTATCATAGTATATAGATATACAACACATACTAGACTGTTATAAACACCTGTCTAGTATTTACAATATAATACAACTCAGAAACAAACACAGATCACACAGCGGAATACTATATATCTAACGCAGAAGCCTCCTGCCCCATAACTCCTCCAATATTCGCCAAAGCTAACCGGAATCCCTTGGCTACTCGTAAAAATTTGAGTACCCAAGAGTTTAAGAAAACAAAAGATAAACTCCGGGTCAGACATGGGACTGGTGTGAGTAACAGGTTAAAGTTGCTTAATTTTGAAAATCCTTTTAAAAGAAAGGTATCACGTAAGACTTCCCACACATAAACATGGAAAAGATTTTACCTTACGCTAACCAAAACATTTGATAGGAAATCCAGTGATATTATAATAGTGTCTAGAGTTTTCAAGTAAATAAGAAATAGCCGAAATTGTTACATTATTAAATTCCAGCTACTAGCCACAAAAGTAGGTAATACAATCAAAACCGTTGGCACTTATTGGATTGTGGATTCCATACAATGGCAGGGCTACTGGGGTACCGTCCGTCACAGTACGTGGCCTAGATCAACGTACCGAGGAGTACTCCCACTCCCCTGCAACACAAAGCCGGACCCGTTCCTTACTGAACAGTTCCGAACAAGACAACCCCGCAGTTGGTGTACACTGACAACTGCCCACTAAGACGAATAAAAAGGGACCTCTAGTCGGGTATTAATCTTGCTCTCCAGTGGGTGCGACCCACGAAGCCTTGCTGCACCTCCCCTGTTTTATCCATTCCCGGTTGATGAGGCTTGAGGCTACGATTACCTTTAAAGGACACATCTCTTAGAATGCTCATCGTCCACCTGACGATGTTCTGAAAGCATTCAATCCATACAAGTTCGTTCCGGGTTCGAACGAAACCGAAGGCATTATCTCGTTACACTCATTACGGAATCACCCACAGAGTTAACGACGATAACCCTTGCACTCTGAATCACCATCTCGAATCTATAAGTACTATTCCGTCAAACTCATTACGGAATCACCCACAGAGTTATACTGACGTATAGCCCTTACACCTCGAGTCTTCACTTGCTCCACTTGGATACACGACCTAACGTTAATTTGGATCGATGTGGTTTTCGGATATCCAAATATGGAAACCCGATCCCGGTCTCATCGAAATCCAAGGCGTGTCTTTTAAGGCCAAGTTGTTTTAAAGGTTCAAAACAATTCAATTATCTATATGTCCAAATAGATAAATCACAGATACACATCAGGTAATCAACATTATCAACATATCAGATAAACCATATTATCATTATTCAAAAGAATAATCTATATCAATTTCACAATGCAACCAATACATCCAAATCACTCAACATCATCTATCTCATATCTGAGATTCAAACTAATTAAAGTAAACAACATCATCCACCTATATAAGCAATGATTAACCACCACAAATATAATTAGTTTAAAATGAATTAAATTAATTACATCATTCTATTAATTTAAAGTAAATTAAATTAATTACTTCATCAAATAAACCTTGCTTATATTACTATTGATAATTTATCAATTAATTAACTAATCATTATCCAATGATTCATTTTAATTAATCATCCCTGATTAATTAACTCTTAATTACATTTAAGTAATTATTTACTAATAAATTTCTCAAATTAATTATATTTAATCAAATACAGTAATTAACCTTTAATTGCTTCATTAATTAATTACCTAAAATTAATTACCTCTAATCACTTATTATTGATTAATTAATCTTAATTAATCAGTCTTAATTACATCATTAATTATAATAATTAATGATTTTCTAATTACATTTTCAAATTAAATTAATTACATTATGTAATTAATCTTTATTTAAATCATAACTGTTAATCACCCTTGATTAACTCCATTTAGTAATTATCTACCCTTAATTACTTCACCAAATAAATTAATTACTTCTTAATTAATTATCTCTAATTAATCCTTGATTAATTTACAAGTAATTATTCTCAACTTACTTTTATCAACAAATCACCTTCAATTAATTACATATAGTAATTACTCATTAATTACTTTCCTAAGTAACTTCTCTTCATTTAATTACATTAAGTAATCATCCTTCACAAATCATCAAATGATTAATTTTAAATTAATTAAAATGAATTAATTAACTTAAACTAATCAAATTAACTCAATTAATTGCAATAAGTAATTAATTCCTTAATTACTTCCATAAGTAATTATACTTAACAACTTACACAATTGATTATCTTTAAATTAATTAATCTAATTAATAATTAAAATTAATCACATTAATTAATTATTAAATAATTCTTAGTTAATGATCTTCATTAACTATTAACAATTCATTAATTATTTTCTAAAATAATTAATTTATTTTAAATCATTATTAATTTCAAATTAATTAATCATTAATTAATCCATTAATTAACCCCTAATTAATTAAATAATTAAGTGTTAATTAAAACTCAATTAAATCCATTATTACTTGATTAATTAATTATTAATCATTAATTAAAAACTAATTTTATATAATTAATTATTCTTAAATTACAAGTTAATTATTCAAAGAATAATTAATCCTAAACCCTTAAGATTAAACCACTAATTACTATTTTATTTATTTATTAAATAAATTAATTATTCATTTAATTACTCTAATAATTAAATGAAATATAAAACATTAATTTATTACTTAACTTTAACAAGTTTAAAATCAATCTAAACCCTTAATTGTTAAATAAAACTTTTATTATAAAAGAAATTTCACAAAGGTCAAAACAAATTTCTTTTAAAATTAAAACCATTTAAATTTTTACATTATCAATCAAATTTGGTTTAAACACTTAAATTTATAAAACTTAAATTCATTTTAAACCAAAGATTCAAAATTAGATTTGAATCAAATTTAACTTTATTTAAAACATTACTTCATATTTCAATTTTCAAATTTAAATTCAAATTCTTTAAAAACATTTTAAACAATAAACTCTTTCAAAGTTATTTTAAAGAAAATTTTAATTAAAATACCTAATCATTTCCAACTTTAAGATTCAATTCAACTTGAATCTATAATTTAAATTAGATTTTAAACTTAATTTAAATCTTTGCTTTATTTTTCAAATTCTAATTTAAAATTTGAAACAAGACAATTTCTAAACTTCAATCATTAGCCCGAGCTGACTCAAGCAACTCGAATAACAATTTCCATCCTAAAATCAATTTAAAACTCAAATAAAAACAATTTTATACAAACCTGTGCTAACAGGTTTGGTAAACCCTGTAACAAAACTAAAAACCCGATACCTTATCTCCATTACTTCGAGTCCCAACTCCTTTTTCTTCGAGCAAAAATGCAGAACTACCCGATGCAACCACAAGACCCCATCTCTTCCCCAAAACAGCTGATACATCAAGGTCGACGTGCACCTGTACCGTCACGGCAACCTTCTCCAACCACTCACGACCACCCACACAAGTCATCGATCGCCCCCTAAAGCCATTCCAACCTTCGAATCAAATCCAGAAACCCCAAATCGAATTGGAACATTCGAGTTCAATTGGAAAAAAATGTCGAACCAGAAGATCCCTCTAAACCCCATACCCCGACCACCAGAATATCTCTACCTTCTGTCACAACCTCCTCCATACCCCTTCTATCTTCAGCTCGAACTAGAGAGAACTCGATCACTTAATTTGATCACAGTGATCCAATTTCTTAAGCACAGAAAAACTAGGGTTCATAATTTCAAACCCAAATCACTTCTACATTATTTCTTTAATCCATCATCTATTATTTTTCCTATAAACTACACACATCATTCCAACCACAAAAGAAACTCAGGCATCTCCATACTCCTAGATTAACAGAACTAAACCAAATTGTATTTCCTGGTTAAACCAGAAATACTTCATTGAATGCAAACTAAAAATTTAGATTATAGTTTTAAAAATCAAGTTAAAGATCAAGTAATTCGTTTATAAACTTAAATAATTAAATCTGAATCATTTACATATTGATTTCATAAATTTTACTCTGTTGGTTTTGCTTATCCTGTGTCATCACAGCTTCATTCTTATTTTCTTTTCTTTTTATAAGATTAAACTCTAATTTATATTACATAACATACTAGGTTTAAAAACTTAAACCATAACATTGATTTTTTCTCTCATGAAGTCATGATTTGAACATAACAACAATTTGGAAACTAAAACAGGCAAAACAAGATCACTGTGCAACATGCATATAACAGAGTATACCATCAAATTCATCCACTTCAATAAGATTACCACAGGATTAAACTAAGCAACTATAATTACTTAAATTATTTTTGTTAAAATGTTACTCACCGATTTTAGTAGCAGAGCATCCATATTTATTGAAAACTTTGCATCTGAATGCTTCAGTACTTTTTAAAAAACTGCAATTTGATTTTAAAAACATTCATCTTGTAATCTGCCTTGCTCCTTGATTTTTATCATTGCATGCAGGTTCCAGAAAGAAAAGAATTTTGCAGGCTTCCAGTTATACAAGTGCATGCTTGTTTCCAGGTTGGTTTTACACAGAATGCAGACTTCATTATATCAGGAGAAAAATGCAGGCTTCCAGAGAAAAGATGCATGCAACTTTCCAGAAAGGATATGCAGGTTTGGATATTGTTTTTGATTTGAATTTTTGAGGGGAGATTACTGATTTGTATGAAGATGAGTTTGCAAATGGATTTTGAGGAGATTTACAGTTGGATTTAGAACAGAATTTGTTTGAATGTAGAAGAATTCAGATTTTAGAATCTGAAAATTTCTCTTAAGCTTGAAAAAGAAAAATGATATGAGAAGGAATGTTTTAATATATGTAGATTTTATTTTAATAGAAATAAAATGAAAAAAGAAAATTTAAACATTACACTTGTTCACATTTTAACAATTGTCACTTTAGTTTATTATATGGTAACACATGTCAATTTGTATCTTAAGAAACTTACACATGTAATCTAAACATTTTTAATTTAAATTGAATTTTAAAAACTTTATCTTAATTCATTATTTCCTATGTATATATAAATGAATTTTATTTCTTCTCTTCTAATTAAAAGAAATGAAACAAAACAAATATAAATACAAGCTTATTCAAATATTTTTAAATACTTATTCTTTGAAGCATTAAATTCAAACTTTAAATTAATTTATCAAATCAAATTTTAATAATCAAGTTACATATATAAATGCATATATAACTCTATTAAAATTAAAAACAACCATTTTATTCCTTACAAAATCTATTTATGTTCATAAGAACTTAAGTATTATAAATTTTTATTTAAAAATAATAAATTAAGCAATATCAAATAATTTATAAAAGAGATTATAACAAACTAAAATCATTTGTAATTTACATTGTAAATTCTTATATATATATAAATCCCAAGTAATATAAAGTAAAACTTAGCTTTTATATTTATCAAATTTTAAATTCATATTTTTAAGCTAAATAAAATTTCAAAATAAATAAGATTTATCATAGTATAAACCATAACATTATTTATTACATTGCTTTGAAAAGCCAATTCTTAAATCAAATTTTTAATTTACTAAAATAAACTAGAATTAGAAAATCAATTCATTCACTAAATTCAAAAATCAAAATTTATAAATCTACAATATATACAAAAATATATATATTATAAACAGAAAACAATTTATTTATTTAAAAAGATAAAATCTTTTAATTTAATTATTTATTAAAACTTGATTATTAAATCAAATTCCAAATTTGTTATTAAAATTATCAAATCAAATTAAATTTATAACATAGATAATTAAATTTATATTGCCCAAATTTCCGGGATATCACACAGTTTTAGCTCGGTAGCAGTTTTCTTGTCCTTATGAATAATTTTGAAAATTATTTGTCCTTATGAATAATTTTTAGAAGAATGTTTGTCCTTATGGTAAAAATACTGAGGTCGTGTCCTTGAGGCAAAAAAAATATACAAATCTTTGTCCTTTAAATTAATTCCCCCTTAATCATGGTGATTGACAACATAGGTTTATGGAAGATCGGGGGAGAAAATTCCTTAGCCAAGAAACTTGAAATCAGAAATCTCATCTCATCATATAAAATTTATCTTATGGCTATTGCGGAAACTAAGCTAAATCATGTAAACACTATCAAAGCTTCCTCAACTATTAAACACCTATGGAATTTCATTCATAGCCTTGCTTAAGCTCCCTTTGGTAGGATTCTCATTTTGTGGAACCCTGTTGTATTTATTATTACCCCTATATATGTACATAGACAATTCATCCATTCTGAAATCCTCCATATTTCTACTTCACCTCTTTCTTCTTGACAATTGTTTATGCTGAAAATAGCTCTGTTCATAGACAATCTTTCCTTGATAAACTCTCATCTTTACAACCCTCCAACTCTCCATGGTTATGCATTGGGGATTGAAACTGTATGCAATGCTCTATTGAGAAAAATGGTGGTGTTCCCTTGACTTTTCAACAAGTAAGACCCCTCAATAATGCAATATAATCTCCTTCCAATATCTGCTAATGGTTGCTTTTATACTAGGAATAACTCCAACAGAGCTAGTAAAAGGACTTACTGCAAACTTGATAGATCATACCAAAAATTTTCTTCTATTTTGAATTGGCCCTACCTTGAAACTATTATTCCTCCTCCATCCCTATCCTGACCACTCTCCTTTGGTATTGGACTGGGACAAGGTCACTGTGAGAAGACAATCTTCATTTTCATTTTTTAATATTTGGTCTGATCACCCTGATTTCTTCAAAATTGTTAATGACTATTGGAAATATCATGTTTTTGGAAACCCTATGTTTATTTTGCAGGCTAAGCTTAGAAATCTTAAAGGAATCCTTAGGAAGTGGGCTCTTACTACATTTAGGAATGGTAACAGTTTATCTTCTATTGCTAGAGAAAAATTATTTTAGGTGCAAAGGGACATACAAATGTGCATTGATAATAATGCTCTTACCAGTCTTGCTAAACAAGAAAACTTCCTTCGCCAGAACCTTGCTAAGTCTCTACTGGATGAAAATAAGATGGCCAAACAGAAGACAAAGCTAAATGGCTTGTTCATGAGGACAAAAATACTGCTACTTTCCATGCTTCCCTCAAAATTCAACGGGCTAGTGCTAATATTTTAAATACTCAAGATAAAGATGACAACTTTTGTTCTACTCCTGATACCATTCAAGCTGCCTTTTTGGCTTACTTTCAAGACCTACCAGCTAATCAAGTTATTCTAGATATACACATGCAACAATTTACTCAGCCTACTTTCCCTACCATTTCTGATGTTAACAAGGAAATCATGCTGAAGGAGATGACTGTAGATGAAATCAAGAGCTCCATTTTTGGTATGAACTCTACTAGCTCTCCAGGTCCAGATGGATTTAATGCCCAGTTCCTTAAGATTACATGGCATTTTATTGGTGATGATGTGGTCAAAGCTATCAAGAATTTCTTCAAACATAGTAGAATGATATCTGGCATTAATGCCACAAGGATTGCTCTATTTCCTAAATCACAACAGCCTTTTTCTATTAAGCAATTCAGACCGATAGCATGTTGCAATGTTATATACAAATGTATTTCAAGGATCTTGGCTGAAAGAATGAAAACTGTGCTTGTTGAGGTGATCTCTCCTAATCAGAGTGTTTTCATTTCTTCTAGAGACATCATTGATAATATAATGCTTTCTAATGAACTTTTGAGAGGTTACAATAGGAAAAATATTTCGCAAAGGTGTGTTTTGAAGCCAGATATCTATGACAATATTCAATGGAACTCTATAATATACATCCTTTATAAAATGAATTTTTCCATTCCTTTTTTGGCTTGGATCTACACATGTATATCAACTATTAATTGTTCTCTCAGCTTAAATGGTAATTCTTTTGGTTATTTCCATGCCTCCTAGGGTATAAGACAAGGTGATCCTATGTCACCTTATCTTTTTGTTTGCGTTAGGGAATTATTCACTTGCTTAACTAAAAATGCAATGACTGTTAAACTATTGGTATACCATTATTACTACAAGAATGATGGTATTACTACCATATTATTTGTTGATGACCTAATGTTATTCACTAAGCCCACTGTTAAATTAATCAATGGTGTTTTGGATGTCTTGAGTCTTGACCGACTTTAAAAAGAAGATTGGTTTGTCTATCAATAAAAACAAATCCAAAATTAGGATAACTGGTTTATCTGACATCGATATGGCTGCCATATATTCTCTCTGGGGTATAACTCCTTTTGGTGATAATGAAGACTATTTATGTGCTCCCCTATGCTCTTCCAGAATTAGAACAAGTCAATGTCTCCAACTTTTTGAAAAGGTTACTGCAAAGATTTCCTCATGGCCTAGTTCTAAATTATCCAAGGCAGGTAGGCTTGTCATTGTCAAGTCCATAGCCACCTCCATGTGTCTTTACTTTTCTAGAATCTTCATCCTACCTTGCAAACTTATTTCTATGATCAACTCTGCACTGAACCATTTCCTATGGCATGGTAACCCTTATTCCTGAAAACTAGTGCCTCTTGCCTTTAAAACTTTGTGTTGTCCTTATCAAAATGGTGGATTTGGATTATGAACATAAAGAAGTGGAACTAGGCTGCTCTCTCCTCTCATATTGACAAACTCTTTAGGTGTGACACAATCTATGGGTTGCGTGGACTAAGAAACATTTAATCAAAAATAACAACTTCTGGACTATGAGCTCTGCAGATGATTGCAGCTGGTCGTGAAGAAGTATTCTTCGTAGCAGATCTGCTTTTAGTCCAATATTTCAAAGTTGCATTAAGAATAGAAAGGATATCTTCTATTGGTTTGACCCTTGGCCCAAACAAGGAGTAATATTTACTGACTTGATTAATTTCAACCTGAGAACTATGACAGGTATAGCAAAGAAGGCTTCAGTTGATAATTTCTGGACTGATGGTGTGATTAATCTGCCTTATTCCAGCTCCTACCTTTTTCAGGCTGCTTGGAACATTATTCAGGATAACGCTTATAATACTGCAAATTACCATGCATTATGGAGTGGCAAGGAACATGCAGTTAAGACCGTGTACAACTTTCTGCTTCATAATACCCCTCTATGCAATTTTCTTTGGCACACCAGAGTATGGCCATCTTCATCCCCTCTAATAGAAAATATTTTCCTGTGGAAGGTGCTTAGGAACGGATTACATACTCTTGACAAGCTTAAGGCTAAGGGTTTGATTCATTCGTCTCTCTGCTTGCTATGTGGTAAAGAGGAAGAAAATGTCTCACATTTGTTCTTTGAATGTGAGTATTCTTATTTTGTTTGGGAAAAATCTTTAAATATGCTTCACTTGCATAAACCAAATAGAACTGCTTCACTAGAATGGTATTTTATATTTAAAGCTACGCGATGGAAGAACTCTAGAGCAAAACTGTTGCTGCGTGTGCTTAAAAGAGTCATTTACAATATTTGGAAGGAGAGAAGCAATATGGTGTTTAGTGGTAAGATGCTTGCTAAACATGTACTGGTTCTCTCTGTTATCCCGCTTTTTGGCAAAGCCGTGATACCAAAAGATTGATCGAAAACAAAAGACAGTTCGTCTCAGAGATTGGTTATACTTCACTTTGCTATGGATATCGATGAATTTTGTCCAAGTCCGGAACGGGCCGCAATTGATAGGACATGACAAGAAAGGTCGTAGGAGTTGTCACTTCAAATTTCAAGTCAATCCGAGTTCGTATGCTCAAGATATGATGGATTCAAATTGAGAAAGGTGGTCACTGTCTGTTTCGAACCCATCGCACTGGAGTACTTCGAACCCACCTAGTTCGAACCCATCCACGCCCTTGCCTTCGAAACCATGAAGTTCGAACCCAAGTCACGTTCGAACCCATCAGCTAGTACCTGCTTCGACTCCATCGCCTTCGACTCCATCGCCTTCGAATCCACCACAATGCCCTACCTTCGAATCCATGACTTCACTCAGCTTCGCATCCTTACTTCGAACCCATGCAAGCCCTTAATTCGAATCCATCGAGCGACCCGGTTCGAACCGATCAAGTTCGAACCCATAGGGATTCCCTGATTCGAATCGGTCACGTTCGAAGCCAGGAATACTCCTTAGTTCGAATCCACCGAGTCAGTTGGTTTGGATGACGTGTTCGCCGTAGTTCACGGAGTAGAAGCGGTCCATTCGGAGATAAGTTAGGATCGATTCGAAAGATACGCGCCACGTCACTGCAAACCCACGTGCACTCATGGGTTCGAACTCATGGGTTCGAAGTCATGGGTTCGAACTCCACAGCCAACCGAAAAACACTATTTCGAACCGAGCATATCTCCTTAACCACAAATCCAAATGCAACCAAATTTTCACAGTAGCTTCCATACGAGGTAAAGATTGTTCCTGCCGAGTTTCAGCTCGATTGGACCATTTCTTGATGGGTTCGAAATGACTTCGAATCGATGTCAGATCGAGACGAAACTTGGTGGGGTCGGTCGCGTGGGCCCACTCACGTGCCAGAAGAGGTCTCTCGAAGTTTCAGCAAGATCTGGGCCTCCAACGCCTATAAATAGCACCCTGAAGCCTTCAGAAAAGGGATCGGGATCTTCCGAGAACTTCTGCCATTGAACGCTGAGACACTGCCGGATTCAAATCTATTCACCAGAATCACTGTTGTATTCAGATTTCAAAGCTATTATCAATTGTAATCCGTTGTAATCGATTGAATCGAGCAAAGCAATAAAGAGAAATCCTTCAAAGTGGACGTAGGCACGAACGCCGAACCACTATAAATCCTGTGTTTGCGATTGTTGTTTGTGAATTACTGTGACTTGTTACCTAGAGCTGAATTCTATATTGATTGTTGCTGAGTTCTGTGTTGATTATTATCAAATTGAATACGCAAACGGGTGCTTTCGTGATATTGGGTGTTTGTGACCAATTTTGGCGCAAACATTTTGGTGCTTTCACCGAGAAACTGAACTCAGGAGTTCTACCAGTTGATAATTGATTCAGAGAAAGTTTGAAAGTTTAGATTTGGGAAATTATGACGAGACAATCAAGCCGAAGGCCAAGGCCAGAGAGGAATGAACAGCAGGGGAGTCAGGAGGCTTCCTCAGGAGCGAATCAACCATCAATCTTCATCACTAGGGATGAGATGGAGGGTATGATGAGAAGACAAGAAGAGATGATCCAGAACTTGCTTCAGCAAATTGGGCAACTTGGAGCACAAAACCAAGGAGCAACTGGAGTTCAGAACAGAGCAGGACCATCTGGCGTAGCACCAGAGCTAGGGGGCACCCACACTTGGAGCATGTTGATCCAATCCCAGAGAGAGAGATAGGGGCCTCTGAGCAACCTGGTAAGGAATGAACGCTCATCCAGGGGGCAGGTAAAATTCCCTCCTGAACTCGGGGGGCAGGTCGAAAGCGATGAACAAGTCGCAAACCTCTCACTAGCACGGTCAGATCATTTACACATGTAAGCGATCGCGCACGATCCATATGCATGCTCTGAATGACTACAGACCGCACCATAGTAAGAGTTTACGCTTTGACATCCTCGTCTTGCTGTGATCTTGACTCAAACATTCCTGTTGTGGAATTCGTATGATTATTGCTTTGATATTTGCAAATTTACTTGTATGCCCGTGGATCGCGAACGGTCCGCGAGCACCTCTTGCATGGCAGCGAACTGCCAAAGTCTTCGATTCGAAAACTCCCCCAAACAATAACTCTAGCACTGATAATATTAAGTCCCCCCCGGGCACACTCATTCGCCTCGAATGGCACCCGACTTCGAACAGTCACAATTCGCCTCGAACGGCACTCGACTTCGAACAGTCACAACTCAACACACCTCAAATGGCTCGATCGCGAACGGTCGTCACCTGAGGTCCAACACCCGACCGCGAACGGTCACAAATTCGCCTCGAACGGCACATGATCGCGAACGATCACTCTCTGCCTTGAACGGCACCGACCGCGAACGGTTATGATTCACTAATTATAAAATCCGACCTCGAACGGTCACCATTCGCCTTGAACGGCACTTGGTCGCGAACGATCATCAGTCGCCGCGAACGGCATCGACCGCGAACGGTCCCATTCAATCCTTTGCCATAAATAGCATCGACCGCGAACGGTCCCATTCTCATCATTTGCCGCGAACGGCATCGACCGCGAACGGTCCTATTCCATCCTATGCCACGAACGGTACGGACCGCGAACGGTCCCGATTCACCTCAAACAGCATACGATCTCGAACAATCGGCGCTTGGATTCACACGCTCGACCGTGCACGGTCGCGCTTCACCTCGAATGACTCGATCACGAACGATCGTCATTTGAAGTTGAGCGCTTGACCACGAACGGCCGCGCTTCATCCCAAATGGCTCGATCCCGAACGATCGTCATTTGAGGCCATATGAAAACTATCAAGTTCTTTGCAGATTGATGATCGGATACGAACATCCAACTCGAGGCATTACAAAACACACCTTCCTACCGCAAGGCATGTTTTGGGGGGCAAAATGTTATCCCGCTTTTTGGCAAAGCCGTGATACCAAAAGATTGATCGAAAACAAAAGACAGTTCGTCTCAGAGATTGGTTATACTTCACTTTGCTATGGATATCGATGAATTTTGTCCAAGTCCGGAATGGGCCGCAATTGATAGGACATAACAAGAAAGGTCGTAGGAGTTGTCACTTCAAATTTCAAGTCAATCCGAGTTCGTATGCTCAAGATATGATGGATTCAAATTGAGAAAGGTGGTCACTGTCTGTTTCGAACCCATCGCACTGGAGTACTTCGAACCCACCTAGTTCGAACCCATCCACGCCCTTGCCTTCGAAACCATGAAGTTCGAACCCAAGCCACGTTCGAACCCATCAGCTAGTACCTGCTTCGACTCCATCGCCTTCGACTCCATCGCCTTCGAATCCACCACAATGCCCTACCTTCGAATCCATGACTTCACTCAGCTTCGCATCCTTACTTCGAACCCATGCAAGCCCTTAATTCGAATCCATCGAGCGACCCGGTTCGAACCGATCAAGTTCGAACCCATAGGGATTCCCTGATTCGAATCGGTCATGTTCGAAGCCAGGAATACTCCTTAGTTCGAATCCACCGAGTCAGTTGGTTTAGATGACGTGTTCGCCGTAGTTCACGGAGTAGAAGCGGTCCATTTGGAGATAAGTTAGGATCGATTCGAAAGATACACGCCACGTCACTACAAACCCACGTGCACTCATGGGTTCGAACTCATGGGTTCGAAGTCATGGGTTCGAACTCCACAGCCAACCGAAAAACACTATTTCGAACCGAGCATATCTCCTTAACCACAAATCCAAATGCAACCAAATTTTCACAGTAGCTTCCATACGAGGTAAAGATTGTTCCTGCCGAGTTTCAGCTCGATTGGACCATTTCTTGATGGGTTCGAAATGACTTCGAATCGATGTCAGATCGAGACGAAACTTGGTGGGGTCGGTCGCGTGGGCCCACTCACGTGCCAGAAGAGGTCTCCCGAAGTTTCAGCAAGATCTGGGCCTCCAACGCCTATAAATAGCACCCTGAAGCCTTCAGAAAAGGGATCGGGATCTTCCGAGAACTTCTGCCATTGAACGCTGAGACTCTGCCGGATTCAAATCTATTCACCAGAATCACTGTTGTATTCAGATTTCAAAGCTATTATCAATTGTAATCCGTTGTAATCGATTGAATCGAGCAAAGCAATAAAGAGAAATCCTTCAAAGTGGACGTAGGCACGAACGCCGAACCACTATAAATCCTGTGTTTGTGATTGTTGTTTGTGAATTACTGTGACTTGTTACCTAGAGCTGAATTCTATATTGATTGTTGCTGAGTTCTGTGTTGATTATTATCAAATTGAATACGCAAACGGGTGCTTTCGTGATATTGGGTGTTTGTGACCAATTTTGGCACAAACACTCTCTATCTCCAAACAGTTTGGCTTTTATATGTTATACTTGCACGGTGTGTTCTTGTATCATATCTTTATATTATTGGATGGTATGCCATCTGATTTTTGTAACATTATATTTAATAAAATGGTAAGGGTTCATTCAACCCTGTTGGCTTGGCCAAAAAATAATTCTTAAGCTTCTTTCATTTCTTATACTTCACTTTAATGGCTTCTTTGCCTAAAGAAAATAATGGCAAGTTTTATGGTAAAAAGAAATTAAAATTATATAGTAAGTATATATTATCAGAACTCTTCAAAGTAAAAGAAAATCCACTCATTTCCCCTTCTACAACCCATGACCACACCATCCACTATCCAAGGCCCAGCCTACCTTCATTAACAAGCATAGGCCAAGCCTTCCCAAAGGTCCAAGGCTCAATTCCATTGACTCTAATGCGATCGTAGCGAAGCTATAACAAATTTTCATAAACTTAGAAATGATTTCAACTGAGAAACTCTATTTATATTATGATATATTGGATTATATATTTGTTTGGCTATGCTTAGTTGTGATGATTGTGAACCATATTTGGATATGATAATACGTTTGCTTAGATGTGTAAATAATTCACGTTTAATATATGTCGAATATCACAAAGGAAATCACTTTCCTTTAATAAATGAAATGGGTGCGTCGAACAATGGTAGTTCATGAGTTCACGCCATAGAAAGTTAAATCCATTTATACGATGGATTCGGAATCAGAATTCTTTAAAATAAGAATTTTTTAACTTTTATGATCATAGTTTTCTAAAAAAGAGAAAGATCAAGATTTCGTTTTGTAGATAACATATGAGCAAATCAAGTTTTCAAAATAGTCACGGTTTGGCAGTTCGAAAACCAAAACGATAAATTCTTTAAAAATATGGAATAAATTGTACAAATATTTTAAAATATTTTAAGAAAGATTTGAGTTATAAAAATGGATTTCTAATAATAGAAAAGTTGCGTTGATCAAATAAGCTTTGAAAACACTATTCGCGGCACTTTCATCAACTTTTGAAATATTGTTTTAAACTTAAGTATTCTTTTCCAAATCTTTTATAAATATTTTCAAATAAATAATTAATTATTTTAAAGATGATGTGGAGGTTTTATAATTTATTTTATAAAGTTTAAATAAATGATTGAAAGAAAAGCTGTTATAATCAAGTAATTTAATCTTGGCTCTAAAAACTGATAAGTAGACTGAATTTTTCTATTCGTGAGATCTGGATATGAGGTGCTTATAATAAGGAGATTTTTTTAGAGCAATTAGTGCCCTACCTCACATGCATTTTTCCTGGACGAAGAATAGATAAGGTCAAAATGTCGGAAACGAGGCAAGTATAAAAGATTCAAGTTTAATTTAATACAATTTCGATTGTATGGAAATAATCTTCTTATACTTGGTATTAAATTCCAAGGAGGGAACTGGTACTAACGATGTGAATTTAAAAGATGAATTCACCGTTATTCGACTGATAGTAAAGGTAGAATACAAAAATTGATGTTGAGTAGAATTAGTATAATTTTTATTGACCCTTTTTACTCAAAAAAGTTTTGCAAGAGTCATGATTTTGATTTGCTATTTCCAAAGTTAAAGAGAAGTTTAATGATTCTATATATACTGGAAAAAAATATGATTTAAAGATTTATACCTCTAAAAGAGATATTTTATTTGATAAAAGATATTAGTGAATGAAAAGATAATCACCCTCAAACTTAACATCTTTTTTTATCGATGATTGGTTTGAAGGAACTGAGGCCAGATTTGGGTGATCGTATCCGAAAATCACTTCGAACCAACTTACGCGTTCGAAAGTGAAGACATGAAATGAGAGCTTCTCGTCGCTGACCCTTGAAGGAAATTTCCCGTATCATATATATATATGGCAGTAGTATCTTCATTTGATTTTCCATGCAAGGGCTGCTCGCTGCTAATCCTATGGGCTATTCTTGACAGGACGTAGTAGGAGAATTCCTTCGGTTTGTCCTGTTCCTAGACAACTAGTATAGATGAATGTCTAACATTGCATTTCTAAAATACACATTCATTGATTTTTACAAATGTACATCTATTTGGTGGTGTAGAAGGTAACTCTCCTATACTTACCACCCTTCTTTGAGACGTACGAGCTCAAAGGTTGTATATTTGTGGAAATCAATAGTGTGTGATGGAATTAGCAAAGTGATAGTTAAGTGAAATGTATGCTATGAGATAGGTAATTGTTACCTCGAGCCTCATCACCCAGGAATGAAAAAAACAGGGTAGATGCGGCAGGGATAAGTGGGTCGCTCCCATTAGGATATAGTCATTGCCTTTCTAGATTACTCTCTATATTTTGGGTGTATTGTGTATGCTTTGGGATCCTGGTAAAGGTCGGGAACGATCGGAGTGATGGAAAATTTGGTGCTATCTACGATAAATGTAGGCCGGTTCTATGTTGGTAAAGGTTGGAGTCTCATGTGCATTTTTCAAGAGATTTACCGTCGAAAGGTAGTCCCTTACCTTGTCATTGTATGGAATCCATTCTCTAATACGAGCCTTTACGGTTTTAGATGTAAACCTATTATGCTGTCGAATTTAACAGATGTTTTATACCCATTCCCTAAGATAATTTCATCTATAATTCTAAAGATGTTTCATCCTATATGCAGATAGTAGGAGATGAGTAATAAAAGAGGACGAAGGGGAGGTAACAACACTGGGGCCACCAACGGTCGATCAAATGCTACAGTAATTGAGAAAGTAATCTTGTTTGCAGCTTTATGCAAGAATTACACTAGTTTTGGGTGGTAAGCCATTCAAAGGAACGGAGTCCATTATCGAAGTTCAGGTTTCGATCCGCTCTTGTGAAATAATTTTTAAGGGATTGAATATTAGTGATGAGCAGAAAAGATTCTTAGCTTCTTGGTAGATATAAAAAGAGGCTCAAGCATGGTGGGAGTCCATAACTCTGAATGATTTAGAAGATAATTTCCCATGGGAAAGGTTCAAGGAAGTCTTGGAAGAATAATACAGGCCCGCATTGAGAAATCCCGCCTTTATAAAAGTTTCATGGACTTGGAACAAGAAGAGATGTCTGTGGAAGAATATTGCACAAATTCAATGAATTATCTCGCTTTGGGCCTGGATAGATGGATACGACTCTGAAGAAAAAAGAGACATTACAAAAAAATTTATTTTTGGTGGCGCACAAAAAACGCTACCAAAACTTATGGTAGCGCTTTGATAAACGCCGTGATAAAACCCGCAACTAAAATTCCATGATTTTTAGTTGCATTTATTTCAATGCCACTATAAATTCATTTATTGCAGCGTTCCTCAAACGCAACCATAAATCTTTTTGTAGCATTTTAAAGACGCCACCGAAAGTTTTTTGGCGCTACCAATAGAATTTTCAACTTTACCCTTACTTGTAACGACCCGCTATTTTGGACTATTCGCATCCACACATGTCGGACTTGAATAATTCAAAATACCGAATTGTTAATTTAAATTTTGCAAAATTCAGATATACAGTAAATAAATAATCACAAAATCACAGATACAGAGTAATAATATGCAGCGGAAGTAAAAGAGATCGTAGTTCATGAAGCTACTATATAATATATAAGATACATCAGAGTTAAACAAATTACAACAGAAGTCTAGAATACAATAGTCGAATACAATAATCAGAATACATCACTGGAATCAACTGAATATCTGAAAGATGGAAAGGTAGCTGGATCTCCAGGCAAAGCTCCAACTCCAAGATGAGTCTTGAATACTGAACCACTCAGTCTGACCCGAGCGTAAAGCAAAACACAAGACACTCGAGTCAGGATTAATATTCTTATATCAATAAATCCAACTCAAGTGAAATAACAATTGAAATACAAGTAACTCAAAGAATGTTGGAATAACCATCCTTTAAGGATCCGTTAAACTATCTACTATGTAGTAGTGTACGCTAAATAGATAATGTCTATCAGTAATATAAAGTATCAAAATAGTGTTAAGGCGTTACCATTATCCCCCTTAACACATTTTTATAAGCATCATAGTCTATACAGTACTGTAAACTCCACCGTAAACTGGTGGGATATCAAGGAGTACTCCATAGGTATAACACAAAACAAATTCGTAGTGGTCGCGTATATGGGAATACAAGTATGACAAGGCACATGAGGAAATACCCAAGGTAGTGAAACTACCGTTCGCCTGATCCGGACTGGTGAGAACGCATCGCCGCAACGATCGCAACACCGCGAAACAACACTCCTGAAATTACGAGGGTGCACCAATCAATAACAAATAATGAGTAGTAGTTACGAAGAAGTGTGTTCGCTCGAGGTGGCTAACCCCATTTGGCCCGGCACGGCTCGTGATTTTAGTCATTTCCAATTTGACACAAGTGTCAAGGCTATCCATTATCGTTCTCTTTCTTCAGTCATCACGTACATCATTCCAACCACTTCATTCTAGATCACACTTCGCGTATAGTTATTAAAGTGGTTTTCGGTTTAGATAGAGAGTATATCCATAACTGATTCCAGTTTCTTTAATAACTTTCGTAATTATTACACCGATTGGTCATTTAATAAATTTCAAAACCAAATCAATTTCAATTTCAATTCGTAAACCAACATTTCATTTGTCTTTCTAAATCAATTTTCAAAATTTACGTTCAACTTCCCAAATTTCCATTTCAAAGTCTTACAATTCAATTTCAATTTTATTTAAACAATTCAAATATTAATTCAAGTTCGTATATATAAGTTTCATTCTGAAATCATTTAAATTAATTTAATTTAACATTCAAAATCAATTTCAATTCATTAATCGATTTCATTCAATATTCGTTAGTTTATTTATCATTCAAACAGTTTCCATTTAATTTTCAATTCATTAAATCAATTACTTAAGTTCAACTTCATTATATCAACCTATAAATTTAATTAAATTAGATTCGTCAAATCAAATTCTTAAATTCCAAAGTCTTACATTAATTTCAATAAATCGCAATTTATTTCTTGTTAAAGAAATTCAACTTCAATTATTTATTTACTTAGTTTCAAATTTCAAAACTCAATTAATAAAGGACTAAATTTCACATATTCAACAAGTTCAATTCCACTTATTAACTTACTTAAATAATTTCCAAAACTTAATTGATAAAGAAACCAATTTCATTTATTAACGAAGTTCAAATTCACTAAATCAAAAGATCAATTTCTCTTATCAAAGAATTCAATTTTTATTCAATTATCAAATAATTCAATCTTATTCAATTATTAATTAATTTCAACTTAATTCATACTAATTTCAAAACTTAATAATTTCAACTTAATTATAAATTTGAACTCAATTGTTAAATCATTTCAAACTTAATTCAATGAATAATTCCAATTTTAATTCTTAAATAATTCATTTCAAACAACGTTCTTTCATCAGTTATTACATTAATATTTTGTTTCAGATTCCAATATTAACATTTTCCTTTCATCAAAATTTATGTTCCAATATTATTTCAAAACTTTATTATTCAAATAGAATCTTTATTTAATTTCAAATCAAATTATCGACCAATCAGGTTTATTTAATTCTCTATCCTAGGTCAAGTTCATTTTGGGTATTTATCATTTCAACCCGATTCCAATTCCAATTCAAAAATCAAAGCATAACAAAGGGAACTTGCAGTGTGATAACTGGGATGGTGTCAAAGTAAATAAACAAGCAATAACAACAATCAAACACAATCCAATAATCAATTCAAATAATCCCGAAATAATCGTATTAATTCACATTGTTGTTTGTGCAAATTAATATAATTATTTCTAGAATCTACACTATCATTTCATGTAGATTAAAGATTATTACATTACGGTTTTTTTTTACTTATCGTTCAATGTCAATTTCAAGTTTAATACTACAACAATTAAATCCAATATGCATTCAATGGTTTAAAGTGCAATTTATCAAATTCTACGTGTCAATTTTTTTTACCTTTAAAGGGGGTCATATTGTGCAATGTCATTTAATCAAATTTACACACATGTCGTTTCAAATTTTAACTATCCTATGTCAAATTAAATTGCATAATATTTATCACTTTATACATTACAATTTAACATCCAATATAAACAACAAACAACCAATCAATTATCAACCAAACAGGATTATCATCGTATAATTTACAAATAACGGTGTCAGATGTCAAAGGTGAACTGATAGATAAATAACAGTGCAATAAATAACAACAGCATATTTCAATTGTCGTTTCAATTGAAATCAAATTTAATAAATAGAAGAATATTAATCGTGAGTGATTACTCACCTTTCGAGGTTAGAGAGAACAGGAGATGATACAGATACGCACACTAATACGGACACTGAAATTGAATTACGAATCCAAGCATGGATTCCATAACAAAGCTAGATTGGCACGAATTCGGTGATCAAGACTGATAAATAGGGAATCAAGGATCACTATCAGTTTGATATAATGAAACAAAACGTATATTATTATATTATAAATAAATATTTTAATAAAGTTAATATGACAATTGTAAATAAAATAAATAGATATATTTATAATTCTATGACTATCGTATACACATTGCTGACATGTCTACTACAGCTAAGACGAACACTGAAATCATGTAAATAAAAACCTATACTTATGTAAACTTATACAATAGCTAGTAGGTTGCAGATGCAAAACTAATATAACATAATATATATATATGTATGTATGTATGTATGTATGTATGTAAATCCCTAACATATATTTTAATAACCCCATATCAAGATGGCAGGGACACGGGTGTGCAAACAATATACTTGCTTTGAGTCATACATATTTTAAAATTTTCTAAATGATGGGAGTAAGAATGCAATTAAAACATGCAAAATACACAATAGCTCATATATAGACATACATAGGCTTAAATATACAAACTTTCCAACTGTAAATCATTTTATGTTTGACGCTTGAAAACTGTAAAGTTGTAAAAGAAAATACAACAAAATCATAACTGGTATATACGGCTAACATGTAACAAATAACAATCATTATACACTAACCAATATCTTATTATAAAAAAAAACTTATATACAATGCACGAATCTCTTATAAATATATGTAACATTTCCATTTATATATAGTAATTTAAGAATCAACATATATAAACCTACCGAGTTTGACAAATAGAGCCATTTTTTTTTTATTAAACAAGTAGCTTTCAAACTTTACAAATATTTATGTAGACAAATATGAAAATAAAATATGTTTACACCTATACATTAAACAATGCAGCCTCAAGTAAATTACAACCGAACCCATTATATGTGTAAAAATATGCTTCTTCAGATGCATAATTTATACAAAAAAAAAACATTGAACAAACCTATCTACGCCAACAATAAATAAATAACGTATGAGCTATAACCAGATCCTATTATATAAGCAAAACTATATACTGCAACATATGATACACTAGCCTATAAACTGTTGTATAACATATACATAACTAAATATATATTATACATAATTAAATATATATTATTCATAATACTACCTTTAACATAGAATATACAAGCTTATACCTTACATAAGGGAGAAGAGAAGTTGCATGCGAGTCAAGGGGAAGTTGCCGAGTGATGGTGGTGGTTTGTTTTGTGGTGGTGGCAAGTGACTGGAATGAAGCTAGGTCAGAAATAGCAGAAGATCTGGAGGGTTTTTGGGTCGCGGGTGGTGCTCGGTTGAGGCACGAGAGAGTGGAGGCCAGTCATGAGCTGGGTGCGGTGAGATGAGGCGTTGGTCGGGCTGCTGAAGACATGTGGAAGGAGGTTGCGACGTTGCCGCATGGGGCGGGTTGTGGCCTTGGTCGCAACACTTGGTGGAGGTCGGTTTGGTACTGAGTGGCAGGACGTGGAGTTTTAGGCAGGGACGTGGAGTTTTGGAGGAATCGCATGGTGGGTTGAGCTGCTTTGGAGGGACGATCGGCCGGTGTGCAAGGCCGAGAGAAGAGAGTTGAATATTTTCTGGTTCCAAGCAACTTTACTCCCTCTTTTTTTTCTTTAAATCTTTCTTTGTTTTAAATGGAAGAATGGACGTAAGAGAGAAGAGGAGAGGATGGAGCATGTTTCTAGAAATGAAAATGAGCAGTTGGGTCTTGGGCTAGTATAAAGGAAGTGTTGCACATACATTATGATTTGAACACTCAGAAAAAGAGAGCAGAGAGGTGCAAGCGAACCAGTGGGCAAATGGAAGGAACCGATATTAGATTCAATGTTGGGAAGAGGGACAGGCACGAGGATTTATGGATTGACAAAAGTAAGAGCTGTTGGTTTTTCAACCGTTAGGAAATTGAATGGACACAGAAAAGAATTCAAACGGATACCGATGCCGAAGTCGTTTTACAGATTTCGTCGTTCACCCGACGTCGAAACACGCATACGAATATACTGTAGAGATCAGCGTGACGAGACAATCAAAATAGTATAGAAATATAAGTGATACGATTGAATTATAAAATTTCGAATTTTCTACTAGCGGAAAATGCATAAAAATCGCAGAAAAATAAGATCGACGGAGCCAAATATGTCCGAATTTGGAAAAACGACAAACTGACAACTTGCTCAAAAGATATTTTTAAATTTTTCTATGTAAAAAAATTTTGGTTTTGAAAATATTTTATTTCCATCGCTTTTTAACTGATTAAATTGAAGTAAATTTACGCGTGAAATAAACTTTCATATTTTCGGATGAAAATTTGCCAGTTTCTATGTTTAACTAGACGCATTCCAAATATCAAATTTATATTTCACAATTTTATCGTTTAAAATTCCACAAAATTTCAATAAAATACATTACGAAAACCGGTTAAATTTACGGGTCGTTACACTCTCCCCCACTCAAAACTTTTCGTTCCCGAAAAGGAAGGAGGTAAGAGAATAGAGACAACCAGAAGAAAATAGACTTGAATTTACATAATAAACAATTAATTTGAACCATATAGATTTCAATTTAAATAATTTGTATTCAACAATTGGTTTTTTAAATTCGAGGTTTCTGTTTAATTTCACATTTATTAATGTTAGATACAAATAGGTTTCTTTAAACAAAAATTCAATTAATATTCAATTAATGTCATGATATCTCATTAAGTTGATTTAATTTCAATTTATTAACTTTCAAAACAAATTTTTCTTCTATTACATTAACCCCATCTATTACTCAATTAACGTATTATTCTATTTTTCTCCATAAACATTTTATAATTAGAATTTAAGTGAATAACATTTATTATACGTACTCACATTTTTTTTATAAAGACAATTTATATTATATATTACCAAATTTCTTAAATTAACAATTTCAAAGATCATAAATAGTAATTTATTATAATCATACTCTATTCGACAAATTTAATTCTTTTTAATTTCAAATTATTATTAAATTTATTCTACTCGATATATTTTATCACATATATTATGTATATTTACATTTATTATGACTACTCAAATTTATTTAAAAATTCCTTGATATCATTTTCTACTGTATAATATTCAATTACATAGTTAACTTTTGAAAATTTATGGTAAGTTATATATAATGCAATTGAGTATTGTCCAAATAAAATTTTCAATTCACTTAACTCAAGTTTACATATTAATTCAAAATTTTGGTTTTATTTATCATTGAAATCATCCTTTACCCAAATAAGAATTAAATTTCCGATTAACTTCAAACTATATATATATATATATATATATATATATATATATGTATACATTCAATATATCACATCAAATCAATAATCGTATACCAATATATATAAATCGAGTCATAATCTAGAAATTCAAATCTATTTAAAAAAAATTCCAAATCAAAGTGTAGCAAGGCTACGAATAAGTCTCTTTGCTTCGAAACTCGAAAATGAATGTCGATGATGCGGCCGTCATCACCGAAATTATTTTCCAATGACAAAGAGAAAAGCACTGATTTAATGTTTTAACTCTTTGAAATGATTTAAATTTGAAAATATTATAAAACTATACACTTTAAAACTTTCAAATCAAAGTTTGAAATCACCGAAAATTTTAATTCTCAAATTTAGTTTAAATCCATTTAAATTCTCAAATCAATTTTATAAATTCATTTATTTATAATATCCAATAGTCAATGGTTTACAAACAATAAAAGACAGTCAAATATTATTTCAGGCAGCAATTTCCTTAGCAATTTAATTTCAGAAAAATTTACACTTATATATAGTATAATCATAAAAACTATTTAATTTATCCAATTTGAAAATTTTGTGTCAGTTTGCTCTGCTGAAGTGTTTTAGAAATCCTATCGATAGCGTTGATCAGACGAATCGATCGAAAACCCAAATCAACATCAACAACTCAAACAACACAGCATATATTAAACGTTTAAATATTAATTTACAAACACAATTCCTCGCTCGACGATACAATAATAAATTTCAAAACAAGTATAGAGATTCAAATTTAATGGAAATCAAATCAAAGAGAAATTTGATTCAATAATAAGTTCGAAACAGAAGATAAGATAATTCAATTAACAGAATCGGGAGATGGATAAGCTTATTTAATTCACGAGCAACCTTAACCGGGTCGACCGTGGCTTCAAAAATTAGATCGATGCAGAATTTTGAGACAAATCTACATTCTATCTCAAGAGATAGAATTTAGGTATAGCAGGGAATAGATAGCATCGTAAACCGAGGATACAGAAATCTCTGGTAAATCGATGCCTATTATAAAGGAGTTTCACCCCTTTACGAATCATTCGAAGATTGGCGAGACCGCCGATCTATTATAGATATCATTCGAAATGGAGTTATGGGATGCTCCAGAATTGAAAGAAGACGAATAGTGAGGGACATGAATGAATTTTTTTGGAACCGCAGGGAACGTTCCAAGATTCAAAGGAATTGAGTCAAAAGGACGAGATTGAAACTCGAATGAGAGTGATTCTGTAAATACATTTACCTTATATGCTAAGTTTTGCCTAGAGCTACCAAAAGCTCTGATACCAACTGTAACGACCCGCTATTTTGGACTATTCGCATCCGCACATGTCGGACTTGAATAATTCAAAATACCGAATTGTTAATTTAAATTTGGCAAAACTCAGATATACAGTAAATAAATAATCACAGAATCACAGACACAGAGTAATAATATGCAGCGGAAGTAAAAGAGATAGTAGTTCATGAAGCTACTATATAATATATAAGATACATCAGAGTTAAACAAATTACAACAGAAGTCTAGAATACAATAGTCGAATACAATAATCAGAATACATCACTGGAATCAAATGAATATCTGAAAGATGGAAAGGTAGCTGGATCTCCAGGCAAAGCTCCAACTCCAAGATGAGTCTTGAATACTGAACCACTCAGTCTGACCCGAGCGTAAAGCAAAACACAAGACACTCGAGTCAGGATTAATATTCTTATATCAATAAATCCAACTCAAGTGAAATAACAATTGAAATACAAGTAACTCAAAGGATGTTGGAATAACCATCCTCTAAGGATCCATTAAACTACCTACTATGTAGTAGTGTATGCTAAATAGATAATGTCTATCAGTAATATAAAGTATCAAAATAGTGTTAAGGCGTTACCATTATCCCCCTTAACACATTTTTATAAGCATCATAGTCTATACAGCACTGTAAACTCCACCGTAAACTGGTGGGATATCAGGGAGCACTCCATAGGTATAACACAAAACAAATTTGTAGTGGTCGCGTATATGGGAATACAAGTATGACAAGGCACATGAGGCAATACCCAAAATAGTGAAACTACCGTTCGCCTAATCCGGACTGGTGAGAACGCATCGCCGCAACGATCGCAACACCGCGAAACAACACTCCTGAAATTACGAGGGTGCACCAATCAATAACAAGTAATGAGTAGTAGTTACGAAGAAGTGTGTTCGCTCGAGGTGGCTAACCCCATTTGGCCCAGCACGGCTCCTGATTTTAGTCATTTCCAATTTGACACAAGTGTCAAGGCTATCCATTATCATTCTCTTTCTTCAGTCATCACGTACATCATTCCAACCACTTCATTTTGGATCACACTTCGCGTATAGTTATTAAAGTGGCTTTCGGTTTAGATAGAGAGTATATCCATAACTAATTCCGGTTTCTTTAATAACTTTCGTAACTATTACACCGATTGGTCATTTAATAAATTACAAAACCAAATCAATTTCAATTTCAATTCGTAAACCAACATTTCATTTGACTTTCTAAATCAATTTCCAAAATTTACGTTCAACTTCCCAAATTTCCATTTCAAAGTCTTACAATTCAATTTCAATTTTTTTTAAACAATTCAAATATTAATTCAATTTCGTATATATAAGTTTCATTCTGAAATCATTTAAATTAATTTAATTTAACATTCAAAATCAATTTCAATTCATTAATCGATTTCATTCAATATTCGTTAGTTTATTTATCATTCAAACAGTTTCCGTTTAATTTCCAATTCATTAAATCAATTACTTAAGTTCAACTTCATTATATCAACTTACAAATTTAACTAAATTAGATTCGTCAAATCAAATTCTTAAATTCCAAGTCTTACATTAATTTCAATAAATCGCAATTTATTTCTTGTTAAAGAAATTCAACTTCAATTATTTATTTACTTAGTTTCAAATTTCAAAACTCAATTAATAAAGGACTAAATTTCACATATTCAACAAGTTCAATTCCACTTATTAACTTACTTAAATAATTTCCAAAACTTAATTGATAAAGAAACCAATTTCATTTATTAACGAAGTTCAAATTCACTAAATCAAAAGTTCAATTTCTCTTATCAAAGAATTCAATTTTTATTCAATTATCAAATAATTCAATCTTATTCAATTATTAATTAATTTCAACTTAATTCATACTAATTTCGAAACTTAATAATTTCAACTTAATTATAAATTCGAACTCAATTATTAAATCATTTCAAACTTAATTCAATGAATAATTTCAAATTTAATTGTTAAATAATTCATTTCAAACAACGTTCTTTCATCAGTTATTACATTAATATTTTGGTTCAGATTCCAATATTAATATTTTCCTTTCATCAAAATTTACGTTCCAATATTATTCCAAAACTTTATTATTCAAATAGAATATTTATTTTATTTCAAATCAAATTATTGACCAATCAGGTTTATTTAATTCTCTATCCTAAGTCAAGTTCATTTTGGGTATTTATCATTTCAACCCGATTCCAATTTCAATTCAAAAATCAAAGCATAACAAAGGAAACTTGCAGTGTGATAACTGGGATGGTGTCAAAGTAAATAAACAAGTAATAACAACAATCAAACACAATCCAATAATCAATTCAAATAATCCCGAAATAATCGTATTAATTCACATTGTTGTTTGTGAAAATTAATATAATTATTTCTAGAATCTACACTAACATTTCATGTAGATTAAAGATTATTACATTACGGTTTTTTTACTTATCGTTCAATGTCAATTTCAAGTTTAATACTACAACAATTAAATCCAATATGCATTCAAAGGTTTAAAGTGCAATTTATCAAATTCTACGTGTCAATTTTTTTTACCTTTAAAGGGAGTCATATTATGCAATGTCATTTAATCAAATTTACACACATGTCGTTTCAAATTTTAACTATCCTACGTCAAATTAAATTGCATAATTTTTATCACTTTATACATTACAATTTAACATCCAATATAAACAACAAACAACCAATCAATTATCAACCAAACAGGATTATCATCGTATAATTTACAAATAACGGTGTCAGATGTCAAAGGTGAACTGATAGATAAATAACAGTGCAATAAATAACAGCAGCATATTTCAATTGTCGTTTCAATTGAAATCGAATTTAATAAATAGAAGAATATTAATCGTGAGTGATTACTCACCTTTCGAGGTTAGAGAGAACAGGAGATGATACAGATACGCACACTAATACGGACACTGAAATTGAATTACGAATCCAAGCATGGATTCCATAGCAAAGCTAGATTGACACGAATTCGGTGATCAAGACTGATAAATAGGGAATCAAGGATCAATATCAGTTTGATATAATGAAACAAAACGTATATTATTATATTATAAATAAATATTTTAATAAAGTTAATACGACAATTGTAAATAAAATAAATAGATATATTTATAATTCAATGACTATCGTATACACATTGCTGACATGTCTACTACAGCTAAGACGAACACTGAAATCATGTAAATAAAAACCTATACTTATGTAAACTTATACAATAGCTAGTTGGTTGCAGATGCAAAACTAATATATATATATATATATATATATATATATATATATGTATGTATGTATGTATGTATGTATGTATGTATGTATGTATGTATGTATGTATGTAAATCTCTAACATATATTTTAATAACCCCATATCAAGATGGCAGGGACACAGGTGTGCAAACAGTATACTTGCTTTGAGTCATACATATTTTAAAATTTTCTAAATGATGGGAGTAAGAATGCAATTAAAACATGCAAAATACACAATAGCTCATATATAGACATACATAGGCTTAAATATACAAACTTTCCAACTGTAAATCATTTTATGTTTGACGCTTGAAAACTGTAAAGTTGTAAAAGAAAATACAACAAAATCATAACTGATATATACGGCTAACATGTAACAAATAACAATCATTATACACTAACCAATATCTTATTATAAAAAAAACTTACATACAATGCACGAATCTCTTATAAATATATATAACATTTCCATTTATTATAGTAATTTAAGAATCAACGTATATATACCTACCGAGTTTGACAAATAGAGCCATATTTTTTTTTATTAAACAAGTAACTTTCAAACTTTACAAATATTTATATAGACAAAAATGAAAATAAAATATATTTAGACCTATACATTAAACAATGCAGCCTCAAGTAAATTACAACCGAACTCATATATATGTAAAAGTATGCTTCTTCAGATGCATAATTTATACAAAAAAAAACATTGAACAAACCTATCTACGCCAACAATATATAAATAACGTATGAGGTATAACCAGATCTTATTATACAAGCAAAACTATATACTGCAACATATGATACACTAGCCTATAAACTGCTGTATAACATATACATTACTAAATATATATTATACATAACTAAAAATATATTAATCATAATACTACCTTTAACATACAATATACAAGCTTATACCTTACATAAGGGAGAAGAGAAGTTGCATGCGAGTCAAGGGGAAGTTGCCAAGTGATGGTGGTGGTTTGTTTTGTGGTGGTGGCAAGTGACTGGAATGAAGCTAGGTCAGAAATAGCAGAAGATCTGGAGGGGTTTTGGGTCGCGGGTGGTGCTCGGTTGAGGCACGAGAGAGTGGAGGCCAGTCATGAGATGGGGGCGGGTTGTGGCCTTGGTCGCAACACTTGGTGGAGATCGGTTTGGTACTGAGTGGAAGGACATGGATTTTTGGGCAGGGACGTGGAGTTTTGGAGGAATCGCGTGGTGGGTTGAGCTGCTTCGGAGGGATGATCGACCGGTGTGCGAGGCCGAGAGAAGAGAGTCGAATATTTTCTGGTTCCAAGCAAGTTTACTCCCTCTTTTTTTTTCTTTAAATCTTTCTCTGTTTTAAATGGAAGAATCGACGTAAGAGAGAAGTGGAGAAGATGGAGCATGTTTCTGGAAAAGAAAATGAGCAGTTGGGTCTTGGGCTAGTATAAAGGAAGTGTTGCATATATATTATGATTTGAACAGTCAGAAAAAGAGAGCAGAGAGGTGCAAGCGAACCAGTGGGCAAATGGAAGGAACCGATATTAGATTCAATGTTGGAAAGAGGGACAGGCACGAGGATTTATGGATTGACAAGAGTAAGAGCTATTGGTTTTTCAACCGTTAGGCAATTGAATGGACACAGAAAAGAATTCAAACGGATACCGATGCCGAAGTCGTTTTACAGATTTCATCGTTCACCGGACGTCGAAACACGCATACGAATATACCGTAGAGATCAGTATGACGAGACAATCAAAATAGTATAGAAATATAAGTGATACGATTGAATTATAAAATTTCGAATTTTCTACTAGCGGAAAATGCATAAAAATCGTAGAAAAATAAGATCGACGGAGCCAAATATGTCCGAATTTGAAAAAATGACAAACTGACAACTTGCTCAAAAGATATTTTAGAATTTTTCTATGTAAAAATATTTTGGTTTTGGAAACGTTTTATTTTCATCGCTTTTTAACTGATTAAATTGAAGTAAATTTACGCGTGAAATAAACTTTCATATTTTCGGAAGAAAATTTACCAGTTGCTATGTTTAACTAGACGCATTTCAAATATCAAATTTATATTTCACAATTTTATCGTTTAAAATTCCACAAAATTTCAATAAAATATGTTACGAAAATCGGTTAAATTTACGTGTCGTGATGGATACGACTTTGAAGAAAAAAGAGACATTACAAGAAATTTTAATTTTGGTGGCGCACAAAAAACGCTACCAAAACTTATGGTAGCGCTTTGGTAAACGCCGTGATAAATCCCGCAACTAAAAATCCATGATTTTTAGTTGCATTTATTTCAATGCCACTATAAATTCTTGTATTGTAGCATTTCTCAAACGCAACCATAAATCTTTTTGTAGCATTTTAAAGACGCCACCGAAAGGTTTTGTGGCGCTACCAATAGAATTTCCAACTTTACCCTTACTTTACGGTTGCGTTTACTCAACGCCACTATGTGTATTTCTGTAGCGTTTTTGAAACGCTGCTAAAAGTTGATGATCATTTTGCACTATTTTTTCATGCTATTATTTCCCGTTGATGGTCTATTTTATTTCTACTATATCAATCAACAATCGCTCACATAATCATCATATTCAAACAACTAAAACATATTAAACATATAATCAAATAGGATATCCATAACCATTCTAATACAATAGTTTTTTGATGAAATAACCAAACACACATACAATAACCATTCGTACACAAATTTACACACCAAGTGCTAATAAAATGTTATACCAAACTAGTGCTAACAAAATGCTCGATTACCCATAATTCTTTGTTGCATGCACAAGTGAAAGCTAGAACCATAAAAATCCAACCTTGCTCACTTTGGAAATCCAATGCCTGCACAAGTGAAAGCAAAACATATAGTCAAACAATTATATTAATTCGTAGGACTAAATCCGATATCAAACATCTATAGCATTGTACAAGCATATCATACTATAAATAACGTCATATAAATAACAAAGACATAAACGAAATTAAATAAATAAAGTCCAATCTTACAGTTATATATAAAACTTTGTTAGATTAATTATATTATTATTATTTATTAAATTTAGTTAACTTGAACTTATTTAATTTTATAAAAGTTGTTTAATTAATTTTAACAAAACTTAGTTAATTTTTATTAACTTAGTTAATTTATTATTATAATTATTATTATTTATAAACTTAGTTAATTATTATAAAGATAGTTAATTCATCATCATCATAATCATTGTTATTATTTATAAAACTTTGTTAATTAGTTATATTATTATTTATAAAATTTAGTTATCTGAAACTTAACTAATTTTATAAAATTGTTCAATTTTAACAAAACTTAGTTAATTTTTATTAACTTGGTTAACTTAGTTAATTTATTATTATTATTATTATTATTATTATTATTATTATTATAAAACAAGGTTAATTTAATTGTATTATTATTATTAGTATTATTATTCTTAATATAAACTTGGTTAATTTTATAAACTTAGTTAATTCATCATCGTTGTCATCATTATTATTTATAAAACTCTATTAAATTAGTTATAGTATTACTATTTATAAAATTTAGTTAACATAAACTTAGTTATATTATTAATATTATTATTATAAACTTAGTTAATTCATCATCATCATCGCTATTATTTATAAAACTTTGTTAAATTAGTTATATTATTATTATTTATAAAATTTAGTTAACTTGAACTTAGTTAATTTTATAAATCTTGTTTAATTTTAACAAAACTTAATTAATTTTTATTAACTCGATTAACTTCGTTAATTTATTATCATTATTACTAATACTATTAAAACTCGGTTAACTTAATTATATTATTATTATTATTCTTAATTCAGTTAATTTTTATGAACTTAGTTTATTTTTATAAACTTAATTAATTCGTCATCGTCGTCATTGTAATTTGACATACGAGTTGAGGCATCATGTGTTTAGTTATAATGCCCAAATAGTAAATATTCATATTGACAAAGTGTAAAATATTTCACATTGTTTTAACTCAGCAATAATTCCTTTAGGGCATTTGGGTTGTCATGAAGATACTTGATAAACATAACTGAAGTAGTCGACACAGTCCCGTATCCAGAATAAATGAATGTGATCAACAAGTCAATTAGTTGTTCATCATTAAGATTTGAATTAGTTCCATCATCATTAAGATCTGAATCGGTTAGCTTAGTTAATTTATTATTGTGACTACTATTATTTATAAAACTCAGCTAACTTAGTTATATTATTACTATTACTATTACTACTATTATTATTATTACTACTATTATTATTATAAAACTTAATTAACATAGTTATATTACTATTATAAATGTTTGAACAAACTATAACAAATAAGTTGAAATTGACGTTAAGTGTGAAAGAGATAATAAAACAAATTAAATTTAAGTTATGACTGTTATGTGTAAACTAAAACCGATGTTATATAATAAAACCATAACTCATATGCATTTATATTATGAACTTAATGAATGAAACTGACCTCTATTGCTTTTCTCTCAATAGCTACTTGCAAACACAGTTATGAGTAAACTTAATAAATGAAACCGAAGTTATATAATGAAACCATACATTATTTATAAACTGAATTTAACAAAACTTAATGAAACTGAAGTTATATAATAAAATCATACTTATTTTAGTCAAATAAACTGAAACAAGTATAATATTATTGCAGATAGAGTTGTAAATGTCAGTTTAAGTAAAGCATTAAGGAGCATCTAAGGACAAAACAATTGAAAAGAAATAGTTTTAAAACATACCTCTGTTGCTCTTCTTTCAATAGCTACTTGTAAAAGCTAAACCACTCTCTGCCTCCGAACTAATTGGGTTTCCATTCAAATGCTTCATACAGAAGTCCTGATAGAAAGAAAGAAAAGAGAACAACACAAGAAAACACTAGAAATATTCAAATTAAAGAACAAAAAAAATGGAAGATAAAAGAAAGAACCAAATTTTCTTGATCATTTCAAGCATCAATAGTCCCATGAATGACAACATAATCCGAATCAGTAATCCCACATACAACATCAGACAAGAAATTGAATCTGCCCTCACACTGCACACTCACAACTGAATAACCTCTCTTATTCCAATTCTGAACAGAAAAAAAATGACTGAGATTTCACCTATAATCTTCTTTGATCAATCTACTATCATAATCTTTGTCAATATACATCATAGGATGAAAATGTAATGAAGCACTAAAATTGAACAAAAAATAACACTGACCCCACTGTATGTTTCATCCAGTTTCCATCATTCCTTTTCTGCAAAAAAAAAAAAAGATCACATCACTAAGAAATTAGATATAACTTTAAGGAATGAGCATATATTTGTGAATTCAGTCTAACTGTAAAGTCTTTACGAGCATATGCTCCTCTACTCTCCATTCTTGCCTCGGCAGAATGCATAGTTTGTGAGGTTGTCTTTTCTTGCTCAATTCCATTGCATGCCTTCCTCCTTATACCAATATATTTCACTGCCACACAAAATATGCCAACCTTCACCCCATTCTTAATCAATTCCATTGCATGCCTTTCTCCTTATACCACTACAGCAATTAACATCACAAACCATAGTTACATTTCACTGCCACACATCACAACAGACAACCTACCACTATCATAGCACCCTACTGACATACCATCTAACATACTCCTCACACATCCAAGACAGATAACAACATCTGCATACATACCTTACAACCAACAGCCAACATACCTATTAATTCCTCCATTATTCCATACAATCTACACATTACCCTTCTCGGAACCACTTCATTCTCTTTCAAACTTCCACTGCCTACCTTCTGCCTCTGCTACACCAAACCCCCTTCACAAGTGCACTCGAGCATCACCACAACACCACTGCGAAGCCGCCCTGAACTGCCATAGATATCACCAAATCAAACAACAACCACCCAACTTGCCATCGTCCAACTCCAGCAAACCACTTGCCATCCAAATCAAACCCAGACGCCGCATAAAAGCCCCTCAATCGACAAACTCTCCAGTGCAACTGTGACAATCGACAATCGAATACAACCGCCATTGTAATCGACCAAATCGCTACCTTCAACCGCGATGACTTCATCAGTACCAATTGAACTCGACATCGCTTCAAACTCGAGCAAATCGTTCAACCAGAAAATCGTCCACGGCCTAAAAACATCGCCATAACCTCATTAGCTACCATCAATTCAAGTACAAACTCAAATAGCTTAACCAATTTCAAACTCAATTCAAACAACAACCTGAAAAAAAATCAACCTAATCCAGTTCAAAATGAAAACGCAAAGGAAGATTTGTTTTCGAATTACCTTATAAGAGTTAAAGGTGTTAGTAGAAGATATTTTTTGAGCTACATTTCAAGAATTAGGGTTTTGGGGAGGACTTTACATGGAGCTGAATTGCGCGAGCAAGACGAAGACGAGCTATTTTGTGACCAATTATACGAGGATACGGTTGAACCGCACGAGCAAGACGAAGACGAGCTAAATTGCACGAGCAAGAAGAAGTATATTTTGTTTGATTTTCATCGTTCTTTGGAGAAGAGGAGGAGGGTAAGAAAAAATGTTAAGGGGTTAAAGAGATTTGAGCGGCCACCTACAATTTTAGCAAAATTTTGGTGAATATTTGGCGGTAATCAATTGGCTGCGTTTCTTCGTTCATTTCAGGAGAAGTAATATTCCTTAGGCATATTGTGTCAAGAGAAGGGATCTCAGTAGATTCAGGAAAGAAGTAAGATTCCTTGGGCATACTGTGTTAGGAGAAGTCGTCTGAAGATTGTGTTGGAAATATTGAGAAATTTAAAGCTAAATTCTTGAAATGCCACTTTTGGGAGAAAGAAGTAAGATTCTTTAGGCATATTCGAAGCAAACACATACTCCAAAGGGCATATGCAGATTCTTAGAATTGGCAGGATTACAAGAGATTCATTCAAGACTTTTCCAAAATTTCCTCCCACATGACAAAGTTGACTTTGAAGGATGTTATTTGAGTGGACACTAAAATGTGAAAAAACATTCCAGGAACTCAAGAAAAGGTTAACTACTGCTCCAGTCCTGGCTATTGCTAATGAAAGCAGTGGTTTAACTACATATATTGATGCTTGTGGAGAAGGAGTAGGTGCAGTGCTGATGCAACATGGAAAAGTTATCGCTTATGCAAGCAGACAAATGAAGACTCATGAAAAGAATTATACAACACATGACTTAGAATTATGAACCTTGTATTCGCACTAAATATATGGAGGCATTATTTACTAGGTAAGAACTTCTCATAGTTAATTTTGATAAACTTTGTTTGACCTTAGTAAATAATATAAATAGGTGAAAAGTACGAACTCTTCATGGATCACAAATCTTTGAAGTATCTTTTCACTCAGAAGGACTTAAATATGATACAACAATGTTGGTCATAATTTCTCACATCATACGATCTTGATATCTTATACACACCCGGGAAAGCCAATGTAGTTGCGGATGCGCTAAGTAGAAGGCACGCCGTTATAGCTTATTTAATGGTACGTCTAACCTTGATTAATCATACAAAGGAGAACCAGGTTAGGGATCCGTTCATTGCAAGGATAGCCATGGAAGTGAAGGAAAATATTTTACCAAGAAGATGGATATGATTCAATGTGGATGATAAAGGAATCTTAAGAATGCAGGAGAGGATTTGTGTTCCAAATATTGATGGGATTAGGCAGGAAGTTGTAGTCGAGTGCCACAATTCTCGACTTTTAATTCATCTTGGGGTTATTAAAATGTACCAGGACATGAAAAAGACTTTCTGGTGAGAAGGCATAAAAGGGATATTTCTATCCATGTTAGTAGATTTGCAAATTTTCAGCAAATCAAAAGCAATCAATAAAAGATTGCTGGACTACTACAACCTCTGGAGATTCCAACTTTGAAGGGGGGACAAAATATCGATGGATTTCATAGACGGCTTACCTCGAACAAGGAAGGGAAATGAAGGCGTTTGGGTTATTGTAGACTGACTGACCAAGAGCGCACACTTTGTTCCAGTAAAGCCAACAAGAACCGCTTCAAGTCTGGCAGAAATATACATGAAGGAAATTGTAAGATTACATGGAGTTACAAACAATATAGTGAGTGATCAGGACCCAATTTTTATAAGTCAGTTTTGGGAGGCATTACATATAGTTTTGGGAATGAAGCTGAATTTAAGCACCGCATACCATCCCCAAACTGACGGGAAAACTGAAAGGGTAAACCGAGTACTAGAAGATCTTCTACGAGCTTGTGCTTTGTACCTTCGAGGTTCATGGGAAAATCATCTTCATCTTGTGGAATTCTCTTACAACAACGACTATCAGGCAAGAATTGATATGACACCATATGAAGCTTTATATGGTCATCAATGAAGATCCCCAACATGTTGGATCGAAATTGGGGAGCAGTTAGTAATTGGCCCCGATATGATTCGAGAAGCCTCAGAAATGGTAGACATAATCTGGAAAAAGCTGAAAGAAGCTCAAAGCAGGCGGAAGAATTACGCTGATCAAAGGTGTGGAATTCTCGATTAGAGATTTTGTATCCTTGAAAGTCTCTCGAATGAGAGGAGTGGTAATATTTAGACGCACAGGGAAGTTAGCACCTCGATTTATTGGACCTTTTCCCATTCTTGAGCGGATTGGTCCATTAGCTTACAGCGTGGAATTACCCGAAAGATTTTCTGGTGTGCAAAACGTCTTTCACGTATCCCATGTACGGAAATATGTGCATGATCCAGAACATATTATAGAAACAACTATCTAGGAAGATTTATAAGTAGAACCAAAAGCGAAATAGTTTCAGATGACCAGTTTGAATCATAGAAATCGATAAGAAGCAATTGAGAAGGAAGGTAATATGGTTTTCAAAGTTCAATGAAGTAGTGATGCCGAAGACTGGACCTAGAAAACTGAAGATAGGATGAGGAAAGCTTATCCTGAGTTTAGGATTGATGTATAGTAGTGCATGTGGCATTGAAATAGTGTACTCATGGCCTGTGGTATGGTCACTTATCATATCTTGTATATATTTCTCCTTGTCAAATATGTATGTTCCTTTTCAAGTTATTTTCTTCTTATCCTTAATTTCGAGGACGAAATTCTTTTAAGGGGGAAGTAAGCAGTGACTCGCAAATTCATCACTTCGGAATTTTTTTACAATATCAAAATATTTTTTTTAACATAAATGATAATGTCATGAACAATAAATGATGTTGGTGATCATATCTTGAAAATGTTTACAATAATATATACTTTCAAAGATATATCGATAAAATGACCGAAAATTGTTTTATTAATAAACGACTATTAGACCATTCGACATCGTGCATGATGCTGCATACATACACTCATTTACATATATATGAGTGATAATATATAATAAAATTATTTATTCTATTTTTGAAATTTAAATCCCTTAATTTATGACATTATCAATGATATCGCTATTTTGGAATAAATGGTTTTTGAATTTAAATTGATTTAATAATTATTTTAATTATTAAATAAGCCCTTCTAATTAGAAATACTACTTTCAAAATTTGTTTACACATACGGCTATGGATTCGAATGGATTCCAATACGGTTATGGAGAATAGATTGAATTACGCTTGTGTATTAATAGAAGTTGATGTGGATTTCCTTATCCATCGACTATTCAATTACAATTATATAACGATGAAATAGATGAGGTTGTAGTTGAATATGAGTACAAGATTACAATTGTCATTCCACTGTAATTCCTTTTGTCACTGTAATTCCTTTTGTCATTCAGATTGCAATTGTGGTAACCAAATTAAAAAGGAACGGAGACCTGAACATAATGTGTTACACACAAACATAGCACAGTCCAAAGTTTATGATACATTTATAATTCTTTCCTTCTCAATAACAATATCTATTATATATAAACTTTATTTCATTATATATAAAAGAGAACATTAGATCATTTATATACTCTTTTCACAATTCATTTAATTATCTATATTGAAATTTTAGTGATTTGAGGGATTATTAACATTCACAAAATTTAATTCTCATACACCTCAGATATTAATATAACCGTTAATGGCTATATTACACCATTAATTTATGTAACCTCCTTCCATTTGTATATTTCATTTTGATTTGAGTTTTCCAGATTACACAGTAATAACTAAGGAATGCTTTTTGGCTCATTATCAACTAATTTTGTTATTCTTATTTAGGGTTAACTTTTTTGTTTATATACAAAGAGAATATTTGACCTTATACTCTTTCACAATTCATGTCCTCTTATATATTGAATTCTCAGTGATTTGAGGGGTTGTTAAATTTACACCCTTATATTTTCAATTTCATATTTCTTAGATATTAATGATATCATTAATGGCTACAGTATACCATTAGTTGTTAAATTTGGATGATTCAAATATTTGTTGAGAAGGAAAGAAAATGATTAATTGTTTAATCAATCAATTCATTTGACTTGCATATGTTAAGATATGAGAGGATATTTTGGAAGGAAACTAATTAATTAGCCAATCAATTAATTAGTTTGTTATAAGAAGAAATAAATGATTAGGCATGGAGAACCAGTCAATCAAAGGAAAGATATGGAAAATAAGATTACGTCATTTATTTGTACTAAAATCAAATCATGCAATTTAAAAAAATATTTTGGTAATCGAGAAATTGATTTTCTTAATCTCTAAGCAACCCTTCATTATCAAGTCTATTTAAATGAAGGAATTTCATCTTCACATGTATGTGAGTATGTGAGAGCATCAACCATTATTTTTATCTCTCTTATTTCTTATGTGCCTCCTTTATTCCATTGATATCCAAATAGAAAATACTATACCCTAATCAAGTAATTCGCTTCCGCTCAAATTAAAATAAATTTGTGACAACCATAGCCTGATAACCATGATGAACAAAGAGTGCTGTGACAAGATTGAGAGAGGAGAAGTGGTTGCAACTGAATTTTACTCATTGGAGTTAGGAAGCAATCAATGAGGAGTAGCAATCGTGCGTCAGGAGGAAGCATAAAGAATTTGGGAAGCATATCAGTGTGTATATGTCACCGTGTTTTGTATGTCTCTATGTTGTTTGTATTTCAGTAATTGAATTGTAATTGGGTCGAGTTGGGTTTTGTGTTGTAAAATGCCTATAAATACTGATGATGAGTGTTTTGTAATAGAGTGTGAAGAATTCTGAATAATATTGCATTTCTGTTCATCTTATGGCTAATTGTCTTCTACATTCTGCTGCTCACTCCTTCATGCTATGATATTTATGAGTTACATTGCCCTGTTAGTACCAATTCTTGCTTATAGTTTGCTCCAGTTTTCTTTATAACTGTTCATTTTGCAATTCGTTGTTCTTTATCTTTCATTAGCAACCTAATTCTTGTTGCATTTTCTTTCCTTTAGTTAGCATATTATCTTCCGTTTTCATTTTCTTTTAAGTTCAATTCCCACTTATTTTCTTATTTCCTGTCAAGTTTAGTACTGTTAATCAATCCTTCTTGCTAATTCAATTGACTGATATAATGTCTCTAATTTTTACCCAACTTAGTTCAATCTTGCAAATTAGTTCAGTTCTTGATTTTGCCTTTTTCTATTCTTGATAATTCTTAGATTTTAGTTGATAATCTTGGTTCATTGATTTTGTCTGTAATAAATTTGTAGCATGCAAGTTCCAATTTCTGTTACTAATTGTACAATATAAGAAATTTAGATCCTTTTAAACTATCCTTAGTAAATTCTTGCTGAATCATATTGTCAAATTCTTGTGAAATTGTAAATCATTGCAATTATTTCTTTTTATAAATTGTTGCTTCTTGATTAAGTCTGTGCCAATACATATGATTTAATAACCATGTCATCTTCGAGCAAACTCTGTAACTTCTTTGGTATTTCTTTGAGCCAATTTTCAAATTTTTGTTCTTGAATTTCTTGAAACCTGTTATCTTGTAAAACTCACTTGTTGAATTTCTGGAATTCCCAAGGTTTTGTGCACGTGCACAGAAGCGTTTGTATCATCTCCTGCCGTAAGTCTTTCTCATTCCTTCTACTTTTCCTCACCAGCGCCATGGCCAAGAACATTGATCAATCGGGCCCTTCCAATTTGGTATCAAAGCAGATATCGGAATTTAACAATTCCACACTCGATCATGATCCTACCCAAAATCCAGATTCAACCCTAATTTCCAATTCCTATGATCCATGGCTGCGACAAGAGGAAATTAACAATCGCACTACCTACGCCTTAAGGAATTTGGAGATCACAACCAGAAATTTAGAATTTACAGTTCAAAATTTGGATAAAAAATTCGGTCAATCTGCCAAAGATTTGCATACTAAATTCGAAGGTGCGCATAATATGTTAACCACACTTGTTAATGAAAATCGCAACAACAGGAATCCTTTCCAACCACCCCCCACCACTCATCCACCTCCGACAACTTTCCAACCTTACCCTCCTCCTCCAGCGCAAGCTGTACATCCAATGCAGCCACCACTGCCTAGAACTTACTCGCAACATCACCGAACACCTATGGTACCACCTAGGAATGTGCCGCTCTTTAATACTCCTCCAAGATATCCTCAAGAACCATTATTTTCTCATCAACCCAGAAACCCAACCCCTGATTATCCACTGCTTCATAATCACTTGCCGTACCCTATCATTAAACTTGATTTCCCTACATATTCTAGGGAAGGAGTGGCAGATTGGTTGAGACAAGTAGAACAATATTTCAAATTTCACCGTACTGAAGAAAATCAGTAGGTAGAAATTTGTTCTTTTGCTTTGAGAAAGGAGGCATTGCAATGGTATCATTGGTATGTGAACACGGTAAATAATAATGAATCCTGGGCAGTTTTTAAGGATGAGATATTGGTCAGGTTTAATTCAGAAGAAATAGAACGACCATTTGAAACTTTGTCTAAACTCAAGCAACATACAACAGTAAGAGCTTACTTGAGCAAGTTTGAACAGTTACAAGCCGTAGTGGAAACTCTTCCACCAAAATATTTACTTGATAGGTTTATTGTAGGATTAAAAGAAGAGATTAGATATGATGTTCTTACATCAAGACCAGTTGATTTCAGAGAGGCAGTTTCCCTTACCAAGATGTTTGAGAGCAAATGTCTTCAGACCAAAAAACTTAAATATCCATCACCAAATACTTCAACTACCAACTCCAAAACTAATCAGCTTCCAATGTTAAAGACAATCCAAGAATCAACTTCTTCTTCCCAATATAATCATACCAATAGCTCTAAGGATACTCAACTTGAATCTCTGGCAAAAAGTAAGGGGCTCACCCCTAATCAAATCATTGAGATGAGGAGGCAAAATTTGTGTTACGGCTGTAAAGAAAAATGGTCAAGAGACCATAAATGTAAAAATCTTCAAGTCTATGTTTTGGAGGGTATGATGCCACTACGGAGCTGGGAAGATTCTAATGACAGTGAGGTATCCATAACTGAATCTGAAGTACGAGTAGAAGAGACTTTAGCAATCACCTTACAAGCATTATGTGGAATTTATGCATTATCCACCATCAAGGTAAAAGGCAGTATGCAAGGCAAACCAGTTCATATCCTAATTGATTCTGGATCTACCCATAGCTTCATCAATGAAAAACTTGCTAGGAAGTAGGATTTAAAAATTGATGAAACTAAATTGTTTGAAGTAATGGTGGCCAATGGAGAGAGGCTAACTGGTTCGGGAGTTTGTAATGATGTGGTGTTAAAATGCTAAGGATGTATCATGACAGTAGATTTACTCTTATTTCCTTTCGATGGTTGTTAAGTGGTGCTTGGGGCTCAGTGGACGAAAAGCTTTAGGGAAATAACACTTAACTTAGAACAGTTGCAGGTGAAATTTGTTTACAATGATAAGCCTTATGTATGGCAGGGTTTGAAGTAAGATGAGTTGAAATTTGTTAACAAGAAAAAGTAAATAAGGAAAATGTACAGGGCCAGATAGCTATGATGGTTTGCTGCCAATTTATACAACCGGAAAATGATACAAACCCTATTCCATCAGAGATTGACACCATGCTCAAACATTACCCTCTGATCACTAATCCTTCTCCTAATTTACCACCTTTCAGACCCTATGACCACAGAATTCCCCGTTTTCCAAATACTAAGCCTATTTGTCTTAAACTACACAGGCACTCATGTCATATAAAAATAATTCAAGACATGTTAGATGCTAGCATTATTAGGCCTAGTCACAGTTCCTACTCATCTCCTGTTGTTACGGTGAGAAAGAAGGATGGAACATGGAGACTATGTATTGATTACTGGAGATTGAATGCACAAACCATTAAGGAAAAGTTTCCTATTCCACTAATTGAATTGCTTTTTGATGAGTTGCATGGTTCTCAATATTATTCTAAGTTGGATTTAAGATCTGGATATCATCAATTCAGAATGCTTGAAGAAGATATCCACAAAACTGCCTTTAGAACCCATGATGGTCACTATGAGTTTGTGGTGGTGCCTTTTGGATTAGCAAATGCCCCTTCCACCTTTCAATCTCTCATGAATGATATATTCAGGGCTTATTTGAGAAAGTTTATTCTAGTATTCTTTGGTGATATGCTCGTGTATAGTCAAACATGGGCTGATCATATAAGACATTTTGAAATAACTTTTCAACTTTTATAGAAAAATGCTTTGGTAATCAAGCTCTCCAAATGCAGGTTTGCCAAGCAAGCTATTGATTATTTGGGTCATGTTATATCTGCTGAGGGTTTTTCAGTTGATCCTAGCAAAGTGTAGGTAGTCCTTACTTGGCCACTTCCTCAAAATTTGAAGGCCTTAAGAGATTTTATAAGTCTTACTGGGTACTACCGCAAATTCATCAAAGGCTATGGTATAATTGCTAAACCTTTAACTTCAATGTTGAAAAACAATGCCTTTAAATGGAGTGTTGAATCAAAGGAAGCTTTTGAGAAATTAAAACAATGTTTGGTTTCACCACTAATATTAGCTATGCCGGGTTTCACTCAACCTTTCATTTTAGAATGTGATGCCAGTGATCAAGGAGTAGGTGCAGTTCTCCTTCAAAACAAAAAACCTATAGCCTACTTAAGTAAAGCTCTCCATGGAAGAAATCTCGCATTATCTACTTATGAGAAGGAACTCCTTGCTATTATCATTGTTACAAAAAAATGGTCACAATACTTGATGGGTAGACAATTTGTAATAAACACTGATCATCAATGTTTGAAATACTTATTAACTCAACAAATGCATATGGGTGTGCAAGGGAAATGGTTGGCTAAACTCCATGCATTTGACTATAGGGTGGAATATAAAAGTGGAGAAGAAAATAAAGTGGCTGATGCACTGTCAAGGAGAGGTGATATTGAAGCGACTGAAGTAATGGTCCAAGCCATATCCATTGTGCAAACTCCTTGGCTATAGAAACTCAAAGAGGCTCTGCATAATTCCTCATGGTATCAGCAGCTGTTGGCAAAAGTGCAAGCAAAAGAACTACCAGAAAGTAAATACAAGAAAGCTGGAGACATGATTTTCAGAAAAGGAATTTTTTTAGTGGATCATCACCTAACCCCATTGACATAGTTTCTTGTTAAGGAATACCACTCATCTCCTTTAGGAGGCTACTCAGGAATTAAGGCAACTCTACATAGATTAAGGCAGGTTTTTCATTGGAAAAATTTAAGATCTAGTGCTGAAGAAGTTGTCAAAGTTTGTGAGGAATGTCAAAGAAATAAGCACGAGAACATTCTGGTGCCAGGTTTACTAAAGCCTCTCCCCATACCTGACAATATTTGGTCCGACATTTCGATGGATTTAATTACATGCTTACCCAAGAGTCACAAGTACACTGTCATATTTGTAGTAGTAGACAGACTAAGTAAACATGCTCATTTCTTTCCACTTAAACATCCATATACTGCAAGAGATGTGGCCTTGGTTTTTTTCTTCAGGGAGTCTTTAAATTGCATGGCCTGCCTAAGACTATTGTAAGTGATAGAGACACTATCTTCACAAGTCTCTTCTGGCAAGAACTTTTCAAACTCCAAGGAAGTTTACTTAAACTCAGTTCAGCCTATCACCCCTAAAGTGATGGTCAAACTGAAGTAGTAAATAAAATCTTAAAATGTTATTTAAGATGTTATGGGTGTCACCAGCCTAGTGAGTGGTCTAAATGGCTTCCCTTAGCTGAATATTGGTATAACACTACTTGGAAGCCTCCTACAAAAACTACTCCCTATAAGATTGTGTATGGCATTGATCCCCCCACCTTACTTTCTTATGTACCCAATACTGCCAAGGTTGAGCAGGTTGAAGAAGAGTTGTTCACTCGAGATATTATGATACAATTCCTCAAAGACAGTTTGATGGTGGCTCAAGACAGAATGAAAAGATATGTAGACCTTAGAAGAACTGATCGACGGTTTGAAGTAGGAGATTGGGTATATCTTGAATTGCAACCTTATAAACAGATCACAGTTAGAAATTATGAAACACACAAGCTTTCTCCCAAAAATTTTAGCCCTTACCAAACATAGAGAAGATAGGTTATGTAGCTTATAGGCTTCAACCTCCTGAGACAATATAATTCATAATGGGTTTCACGTTTCACAATTGAAAAAGAGAATAGGAGAACTGTGGTCATCCAAGACAGCATTCCCAGTTTACAGAAGAGTTAGTTGAACAACCAGAGAAGATACTTGATCGAAGGATGGTTCCTCAAAATAATGATATGGTGGTACAGATTTTGGTTAAGTGAAAGACAGACCTGAAGAAGAAGCTACTTGTGAAGATTATTGGCCAATGATCGAGAAATTTCCTACGCTAGACCTTGAGACAAGGTCTGTTCTTCAACCGTAGGGGAGATGTAACAACCATGCCTGATAACTATGATGAACAAAGACTGCTGTGAGAAGATTGAGAGAGGAGAAGTGGTTGCAACTGAATTCTGCTCATTGGAGTTAGGCAGCAATCAACGAGGAGTAGCAATCGTGCATCAGGAGGAAGCATGAAGAATCTGGGAAGCATATCAGAGTGTATATGCCACCGTGTTTTGTATGTCACTGTGTTGTTTGGTATTTTAGTAATTGAATTGTAATTGGGCCGAGTTGGGTTATGTGTTGTAAAATGCCTATAAATACTGATGATGAGTGTTTTGTAATAGAGTGTGAAGTATTCTGAATAATATTGCATTTCTGTTCATCTTATGGTTAATTGTCTTCTACATTCTGCTGCTCACTCCTTCATGCTATGATATTGATGAGTTACACTGCCCTGTTAGTACCAATTCTTGCTTATAGTTTGCTCCAGTTTTCTTAATAATTGTTCTTTATCTTTCATTTGCAATCTAATTCTTGTTGCGTTTTCTTTCCTTTAGTTAGCATATTATCTTCAGTTTTCATTTTCTTTTAAGATCAATTCCCACTTATTTTCTTATTTTCTGTCATGTTTAGTACCGTTAATCAATCCTTCTTGTTAATTCAATTGACTGATATAATGTCTCTAATTTTTATCCAACTTAGTTCAATCTTGCAAATTAGTTCAGTTCTTGATTTTGCCTTTTTCTATTCTTGATAATTCTTAAATTTTAGTTGATAATCTTGGTTCATTGATTTTGTCTGTAATAAATCTGTAGCTTACAAGTTCCAATTTCTGTTACTAATTTTACAGTTTAAGAAATTTAGATCCTTTTAAACTATCCTTAGTAAATTCTTGCTGAATCATATTGTCAAATTCTTATGAAATTGTAAATCATTGCAATTGTTTTTTTTATAAGCTATTGCTTCTTGATCTAGTCTGTGCCAATACATATGATTTAATAACCATGTCATCTTCGAGCAAACTCTGTAACTTCTTTGGTATTTCTTCGAGCCAATTTTCAGACTTTTGTTCTTGAATTTCTTGAAACTTGTTATCTTGTAAAACTATAATGATCCTGACTCGGCCTTCGAAAATCGGCACCGAATACGATACTCGTATTCAAATGCCGCAGATCCAAACGCCGAATCTGGTTCGCCGGAGCTTATAACACCATTAAGTAAAACAACACAGCGGAAGAAAAGGAATAGCATATATCAAAATAAAACATTTGATACAATATCAGATACGATATTATACAACAGAATGCTACAATGAATATCAATATACATCAGAGATATGATACAAGACAATAGCAGCGGAAAGAAAAGATAACACTAGCAGCGGAACAAAACTCCAATATGGTCTTCAAGAAAGAACTCCAGCATCGATAATCTCCATCTCCAAGGTACCAATCCAGAAATAGCTCGAACTCCCAATAACGATGCACAAAGATAAGCAAGTACAGTGTGATCCAAAGACTGAACTAGCTCCAGAAAATCTACTAGACCTGACTATCTGAAAAACCCAACTCTAGACTGCCCGTATGGGAAAATAGTGGGCACCCAGAGTTTAGGATAGGAACAATAAACTCCAGGTCAGTCATGGGACTGGTGTGAGCAAACAAAACATTTGGTCTTTAAAACAAACAAAAGAATTTAAATTTGAAATCCGCAATGCTTTTTAGAAAATGAAACTACCATAAGGCCTCCCACCACACACACAATGCAAACGCAGACTTGGAGGAGATTTCTCCTTATGATAGTCAAATATGCTTAATACGAGAAAATTTCTTTGATATTATTACTATAAGTGCAAAGTATGGAAAACCATTTCGAAAGTATAATATAAATCCTAACCAGCATAGGCATTTCGCACTTATGCCTACTATAGCTACCGTGTTCAATAGCAGGTTACCGCCACATTCCATGGCAGGTTATACAACTAAAACTATACAGGGCGCGTAGTGCTTTGATTGGATTTCCAACAAATGGTCAGGCTAAGGAACTTCCTACTGTCAATGGGATCGCCTCTGGCGGGACGTCCCGAGAACCTAACCGGATCTCTGCCAACACAAGGCCGGGTTACCTCTGTAACTAGGTAACTACTACTCGAGCATGCCATCCCCCGGTCATTTGGGACCTTTATCCGAGGCGCCTCAAAACCACAAAGCAATCACAAAGTAATAGATCTGCAGTATCCACATGAGTAAGTATCTGGGCTCCATACCATGATACCACCCTTTACCAGAAGGGAATGACACACCCTAAAGGGCGCGACCCTCATAACCTTGCCGCATCTTTCCCGTTTCGACCATTTCCGGGGTGTGAGGTCCTGATGCAGTCTCGTCCACAAAGCTACGCTTTATAAAAAAGCCATGCTTTGATCACAAATGATCAACAAATGATCATCAACACACAGCAGCACTTAGCATGCCACACTACCAAATTGGGAATATATCACTGATAAATATCAACTACATAACCTCTGAGCTCGTACGTCTCAGAGAAGGGTGTTAAGCTAAGAGAATAAATTCTCCGCCACCAAGCAGAAATGTATTTGATAGAGATCAGTTTAATATCTCAAAGTGTAATGTCGGACATACAACCATACAAGTCTGTTCCGGGTTCGAACAGAACCGAAGGCACTTCCGAAGAAGCCCCTGCAAATCCGGGTATCCACAATCCCGATCGAAATTCCCATAACTTAGGGAATCTCTATACCGTAGCTACTCGGTGCAGAGACAATCGATAGGTTATCCTAACGTTCTCGAAGACACCCGGTCTTCAACACCGGTCTTCAAATGCAATCCATAGCGTCGTATCACTATTCGGAATGGGCATTATGACACAAAGGTCCTCTCCCGGCTAAACCGAATAATGAGCGCAATAGTTTAAAACATATGGATATGGGATTTCAGTTAAGTCACAACTTGAAAATCTAAAGCTTTTCTTTCAAATGGTGAAACAAATTACCACTTTAAATCTTTAAATAAAAAGATTCATTTCATAAAGTTCACCTAGTTCCACAAAGATCATTCATAGATTCCAAAACAATTTCTATTTCACTTGGATTAACTCATTAAATCTTTAAATTGAATATTTAATTTATAGCTTTCAAAATATGTTTCCAAAGATTTATTTGTAACTTGGAAGACCATTTTTATTTTAGACTTGAAATCCTTCTTACACAAATTAGAAATTCATTTCTTATGTGAAAGCTCTTATTATTTGAAAACAATAGTTTCCGTTTCAGAAAAATTCAATTTATACAAGTTGAAATCTTGGGTTAAGTTTAAATTCCAAAACATCACTTTTAAGATGGTTTAAACACCCATATAAACCCATTTATAAGTTGAATAACCTTTTTGAACCATAGTTTCCAAGCCGTAGAATTCAATCCTAAATATTGGATTCAAATTTAAATCAAATTATTTAAATTTCAAAACTCAATCAAGTTACTCAAAATAACTTTTATTTTTGAAAGTTCATTTTCAAAATTCCAATTCTAATTCCAAAAATATTTTGGATTAAATCTTTAAAACAATTTCAAAAATCTGTGACTTAATCCATTTCCACGTGCAATCCATATTTGTGTGTGTATAGTGTGGTCGAGGGTTCAACACAGTAGTGCACAACATCATCATCACAGATTCAATCATATCGATAAGCGGTATAACCCATAACGCTTACTTTATTCACAGATTCATAAATGAAATAAATTTATCAATTACAAAGATTCACTAATATGATTCTATGTGGGTATCGGATAACCAACTGGAACCCGACTCCCTGTCGCATCGAAATTTAAATGCCGTTTTACGGGTCAAGGGGTTTGCATATTCATATAACGATATATTCATCACAAATATATCAGCTCAGCACAAAGCATCACATAGCATCACATCACATATCAAATATAGCAATCCATCACAAAGCATTCAGTAGCAATCAAACATCTACAATTAAGATGGATAATTGGGTGGTTTTAAATTTATTACCTACAATTACTTTCTTTAGTAATCTTTAATCAATGATTAATTATGATTAACTACAATTGATTAAGTCTTAACCACCTTCATTAATTCATCATATCTTTAATTAATTCTCTTAATTAATTAACCCTTAACTGTAATTAATTGAATCTTAATTACTTTTATTAATGGACCTTTAATTAATGAATCCTTAACTATTAATTAAATCTTAATTATAATTACTTATCCTTAATTGATTATTCTTAATTTAATTAACCTAATTAATTAACCACATTAATTAATTATGTTTGAAGTAATTAACCCTTGACATTTGATTAATCAATCTTTAGTTTTTTTTTTATCTGCTCTTAATTACTTTCACTAAGTAATTATTATTTTTATTTAACCATTCATTAATTACCCGATTAATTAACTTAATAATTTAATGAATCCAAATCATTAAATTCTATTTATCTTTAAGATAAAACATTTCTTAATCAAAGCTTTTGAAAATAATTTGCTTTCAAATTAACTTTTAATTAATTAATTATTTTCAAATTAATTACCTTTATTAATGAATCACATTAATTATGTTATCTAATTAATTAGCCTTAAAATACTTGATTATAAACCTTTAAAACATTAATTATTCATCCTTAATCACCTTCATTAAGTTTATTATCTTAAAGTAAACTTATTTTAAAACCATTAGTTAATCCCAAGATTAAATAAGAATTTGTTATTTTGAAAGGAAGTGGTTTTTAAGAAAATTATTAATTAAAAATTGATTTATTTTAAAAGTTCAAAACTGTTTCATAGTGAAACCAACAGACACGAGCTATTTTTCAATTTCCCCGAGTATGACTTCGAGACCTTTGCAACGATCAACCGCTTCGAGTCAAACGCTGTACTGCTCGCACGCGAACCCGAGTTCCTCACCTTCTTCTCCTCCTTCTTTTCTTCTAACTCCAAAATACTAATACCGTGCACGTGCAAGGTGCACACCATTCCGTCCATCACCGATCAACCGTGCCACCGTCAACATATCAACGACGATCACCTCACCTCAACCAACCAACCATATCGACGAACTTAATCCAGAATTGAAATCGAACTATTTTGTTCAACCTGGAACCCAACCTAGTAACACCCCATCACCTGAATTGCCTTCGCACCATCGCCGTAAATCATCTGAACCATCGCCGCCTCGCCAGGAGCTGCGCCACCCCCGACACCCTATTTCCCCCCAGTCGCGATTTCCTCCGATCATCCCACGCTAACCCAAATGACACAGCAAACCCATCGACCAAAGCAACACAACGAACCCTAGATCAACATCAACAAGCTGCCCAGGTGATCATAAAATCTCGCGACTATTTTTCCTATAACCCTCCACTCGCAATCTATCTCTAACATCAGCCTCGATCCACGAATTGTCGGTGATCATGAGCAATTGGCAGAAAACCCAAACCCATACAATTCCCGATTCCCCACAATTTAGCGAACTAATTTTTTTTGAAATGACTACCTAAATTCATCATTTCGAAGTGTGAATCTGTTCGTATAATTGAAATTCAAAATCTAATCGTTTGATTTTCCACTTTATATTGGTTATTACTGTAATTCCACTTTTCTTTGAATATTTATTTAAATAAAAACCTTGAAATTATTTTTAAAATTTGAATTTGGCAAGTACAAACCAGTTTCCTTTAAAAATCAAAACCTGATATTGATTCTTCTGAGTGGTATGAATTTTTTGAACAGGTTTTTCAAACCTGTTATATAAACAGAGACATTCATATTCAACTGCAAGTCTCAGTTTCCAGTAATCCACTGTTAATCCAACTTATTTATATTTTTATAAATAATGGTTACCCTCATACAAACATTTTTTTTATTCAACAACCAAGCCCAAAGGGGATTAGGAGATTAGATTTAGACTTTTTGTACAGGCTGTTATGTTTGAACATAAACATGAGTTGCCTATTTCCAGGCATGTAGACTGATATTACCACACATACATATACATAACAATCAACATACACACCCTAATCTAAATCATACTTTGTTCCAAAATTTATGCATGCGACAAGATTTTCTTAAAACAGATAAAAAACTTGTTTTACTTACTGATTTAAAAGTTGAGGAAAGGATTTGATTTTTGAACTTTCTTGAGTCTGTGGTTAGAACGGTGGCAAGATATGTATGTATACATACAGTCAAAGATTACTGAGACATGCAAGCATTTACCAATATCAACAAGCAAGCACAACAAGGCAGTTCACAGATTCATAGACATCAGATTCATGGAAAAAAAATAAAAATTCAAGTTTGCTCGCCTAGATCTTGGATAGGGCAGAGACAAAGAGCAGAGAGGTGCTTTGTCAGTTTCAAAGAATGAAAGCCTGAATCTTTCTTTTTTTTCTTTAGATCTTAGAGTTTAAATCTGTAAATTGTAAATCCAGATTTTTTTTACTTACTCTTTTGTTGTACTTAACTTATCAAATACAAACAATTTTAATTACTTACAGTATGAATCTCTGCTATACACAGAGAAGCTTTTTTTTTTTTTTCTGCAGTTGAAATCTAGAATTTACTTTAGCCTTTGACTTGATTTACTCCTGCAACTTAGATTGATAAAGTTGTTTAAATCTTTGTTTCATTTTCTGATTACTAACATCATTTCAATTTTAAAGAAAAAGAAATTTACTTGCCTTCAATTATTTCCAGGGAGCTTTGCATTTGGTTTCTAGATTTCTGAAGTTGCTTAATCATGTTGAACTTTGTTTCAGGTTTGATTGTCTCCTCTTTTTTTTTCAGCTTGAACTTGCATGCTTAAAACTGAGAAGATCTCTACTTTGAACTTTTGCATTCAATCTTCATTTGTGATTTCCAGGTTGAATTTTGACTTTACTTTTTGGTTTTGAAACCAAACTTTCAATCTGAAGCTTGACAACCTGATGTTGTTACCCAGGAGACTCAAGTTTGAAGATTGTATTTGATTTTTGCTTTCAGATTCTTGAGAAGTGAATGACAGTTCTTTTCTTTCTGGTTTTTTTTCTCTTTTTTTTCTTTTTTTCTTTCTTTTTTTCTACTTCAAATCTTTTCTTGGGTGTTAATACTTTAGATACTCAATCTTGAGTCACTGTTGTTTCAGATTTTTACTGAGATACTTAATCATCTCACATGGGGAACTGAAAGTTTACATAATTTTAAATTTCACTTTTTTTATTCAAATAAATGTGATGAATGCCATTTGTAAAATCATCATGATTATGAAATCCCAATGCAATGTTCAATTGTTTACTCTATCTCCTTTATGTTGTTCACATTTGTAATTTTCTAAGATAAAAGAATTTTTCATATAAATTTTTTATATCATATACTTCATAAAACATTTATTAACATGTATCAAAATCTTTATATTATTTTCACTTTTAAATAAATACAATTTTCTTCCTTCATTTATGTATCTGTTGCGTTCTCTTTCATATATATATTCACAAAATTCACATTCATATTTTTTATTATTATTTACTTTTGTAAAACTTTTAAAAGAAAAGAAGGATTCAAAAATTTTAATTTCATATTAACAATAATTACAATTATTTATATATGAGGATTTGACTTAAGAAAAATATTTTAAAAAAATGAGTGCACTAATTTTTTTTCTTTTTATTACAACCCCAAATATCAATATATTTAAAATTTAGAAAAACAACCTTTTATTAACTTTTTATTAATCTCAAGCCTTTAATTTCTATTTTATTTCTAATACATTTTAATTTGAAATCCAATATTTATTTGTAAGATACTTACCCTTAAATTTCTAATTAAATTTCAATTTATAATCAAAAAAAATTATTTATCTATTCTAGAAATCTCAAATTAATTCACAGTTTATTTTCAAAAAAATAATTTAATTACCAAATTAAACTTGGTAAATTTTCAGGAATGTTACAAATTCCCCCCCTTAAAAAAAATTTCGTCCTCGAAATTTGCAAGGAAGACGAGAAAGAAAAGATGAAAGATGGGGAAATATCTTTCCAAATCAAATTGAATATTAATTCTGTATTTGGCTTACCAAATCAGAATATCAACAATATGAGAACAAACTCATACAATTATTTCACAAGATACTTGGGTTCACCGGTATAGACGAGGGCATTGATTAGTTCGAAGGGATAACTAATCGTTCGTAGAATATATCAGATCCCAAAGAATAGATAGTTTGATTCAATCTTCTACAATTTCTCAAACGCTAGGTAGGATTCCAAATTCTGGTTGGAATATCCCAAAGTATATACCAATTTGTCCCTCTTCGGACTTTGATATACACAAAAAATTACGATTTGGTTTTAACCAATATCATTTTATTTATACAATTCAAATTTAGCTTATATTATATTAACCAATTTACTTAATTTAAAATATCCAATTTATTTAATTTAAATTTTCAAATTCGTTAGGGTTTAGATCGAAAAGCTGATAAGAAACCGATGAAGATACGAAATAAGGATTTTCTATAATGATTCGTAAGGTCACCATCGCACTGAAACTTCTTTCTGGAGCTGTCATGAAGCAATCAAAGAATTTTGGAAAGGCGAATCAAAGGAGATTGAGAAGAAATGTTGCTTCCACTGTTGCAGGGTATTGACCATTTATAGTGATACTACCCTGTCCCCTATCTCGTCCTCTTCTCGTACTCATACTTACTATCAGTGGATAGTAAGAGAATTTACTGAGGCATTCGAACGGATATCTTAGGGATATACTCATTCTAGGGTATACTTCACCCTATCTCTAATGAGTTACTTAATGTGTTATACCCCTAAGTTAAAGTTTTAACCATCAGCTCTGATGCTAATTATAACGATCCTGACTCGGCCTTCGAAAATCGACACCGAATACGATACTCGTATTCAAATGCCGCAGATCCAAACGCCGAATCTGGTTCGCCGGAGCTTATAACACCATTAAGTAAAACAACACAGCGGAAGAAAAAGAATAGCATATATCAATATACAACATTTGATACAATATCAGATACGATATTATACAACAGAATGCTACAATGAATATCAATATACATCAGAGTTATGATACAAGACAATAGCAGCGGAAAGAAAAGATAACACTAGTAGCGGAACAAAACTCCAATATGGTCTTCAAGAAAGAACTCCAGCATCGATAATCTCCATCTCCAAGGTACCAATCCAGAAATAGCTCGAACTCCCAATAACAATGCACAAAGATAAGCAAGTACAGTCGGGATCCAAAGACTGAACTAGCTCTAGAAAATCTACTAGACCTGACTATCTGAAAAACCTAACTCTAGACTGCCCGTGTGGGAAAATAGTGGGCACCCAGAGTTTAGGATAGGAACAATAAACTCCAGGTCAGTCATGGGACTGGTGTGAGCAAACAAAACATTTGGTCTTTAAAATAAACAAAAGAATTTAAATTTGAAATCCGCAATGCTTTTTAGAAAATGAAACTACCATAAGGCCTCCCACAACACACACAATGCAAACGCAGACTTGGAGGAGATTTCTCCTTATGATAGTCAAATATGATTAATACGAGAAAATTTCTTTGATATTATTACTATAAGTGCAAAGTGTGGAAAACCATTTCGAAAGTATAATATAAATCCTAGCCAGCATAGGCATTTCGCACTTATGCCTACTATAGCTACCATGTTCAATAGCAGGTTACCGCCACATTCCATGGCAGGTTATACAACTAAAACTGTACAGGGCGCGTAGTGCTTTGATTGGATTTCCAACAAATGGTCAGGCTAAGGAACTTCCTACTGTCAATGGGATCGCCTCTGGCGGGACATCCCGAGAACCTAACCGGATCTCTGCCAACACAAGGCCGGGTTACCTCTGTAACTAGGTAACTACTACTCGAGCATGCCATACCCCGGTCCTTTGGGACCTTTATCCGAGGCGCCTCAAAACCACAAAGCAATCACAAAGTAATAGATCTGCAGTATCCACATGAGTAAGTATCTAGGCTCCATACCATGATACCACCCTTTACCAGAAGGGAATGACACACCCTAAAGGGCGCGACCCTCATAACCTTGCCGCATCTTTCCTGTTTCGACCATTTCCGGGGTGTGAGGTCCTGATGCAGTCTCGTCCACAAAGCTACGCTTTATAAAAAAGCCATGCTTTGATCACAAATGATCAACAAATGATCATCAACACACAGCAGCACTTAGCATGCCACACTACCAAATTGGGAATATATCACTGATAAATATCAACTACATAACCTCTGGGCTCGTACGTCTCAGAGAAGGGTGTTAAGCTAAGAGAATAAATTCTCCGCCACCAAGCAGAAATGTATTTGATAGAGATCAGTTTAATATCTCAAAGTGTAATGTCGGACATACAACCATACAAGTCTGTTCTGGGTTCGAACAGAACCGAAGGCACTTCCGAAGAAGCCCCTGCAAATCCGGGTATCCACAATCCCGATCGGACTTCTCATCACTTAGGGAATCTCTATACCGTAGCTACTCGGTGCAGAGACAATCGATAGGTTATCCTAACGTTCTCGAAGACACCCAGTCTTCAACACCGGTCTTCAAATGCAATCCATAACGTCGTATCACTATTCGGAATGGGATATATGACACAAAGTTCCTCTCCCGGCTAAACCGAATAATGAGCGCAATAGTATAAAACATATGGATATGGGATTTCAGTTAAGTCACAACTTGAAAATCCAAAGCTTTTCTTTCAAATGGTTAAACAAATTACCACTTTAAATCTTTAAATAAAAAGATTCATTTCATAAAGTTCACCTAGTTCCACAAAGATCATTCATAGATTCCAAAACAATTTCCATTTCACTTGGATTAACTCATTAAATCTTTAAATTGAATATTTAATTTATAGCTTTCAGAATATGTTTCCAAAGATTTATTTGTAACTTGGAAGACCATTTTTATTTTAGACTTGAAATCCTTCTTACACAAATTAGAAATTCATTTCTTATGTGAAAGCTCTTATTATTTGAAAACAATAGTTTCCGTTTCAGAAAAATTCAATTTATACAAGTTGAAATCTTGGTTAAGTTTAAATTCCAAAACATCACTTTTAAGATGGTTTAAAAACCCATATAAACCCATTTATAAGTTGAATAACCTTTTTGAACCATAGTTTCCAAGCCGCAGAATTCAATCCCAAATATTGGATTCAAATTTAAATCAAATTATTTAAATTTCAAAACTCAATCAAGTTACTCAAAATAACTTTTATTTTGAAAGTTCATTTTCAAAATTCCAATTCTAATTCCAAAACTATTTTGGATTAAATCTTTAAAACAATTTCAAAAATCTGTGACTTAATCCATTTCCACGTGAAATCCATATTTGTGTGTGTATAGTGTGGTCCAGGGTTCAACACAGTAGTGCACAACATCATCATCACAGATTCAATCATATCGATAAGCGGTATAACCCATAACGCTTATCTTTATTCACAGATTCATAAATGAAATAAATTTATCAATTACAAAGATTCACTAATATGATTCGATGTGGGTATCGGATAACCAACTGGAACCCGACTCCCTGTCGCATCGAAATTTAAATGCCGTTTTACGGGTCAAGGGGTTTGCATATTCATATAACGATATATTCATCACAAATATATCAGCTCAGCACAAAGCATCACATAGCATCACATCACATATCAAATATACCAATCCATCACATAACATCACATCACATATCAAATATACCAATCCATCACAAAGCATTCAGTAGCAATCAAACATCTACAATTAAGATGGATAATTGGGTGGTTTTAAATTTATTACCTACAATTACTTTCTTTAGTAATCTTTAATCAATGATTAATTATGATTAACTACAATTGATTAAGTCTTAACCACCTTCATTGATTCATCATATCTTTAATTAATTCTCTTAATTAATTAACCCTTAATTGTAATTAATTGAATCTTAATTACTTTTATTAATGGACCTTTAATTAATTACTTTAATTAATGAATCCTTAACTATTAATTAAATCTTAATTATAATTACTTATCCTTAATTGATTATTCTTAATTTAATTAACCTAATTAATTAACCACATTAATTAATTATGTTTGAAGTAATTAACCCTTAACATTTGATTAATCAATCTTTAGTTTTTTTTATTTGCTCTTAATTACTTTCACTAAGTAATTATTATTTTTATTTAACCATTCATTAATTACCCGATTAATTAACTTAATAATTTAATGAATCCAAATCATTAAATTCTATTTATCTTTAAGATAAAACATTTCTTAATCAAAGCTTTTGAAAACAATTTGCTTTCAAATTAACTTTTAATTAATTAATTATTTTCAAATTAATTACCTTTATTAATGAATCACATTATTTATGTTATCTAATTAATTAGCCTTAAAATACTTGATTATAAACCTTTAAAACATTAATTATTCATCCTTAATCACCTTCATTAAGTTTATTATCTTAAAGTAAACTTATTTTAAAACCATTAGTTAATCCCAAGATTAAATAAGAGTTTGTTATTTTGAAAGGAAGTGGTTTTTAAGAAAATTTTAATTAAAAATTGATTTATTTTAAAAGTTCAAAACTGTTTCATAGTGAAACCAACAGACCCGAGCTATTTTTCAATTTCCCCGAGTATGACTTCGAGACCTTTGCAACGATCAACCGCTTCGAGTCAAACGCTGTACTGCTCGCACGCGAACCCGAGTTCCTCACCTTCTTCTCCTCCTTTTATTCCAACTCCAAAATACTAATACCGTGCACGTGCAAGGTGCACACCATTCCGTCCATCACCGATCAACCGTGCCACCGTCAACATATCAACGACGATCACCTCACCTCAACCAACCATCTATATCGACGAACTTAATCCAGAATTGAAATCGAACTATTTTGTTCAACCTGGAACCCAACCCAGTAACACCCCATCACCTGAATTGCCTTCGCACCGTTGCCGTAAATCATCTGAACCATCGCCGCCTCGCCAGGAGCTGCGCCACCCCCGACACCCTATTTCCCCCCAGTCGCGATTTCCTCCGATCATCCCACGCTAACCCAAATGACACAGCAAACCCAACGACCAAAGCAACACAACGAACCCTAGATCAACATCAACAAGCTGCCCTGGTGATCATAAAATCTCGCGACTATTTTTCCTAGAACCCCCCACTCGCAATCTATCTCTAAAATCAGCCTCGATCCATGAATTATCGGTGATCACCAGCAATTGGCAGAAAACCCAAACCCATACAATTCCCGATTTCCCACAATTTAGCGAACTAATTTTTTTTGAAATGACCACCTAAATTCATCATTTCGAAGTGTGAATCTGTTCGTATAATTGAAATTCAAAATCTAATCGTTTGATTTTCCACTTTATATTGGTTATTACTGTAATTCCACTTTTCTTTGAATATTTATTTAAATAAAAACCTTGAAATTATTTTTAAAATTTGAATTTGGCAAGTACAAACCAGTTTCCTTTAAAAATCAAAACCTGATATTGATTCTTCTGAGTGGTATGAATTTTTTGAACAGGTTTTTCAAACCTGTTATATAAACAGAGACATTCATCTTCAACTGCAAGTCTCAGTTTCCAGTAATCCACTGTTAATCCAACTTATTTATATTTTTATAAATAATGGTTACCCTCATACAAACATTTTTTTTTATTCAACAACCAAGCCCAAAGGGGATTAGGAGATTAGATTTAGACTTTTTGTACAGGCTGTTATGTTTGAACGTAAACATGATTTGCCTGTTTCCAGGCATGTAGACTGATATTACCACACATACATATACATAACAATCAACATACACACCCTAATCTAAATCATACTTTGTTCCAAATTTATGCATGCGACAAGATTTTCTTAAAACAGATAAAAAACTTGTTTTACTTACTGATTTAAAAGTTGAGGAAAGGATTTGATTTTTGAACTTTCTTGAGTCTGTGGTTAGAACGGTGGCAAGATATGTATGTATACATACAGTCAAAGATTACTGAGACAAAAACTCAATTCTTGAATTGTTGGAATTCCCAAGCTTTTGTGCACGTGCACAGAAGCGTTTGTATCATCTCCTGCCGTAAGTCTTCCCCATTCCTTCCAGTTCTCCTCACCAACGCCATGGCCAAGAACATTGATCAACCGGGCCCTTCCAAAATTTCACTACATTAGTTTCATGCAACCTTCTTCCCATTTCATCTTATTTGAGTTTTCCATTTAAAAAAAGTTACCAAATGTTTTTTGGCTCATTGTCACCTAAAAGTCTTCTAATTTCTTATTTGGGATCGAATCCTTTTGTATTTAAATTGTTGTGGTAATTGGCAAAGTTAATGGATTCGACACTTTAGAGAATCAAGGATTAATTTTCATGTGATTTTTCAATTTTATGATAAATTATCTCTATTTTTATTACGAGATATTATATTACAATATTTAAAAAATTCAAATATTTTTGTCTACTTATTTATTGGGGATTGGCTATATTATTTGTGTTTAAATTTTTGTAGGGTTTAGACGGAGTTTATGTAATCAATAACTCAAAAAATCAAAGGATTAATTTTCAAATATTTTTTAATTTGAGGTAGCTTATGTCGATTGTTTTACTAAAAAAATGTTATATTAAAATATGAAAATCAATATACGTACATAACATGCTTATGTTTGTATAATAATTGGAAGTTTATCGATCTTCAATAACTAATATCAAATATGTTGTTCATTTACTTAATGTAGGAAAGCATGATTCAAACTTTATATGAGTTTCAACAAAGTATATTTCAAAGCTAGATGTTCAAATGAAAACTTAGTGATTAAGCTAAACTAATTCAATTTTAATATTTTGAACATACTTTTCTATCTTTTCTATTTATTATATTAGAAGTTCAATATAGAGGCAATATTTATCTCTCATCTTCTTTACTCTCATCCCAAACGCTTAATTCTCATAATTTGCAGCCTAAATTTTACATTAAAGTTCATTTTCTTCTTAAATCTTTATTTAATGTTTGCATTAACAATGTCCTCATTTGTAAGTCATGCGATAACACATTAATTGACATACATGTTTTATTTTATCCCTCCATTAAAAATTAATCCAACACATCTTCTCTTAACTATTCAACCTTTTGTAACTTGAAACATAATTATGATAATTAATTACATAACTCATTTCAAAGTAAATGCATTTTCAATTTAACACTTTTTCCTCCTATGTTCTTATCATAAATTTTACCCTTTTCACGTTAAGGCTTCACATTCAGCTTTTACATATCAAACATATTAGTTTATTTGAAACATGTCCTATGTCTCTTAATTGTTATATTATATTACGTTATATTACGTAAGAAGTTTAATCTTGATCATCCATATTCTTCTTTCTCTAGATTTCATAAAAAAAAATCTTTATTTTCTAGGTTATCAACTCTTTGTTACCAATTTTTCTTGACATCATTTTTATTTTCATTTATCACACTCTTTACATCCATTATTCCTTTATATAATCCAATTGCAATTTCTTCATCTTTTCCACGCTTTCAATACAAGTTTTTCTTATTTCCTTTGTTGCTTTCCATCTTCAATTTCTTCTCCCCACCATTTTACATTCTTAAAATTTTGTCGCTCTCTTTCGTTTTCATATGTGTATTACAATTAAAAATTAATAATCTATATTGAGTCCAAAACAAATTAAAGATTCTTTTGAAACAATCTTTACTCAATCTTTATAAAAACAATTAATATGATATAATTTGAATTAATTCATCAATAGTTTTTCTTTTTTATATTCACCATAATATATATGAGATCATTCAATTTTGCAGTGATCAAGTTTCTACCTATTACCTTTAGTGTTTAGGTTTTTGTGGGAAAATTATCTACAAGCCTCAAAAAGGCATTCCCTTACTAGATCAATCGACCTCGGTTTAATGGTTTAACCTTTAGTTATAATATGTTTTTCCATTTATTCCAACGTTGAATTATTCTAAATTTGATTTCAAATTTTTGCTTCAAGTTTTGTGATCGAAATTACGTTTTCTTCTGATTTCTATTTTGGTCAATATGATAATGAATTTGGTTTCTTCATATATATTTTGTAGGAGGTTATTGGATTTACTAATACATAAATACCATAAAATCCATTATAGGTATTTTCTTATTCGCAATTTTTGTATTTTATCCGACTTTCATCTTTTATATATCAATTGGCATTATTATTAATTTGGTTTCCATCATTTATTTTAGGGCATTATTTACTAATTAATACCAAGATACCGAAGAATCTTCAATAGTCTTGTATGATGTATCAAAGGTAAAGCCGATCTTTTTTCCACTCTCAAACTTATATAAGAAAATCAAGTTGGGTGCAAAACATTATACCTGTAGTGAAAAATATTAAAACAATAAACTTTTGTATTGTATTTTAGGAAAAATGTATAAATAACATTTTTGTTCTAGTTATAGCAAGCAACTATAAAATTTTGTTACTAAGTATGTATTTGTATACTTGTACCTTTTTAAATATTTTATGTGGTCTTAGGGTCTTAGTCCATGTGAATGTATTTTATGTAAAATCTCATACATCCATCATAGCTAATCTAGGATTTATTATATGTTTCAATGGTGTTTAATAGACCATGAAATGTTTATAAATTTCTTTCATTTAAGTGCATGGTTACCACTAAATTCATAGGCGTCTTACGAAACAATGTGGTAATTATCTTTTATTTTACAAAGTTTATGCAATGTTATGTTTTGATTTCTTTCTGCGGCTTGGAGATAGTTATAGATTAAGGGTTGGACATGAAGTTACTTATAACATTTATAACTAAACTAACTATAATTGGGGAATTATACCAAATGATATTAAAGGAAACTAATATTTACCAATTTTATTTTATTTAAATTCAACAAGAACGGCTGCCAAAGTCCCTAGAATTGAAAGATGATGGAAGAAAAGTCCCTCCCGAAAAAGTTCTGAAAATTTGATCTCTATTTTTACTTTTGACTAATTTGTGCTACTTTTACCCCTGATTTCAATGCTGGACCGATTTTCTAGAGGGAGAAAAATTGGTAAAAAATAACAAAACATGGACCTAATTTACATGGGTTTATGAAAATGGACTTTTATGCATGAGCTTTGAGAATATGGACCTTTGGTCCAAAACCCCTAAGTTCAAACTAATAGAACCAATCATAATTAACTCTCCTTGAGTTAAATTCAATTTAATGAAAGAACCGGTTATGCATAGGTCTTTATAATTTTAATCAATTGAGAATTAATTTAACATCACTTAATTTCTTTTAATTAATTCCTTTTATCACTAATATTTCTGACGAAATGCAAGAACTTTATGGGTGAATGTTTGATGTAAAGTGTTCTATAGCATTAACAAATGTTTCCTTGCTGTAAGAACTACATGTACCACATAGAAGTAATAAAATTGGAACTTAATTCCAATTCTTAACAAATACTTCATTTCTGAACAAATTTAGCAGAAGAATAAAATAAACGAGTAAATAAATATTTGTTGATAATCTTCATCAACATATTAAATAGAATATTGTTATGGTATTGTGTGCGTAAATTTAAAGGTGTGTGTATTAGAAAATACATTATAATTTGTATCTTAAAGTGTAATAGTTAGGTCAGGCTATATAAAAGTACGTTGGATTTATGAACAAAATATTACAAGCATTCATATTAACACTTGATTAATACAATAATCAAATTTGTGGATAATGTCCAAATTGAACTCCACAGAAAATTCATTGTCAATGCTTGGAGCCGCGACATTATGTGTACCGTAAAAAATGATGGTTGATTACATGAAAAGGACAAGATGAAATTGAAAAATTATTGAACAAAAGGTCGAAATTAAATCAATAATTTTTAAATTTAGAGTTGCATATGAAGCGTCGTTGATTTGCTTAATGAGGAAGTTTTAAATGTCTCCTTTTTATTAATCACGTTGAAACATATTGAAGATTTTTAATGGACTTAATTGATGTGCAAATTTTGTCTTAGCTTTCTGTGGAAGAAATGTATAATTTCTCCCAGTAAATTATAGTTCCTACAAAATTTGGTTCATAAATAAAACAAGTTAATTTTGACTAATTTTGGCATTTTATAGAATAATAAATTTTCTACACAACACTTCTACTTTTATTTAGTTTCTTTTCATTATGCAAACATAGCCTCATATTTGTTCTACATTAAAATATACTTATCGAGAATAAATTTATTCCATTGATAATAAACTATTTCTAACAGCTCAATTCGTTAATTGTGTTCCCTTGCACCATTTGATATTATTGTTATTTCTCGTAATGAAATATTATCCAAAATTATTTTATGTATATCCACAATATTCCATGTTATGGTAATATACTATTTCACATTACATTATGTTAAATATTGTACTATTTTAATTAATGTGTTTCCATAAACATTTGAAGTAATGGAAAAAGTTAATTCATTTGTCCCAAAAGTTTGATTATACGATACTTATATTCAACATAGATTTTTCATTGCCATATTCTGCTATATGTATTAAGAAATATGATGTGCTAAATCCACTTTAATATTTTTCTAACGTACTTGGTGATGGATATTGCTAAAAAAAGTATTTTTCTGAATTTGAAACGTGATTTATTTGAACCAAAATTTTAACAATATTTAAATTTAAACATTATTTCTCGATGTAATGTTTGAAACACTGTTATCAACCAACTATGTACAAATATATATTTCTATGTTAAATAGAATAAATGTTGCGGCTACATTTGAAAATTAATAGTGATGCATATTAATGTACTGCTTAGCAAGATAAGAATAACTGGTGATCGATATTATCATCACGTTTATGATTATGAAGCCACCGTGCTCTAAAAAAGTAGTTATACATTCTGTGCTTTGAGATTTCTTCAGTAGATTCATGAGCAAATGTTTGTCAATAATGTTCAAGAAAAATATACTCTGAAAAATCAAATCTATAAATATACACTTCATTTCATAACTTAAAAAATCAAAAATATAGTGTTAGCAAATTATTTGATGAACTATGGATGCGTAGCACGGGTTCACAGTAGTTAACATATATTTATACAGAATTTTCGTATTTGTACATCTCGATACTAATGGTTATAACGGGAATAGAAGAAACAAAAAGATGGAATAGGAAGATATACAGAAGATACCAAATTTTGTCTTGGTAAATAATCCAACGAATAACGATAATATTTTTACTTAATTTTGTGCCTCATGGTGCAATTTTTCTAACTAAAATTGGAAGGGCAGCAAAAAAAAATACATGTATAGTAAAGTTACCGTAAAACAAATTTTCTCCTATGATTCCAAATCTATCTCCCTTATTTTCTATGCATCTACCCTTTCTGAGCGATAAGCAAGCAAGTGATTTGATAAGTGAAATTCTACCTGAGGAAATTAAATTTGCAGTTTTTTCATTAAATTCTGATAGTAGTGGGGGCCCAGATGGTTTCAATGCTTTCTTCTTTCAACACACTTGGAAAATAATAAAGCATGATGTAATCAAAGCAGTTCTTTATTTCTTTACACATAATAAACTATCAACTGGCATCAATTCTACTAATATAGCCCTTATCCCGAAAACTCCAAATGCAAGTTGTGTTTCTGATTTCAGACCAATCTCTTGCTGTAATGTCTTGTACAAGATTATATCCAAAGTTATTGCTAATAGAATTCAGAATATCCTGCCCTCAATAATATCTGCAAATCAAGTGGCTTTTATGCCTAATAGAAATATCAGTGACAATACAATGCTCACTCAAGAACTTTTAGGAGGATATGGATCAGAGAATATTTCACCAAGATGTATGTTAAAGCTTGATATACAGAAAGCCTTTGATTCTATCTCATGGAGCTCTACTATAGCAATCCTTTCGAGAATGAATTTCCCAAAACCTTTGCTTGCTTGGATATATACTTGTATTTCTTCATCTCATTTTTCCATACTAAGGAATGGATGTTCAAAAGGTTTCTTCAAAGGTACTCAAGGGGTTCGGCAAGGAGATCCTATATCTGCATATTTATTCATTATTGTAATGGAAGTTTTAAATTCTTTGTTTCTTGAGCAAGTGAAATCCAAAAAATTAGAGCTACATCCAATGTGCAAAGAACCTCTCATCACTCATTTACTTTTTGCTGATGATCTTGTTATCTTCACAAAGCCAACATCTTCAAATATTAATGCTATTCTTGAGGTAATGGGTAATTTCAATACTCTTACAGGTTAAAGATAAATTTTAGTAAATCTCATATATTGGTTGCTGGACTTAATGAAAGTTTGAAAGCTGGAATTATTAATTTCTCTGGCCTTAAAGAAATTCAAAATAATACAAAGTACCTTGGATTACCTCTTATATGTGCCAGAATTACAAAAACTGACTGTTTACCTTTGTATGAGAAAATTACAAGAAAGCTTTCTTTATGGCCAAATATAAAATTATCTCAAGCTGGAAGATTGGTTGTTATACAAAGTATTGCATCAGCCATGACAAATTATTGGATGAGGCATTTTATTCTTCCATGCAAACTCATTTCTATGATAAATAGTGCTCCTAATTGATTTTTATGGCATGGTGATCCATTCTCAAAAAAAATGGTACCTATATCCTTCAGCAAAATTCAATTACCAAAGGAATATGGGGGTCTGGGGATAGTAAATCTTAAGATATGGAATTCTGCAGCTTTCTCTACCTACTTTAACAAGATTTTATCTAGAACTGAGGACTTATGGACAAAATGGACTATTAAAAATCTCATAAAAGGAAAGGCTTTCTGGTTAATGGAAGTTCCTAACCTTTGTAACTGGAGTTGGCGTAATATTCTAAAATTAAGACCTCTTTTCTTATCAATCATTCAATGTAATCCAACTGTGGATAATGATCTTCTTTTTTGGTCTTCACCATGGGCTAAACCTGGCTTGATTCTTCAGGAAAACCTTCTTCATTCTTTAGTTATGCTGTCGGGTATTCCTATCAAAGCCAAAGTATCTACTCTTATTACTGATGATTCAATTTCTCTGCCTTATTGTAGTTCTTTTCAAGTCCGGTCTCTATGACAACATATTCAATCCCTGTCACTCCCTTCTTCTAACATTAAAGTATTATGGACAAACAAAAGGAAAAAGCATGAAGTTTCACTAGTATATAATGCTCTGTACAAATTTCCATGGGCTACAAGAATCTGGATGGAGAAATCCCATGTCAAGAAAATTTTTTTGTTATGGAAAGTCATGGCTAATGCTATTAACACAAAACAGAAGTTGGCAAGTATGGGTATCATTAACAATGAAGATTGTGTATTCTGTCATAGGCATCCTGAAACTAATACTCATATTTTTTTTGAATGCTATTTTACATTTGGAATCTGGTGTAGGCTACTATCAAATGGTGATTTTCATAAACCATTCAAAAGATAGAAATTAGAATGGTTTAATATTTTCAAAGCTACACGGTGGAAATCCCCGAAGACAGATGTTTTAATGATTATGCTGAAGGTTTTTGTATATGAAATCTGGAGGGAAAGAAATAGGAGGATTTTTGATTTGAAGGTGGAATCTGCTGCAACTGTGTATAATATTATTGACAGGAAAATCCGAAAAAGGTTAGGAAGGTTGTAATGATATATTTCATGTCATCTGGGCAATCATGTTTCACACTATTTTTCTGTTATGTAATTGTTTGTATGTGATGTAATTCATAGTATGTATCATGTATGTGCATGTAATCATAAACGAGTTATCTAATAAAATTGGGCAGGGCTCCCTTAGCCCATTGCTTTTCAAAAAAAAAAAAAAAAAAAAGTTGCTTCAATTAATATAAATTTACAGTAAAATAGATGTTTTTCCAATTAATACAAGTTTACGGTAAACAAATGTTTTTTACCATTAAAATTGTCTAAATTTCATGACTATGTCTAGCTGAAAAAAATTCGAATCTTTTAATTATTTTTAGTTTCTATGGCAAATATTTGTAGCTAAAGCTACAAGAGTTCGTCATTTTCTTTTCAGCAAATAGTTGCACTAAAAACTACAACCAATATTCGCAAAACTGTGCAGTTTTTTTTTCCTAAATGTCAATTGTTGTACATGCGAGGAGAAAAATGACTTGAGGAAAATAATGGTATTGCATTTTTATTCATACAAAATTTTCAAAATAAAGGTATAATTTAAAAGGTTTTATCGAGAGATGCGATTTACCTTTCTTACTCTTTTTTAAGGGGCCAATCCATACTTTCCTTTGATATAAATAATTTCACAACACATTGTTTACAACAGCAAATCTTCAGACATCGAAGCTACCCCTAAATGCCAATGTCATCTTTATAGGGTAAAATAATAAATAATTCTTTGTAATTACTACCTCATAAAATAATAATAATTTTTATCTCTGTATGCTACAAAATTTTGTAGTTTTAATTGCAAATATTATAACACAAAATAATAGATATTTTTTTACCAAATATGATTTACTTTTGATCAACCATTATGAGCATATACAACCTTTTCTTATTTGTCATTGCAGAAAATTAGGCCACGAAGAAATGTAGGCTGTCCACTGTAAAACTTCATCTATTCAGATAGTTTTGTTGCTTTTATTACAATGCATATATTAGAGAGGTGAACGAGAATTCTGAATACACGAAGAACGTAAACTGGGAATATTTACAAGGGGATTAACTAAACTAGATAATAATTTTGAAGATACGATTGTATCGGTGTTGACCGTTGGCATATATAACTGAAACATATTTATTCATCTATGCAGTACGGTGATAAATTTGGTTTATCAGTAGACAAACCCACCCTTGGGATGTTGGAAGTAAAAAGGCAAGAAGAGCTCATTTTCTTTCATAAATCAGAATTCAACCTACCCTTGGTTTTTATTTTTATTTCACGTTTCCAGTCTGATGTATCTGTTTGAACTTTGAACTATGAAAAAATAACTTTTAAACATGAAGTTCATTGTCTTACATGTCCTATGTAGCCAGGGCTGGCCTTGGCCTAATACAACCAAGTTGGTTGCTATTGTCCTTATTGTCCTCTTAATCTCTATATCGGGCTCTCCATTTTGAATCGACTTTTATTCAATAATATTTGTAAACGGTTTCTTATTAAGTGACATATAGGATCAAGTTGTATAATGATTTTTTTATCAACTCTTGTGTAACAGGTGCTATGCAAGACGTTAATCAAGTGCCATCAATTGCAACAATTGCAAGAAGAAGTGTGGTCACAAGAACCATGTAAACATATTCTTTTTCTAGCCTTTGTAAATTCCTTTTACATAGTTAAAATCTGTTCAGTTTAAGCTTGGATCTGAATATTGAATATTGGCATACTTGTGTTGTCTTCAACTATCGTAGTCGAGGCCCAAGTAGAAGATTAACGTGATGCTTTTTTAGACCTATATTTTCACGTTACTTTTTTTTAGTTTCACTTATTTCTGCTCTGAAGTAAACTTTATTTTCCCCATCCTTGTTATTATCTTTTTGACTTTTAGTTTGAACTGTTTATTGCATGATGTTTTGCCATTTAATGACTTTTAGTATCCGTACCAACTGTAGTAAAGCAGTACGTTACATTACTTTCATTCAAGTTACATGTTTCACAATTTAATTGCATCGCTAACTATGCATATGTTAAATATACTGAGAACGTGGGAGAAGAAGCGAGTAACTCAGAGACAAACTTCATAAAGAGCAGGGAAAAACCAGCCTAAAGAGGAGGCTTAATTAATTTATCCTGCCAAGTTAAAAGAAACAGAAGAAAAGTTTTTTTTATTGTTGTATTTGTTTTTGATATCATAATAATACACTTAGCCTTGCTGTTGTATTTATATTGAGAAAAGTAAAAATAATGGACTGCGGGTTGGTCCAGATAATACAACCCGCGTTTAACTAACATAACATATCATCTGATATTACTCATATCTCCTATTTCACTCATTCGCCCCCTCAAGCCCAAACTAGGTTTAGGGTTTGCGTGCGATTTTCAAATCATGTTGCCAAGTTCGAAAATTTGAAAGAGTGGAGATCGAATTCCAGTTTTGATTGGTTCCAATCAACACCTTAGATCCAGACAGCAACAAGACTTGTGAGCAATCATGATTTTGAGATCAAATTGTAGTAATGTCTGTCGAATGCTTTAGTTGTTGCTTGTAGAGCTTCAGAAACATAGATCTGGATATTGGGTCTCAGATTAGTGTCAGCTTCATTAATATTAAGCTCATGTCTGAAGCGACCGAAATTCAGCATTGAGAGAGCTGTCAAATGCTTTAGTCGTTGCTTGCAGAGCTTCGGGAACATAAATCTAGATAGTGGATCTCAAATTGGTGTCAACTTCATCAACATTAAGCTCATGTCTGAAGCGAAGAAAGTTTGGCCTTGAGAGAGGTTTGGTTAATATGTCGGCTTTTTGGTAAGTAGAAGGTACGTAGTCAACATTAAGCTCTCCTTTGATAACTTGCTCTCGTACGAAATATAAATCTAATTCCATGTGCTTCGTACGAGAGTGTAGAATTGGGTTAGCAATGAGTGCAATAACACTTTGATTATCACATCATATAGTAGCCCTGTTGTTAAATTTAACATGTAATTCACTTAGAAGAGATTTTATCCACATAATCTCAGTAGTAGTGCTAGCTATACTTAGTATTCGGCTTCAGTGCTAGATCTAGACACTGTTGGCTGTTTTTTTGCACACCATGATATAGGATCATTGTATAAAAACACGCAGTAGCATGTAGTTGATCTTCTATCATCAGGATCTGTTGCCCAATCTGAATAAGAATAACCATTGATATGAAGATATGAACAGGATTGCAAGATTAGTCCTTGATTGATAGATCCTTTAAGATACCTCAATATTCTTTTTACTGCCTTCCAATGATTGTCTAATGGTCTTTGCATGAACTGGCTCACTTTATTAACACTACAGGTGATATCTGGCCTTGTTATGGTAACATACTGCGGTGCTCCCACTATACTTCTATACTGTTTATCATTTAATATTTGTTCACCTTTATTTTTTGAAAGATGCAAATTGCTAGTCATTGGAGTGGAAAGTGGATTTGCCTTATCCTTCTTGGCTCTTATTAGAATTTGATTGATATATTTTTTCTGACTTAATTGTATCTCCGAGTTTGACACTCTTTTGATTTCAATGCCCAGAAAGTAATTCAGCTCTCCTAAGTCTTTAATGGAGAACTCCATCTTTAGACATTGTGTTATATGACAGATCTCAAACTTGCTGTATCCTGTAATAATAAAATCATCCACACAAATTAGCACATAAGTCATTGTATGATTAAGAAATTTAATAAATAAGGAATTGTCAGATTTTGTTTAATTGTAGCCATGACTGGATAGTATAGTTTTAAGCTTGTCAAACCAGACTCTTGGTGCTTGTTTAAGCCCATAGAGTGCTTTATTAAGTTTGCACACTAGTTGTTCACTGCCTTTCTTTGTGAACCCATATGATTGCTCCATGTATACTTCTTCCTGCAAATCACCTTTAAGAAAAGCATTATTAACATCTAATTGCTGAATAGACCAATTTTTATGCAAAGCAATTGTTAATATTATCCTGATTGATGTGGATTTCACAACTGGGGAAAGTTTCATTATAATCATACTCATTTTGTTGTGAATACCATTTTGCCACTAATCTTGTTTTGTACTTAAGAATTGAGCCATCTGGATTTTTCTTCAACTTATATGTCCATTTACATCCTATGACATTTTTATTATTGGGTAGTAGTACAAGATCCCAAGTTTTATTTTTGATTAATGCATCATATTCCTCTTCCATAGCAATTTTCCAATTGTCATCTACAATTGCCTGCTAATAAGTGCTTGGCTCACTTATATCTAATTCAGCATTATATATTTTTGGTTTAAATATACCACTTTTTACCCTAGTTATCATATGATGACCAGTGCTTGCAGGAACAGTGAGTTGATCTCTATCATCATTAATGATCTCTTATTGAGTATTGGTTGACTGTTGGTCATTCAATATTGGAAATGGATCACCTGAGCAGTTACTGCCTGGTTCAGTATTACCAGCCTTTGATGATGCTTCAGTTTGCTCATGACCTGGTTCACTTATGGGCATTGTGTGTTGTGAGCAGAGATCTCTTCCATCATCATCACATTCACTTTGAATTGGTATCATTATTTCTTGTGAAAATGATATTGGAGGCATGGAATATTTTGTGTTGTATATCTTCTGAGATGTTTTGATATCTGCATTGCTAAAAGAAAATTCATCTTCATTAAATATCACATGTCTGGATATATACACTCTACCATTGCTATCAAGACATTTATAACCCTTTTGATTTGTAGGATAACCTATGAATGTACATGGTGTGGATCTATAATCAAGTTTGTGTGAATTGTATGGTCTTAGACAGGGAAAGCACTGACATCCAAATATTTTTAAGTTTTGATAATCTGGTTTGACTTTGGTTAGCATTTCCATAGGACTCTTATATTCCACAGTATTTGTAGGTAGTCTATTAATCAAATAGACTACTGTAGAAAATGCATCTGGCCAGAATTTAAGTGGCATAGAAGCTTGTGCTAGTAAAGTTAAACCAGTTGCAACAATGTGTCTGTGTTTTCTCCCTATGAGACCATTTGTTCAAAATATAGAGACATGTGATCCTATGTGTGATTCCCTTGCTTTGAAAAAACTTTCTTAGTGGCAGAAATTCCTTACATCCATCTGTCTGCATAATTTTTACCTAATTGTTTGTCTGTCTTTCAACATTTGCAATGAATTGTATCATTGCATTGTTTGTCTCAGATTTTGATCTTAAGAAATAGATCCATACAAATCTGGAGTAAGCGTCAATAAAGGAAATATAATATTTATAACCATATTGAGTACTAATTGGAGCAGGTCCCTAGAGATTTGTTGCAATTAGTTCGAGAATATTATTGTACACAGTCTCAGAATATGAAAATGCAAGCTTATGACTTTTACCTAACTGACAGCATGTGCATGTGTAAGAAGTGGGAATTTTATCAACAAGAATATCATCAAATTTACTCAGTACATGTTTCACAATATTTATACTAGGATGTCCTAGTTTACAGTGCCAAGCATCAAATTTTTCAACGTATTTTTCAGCATTTCTTGTTTCGGATACATGACACCATTTACTTTCATATTTAGATTTTCTTGAGCTTGTGACATCAAATTTGTATAATCCCTTATGTTCTCTACCCTGCAAAAGAACTTCATCAGCTAGATTATCTTTCACTAAGCAGTATATTGAGTGAAATTCAATTAAAAATAGACATTATTATCTTTGGCGGATTGTGATACACTCATCAACTTTCTTTTAATTAATGGTACACTTAGTAAAATTTTAAGATAGAGTTGTCTAGTACCATTAATGCTTGGATTTCCAATATGAGATATATGTACAGGTTTGCCATTACCCATATACAGTAATTATTTACCTTTATATTCCCTGTTGCCAAGATTTAATTGACTCAAGTTGTTTGTCACATGATTGGTTGCACCAGAATCTGGATACCAACTGCCATCATGAATGTCCTCAATCCTTGTTGTGCTAGTGTCTGCATTCTCTGATTTTGATTCTTGGTGCATATTTACCATTTTAACACTAGAATTTTGTGATCTCGCATTGTTGCTACTCTGTTGTGCTGGAGTGAAACTTGCATCAAACCTGAAGTAGCACTTGTTTGTAGTATGACCATATCTTTCACATATTTGACATCTTGGTTTACTATTATTATTGTAATTCCATCTACCACTCTTAGCTCTGCCTCTGCTGGATTGACCACTTCTGTAGTTACTTGACTGACTTTTGTTATTTTGATTCTTTTCTTGATTCCTATTTTTGTTAGCAGAGATATGATTAACATTATACTCCCAGTTTGTTGATTTCTTTTGCTCTAGTCTGCCCTCATGAGCAATAAGCATTGACTGAACATTCTGAAGTGATGGTAGTTTTTCATTAGATGATATTATGGCTACTACTGCTTCATACTCATCATCTAGACCGCCTAGTATGCATAATATCCGTTTTGTGTCTGTTACCTTATGACCAGCGCAAGCCAATTGATCACGTATACTTTTGGCCTTGGACAGATAATCTCTCATACTTGCATTATCGTTTCTCAAGTTTTGTAACTGTCTTTTGTATTGCATTATTCTTACTGCAGATTGAGAACTGAATATTTGTTCAATTGTATGCCAAATTTCATGAGCAGTCTTGCATCCGACTAACTGTGGCAATAGAATTTATGCCTATAGAAGACAGTATCCAAGAACTAATCAGGCTATCTTGTTTTTCATGAGTGGAGTCTTTATTACGGATTCATTTTCCTTCATTGTCTGCAGTGAATCTTGGTGGAGTAATTAACGTACCATAAACGTATTCTTGCAAGCCATAGCCTCTTATGGCTGTTTCAACCTGAAACTTGCATAGCAGATAGTTAGATTCATCTAACTAAATAGTGATGACCTGAATCTGAGGTTTGATGATGGACTTGATAAGATCTTGAGTGATGTTTGACTGATCTTGAGCAAATCTTGAAATAGATCTTAGTGATGCAGCGGTATTACTGCTTTCTTCAGCCATTATGATGATCAGAATCTATGAGAAATCTGTATGTAGATAGAAAGAAGGGTCGGAGAGAATCAAGAGGTGCAGCCAAAGTCAGGTGAGTGATGAGGGTTCTTTGACACCTCCTTCTTGGCACGGCACAGCGGGTAAGATGATCAGAAAATTGATAATTCTAATGGATCGGTGTAGCCGAGGAGGTGCTTGATGATGAGAATTCTTTGAAACACCTTCTTCTTGGCATGGCACTGAATCCAAATGATGAATTGTATGATAGAAAACTGTACACAGCTATTTGCATATGTAAAATACTCTCAGATGATGAAACTTTTCTAATGAGAGCAACTGTATTAACCAAATTTGATGTTAAGCAATTTTCTTGGTTTTGATACCAAGTTAAAGAAACAAAAGAAAAGTTTTTTATTGTTGTATTTGTTTTTGATATCATAATAATACAGTTAGCCTTGCTGTTGTATTTATATTGAGAAAAGTAAAGATAATGGGCTGCGGGTTGGCCTAGATAATACAACCTGCATTTAACTAATATAACATATCATCTGATATTACTCATATCTCCTATTTCACTCATTTGCCATCACCGCACATTTATACTACATCACGTCTCATTACAACCAATGTTTAATTTTTTTTCCTTTCTCAACAATTGTCTTAGAGAATTATTTATTTATGCAAATCTTTGTTTCTAAATTTGTAATTGAACAATTTGTGCCTACAACGTCAGTTTGTACCATCCACATACTTTACAATTTACGCAATGAAACATTATTTCAATATCTGTTGTCACATATCTCCTAATTTGAGCTTGATATTTGGTTTCCACTTCAACCATTCATTCACTACAAAAATTGTTCCAATTAACTAAATCTCCTCTAACTATAACATGTTTTCAGCTATGATTCATTATAAAAAACTAAATTATCATAAAACTTGCAATCAAATCAACTAAATGGTGCGTCAATCAACTAAATCCTTCAGATTTGAACTGAAAAATTAGTGCCACAAAATAGGGGTAGACATTTGACCGACTAACCAAACCGATTTGACCAACTATGCGGTTAATTGACTGTGCGGTTAACCGACCAACATTAACTGACACTAATCGGGTCAGTCAACGGTTAACATTTTTGTGTAAATTAGTTAAACGTAAACCGATTTAATTTTCCAAACTGTAGAAAAAATATGAAAAGCCCATTAACCCAAACCCAGTGCTACATTTATCTTGGACTATTAATAGATTTAATAAGAGATATACTATTTACACTCATCTAAATACTTATTAACATCACTGAAACATAAATAAAGTTGAATTATAAAGTTGCTTCAAAAACCCACCTTAAACTAAAAAAAAAGAGGATTTGGAAGTAAACCTGATCGATTATGCGTAATTGAGCAACATAAGATCAAATGAAAATAAACCTTAAATGTAAATACTTCTAATCCTCTCAACCATCAGTGATAGAAAAAATGAGATGAACAACGTAAGTAAAATTATTTCATCAATTTCATATTAGGAGTTGATGAATTAAGATATTTAATTATATGTAGAATATGCATGTAAATCAATATTTTTGATATTATTATAGGAAATGATAATGATAAATAAATATTCGACTATATCACATTGCTTTCTATTACGTTTGACTTAGTCTTTTTTTACTGAAACAACAACAAAAGTAACAACGGTTGGAAATTTTTGATTGACCTAGTAATGAAGACTATTATTATGTAACATACAATAACATCGGATTTAAGTTGCAAATTGTTCTTTATTATGTTAGTCATAGTTAGAGTTACACAATCTATAAATAAAATGAAAATCGAGATACATTTAGAATCAATAACACCATAATCACAATCAAATTAGTTGGATTCATATGTATTGATGAAGTATTATATGGAAAAAGAGATTGGTTGTGGAAGATAAGAAATTTTGATTTCATTGTTTGAAAAGAGGGAGAGGAGAAGTTGAGTTGTGATCATGAGAACAAAAATAAAATAAAAAGGTGAGTGTTGTTAGGTGAATAAAGTATTTGATTGGAAGAGGGAAGGGTTTAACTGGTTGCGAATCTTTAATAATTGCTATCCGTGCTAAAAAAAAATGTTATCCCATTCGTTCGTTTCAACTTTACCTCGTACCAATAAAATCCCTTGATCTGGTAATTTCAAAGTCGACTCAACTTCAAACTCTCCCATCAAATCGATCGAGCAAATTTAACCAGGCCTCCTCTTGCACCTTTTTCTTTTTCCATGTCACCTATCCAGTTGAGCTAATGTGAATGCTAGGAAGAGAAAGAATGTGATTCGACATTTATTTTGTTGGTTAATCTTACAACTCATCAATCTAAGTGGTTTAGTTTTATTCATACTATAATGTTTCAGTAAATTGAGTTATAATGTTTGTTTAGGCTTTCTGTTTCTATATGAATGAGTTAGTGTTGAAGTGGTTGCTATAATGTTGAGCTATAGTGTTGAGATAGTTGTTCAGTTTTCTGTTTTAGTAATAGATGCAAGTAAACAAATTTTGTTAGGGTTTTTATTTTTTATGTATATTCAATGAGGACACTGTATAATTTAGGTCATTTAATTGTGTATGTTAAATAGAGAAGAATCCTTGAATACATATGTATGCATACATACAGACATATGTATATAATGTTTTAGCTGTGTATATGTTAACCGTGTAGCAAATTTTGTTAGAGTTTTCTACTGTTGTATATATATAATGTTTCATTGTGTTTGTATTTTAAATCCTTGAAGTGAACCATTTCTATGCAATGCTTACTCTTTCACATGCATTCTATGCCTCTTTTCATTAAATATTTTGAATGCTAAATCCTTGGAGTGAAGTGTGCAATGTTTTTGTGCATGCATGACTGTGTGTGTCATTTTATACACATACATATATATGAATTAGAATGTAAGTGCAGGTTACCATTATCAATTTAAAAAAAAACCTAGCAACTAGTCCAAAAAATGAACAGTGTAAAAACATTAAATGAAATTACAAATTTTGAGCAACTTCCTTTTGTTGCCACACTCAATTCCATCCCGTTAAAAAACAGTACATAGAGCTAGTAAGCAATTTCGAATCAATGATAGTTTCCCTAGCTTAAATATTTGGAATTGCATTATATTGTTTTCCTTTGAATTTATTATAAAGGATACATGCTAATCTCATACCTTTCTAAAAGGCATATGATCTTAACTAGTCTTATCTACACTATTCCCATATACACAATTTATTTGTATTCGTGTATAATGCTTATATACACAGGTTTGATGCTTGTTGGTTATTGTATGAAGTATGAACTGAAGGTGTGTTATGATGTATGAACTGTTGTAAGTTTGGTGAATTAGGCCAGGGACCAGTTCTTTTTTCCCCTTGTTTAGTGTTTACAATGTACAATAGTTGTTGTTTACTAGTTTAATAATAAATTGGCTATGAAATGAAGTTGTATTATGAACCGAAACCCTTTAAGTTTGTAATCGTGTGACCAGCTATTGTTTAGCATTTGAAATGAAGTTGTATTATGAACTGAAAGACCGCATCATATAATATGTGACAATGTGTTGGTTTGTCATCACGTTGTACCTGTAAATTATCTGGTCTAGTGAGGCTCACCAAATATACTAGTATAACCGCACAGCGGTGGAAAAACCGACCGTTTGGTTGCATAATTTTGAATAAAAATATCCATTGTAATTTTTTCACTAATTTTAATTAAACATCAAGTAATAATATGTTAGAAAAAAGTAGAATTTAGATCGTGAATTTGAAATTTAAAAATAATATATATATATACATACATACATATGTATATATATATATACACGTCTTCTACAAGCACATGTATCAGTCTGATGGTTTGATTGTAGTTTTTAACTGCATGTTACAAGGGTATACCATAGAATAAAGGAATGCAGTTTGTTGGGTTAAGAACATGCTTGAAGGTTGAAGTCACTTTGCTGGGTTTGTAGGTTGCTAGGTTAGGCGTGTATTAGTCTGAAGTCAAGAAGCTGTTGCAAGGGAGATGCATTAAAGATGTTATCGCCTGGGTTTAAAAATGTGAGCTGTTGACATGTTGAAACCTGCGCAATACTTGACTGAGATGTGGCTAGACTTGGTTGTAGTTGGTCGTTGCAGAATTATTTGTTGGTGGAGATAGTTGAACAACATACACTTCTGTTGAATTATGCATGACGTGTGGTAAAGAAAGGTCTGAGCTGCAGCTTGATTGGAGAATTACTGAATATTACTACAAAGACTTGCTTACTCTAGCAGTGAATGTAGTTGAAGCATGCATGGAAGGAGTAACAATAGGGTAGAGCTGAAGAGCTGCTGAAATAATACAAAATTCAACTACTTTTGCAGTTATGTACTGGCTTAAGATGCTTGTTTACTTAATAGAAAAGATATGTAATCTTTACTGTATTGCATGTGGATTTTTGTCGGTTGTTTTATGCAACTGTTAAATTCTAATATAACAGAAATTTCATTAAACTTTTTTATGCTATAAGTTATAGCCATGTAAACATAAATTCGATCAATGTCAAGGATTATGATCTTTATTGTATCGTGTATAGATTTTCTATCTATTGCTTCTAAAACTTTCATCATGGTTGATTAGTAGCAAGAATATTAATTAATCTTAGGCTAGATTTTCCTAAAAAGGCTCTCTTGTCCATGTGAGTCTTTCTTTAAGGAAAACTATAAGTTTTGTTTTCCCATTACTCGGTTGAGATAAACAGTGATGTTGTTAGCCATTAGTTTCAGTAATACAGTTAATGTTACCTTAGTTAAGCAATGAAAGTTTATAAATTATGAAGTGGATCTCGTTGTGGACTTCCAGGCTCTAGTAAAATATTTCCCAAAATTACCAACTAAAACTTAAACATATCAATTTATAATAAAACAAAATTACCCACTAGAAAAATACTTGACCCACCAGATATAGCTTAAGGTAGTCTTTTTTTATCATTCAAATAAGCAGAGAATATTCCAACTTGAAATGTAAAATCTCCAAAAACTTTTAGGACACAAAAGAATAGAAACATTGCCTAGACAAAATTGTAGTCCAAAACCATCTTTGTTTATCTTCTCGTCACTTGAGAAAACAAATAATTTATCGACCGATCTTAAACAACATAGCAACCTATCATTTTAGCTTGACTTATATATTTATACCATCATCAATGTAGATTTTCGAACATGTCAAGCTAGCATCATCATGCTCTTCGAGCTAACTTTCATTTGAGTGAAAATTACGCTTTGTTTTTTGCGAGTGAACAATGAACAAAAATAAAGATAGCATCTTACAGCAGACTGCTATTAAGAAATAAAACTCTAAACTAATAAGCCACTATTTGATGCATAACAGAGAATATAAGCCACTATTTGATGCGTAACAGAGAATTGAGATGTCAAAGTTTTATGTGGAAACCCTAGAAATGATGTCCGCGGTAGCAGTACAATTTCCCCAAATCGTAGACAACAACCTAAAACGACGGTGACAAAAGGAGCCATAACAAAAACAAACAAATCAAAGTAATTATCCAAAATTGTTCACCTTGTTCATAAAGATCGGATCTGGGTGAAGCAGATGTGGGAATGGCGATAGAGAGGTAATCAAAACAAGTGCTTGTGGAAGAGGATGGTTGTGCTGATGGATGCAAACTTCACCTTGTTCATAAAGATCGCATCTAGATGAAGCAGTTGTTCCAATGGCGACAGAGAGGTAATCAAAACAAGTGCATGTGAAAGAGGATGCTGTGTGTTATGCCCAAGCTGTCGTGATTCAGACATGAAGACAATGGAATGGTAGAAAGGTAGGAAGTAGGATGATGATAGTAATTAAAAGAAGCTTGAAAGGTAAAGAATGGAGAAGAAAGACAGAGAAGATAGAAATGTCAGTGAGGGAAGAAGTAATGGGGTAAATTAGAGAAGAAAATGCAGTTGGAAGAGAAAATGCAGAAGAATGAAGATCGGAGCTTAGGTTAGTGGCAAGAAAAAATTGTAAAATATGAAAATAAGAACCGTAACAGTAGAGAGAAATTTGTAATAAAGAGAAGTAGAAGAAGAAGATGTAACAAAGTGGAAACAAAATGAAGTATGAATTTATTCATGCATACATTCTCATTTTACATGCATGCCTGGTATGTAAGGTTATACACAACGGCTGGAATTTGCCAACTCATCTCCGGCTAAGCAAAATACAACTCACATAAAAAATAAATAAATAAATAAATTCAAAGACACGGTCCACCAATTCTAATACAAGTTTATCACAGCAGTACTTGTGTGCATGTCCACATGTGCACAAGTGACACCATAGAATTTCTTCTCCCTCAAGCCTGATTATCACCTGCCTCTGACTCCTCCATGCTACTGCTTTAGTCAGCGACGTTTTCTGATGAACTTGTGGCCGTACTCTGATCAACCTGACTGCAATTTGAATTTTTGTTACTCAACACCATGTTAAATAGGGTAGAGTTATTACATCTCCCTTCCTCTTCAAAAATCAACCTTGTCTCAAGGTCTAAAGTGGGGAAGCGCCTAATAGTCGGCTGGTAATCCTTCCAAGTTGCTTCTTCGTCAGGATTGGCCTTTCATTTTACCAAAATTTGTACTACTGCCTCATTGTTCCGAGGCACAATTCTTCTGTCCAAGGTTTTTTCTGGTTGCACTACTATTTCTTCTTCGAAACTAGGGGCATCCTCCTGAATTATTAACCCATTTTCAATCTTTTTTTAAGTTGAGAAACATGAAATACATGATGAATTTTGACATGAGCAAGTAGCTTTAACTTGTAAGCCACTGTCCTAATTCTTTCTTCTATTTGGTAAGGCCCATAATGCATAGGAGACAGTTTATGTGTTCTTTGATTTATAGCTGTTATTTACCTATAAGGCTGTAACTTTAAAAAGATCCAATCGTCAACTTGAAACTCCCTGTCAGTCCTTTTTATATCCGCATATCTCTTCATCCTTTCTTATGCCAACTCTAAACTATCTTTCAAAAATTCTAACGTGATGTCCCTACTAAATAACAATTCTTCTAATTGCTCCACCTTGGCTATACTAGGGACATAAGTGAGTAAATTTGGAGGGTTTATCCCATACACTGCCTTGAAAGGGGTCATATTGATGGATGACTTCCAGGTTGTGTTATACTAGTACTTGGCTAGAGATAGCCAGTCACTCCACTCATGCGGCCTATGACACACAAAAAATCATCGCAAATATCCCTCAAGAATTTTGTTTATGATCTTGGTTTGCCCATCACTTTGTGGGTAGTAAGAAGAACTCATTTTTAACTTGCAGCCTTGTATTTTAAAAATCTATTGCCGAAAGTTGCTAGTAAACATAGCATCCTTGTCACTTACTGTTCATTTTGGCAGGCCATGCAATTTGAATACCCCATTAAAAAATACCTTAGCCACTTCTTTTGTCATGTATGGATGGAAGAGGGAAAAGAAATGAGCATATTTGCTCAATCTATCTACTACTACAAGAATCACAGTGTGCTTGTGGCTTTTTGGAAGGCATGTTATAAAATTCATAGAAATGTCTTCCCATATTTGTTCAGGAATAGGTAGGGTATGCAGCAAGCCAGGCAAGTGTACATTTTCCCCTTTATTTCTCTGGCAGACATCACAAGATTTTACAAAGTAGTCAACAGTGCTCTTTAGATTTTTCCAATAAAATACTTGTCTTAAATTTTTTAAAGTACCCTTGATTCTTGAATGGCCCCCTAAAGGAGTGGAGTGGTGTTCAGCTATAAAGGTGTGCAGCAGTATTGCTAAGTGATCGTCAATTAAAAATCTTCTTTTGTAGAAGATTGGGTTATATATTTACTAGCTTATACTTGCCTTCCTGTAGCTGCCCATTCTGTATTTTGGTAACTTGTTGTTGGTACCATGTTGAGTTTAGTAATATGTCTTTTAATTCATGCAACCATGGTGTCTGTGCAACAGATATTGCTTGTACTTGCATGTCCTCCCTTCTGGATAAGGCATCAGCCGCTATATTTTCCTTCCCACTTTTATACTCAACTTTATAATCAAATCCATGGAGCTTTGTTAGCCATTTGTTTTGCATACCATTATGAAACCTTTAGGATAACAAATATTTTGAGGCTCCGGTGATATGTTTTTACAATAAGTTGCCTCCCCATGAGGTATTGGGCCCATTTTTTGTAGCAATAATGATGGCCATTAGTTCCTTTTCATCGAAGATAAAGCTAAAATTAGACCATGCAATGCTTTGCTCAAATAAGCTATTGGTTTTTTGTTTTGTTGTAGCACTGATCCCACACCTAATCCACTAGCATCGCATTCAAGAGTGAATGGTTGTGAAAAATCTGGCATTGCAAGGACAAGAGGATTAGACAAACACTACTTAAGTTGATCAAAAGCATATTTGGCTTCAACAGACCACATAAAGGAGTTTTTAATTTACATATCTATCAGAGGCTTTGCAATGAGACCGTAACCTTTAATAAAATTTATATAATACCCAGTTAGACCTAGAAATCCCCTTAAAGCCTTTATGCTCTTTGGTAGTGGCCAATCCATCACTGCCTTGACTTTGTTAGTATCAATAGTTACCCCTAGTTCTGATACAATGTGGCCTAAATACTCAAGTGATTCTTTGGCAAAGCCGCATTTGGATAATTTAATTATCAGTTGATTTTTCTTCAATACCTAAAATGTCAAACCAATATATTGTATATGCTCAGACATGCTCTGGCTGTATATTAATATATCATCAAAGAAAACCAGTATGAATTTTCTTAAGTAAGGCCTAAGGGTGTCACTCATAACTGATTGAAAAGTTGATAGTGCATTAACTAATCCAAAAGGCATTACTACATACTCATAGCGTCCATCATGTGTTTTAAAAGCTGTTTTATGTATATCATCCTCATTCATTCTAATTTGATGTAACCTAATTTAAGATCTAATTTAGTAAATTATTTTGATCCATGCAACTCATCGAATAAATCATCAATTAAAGGAATGAGAAATTTATCTTTGATTTTGAGAGAGTTCAGACCTTGGTAGTCAATGCACAACCTCCAAGTGCTATCTTTTTTTTCATACCATCACTACAAGAGAAGAATACGAACTATTGATGTGCCTTATGATGCCATTTCCTAGTAATTCCTTGATGATTTTTTCTAACTCATTGTTTATGTGTTGAGCATGCCTATATGGCTTTAAACAGACTGGATTGGCTCCTGGTTTTAAAGGTATTTTATGATCATGTTTTCTTTGAGGAGGAAGAGGGGTGATTGATGAAGTTACTTCGAGGTTCTGCTGCAGCAAAATTTGAATTTCTTCATGCAGTTCTTGTAGAAAATTTTGAGTTTCCTTTGTTTTCTTAGTGTCTACTGAATATATCATCATAGTAATATGACCATGTGCATGCGTTTTTCCTAAAGTCTTCTGATCTACTAATTTAACTCTTGCTGTTGAATTCCTTGCCAAGTGTAAACTTTGTTGCCATAAGTAAATCTGACTATTAACTTGTCAAGATTAAAGGTAATCTTTCCTAACTTCTTTGTCTACTGAGCGCCCCACACATTTTGACATCCTTCAAAGGGCAGTATTAAAAAATCAACTGGCATTTTACAACCTTGGTAACTTAGTAGAACATTGTAACATATACCAGACCCATGGAGATTTTCTCTTTTGGCCACCATAACTTCGTAATTTCTTGATTCATCCACCTTGAGTTTTAGTTTGTGAGCTAAAATTTTATCAATAAAACTATGCATGGAAGTAGAATTAATGGGAATTTGGACTAGTTTTCCCTTTACAGTACCCTGTACTTTGATAGTTGAGTGTGCAGGAATACCACACATGGCTTGTAGAGTTATAGCATGGGCCTCTTTATCACTTTCCTCACAGTTGTCTTCATTATCACTCTCAATAGTGCATTCTGCAATTTCATCTGAGTCATCAAAGGACATTACCCCTTCCAATACATGTACTTGGGGAATTTTGCAGTTGTGGTCCCTATGCCATTTCTCCTTACAACCGTAGTAGATGTTCCGTCTTCTCATTTCAATCAATTGGTTTGGTGTTAGGTCTTTGCTTTTTGCTAAACTCTCTAAATTAGTAGTACCCTACTCCTTCGGTTTTGGATTAGGATTTGAGTTCTTGGAGTATGGAACAAGTTGGCTGTTATTCATTGGAGAGGGATATGTTCTGTTGATTTTGCTTCCTTTCCTAGTTTGGTTTTGTACACTCTCAAACATTTTTGCCAAGGAAAACACTTCCCTGAAATCCATTGGTCTGGAAGTTAGCATATCATGCTTAATGTCCTCCTTGAGACCTCCAATGAACCTATTGTTGGAATTCCTAAAGAGCAAAGTGAATGAAAAATACAAGTCCCACATCTCCAAATTGTGAGAGATATATTGGTTTAAATATAGCTTTCTCATGAGGAGGTTGGGGGCCTGCGGCTCCCAAATGTATGCTTCGTTGTGAGGAGGGAGATCATGCATCACCACCACGCGCGCGCGCCGCCGCCGTCGTTCGTCCGACCGAACCGGGCCGGGCTCGGGTACGGGTCTAAAATGACCATTCTTTTTACCAGGCCATTGTTTAACGGTTTTGGGCATTGTCTAAAACTGGGCTGGGCCTGGAATTTGAAGAGAAGCGGGCGGGGTTTTTTGCCTGAGCAGATGCGACTGTTCATGAACGGACGCGAACAGTAAACGGGTACGACCCGTTGGAAGCAAACAGGTGCGAGCGAGCCGATTGAAGCGGACGCCGGCGTAAGCGGGTGCGACCCGACTGAACAGGCGCGGGCGAAACAGTGCGAGCAGGTACGAAACAGTACCGTTGGACGGGCGGGTGCGACCCGTTAACGAACAGCAGCGACCAAAAGGCAACGGGTGCGACCCGTCAAGCAGACGCGACTGTTCGAAGGGATGGGAACGAAATTATAAATAGGAGAGAATACCGATCACATTCTCATCCTATTCCAATCTAATTTCTTCTGCTTCTTTGCTCCACTGCTCTATATTCCATATATATCACAGAGTTGACATACTCATTACAATCTCGTGCAGATTACGTCTGTTGTATCTTGAGAGAGTTTTGAAATAAAATTCTTAAGGAAATTGTTACGACAAGCCTCAGACGGAATTTCCTTTATATACTGGTTAGATTCACGGTAATCTTTCCCGTTTATAAGTTATACTATTTCTTACAATAGTATAAGGTTGTTGTTGTAATTTATTTACAACGTAACTTATTGTTACATTTATCTAATACAGAATTCCAGCGTAGTGGAATTCTAATTAATAAACTTGTGCGACGAGTTTATTGTAGCGTGCTATCTGTTTTAGTACACTAGACAAATAACATCTTAAGAATTTTACTGTTTTACACTAAAACAGAGATGTTAACAGTTGACAACATGAAAATGGATAAGTCCAACTTTTCAGCGATTATTTCTGAATGCAATTTGATTCAGAACCCTAACCAACGGTGGGTTGACACAGGAGCTACTCGTCATGTTTGCTCTGAAAAATCCATGTTTTCAACATACCAGAAATTCGATCAGAAAGAAAGACTCTACATGGGTAATTCTGCAGTTTCCATGATCGAAGGAAGTGACACAGTTATCCTCAAGTTCACTTCTGGAAAAACTATCAAATTGAATGACGTGCTTCACGTTCCAGACATACGCAAGAATCTCATCTCTGGTGTAGTCCTATCAAAGAAGGGATTCAAAATGGTGTTTGAGTCAGACAAGATGGTTCTGTCCAAAGCTGGAATGTATATCGGAAGGGGATATTTATGTGATGGCCTATTTAAGGCAAATGTAGCCGTTACCGGCAATAAATCTATGTATTCTGATTGTGTTAATAATAAAATTGAAGTCTCTTACTTGCTTGAGCACGAAATTTTACTATGGCACGATAGATTAGGACACATAAACTTCCGAAAAATGAAGAAATTATCAAACTTGAGATTGATTCCAAATTTCCAAGTAAATAAGAACTACAAATGTGAGACATGTGTAGAAGCAAAAATGATCAAACAACCATTTAAATCTGTTGACAGAAGCACCGAACCATTAAATTTGGTACATACAGATTTATGTGATTTTAAATCATTACCTACAAGAGGTGGGAAAAAGTATTTTATTACTTTTATTGACGATTATACGCGATATTGCTATGTATATCTTTTAAATAGTAAGGATGAAGCAATAACCGCGTTTATAAAATACAAGGCTGAGGTAGAAAATCAGTTAAATAAAAAGATCAAGATATTGAGATCTGATCGAGGTGGAGAATATGAATCACCATTTGAACAGTTCTGTGCCGAAAATGGTATAATTCATCAAACAACAGCTCCATATTCACCACAACAAAATGGTGTAGCCGAGAGGAAGAACAGAACGTTAAAAGACATGATTACTGCCATGCTTTTAACTTCTGGTCTACCGACGAACTTGTGGGGGGAAGCCTTAAATATGTCTAATCACATATTAAACAAAGTTCCTCACAATAAAACGGGAACAATTCCATATGAGATATGGAAAGGACACAAACCAAGCTTTAAATACCTCAAAGTGTGGGGGTGCTTGGCAAAAGTTCCAGTTCCGCCTCCCAAGAGAGTCAAACTTGGACCAAAAACAGTAGATTGTTATTATCTTGGGCCAGCCCAAAATAGTAGTGCCTATAGATTTTTGGTATTCAAGTCTGATATAAATGATATTCATGTAAATACAATGATGGAATCAAGAGATGCCTCGTTCTTTGAAGATGTGTTTCCACATAAAAGAAACGATGGAAATCCTGTCCCAAAAAGGACAACAGATAACAGAGATGAGACATGTGAAGATGAAACTCATCAGGACAACGAGAAGGTTGAACCAAGAAGAAACGTAAGGGCAAGAACTTCCAAAACATTTGGTTCGGATTTTTTAACTTATATGTTAGAACACGAACCTCAAACGTACAAGGAAGCAATGTCATCTTCTGAATCTTCATGTTGGAAAGAAGCAATCCAAAGTGAGATTGATTCAATTCTAAGTAATAAAACTTGGGAAATTGTTGATATTCCACCAGGAATAAAACCAATTGGATGCAAATGGATTTTCAAGAAGAAAATGAAAGCAGATGGCTCTATCGACAAGTATAAAGCCAGATTAGTAGCCAAAGGATATCGTCAAAAAGAACGAGTAGACTTCTTTGATACCTATTCACCGGTTACACGAATAACCTCTATAAGAATGTTAATAGCGATTGCATCCATTTATAATCTAGAGATTCATCAAATGGATGTAAAAACAGCATTCTTAAATGGAAATCTCGATGAGGAGATTTACATGGAGCAACCTGAGGGATTTATTTCCAAAGGAAATGAAAACAAAGTCTGTAGATTAGTCAAATCATTATACGGACTAAAACAAGCTCCAAAGCAATGGCACGCAAAATTTGATAGTGTCATGATGAAAAATGGTTTTCGTATAAATGAATGTGATAAATGTGTTTATTACAAACAGGTTGGACAATCATATGTGATGATTTGTCTATATGTGGACGATATGCTAATATTCGGTCCAAATACTCAGGTAATTGAGACCATAAAGAAAATGTTGATCAACAATTTCGACATGAAAGACTTGGGTGTTGCAGATATTATTTTGGGAATAAAAATAATAAGAACATCTAATGGAATTGAGTTATCTCAATCACATTATGTAGAAAAAGTGATTGAAAGATTTCAAAACTTTGGAATTAAAGGAGTAAATACACCTTTCAATCCATCGGAAGTACTGCATAAAAACACTGATGAGAGTGTAATGCAACTGGAATACTCTCGTGTAATAGGATGCTTAATGTATCTGATGAATTGCACCAGACCAGATATAGCTTATGCAGTAAGTCGATTGAGCAGGTATACAAGCAATCCAGGGAAGGAACACTGGAAAGCACTAATGAGAGTGCTTGGATATTTAAAAAATACCACTAACTATTCCTTACATTATGGAAAATATCCTGCCGTCTTAGAAGGATATAGTGATGCAAACTGGATTGCAGATTCAGAGGAATCAAAATCAACGAGTGGTTATGTTTTTACCCTAGCAGGGGCAGCGGTGTCATGGAAATCTACTAAACAAACATGCATAGCTCGATCCACTATGGAATCAGAGTTCATTGCATTAGATAAAGCAGGCGAAGAAGCAGAATGGCTTCGTCACTTTTTAGAAGATATTCTGTTTTGGCCTAAACCTGTACCGGCCATATGCATACACTGTGATAACCAAGCAGCGCTAAGCAGAGCGCAAAACTTTGTGTATAATGGAAAGTCACGACATATTCGTCGACGCCATAATACAGTTAGGCAGTTACTCTCAAATGGAACTATTTCCATAGATTATGTGAGAACAAATGATAACCTAGCGGATCCATTTACTAAAGGTTTATCAAGAGAGAAAATTGACTGCGCATCGAGAGGAATGGGTTTAAAAGCCTAAACCAACAAGAGTTACCTTATACGGAAACCTATCCTAGCGACTGGAGATCCCACGGACTAGGATCAATAGGCAAACCAGTTATGAGTAACTCAAGAAGTAATGCATTTGTCTGGACTTGGTCCTACTCCATTCCTATGGTGCAAAATATAATGCATGCCTACAGAAGTTTTAAAGATTAAAACTATGTTTTTTAATGATGACCATATCTTGGAAATAACAAGTGGGGTATAGGTAGGATACTCTTAATGGTTGCGATCACCTATGTTAGTGTGAGCTGGGTCGGCTCTATGAGAATATTAAAAGGCTTTTATTCTCTAAAAACACTCGCAGAACCAAAAATTGTTCAGGACCAAAGTGAACACAACCAAGAGATTGGATGAGAAGGGAATCAATGCTTCGTAAAGCTTATTGTCTGGATATACAATAAAGGCCGACGGTTCAAGATGAAATAATTCACCGATTAGCCAAGTAGATCCGATAAGTTTTAACTAGGGAAAGTTCAAAGTGAAATATCTACTTATCCACGATAAAACATTATTCCATATGTACTCTGTGATATTTCGCTTTGTGTGGGGGATATGTATATTATCATTCATGTGGGGGATTGTTGGAATTCCTAAAGAGCAAAGTGAATGAAAAATCAAGTCCCACATCTCCAAATTGTGAGAGCTATATTGGTTTAAATATAGCTTTCTCATGAGGAGGTTGGGGGCCTGGGGCTCCCAAATGTATGCTTCGTTGTGAGGAGGGAGATCATGCATCACCACCACACACGCGCGCGCGCCGCCGCCGTTGTCCGTCCGACCGAACCGGGCCGGGCTCGGGTATGGATACGGGTCTAAAATGACCATTCTTTTTACCAGGCCATTGTTTAACGGTTTTGGGCATTGTCTAAAACTGGGCTGGGCCAGGAATTTGAAGAGAAGCGGGCGGGATTTTTTGCCTGAGCAGATGCGACTGTTCATGAACGGACGCGAACAGTAAACGGGTGCGACCCGTTGGAAGCAAATAGGTGCGAGCGAGCCGATTGAAGCGGACGCCGGCGTAAGCGGGTGCGACCCGACTGAACAGGCGCGGGCGAAACAGTGCGAGCAGGTACGAAACAGTACCGTTGGACAGGCGGGTGCGACCCGTTAACGAACAGCAGCGACCAAAAGGCAACGGGTGCGACCCGTCAAGCAGACGCGACTGTTCGAAGGGATGCGAACGAAATTATAAATAGGAGAGAATACCGATCACATTCTCATCCTATTCCAATCTAATTTCTTCTGCTTCTTTGCTCCACTGCTCTATATTCCATATATATCACAGAGTTGACATACTCATTACAATCTCGTGCAGATTACGTCTGTTGTATCTTGAGAGAGTTTTGAAATAAAATTCTTAAGGAAATTGTTACGACAAGCCTCAGACGGAATTTCCTTTATATACTGGTTAGATTCACGGTAATCTTTCCCGTTTATAAGTTATACTATTTCTTACAATAGTATAACGTTGTTGTTGTAATTTATTTACAACGTAACTTATTGTTACATTTATCTAATACAGAATTCCAGCGTAGTGGAATTCTAATTAATAAACTTGTGCGACGAGTTTATTGTAGCGTGCTATCTGTTTTAGTACACTAGACAAATAACATCTTAAGAATTTTACTGTTTTACACTAAAACAGAGATGTTAACAGTTGACAACATGAAAATGGATAAGTCCAACTTTTCAGCGATTATTTCTGAATGCAATTTGATTCAGAACCCTAACCAATGGTGGGTTGACACAGGAGTTACTCGTCATGTTTGCTCTGAAAAATCCATGTTTTCAACATACCAGAAATTCGATCAGAAAGAAAGACTCTACATGGGTAATTCTGCAGTTTCCATGATCGAAGGAAGTGACACAGTTATCCTCAAGTTCACTTCTGGAAAAACTGTCAAATTGAATGACGTGCTTCACATTCCAGACATACGCAAGAATCTCATCTCTGGTGCAGTCCTATCAAAGAAGGGATTCAAAATGGTGTTTGAGTCAGACAAGATGGTTCTGTCCAAAGCTGGAATGTATATCGGAAGGGGATATTTATGTGATGGCCTATTTAAGGCAAATGTAGCCGTTACCGGCAATAAATCTATGTATTCTGATTGTGCTAATAATAAAATTGAAGTCTCTTACTTGCTTGAGCACGAAATTTTACTATGGCACGATAGATTAGGACACATAAACTTCCGAAAAATGAAGAAATTATCAAACTTGAGATTGATTCCAAATTTCCAAGTAAATAAGAACTACAAATGTGAGACATGTGTAGAAGCAAAAATGATCAAACAACCATTTAAATCTGTTGACAGAAGCACCGAACCATTAAATTTGGTACATACAGATTTATGTGATTTTAAATCATTACCTACAAGAGGTGGGAAAAAGTATTTTATTACTTTTATTGACGATTATACGCGATATTGCTATGTATATCTTTTAAATAGTAAGGATGAAGCAATAACCGCGTTTATAAAATACAAGGCTGAGGTAGAAAATCAGTTAAATAAAAAGATCAAGATATTGAGATCTGATCGAGGTGGAGAATATGAATCACCATTTGAACAGTTCTGTGCCGAAAATGGTATAATTCATCAAACAACAGCTCCATATTCACCACAACAAAATGGTGTAGCCGAGAGGAAGAACAGAACGTTAAAAGACATGATTACTGCCATGCTTTTAACTTCTGGTCTACCGACGAACTTGTGGGGGGAAGCCTTAAATATGTCTAATCACATATTAAACAAAGTTCCTCACAATAAAACGGGAACAATTCCATATGAGATATGGAAAGGACACAAACCAAGCTTTAAATACCTCAAAGTGTGGGGGTGCTTGGCAAAAGTTCCAGTTCCGCCTCCCAAGAGAGTCAAACTTGGACCAAAAACAGTAGATTGTTATTATCTTGGGCCAGCCCAAAATAGTAGTGCCTATAGATTTTTGGTATTCAAGTCTGATATAAATGATATTCATGTAAATACAATGATGGAATCAAGAGATGCCTCGTTCTTTGAAGATGTGTTTCCACATAAAAGAAACGATGGAAATCCTGTCCCAAAAAGGACAACAGATAACAGAGATGAGACATGTGAAGATGAAACTCATCAGGACAACGAGAAGGTTTAACCAAGAAGAAACGTAAGGGCAAGAACTTCCAAAACATTTGGTTCGGATTTTTTAACTTATATGTTAGAACACGAACCTCAAACGTACAAGGAAGCAATGCCATCTTCTGAATCTTCATGTTGGAAAGAAGCAATCCAAAGTGAGATTGATTCAATTCTAAGTAATAAAACTTGGGAAATTGTTGATATTCCACCAGGAATAAAACCAATTGGATGCAAATGGATTTTCAAGAAGAAAATGAAAGCAGATGGCTCTATCGACAAGTATAAAGCCAGATTAGTAGCCAAAGGATATCGTCAAAAAGAACGAGTAGACTTCTTTGATACCTATTCACCGGTTACACGAATAACCTCTATAAGAATGTTAATAGCAATTGCATCCATTTATAAGCTAGAGATTCATCAAATGGATGTAAAAACAGCATTCTTAAATGGAAATCTCGATGAGGAGATTTACATGGAGCAACCTGAGGGATTTATTTCCAAAGGAAATGAAAACAAAGTCTGTAGATTAGTCAAATCATTATACGGACTAAAACAAGCTCCAAAGCAATGGCACGCAAAATTTGATAGTGTAATGATGAAAAATGGTTTTCGTATAAATGAATGTGATAAATGTGTTTATTACAAACAGGTTGGACAATCATATGTGATGTTTTGTCTATATGTGGACGATATGCTAATATTCGGTCCAAATACTCAGGTAATTGAGACCATAAAGAAAATGTTGATCAACAATTTCGACATGAAAGACTTGGGTGTTGCAGATATTATTTTGGGAATAAAAATAATAAGAACATCTAATGGAATTGAGTTATCTCAATCACATTATGTAGAAAAAGTGATTGAAAGATTTCAAAACTTTGGAATTAAAGGAGTAAATACACCTTTCAATCCATCGGAAGTACTGCATAAAAACACTGATGAGAGTGTAATGCAACTGGAATACTCTCGTGTAATAGGATGCTTAATGTATCTGATGAATTGCACCAGACCAGATATAGCTTATGCAGTAAGTCGATTGAGCAGGTATACAAGCAATCCAGGGAAGGAACACTGGAAAGCACTAATGAGAGTGCTTGGATATTTAAAAAATACCACTAACTATTCCTTACATTATGGAAAATATCCTGCCGTCTTAGAAGGATATAGTGATGCAAACTGGATTGCAGATTCAGAGGAATCAAAATCAACGAGTGGTTATGTCTTTACCCTAGCAGGGGCAGCGGTGTCATGGAAATCTACTAAACAAACATGCATAGCTCGATCCACTATGGAATCAGAGTTCATTGCATTAGATAAAGCAGGCGAAGAAGCAGAATGACTTCGTCACTTTTTAGAAGATATTCTGTTTTGGCCTAAATCTGTACCGGCCATATGCATACACTGTGATAACCAAGCAGCGCTAAGCAGAGCGCAAAACTTTGTGTATAATGGAAAGTCACGACATATTCGTCGACGCCATAATACAGTTAGGCAGTTACTCTCAAATGGAACTATTTCCATAGATTATGTGAGAACAAATGATAACCTAGCGGATCCATTTACTAAAGGTTTATCAAGAGAGAAAATTGACTGCGCATCGAGGGGAATGGGTTTAAAAGCCTAAACCAACAAGAGTTACCTTATACGGAAACCTATCCTAGCGACTGGAGATCCCACGGACTAGGATCAATAGGCAAACCAGTTATGAGTAACTCAAGAAGTAATGCATTTGTCTGGACTTGGTCCTACTCCATTCCTATGGTGCAAAATATAATGCATGCCTACAGAAGTTTTAAAGGTTAAAACTATGTTTTTTAATGATGACCATATCTTGGAAATAACAAGTGGGGTATAGGTAGGATACTCTTAATGGTTGCGATCACCTATGTTAGTGTGAGCTGGGTCGGCTCTATGAGAATATTAAAAGGCTTTTATTCTCTAAAAACACTCGCAGAACCAAAAATTGTTCAGGACCAAAATGAACACAACCAAGAGATTGGATGAGAAAGGAATCAATGCTTCGTGAAGCTTATTGTCTGGATATACAATAAAGGCCGACGGTTCAAGATGAAATAATTCACCGATTAGCCAAGTAGATCCGATAAGTTTTAACTAGGGAAAGTTCAAAGTGAAATATCTACTTATCCACGATAAAGCATTATTCCATATGTACTCTGTGATATTTCGCTTTGTGTGGGGGATATGTATATTATCATTCATGTGGGGGATTGTTGGAATTCCTAAAGAGCAAAGTGAATGAAAAATACAAGTCCCACATCTCCAAATTGTGAGAGCTATATTGGTTTAAATATAGCTTTCTCATGAAGAGGTTAGGGGCCTGGGGCTCCCAAATGTATGCTTCGTTGTGAGGAGGGAGATCATGCATCACCACCACACACGCGCGCGCGCGCCGCCGCCGCCGTCCGTCCGACCGAACCGGGCTCGGGTACGGATACGGGTCTAAAATGACCATTCTTTTTACCAGGCCATTGTTTAACGGTTTTGGGCATTGTCTAAAACTGGGCTGGGCCTGGAATTTGAAGAGAAGCGGGCGGGGTTTTTTGCCTGAGCAGATGCGACTGTTCATGAACGGACGCGAACAGTAAACGGGTGCGACCCGTTGGAAGCAAACAGGTGCGAGCGAGCCGATTGAAGCGGACGCCGGCGTAAGCGGGTGCGACCCGACTGAACAAGCGCGGGCGAAACAGTGCGAGCAGGTATGAAACAGTACCGTTGGACGGGCGGGTGCGACCCGTTAACGAACAGCAGCGACCAAAAGGCAACGGGTGCGACCCGTCAAGCAGACGCGACTGTTCGAAGGGATGCGAACGAAATTATAAATAGGAGAGAATACCGATCACATTCTCATCCTATTCCAATCTAATTTCTTCTGCTTCTTTGCTCCACTGCTCTATATTCCATATATATCACAGAGTTGACATACTCATTACAATCTCGTGCAGATTACGTCTGTTGTATCTTGAGAGAGTTTTGAAATAAAATTCTTAAGGAAATTGTTACGACAAGCCTCAGACGGAATTTCCTTTATATACTGGTTAGATTCACGGTAATCTTTCCCATTTATAAGTTATACTATTTCTTACAATAGTATAACGTTGTTGTTGTAATTTATTTACAACGTAACTTATTGTTACATTTATCTAATACAGAATTCCAGCGTAGTGGAATTCTAATTAATAAACTTGTGCGACGAGTTTATTGTAGCGTGCTATCTGTTTTAGTACACTAGACAAATAACACCTGTCTAGCAAGAATCTTGGTGGCAAGGTTTCTAGGCTTGTAGTCATTCAAATCTTGAAAGATAAGTCAAGATAGTGGACTGTTGTTTTAATTTGGCCAAGGTATCATAAGACCTCTTTATTTCTTCCAGATTGAATCTGACTAAGATTTCTTTTTTGAAGGTTTCCCAGTTCTCATGGTTTGGAATATTTCTAGCATACCAGTTATACCATTTGAGTGCATCTTTTTTAAGGTAAAAGGATGATATTTCTACCCAAAAGGAATCTTCTGCTTAATGGAATTTAAAGAATTTCTCTACCCGATTAGGCCATTAATATACCATCTCCTGTGTATATAGAGAAGTCAAGCTTAAGATTTGGAAATGGTGAATTTTTATTCCAAGAATGGACTTATTGATTGCCTGGTGGGTGAGGATGGGTTGGAGGAAGAATATTCATCACTAGGTGACTGGTGGGGTTCATCAATGGGGAAGTTGAAGTATTTCTTGAATTTTGCTGAGATGGTGGCAGTTGATGAGGATTAGATGCAAGTACTCCATGTATATTGGCAATTGTATTTGGATTGTGATGCGTAGCAGACTGAAGCTTTAACCGTTGGATGTCTTGCACTAAAGCAGAAAGCACATTATGCTTTCCCTCAAATTCGGTACATATTTCCCTTGTTATATGATCCAGATTTTGTGTGGTTTGATCCAATTTTTGGTTGCCAGTCTCCAAGTTTTGTGCTGCAGCTTCTAGTTTTCTTAAGGATTTCAGTTGTTGATTTCTTCTTGTATGCATTAGCAGTACAGTTTCCCCAAATAGTAGACAACAAACTAAAAAGATGGTGACAAAAGGAGCCATAACAAAAACAAACAAATCAAAGTAATTATCCAAAATTGTTCACCTTGTTCATAAAGATCGGATCTGGATGAAGCAGATGTGGCAATGGCGATAGAGAGGTAATCAAAATAAGTGCTTGTGAAAAAGGATGGTTGTGCTGATGGATGCAGACTTCACCTTGTTCATAAAGATCGGATCTAGATGAAGCAATTATTCCAATGGCAATATAGAGGTAATCAAAACAAGTGCATGTGAAAGAGGATGGCTGTGTGTTATGCCCAGACTATGGTGATTTAGACATGAAGACAATGAGATGGTAGAAAGGTAGGAAGTAGGATGATGATAGTAATTAAAAGAAGCTTGAAAGGTAAAGAATGGAGAAGAAAGATAGAGAAGATAGAAATGTCAGTGAAGGAAGAAGTAATGGGTTAAATCAGAGAAGAAGATGTAGTTAGAAGAGAAAATGCAAAAGAATGAAGAACGGAGTGTAGGTTAGAGGCAAGAAAAAGATTGTAAAATATGAAAATAGAGCTATAACAGAGAAGAGAATTTTGTAATAAAGAAATCAGAAGAAGAAGATGTAACAAAGTGGAAATAAAATGAAGCATAACTTCATTCATGCATACATTCTAATTTTACATGCATGCTTATATATAAGGTTATACATAACGAGTATAATTTGTCAACTCATCTCCAGCTAAACTAAATACAACTCATAAAAATAAAATCAAAGACAAAATTCAATTCTACTGCCAGTTTATCACAACAGTACTTGTGTGCATGTGCACATGTGCATAAGTGACACCATTGAATTTCTTCTTCCTCAAGCCTGATTATCACCTGCCTTTGACTCCTCCATTCTATTGCTTTGGTCAGCGACGTTTTTTGATAAACTTGTGGCTGCACTCTGATCAACCTGGCTGCAGTTTGAATTTTTATAACTCAACACCATGTTAGCGAGGGTAGAGTTATTGCATTGTGCTGATGGATGTAGACGGTGGTGGAGGAAGGTAGATAATGGAATTGGCAAACTCAATATAGACTGGATCGTACCGAGATCATGTAAAATTATTAAACATGGATCCATAAAATATTGAGCACTTTGCAACGATTTTGACTTGATCTAGATCCGTAAAAGTTTAATTTGCTACGTTGATAACAACGGAAACTATGGACCGAACATGGAGCAAAACATTATCATGTGTTTTATGGCTTCAGACAAATTTAAATTAGCGCCCCATGGTTGGTTTGATCATGCAGTTGTAGGTGTAGAGTTGTTTTATTGAGTAAATGCAATGCAATCTAGTATTGTGAACCAAAACTGTTGAACGCTTGGCAAACATAATGCAAATTTTATGCGAGCGTTACGGTACACCTTTTACTCGTGATAATGACATGCACTTTGCGGATGCATTGCTTTTCTATAAATATGTTTAACTTATTCAAGAAAAATGATTTGCACAAAAATTAAGTCATATTTTTGCGTTGAAATCATAGGTAGTTAGTTTGAATTTTTATTTCTTTGTTGCAAAATCTAATTTTTTTTTCATTAATTTGAATTTGTTTCGATTAATTTGTATTGTTGGATCTTATTTTTAAATGATATTAAGATTTATTAATATTTGAAGTTTGAATTCATAAAGGAAGTTTACTTGTTATATCATATGTTTTTGTTTAAGTGACACTAAGGTTTAATAATATTTATAGAGGTTTATTTGTTAGATCTTATGTTTAAGTGGTATTAATATTTAATAATATTTGTAGAGGAAAATTTGGAATTTGTAAAAGAAGTTAGACCCTTATTTTAAGTGATATTAAAGTAGAGGGACGTTACAGTACGTGCTTCGCGCGTGAATTGTTTTTCTACAAATTGTATATGTTCAATCATATTTTTGTGTTAAAATTAAGCGTAGTTAGTTTTAGTTTTTATTTCCAAGTTGCGAGGTTTGATTTTTTGTTTGTTTCAATTTTTATTACATTATTAATTAATGAAGGATGAATTTCTAAAAGAAATTTATTTGTTAGATCATATTCCTAAGTGATATGACTTGATTTGGTAATATTTATAGAGGGGCGTTCTGAATTTACGAAAAAAATTATTTGTTAGATTCTATTTATAAGTGGTATTAAGATTTTATTTGGTAATATTTATAAAGGTGCATTTTGAATTTGTTAAAAAAAAAAATATTTGTTAGATCCTATTCTTGAGTGATATTATGAGTTGATTTGGTAATATTTGTAGAGGGTCGTTTTTGACTTGGTTAAAAAAATAATTTAGATTCTAATTTTAAGTGGTGGCGAGATTTTGCTAATATTTTTGGAGGGGCATTTTTGATAGTTTATGCTGACATCAAAAAAGTTTGCTTACCTCTATCGGTCTAGCTGGGTTTTCGGTATTTGTGCCATTGTCTATGCCATTGCCTTGATTTTTGTGTATCTTAAGGTTCTTGATACCAAGGGTATGCCTCTGGAAGTTATTACTGAGTTCTTCCCTATTGGGGCTAAACAAGCTGCTACCAGAGGTTGGAAGTTTATTTGGTTATTAAGCCATCATTCTTCTTATGAAATTTTGCAGGAGAGTTCTATTTTTTTTTTTTTTTTTTTGAATTTAGATAACTAGGATCATAGAATGTTGTCTAGGCGGAGATGTTATAATATATAGAGTTTGTTTTTATTCTTTGAGATTTTTCTAGAGCTTTTGGTTTTGTGGATTCAATTAGTGGAGGATGTTGGTGTTTTGGGAAACCGCGGCAATTATTGGAATTGCGAAAGTAAATAGTACGTTTGAACATGAAACCATACGACATCCTAGCTTTCTTGTTAATCTATTTTAAAGTAATATGTTGTTTAAGCTTCAAAGCTGACCCGTCAAACCGGTTTGGATCGGATCAAAATGGGTTGGATCGATTTTAATCCAGTCCATTCTTTTCTATCCATTTAATACATGAGTCAATCTGACTTAACCTATTTAGCAATTGGAATGCCCATTTAACTCGTTTGAATTAGATCTGACTAATAAAAAATCAATAAAATATACAAAAATTATAATTTTGAATTTCTAAATTAATGAAAATTTCAAGTTCAAAATTTTAAATTTTAAATCTAATTTTCATCAAAATACTAATTTCATATTTTAAATTTGAAAATTTTAAATTTTCATTATGTTTCATCCAGTTTTTCCATTATATTAATTTCTTAGTTGATCACTTTTAATTATTTTAACAAATTAATAAATATGAAATTAAAATGTTTCTAATTTAATAAAAATGATATTTTATTTGAAAAAAATCAGTTTATAAAGAAAATCAAAATATCTCATAATTTTCTAAGTAAAAAGAAACATTTTTACAAAATAAAGTATTAAAACCTTAAAGATGCACGTTAGTATCAGTGTGAAATGATAATATAGTACTGCCATATTCATTTTACAAACAGTTGTGACAATTTTTTTGGGGGTATTAGTGTTAGTTTTAGAATCCAACCGAAGGACCAATGAAGCAAAAGGAACAAAATGTAACACCCCGTATTTTTAAAACATTATTCAGGAGATTTAATTAGATAAATTAAATAGAATAATGTAAAAAATTAGAGTGATAAGGAGATTGAGATTTGAAAATAAATTAAAGGTCGTGCTTAACAATTAAATGGTCATATACGATAATTAATTAAATAAAGGCTTATTAGGAAATAGCCGCACATAACCCATTACCTTTGTATGTTCTCATTTCCATATATCACGTTCATTTTAGCAAAACAAAAAAAATAAACAAACGTAAAACTTAATAGGAGCCAGCCAATGCTAAGGAAGAAAAGAAGAGAAATTCAATCTAAAGCTAAGGATTCAAGCTAATGAGAATTAATCTCAACATAATCAAGGTGAATAATAATCTATATCATCTTTATTTTGCTTTTATGATCATTTGTTTTCGGGACTAAGATTAAATCCATTTTAATGATGATTTGAATGATGATATGCTTGGATTATAACATTTTTGTTTTAAACAAAATTGTTTAAATATGATTTTATGTAGTTTTAAGGGTAAAATGATTAAAATTAATTTCGAATGCTATGAGAAAATTTTATGTCATGTAAAATATGATTTTGGAGTTGGGTTTCAATTTTTGTAATTTTCCAAGCCACGGAAAATTTGTTATGAATTTCCAAAGGAAAATATGAATAACTGGGTTTAGAAATTAATTTCAGAAATTATATGAAGAATTTGGGGGTTGAAATTTATATATGTTAGATAATATATTAAAAGTGAATTTCCGTGATTTTGGGGATTTTTCCTAAGAGGTTTATTATGGAAATTAAAATTTTAGAAGGAGAACCTAAATGATTTAATTGTTTTGCTTAATGGAAGGGCTTATTTGTTAGATTAATCTTTGTTTAAATCTGAAATTATGCGGCAGTTTTATCTGAAAAATAATTTGAAAAGTTAAGGAAACCAATTAAATGTTACAAATAGGTAGGTTAGTTATAAAGCAGTTACTTAAAGAAGTACTAAAATAGCCTTTACCTAGAAATTGTGTTCCGCCACTTTCAGAAGCTACCTTTTGACCTGATGCATCCGCTTCAACCAAGTCGACACCAACCATGTTGAAACTAACTAAACCGAAACCAATACATAAGGTATCACAAGTATGGTACGTAATGGATTAGAGAAAGATGGAAGGCATGGCGTCGAAACCTTTGCTTCCGATGAGGTCGAAATTTTTTTTACTTTTAAATAATAAGTGCATGCCTTGTTTTACTAAAAGCTTTCGAAGGAATCGAAACATATGCTTTCGATAGGGTTTCTAAATAGCTTTCGAAGAGTGCCATCTTTTATTTTAAAGTATAAGCTTTCGAATGAGCTCCTCCATTTATAGAACAATGCTTTCGAAAAAGGGTGGTTTCAACCCAATCGAGACCTAACTGCTTCTTTTGGCCTTTCGAATGTATTGAAGTCATCAATGCTTTCGAAGGGTAGCTTTTTTTTAAAACTTATATCAAGTCATTTCCTAAAGTCTTTCAAATAGGTTCAAGGGTTTCGAAGGCGATGATGTCAAAAGGGGGTTTCGATGCTATTCTTCAATGTTTTACTTAAATGTTCTAAGCTTTCAAATGGATGGTTCCGAAGCCATCAACTTTTCCCCAAACAATTTTATATAAGATAATTGGTTTCGAAAGGATTACTTTCGTATGTATTCACTTAGACCCAAATGATGTTTGTATGCAAAACTCAATGGTTTCGAAGCTATGCTTCTAAGAGTTAATAAGTAATGCTTAAATACTTTCGAAAGGGTGAACTGAGGGTTTCGAAAGAGATAAGTTAAAATGTTTCGAAAGGATATGTTAATGTTTTGAAAAGAAGATTTAAATGCTTTCAAAGGAGGTTATCAAAGGGTTTCGAAAGTAAAGTTTTAAGGTTTCGAAAGCCTTAGTTTTCAAAACAAATAACCCAATCTCATTTTAAAGGAAAATCATGGCATAATAAAAAGAATTTGAAATGATTTTAAGTATGGAGTTTTTGAAGAAGTTTTCCTTAATTCATAGGTTAGAGGGATTAACCAAGTTCTATATAAAATGATTTCAGGGATATTAAACCTCGGGTGTTGGTATTATTATGTTATTATGATTACTTTTTCACATATACATATACATATACATATATATTCACATTGTAATGGACCCATAACTATATTTTGAAGAAAGGCAGAATGACCAGCTATGTTGATCCAGTAGTGAATATAAATTAAGTTAACTCCTAGTGAGTAGAATAGCATCCAGGAGGTCAGATAGACCAGAATGTAGGATGCCAAAATATTGACTAAAGAAGCTGTCAGGTAGACAGGTTCATAGTAAACCCATGAAAATTATGTATAGGAAAATTTATTACCAGGGGCCAATAGTTCATAGTAAACCCATGAAAACTATGATTAGAAAGAGCTATTGGCCATGGCCAATAGGTTTGTAATGAACCCATGAAAACTATATTCTGATTAAGTTATTGACATATGTCAATAGGTTCATAGTCATCCTATGAAAATTAGGATAAGAGAGAAGTTATTGGAGTTACCAATAGGTTCATGGAGAACCCATGAAATAATAAAGTTTTTGGCAGGGCAAATATGTTCTTAGTGATCACATGAAAACTATGAAATCAGGCAGGGGTTCCATAAACACTAAACAGGTTATTAGTGATCTCATGAAAACTAATAAGTTAATAGTGATCCTAGAAACTATAAATGATGCAGCTAGTCAAAATGAATAGGGATGGAAAATCCAAAATTGATTTACTTGTTTGCATATCATCATAATATTTTGAATTGTTGTGTTTTTAACCATTGTGGATGCAGAAACACAGTATATGGTTTTATAAAGTTTTTAGGATACTAGTGAGGGAAAACTCGTTCCGCTAAGCGGCGTAATCTCACTAGATATTTAAATGGTTTGAGATGGTGCATTATTATTCATACTAGGCTTTATGTCTAACTCGAAGTTTATGTTTTCCCCATAAACTCTCGGGTGCTCAATTAATTTTGAGTAGTTTGAGGGTTAAAGTTTTCAGGTTCTCTTTAAGACGAACAAGCTTTCAGAGACGTGCAGGACGCAAGCTAGTTAATAAGAGTTCTTTTATTCCGCTGTGTTTTTTATTGTAAAGGAAAAATTGTTTCATTGCCTACATATATACTCCGATCATCCAAGTGGGCATCTTCATATGTCGCTCTTGGCATATGTTGTAATAATTATATTGTTAGGATTATCTAATGAACTTGAAATGTTTTGAAATAGAATGTGAAAGTTATTTGTTGATTTTAATTTTTTTACATATCCAATGTTTCTGTGTATCAATGTATCTAACATTACCGTATTTGGTTGTCGAGGATTAATAATTATGGATGACTACATCATCCATAGTCGTTAGTTTGGGCCTCCAAGTAGGGGATGTTACACAAAATATGTTCCAAAATGAAAAAATAAATAAGTACCGTGAGTCAGTGGAATAATGATTTTAAGGCTAAATTAACACTAAAGAGGGGGTGAATAATGTTTAATTGATTGTATGAATATTTTTTAAATTCTTTAAGATTCTACTTGGAATGATGTAATTAACGATCACGGAATCAAAATGCATATAAAAGTAAATGCATAAGTAAAAAGGAAAGAACACACCAGGATATTATACTCGTTCGGAGTTACCCTACATCCAGTCCCCATAATTCCTTGTATGGATTTCTTTTCCACTAGTAAGTGCAAATACAATCTCGATTTCAAGGCTATGAGATACACCCTTCAAAATCCCAACCTCTGGGTAGATTCACTTGATTTCTGGGCTACAAGCACACCCACTAGATTTATGGGCTACTAAGTAGACTCAATTGATTTGCGGGCTACAATCTCACCCACAAGTATAATAGTATGATTTGATAGAGTTTAACAGACTCGGGTCTTTGATCTTGATTACAATTGATCCTATTACTCTTGAATAGCACTTTGATCTTGGTATGAATGAGAGAGATGAGAGAAATCAGAGAGTAGATGAAGGAGAATCAAACTAGTAGTGATTGAATTTGACTCTAGTTTAATTTTGTCATAGTTTGGGTATATTTTAATTTAGAAAATGAGAGAGTGGAAGGAGGAGAGATGGATAAGAAAGTAAACGTTAAAAATTCATGTGAAAATCTGCTAAATATAGGGAATCAATGGTCATGTCTATTTGCGAAGAGATATGATGAAAAGACACTTCCATTCAAATTTGAATTTTGAAAATTACGGCCACTATGTCGACGTACATTGATAGAGTATGTCGACATACTCTTCACAAAATTGAAAAACACTTTAAATATATTATTTTAAAAATCCGTTGTTTTCTAAAATAATTTAATACTTTGTAGAATCATTTAAATAGAGTTTATACATATTTTAATCAAAATATAACTTAATAAACTTTATTTTATTTTGAAAGATTTAATAAGGGTATTCGGTATGATGTAAATAATGTATATAAAATCAATATAGTTATAAATTATAAATAAATAACTAAAATCAAAAAATAAATACCAAAAATAAACATAAGGAAGATTAAACTAAAATACCAAAAAATATAATATATTAAAAAAACTTAAAAATTTAATATAATATCTCTATAGATACAAAAGGTGAAGAAATTTTTTTGAGAAATATTTTGAATAAATGTTGAAAATAATATTTTGAAAACCAAGATAATTGAAAAATATTTAAAACTTATTTGAAATAGAGAGAGAGAGAGAGATCAAGAAAGTGCTGTCAAGGTTTTAACAAAAATTCTATGACTCTATAACTTATCTGGAATATCTTGAAATCTTGAACTCTTCAATACTCATGAGTCTTTCAATTATCCAACTCTTGAAATTCAACATCTTGAATCTACTCTTGATACTATACAGTCTTCTTAATCAACATCTGTCTAATATCCTACACTATATACTATATATATCTTGAAAAAACATTAGTATCTATATTTTATGTAATGACACATAGTTGTTATCATCAATACTAATTCCTAAGGTACTAACAATCTCTACATTTTGATGATGACAATTTTGTATATAAAATATAGTATAACTCCTCCGGGGTTACAAAACTCTCCCTTAATCTATGCCTAGATTTTTTATATTTCTTCCCCTTTGTCATAACCAAAAGAGCCACCAAAAACTATAACTCTAACACTAACTCTTACTCTAACTCTAACTCTCTCTAAATAAAATACTAATTATATATATAAGAATTATATATAATGATGATGAGTATGATTGTATAAAAACTATAAGTGATATATAAAATTAGATAATCATGAAATAATCGTAATCAGTTTAAATATTCATCCAATCAAACAAAGTTAATGTCGCACATTATTCAAACAAATCCACACAAATCAAACCAATCAAATCCAAACCAAATCAAGTATTATTATTTATATACAATCAAATCTATTTAAAGTAGACATTTCGAGAAACTTCAACCCATCCATCCATCAACACCAAAGATTGGATCCGCTTTGATAGCATCCCAATCTTCATCATCTTTGTTGGTAGTACCCTTTGGATTGGTGGTTGGTTCTTCTTTTTTCAAGGAAGAAATCATCCACAAAATCACGTCGAAATATCTTTCTTACTCATTGATCATTTGCATTTGACTCAATTCTAAGTACATCTGATTTCTTAGGATGAAAGAAAGAATATTATTGAATGATTTAAGAGTTTGCTCGAGGTTTTTACAAAGTTTTTGATGTAGGAAAGCCATTATGAAGAGATAAGTTTATATACGAAAAAGAGTGAAGATAGAGACTGAAAATAATGATTTCGGGAGTTAATAGGTATATATATGGGTAAGAAGTCATTTGAAATGAACTAGTGTTTGGTAGTTATTATTTTTCTAATTTTTTTTTGAAAACTAGCCTTTATATATCGACGTACATGATTTGCATATGTCGACATATGCAATATATTTTTGGAAACTACCTTATTTTACAATTCTATTGTTTTGGTTTATACTATTATATTTGTATGACTTTTTAGAGATAATTGACAATGTATAACAGAAAAAAATAGAATATTCATTATAATAAGGATGGGTAGAAGGAATAAAAGAAAGATACATGAGATTTAGCATAAACTTAAAACTAGAAAATCTAAATACAAAGGTACCTTAAACAAACAACTAGAAAGATGTAGATAAAGATGAAGAAGAACCACCAAGCTTGCGGATGATCTTTCCAAAGAATTTACCCATTTTGTTGGAACTTGAGGTAAATCTCTTTAAGAATTATATCTTAAGCTTTCTTTGGTTGTGAATGATCTTCTCTTGATTTTGAGAAGATCTTTATTGGATGGATTAGGTGGCATACTGATACTTTCCAAGGAAGTATCTTCCTCCTTTTCTTGTTCTTCCTCCTCGACTTCCATTTCCTCTCCTTCCTCTTCCCCCTCTTCTTTTATTTCTTGCTCCTCTTCCTGAGACAACCTTTGTTCCTTTTCCGCAAGCATTTCATAAGGCTCAAAAAAGGGTTAAATGTTAGCATTATCAAATATTTTTGAGGAATTATTTCCTCTCCTTTAAGGTTGATACAAAAATAATCAAAAACACGAGTAAGATACACACCATGAAAATATTTTGTTTTCATGTTTAGAGATATTTTAGAAAAAAGTTCATCCAACATGAAATGAGACTAATTTATGGCGTATTCACCATAAATGGAGAAAAGAGCTTTGAAAACTTTTTGTGTCCGGTAATTATAATTACCCGTTTTAGGAGTGATACTTTATTGCAAAAGAAGGCGTAAAATTATTGCTTTTGGAAGCAAGTTTTTATTTTTAAATTCACAATCATCGCCACTTTCGAAAATGTCATGGATTACTTCATGACTTTGAAAATCAATTTAAAAAGTTGAAAGGTCTTTCCACTAGATTTGCATCCAAAAATGTGACCCAAAAGTTCACAATTTAAAACAATTTGTATCCACTTGACATTATGCCAAACTTCTCCTTCTCTTCAATCATAAAACTTTCCTTTTAAATTTTCATAAACATCTTCACCAATTTTGGATAATAAACGAAATTATTTTGAGAAGCATCGATTAAACCATGAGTTTCATTTTGCAAACAAAGATTAAAAAGACCATAAGTAGGAAAATCTTCAAAAATAGCAAATCCTCTGTGATATAATTTTTCGAAAGATATGCACTCAATATAGGCTTGCATGGCTTCTTGATCATGAAAAAGGTATTCTTTTATTTTATTAGAAAACCTCATGGTTACCTTAATATTTCTTGAGGATGCCATTGAAAGTTTGAAGAGTTAAGAGAGTTTATGATTTCTGAATTTGAAGACTAAAGTGAAAAATGAATGGATGGAGATAGAGTAACTAAATAGAGAATCAAAGGACATGTTCTGATTAAGAGACATCTTCTCAGAGCATAAGAGTTGGTGAAAAGGTGGAGGAAAATTTAAATTTTGAGTTTGAAATTGAGATTCAAAATCTGTATAAGTATGTCGACATATGCTAGGGGTGTATGTCGACATACATATCGAATTTTTCAAAAATGATTTTTGTTTAATTATATCCTATTTTATTTTATATATCTATTTATAGTTATTCTATTTTTAGAAAAATAATTTTAGATATATTTTATATTATTATTATATTATTAAAATATATAAAATATTTAAATTTAAAATATAATCACACAATATTCAACTAATATTATTATTAATCTATAGGTATTCCTAACAACCAATAAAGCAACCAAAAAAAATCATTCAAGAAATTAAAACTTCTGATATATTAGATGAGTACCTTTTTCTGATTCATTTCACCATTTAGTTTTGAATTATGTATTGATGTGAAACACATATTAGCAACTTTTGTATCTGATTCTTTATCACTTGAGGATGTGTCTGAATCGTCTAATGTTGCAGTATAGACTCTCTTCCATTTTTGGATGGATCAGTTATTGGTGTAGTTTTTAGTTTATCGGGATATGGACAATCTCGTTTTAGATGGCCAGGCTCATCGCAATTATAATATCTATCGCCATTTCTGCTTCCACTTCTGTTTCCTAGATTTGTGAAACAATCTTCCATTCTTATACCAAAAAAGACATTTAATACATCCTCGTTATTCTTGTCCCGATCCTTTAAGTATCCGAAAGATAGGTCGTCTGGGGTGAAAGAAAGAAAAGGAAGAACAAAACTCACAAAATGTGAGGAGTAATACATAATATGAACAAGTCTTTACAAAAAGAAATCACCTTTATTATACACAACATCAGAATACATTAACCTATTATTAGCCTAGACAGTTATAACAACTTGTCCTTACAATTTCTGATAAATACAACAAATAGTCATCAAGAACAACTAAAAAACAGAAGAATATAAGATACGTGAATACATCTTGGAGAATCCAGCTTGTATCTTGAAAGCTCCAAAGAATCCAACTAAATCTGGAAAATATGCTCAGGTTGACTAAGTATTATAAAAAACAACGCCCGTGTCTATTTGATAAAACGAGCGTGAGAAATGCTCGAAACAAATCATATGGATTACTATATTTGAAAAACCTTTTAAAAAAGTATCTCATAAGACCACGCTACACATAAACATGGATGGGTTTTTGACTTATGATAACTATAACATTTGATTATAAAAATCCAATGGTATTATCATAATGTCTAGATTTAAAATAAATACGAAATATAGTTAAATGCTTGCATCTCGCATTTCAACACAGTTAGGAACATCTAAATCTGTAAAGGTTCGTATTGGGAAATGGGTTCCAATGGTGGCTTGGTAAGGGATTACCTTCTGATGGTGCACCTCTAGAAAATGTACCTAAGGGCTACGGACGCATCTGCCTCTCTACTTCACAGAGCTGGCCAGGGCCTTAAACATGACAAGCCGGATTACTTCACCCTCTTTGACACCGATGTTGCTTTACTTTGTCCCTTGATGCCTGTGCGCAAAACAACTCTAAGGAATAATCTAGAATAAGATGACGGCTCCTAATGATAACTAATCACATAGCTCTGTTGCCTACCCTATTTTAGCCAATCTTCCGGGTTGTGAGGCTTGATGCAACGCTTTTACTTCTTCAACTAATATACCATCTTGGAATGCTAACATTGCCCTCTAAGAAGAGATGCAATGTTAGCATTCATCCATACAAGTTGTTTCGAGATCAAACAAGCATTCAAAATTTTACTATTTTCCATCTTGAAATCACCCTCAGGAAGAATACTATAGCTCCATATTTTACTTCATGACGAACGTTATTAGTTCGGAGTGGTTCGGATAAATCTAGAAATCGGTGTCTACAAACTAAGCGATAATTTTCAGCTTACTCAATTCTAGTTCTTTAGAAGTATGCAATAAGTATTCGAGTCCTCACTAGGGAACTCGAATATAAAATCATACTTCTTGAGTCAAAATAGGTCAAGATTTGATAGTCAGTTATTGTACTATCCAATAAACAAACAGAGATTTAATTACCCATAACAACCACTATGCCTCAAAACAATTCTTTCATTTACTAAAAATCTCTTTTCAAAAGTGTTTATCAAAACATCCATATACTTATCTTACAAAAATAATATATCCACAAAACATTTGTGTAAGGTTTTCCGCTTACAAATCATATCAAAGGATCAAAACAAAATGTTATTTAATTTGGAGATAAAAATAATGTAAAATGATATTCCTTCGGTGTTAAGCGTGGAATGAACGTCCATACCAAGGTCGGCTAAAGGAAACCAAATCTCAAATTCTTTTATAAATTTCCTTTAATAAATCCTTTTAACAAACCACTTTTGTTTATGAAATCTCCTTTACTTACATTCCAAACCCACATACAAAACCTTTATAAACCACAAAGTTAATTTGTAAAACTCTTTTACAAATATCAAAACCATTTATATTGCTCATATAAATTTCCAAAATCATTTTATTGAATTTCTTTTATAAATATCCAAAACAATTTATAAAAAAATATCCAAATCATTTATAAAAAATCTTTTATAAATTATCCTTATTTAAAACAAAACTTATATAATACACTTAATCAATTAGCTTCCTTTGATAAAATCAATTATTTAAACATCTTGAAATAAACAATTTATTATTTAAACATTCTTCATTTAATTGATCTTTAAACCACATTAGCGAAATAATGATTTTAAACAATCATCCAAAAGTATCAAATTACTCCAAACACCTTTAATAAAATAATTGTTTAATTATTCTTTAAATATTTTGTAATTTAATAAACTTTAAACCATTATCAAAAAGGAAAAATGAAATATTTGACTTCATAAAAATTCAGGAAAGGGCTTAGTGAGCACAATGGTTCGTTTAATTGAGCTAGCTTATCCAAGTTATAGTATAGATATTCACAGAACAAGCAGATATGTAAAAGGAAACAACACATAACAACCAATAACATATAGGTAAACATCCAAGTTATCATAATAGCAGACGAGCATTTGTTCTATCTAAAAGATGTCAACATATAATCTACTTGGTGAATTATGGCAGAACTGTGATTTATTCTACCAAAAAATGTCATATACAAATTAATTAGCAAAACGGTGATTTATTCTGCTAAACAGATGTCATTAGGTTACATACTCAATTGGGGTTACTTACGGATGATCGATAAAAAATCCCTTGGATAAAAATATTCTTTAAATGAAAATTTCTTTTAAAATCAAAACCCATCTTTTTTAAAAAATAAAGTGATTTAGAACTTTCAAGCTTTATTAATAATTAAATAACATTTAAATTTTTATTTAAAAATAATTAAACCTTTAATTAATAATTAAATTATAATTATAGGTTTTTAGATTCAAGGAAAAGGTTCAAGAAATATTTAGTTCCAGGGACAAGAAGTTTGCTTTTTAAGCTTAAGGACACTTTTAGTGTAAATGAAAAAAATGATAGTTGTAACTATCATTTTCAATTTACACTAAAAAGTGTCTTTCAGACTAAAAAATAAACTTGTTGTCCTTGATACTAATTTTTTTTGTAACTCTTTCCTTGTGCCTATTTACTTGTTATAATTAACTATTAAATAAATAATTAAACCCTAAATCATCTTTAATTAATCATTAAATAATAATTTAAACATTTAAGTAATAATTCAATATCAATTAATATCAATCAATTAATTAAAAAAATCCTTACTTAAAACTTAAATAAATAAATTAAACCTTAATTTAAAAGAATTAAATCATAATTAAGTTTTTAATAAATCTTAACTTAGATATAACTTGATTAATAATTGATTCATAATTAAACCCTTCTTAAACAAATAATATATTTAATCCTAATTAAATAATAATTAATCTATAATTAATTTGATTAAATAATAATTAACTCTTTATTAATTAACAAACTATAATTAACTTACTTAAAAGTAATTAAGTACTAATTACCTTAACTTAATTTTATATTAGGTACTAATTATCTTACTTATTTTTAATTAAATAATCATTAAATAATTAATTAAATAAATAAATAATAATTGCTTTTAAATATTTAAAATATGTTTGAAAATACTTTTCAAAAAGATTCTTAATTTAATACATTTTAAATTCAAAAAGAGTTCATTTTTCATGAACTACGTTTATAGCAACTATTGATATACGACTTGAAATTTTAATCTTGTTTTATACTCTGAATTGCTTTCAAAAATCTATCTTTAATTTTTTAACTTACCTTTATAACTTATTAATAAAGTTTGAAAACTAAAAGTGAGGTTTAAAACTTTTATAAAACTTTATAGCAATTTAAAGTAAGAAAAGAGACCACTTACAAAAGGGATTTCGATGTCACCATTCGAACAATTTAAATGCTAACTTCTTTAATATATAGGAATTCAAAAATAACCACATCTCATAATGTGTCATCACAATATAAGCTAGCAAGATCCTAACCTTCATTCTACTAACCTGCAACATCCCGAATTTTTGGTAACATTATTTAGGAGATTTAGTTTGATAAACTAAATAAAATAATGTGTTGATTAGAGGATTGAGATTTGATTTATTTAAGGTAGCCGTGCCTATTAAAATAATGAATTAAAAAGGGTTTAAAAATGAATTAGAGGAGGGGTGTTATGGGAAGGAGGCCATTCCTAGATCACCCTCCTTAGGCCGTGTATCACTACACACGTTCATTCTCATGTTAAAATTTAAAAGCAAGGTCGGCCACCATTAAGAAGGAAAGAAGAAGAGGAAACTAAAGAAAAGCTAAAAGATATGCAAATTCAAATCAAACTCATTCAAATCTCAAGCTCCTTAATCTCTAAAGCAAAGGTGGATAATATTTACATCTCTAAATTTATATTGGTTTCGATTTTAAGATTAAACCTAAATATATTGCAAAGGTTTGCCATGTTTTTGAATGATAAAATGATTATATATACTTGTTGATGATTTATTAATGTTCATATAGATTTTATGACATGTTTTAAGATGAAAACCCTATTAGTTGACATCCGTTAACCTTGTGAATTTTTATGATGGTCTAGAAAATTATTTTGGAGATGGGTTTTAATTTTCAGATTTTTCTGAATTTTTGTGGAATTATTATGAATTTTCTAAGGAAGAAAATGGTATTTCGGATTATAAAATTACTTATGGGAAAATAATTGTTTGTTTGGATCCGAAAATTTCATATGTTGAAAAGAACATATTAATTGATTTTTTGGAATTTTTCGAGATTTTTCTAAGGTAATTTAATAGTTACATAAAATTATTTAAGGTATGAGACTTAAATGTTTTATATAATTATAAAGGTGAAATGGGCTTTTTCAAAATTATTAAATTTCCAAATAAGGAAAGTCGACAGCATTTTTGAATATAAAGTTCTAGCAATCAATCAGACTTAGACAAATAATGCTGGGTTGGGTACAAAAGAACTATCTTAAAGTACAAATAAATAAATTTTTTACTATTTCAACTCTTTCGGCAAGAGGTTCCACCTCCATTTCAAACCTTCCGACAAAGTCAAAAGGTATCAAACCTTTCGACTAGGTCAAATAACCAATGCACATGGTATCAGGAAAGTACTACGTAGTGAATTGGAAGATGTCGAAAGGTTTAGGGATGAAAGGTAAGAGCTTGCGAAGGAGATGAAACTTTGTTTTGGCTTAAAGGAAAATACGTCTGCTAACTTTCGACAATGTCAAATGGTTTAAAAGAAAAGGTTTCGATTGGTTTGCTGTCATGTTTTAATTGAAACCTTTCGACAAAGTCGAAAGGCATAGCTTCGACAATGTTGAAAGCATAGTTTTCGCTTCCAAATCTTTCGACACAGATGGAGACGATGGTAATCTTTTGTTTTCTAAAACTTGCCGCCTCTCTCCTTTGATTCCGAAGGGTTGGTTCGAACACCAACACTTCATTGTTTTGGAATATCTTCGAAAGGTTTTGTAAAGGTTCTGAAGCAGTTGCTTTCGACTCTAATGTTTTTCTGAGCCTTTTGCTCTACTTGAAGGCATAATCCAAATGTTTTAAATCGAAACATTTTAAAGATTTCGAAGTAGTCAACTTCAAATGGTTTTGAAAGGTTTCTATATATTTTAAATTGAATCCAATATCTTCGAAAGGTTTTAAGTTTCAATGATTTCGAAAGGTTTTATTAAAGGATATGAAGGAGTTACCTTCAATGCTTTCGATGGGTTTTATTAATGGTTTTAAAGGAGTTACCTTTAGTCATTATGAATGGTTGTTTAAAGGTTTCAAACAAAGGTTTCGAATATAATAACTAGGCATATAGCCTAATTGTTTTAGTTATAAAGGACTTTAACTTATTTTAAAAGGATAGATAATCCTTATTGAACATCATCAACATTATTATGAGTAAAGTATATATAACATGGAAAAATATAGCTTAGAGTAAAGCTAAAAGATATATTTTCCTTATTATATATGATTTAACGGACCAAACCATTTTGAAAAGGTTTTCAAGGAAAATTTGAAGGGCAGTTAACCCAAAAGAAAATTTGGATAGTTAGCTCATTTATATTCGGATAAAGTCCATTTTAAGGGACGTCAGCATAATGGATAATTAGTCCAGAGGAAATTTTGTCCAAATAGCGACAGTTAGCCCAGATATGAACAGTTAGTTCATTTGTTAGCATAAAAAACCTTACTACTTCTTAAGGATAATTAGTCCACCCATTTTACCTGTTTCGGGAAATATTGCTATTTTGGTATAATCAATTTTAGGACAGATAGCCCAGAATAGAGCTGTTAGCTTAGAATTTACGATAGATTGTCCAGTAAAGAGCAGATAGCTCAGATTTTAGACATTAGTCTATTTATTTCCTGTTTTAGCATAATGGATATTACTATATTATTATCATAATCGGTTGGTTAACCAGTTTGGCCGTAGGAAAGGATTTGCAAAATATATGTTTTGAAAAGAGATATTAGTGAGGAGAATCCCGTTCCGCTAAGCAGCATAGTCTTACATATATCAGTAACAAAGATGTAATAGAAATTATTCATACTAGGCTTTGTGTCTAATTCGAAGATTTTGTTTCCCCTTAAACTCTCAGGTGCTTAAAATTGATTTAAGTTGACTGAGGGTTTAGGTTTTAGCAGATTTTGGCGAATAAAGCATCCGAAGACGAGCAGGTGGCTGACGGATAGCTAAATTAGGAATTCTATTTTAAAATTGTTTTCACTATGTATTAAGACAGAAATGTCTATATTGCTTTGATCATCCGAGGAGGCATCTTCATATGTCGCTGTTGGCATATTATTGTAATTTATATTCGATCATTGCCTGAGATTACGTTTGGGGATTTTTGTAACTTGGATATGATATTATTTGAAAGGTAATCATTGAAATTATTGTTTTTAGAAATCTATGATTTTATTCATATTCAAGTGCTTCTGATATTATGGGTGCCATTAACTTTACCGTGTTCCATCACCAGAAGTTAATACTGTGGATGACTATAGCATCAATAGTGCTTATCTTTTGGCCTCCAGATATGGTATGTTACAACCTGGTATCAGAGCATAGGTTTATGAAAATTTTAGCTAAAAATTGGTTTTGAAAACAAAAATCCAAAGAAATTAGAGTAGATTTGGGGTTGGATTAACGCTATAGTAACGTACTTGTATTTGCTATATATAATGCACTTTATCTCCATTCATCTATCTTTGATTAGGTTATCTTTCTGTATCTCATGAGATTTGAATACAGACATGGATGGTAGCAGAAGTATAACATCGATAATAGATGAGGAAATAATAACCTAGGAGGATTTTAAAAGGAGATTCTAGGAGAGGTTTATGCCTGTGATGGCACAATCAACTTTGGTTAGGCAGTTCGCTAAGCTGATGTAGGGTGAGATGTCTATTGCTGAGAATCCTAGGAAGTTTGAAGAGTTGGCCCGGTATGGGTATGCTTCAGTGGATACAGTGTTGAAGCGGAATGAGAATTTTATCGGAGGATTGAAGCTGGATTTGGCTAGTGTTAATTTGTCTCATCTTAGAGATCCTTCTGATATTGTTGTAGAGATGGATTTGAGGCATGAAGAAGTCCTTGAGTCTCTAGAGAAGAGCAAAGCAAAAGGAATCTAGGTTGGGCAGGGCTAGAAGAGGAAGTTCTTTTCCAAGAAAGGTGCCTAGAAGGGTGGAGCAGCCAATAAAGCAAAGTCTGAGGTTGTCTGCTACAACAAGAAAGGGCACTTTGCTAATGAGTGTCACTCAAGGAAGGCCAAGGATGTAGCTAAGGGGAAGAATGTCAGATGCTACGACTGTGATCAGATAAGCCATTATATGAACAAGTGCAAGGAGCCCATTAGAGATGGTAAGGGCAAGGTGTATGCATTGGAGCCTGCTGCTTCTAAGCCTACAGCCCAGGAAAAGGGAAAGGAAGTTCTGGGAGGAATGCTTCAGATTCGTGGTATGTCTATAGCGTTTTATTTGATACCGGTGCATCACATTTTGTTATTTCTAGATGTTTAATAGATAAGCTTAACCTTAAACCCACTTATTTAGTTACTTCCTTACCGGTTGCGAATCCAATAGAAGGGTATGCAACTCTAGGGTTGAGGTGTGACCGGTCTGAGTTTGACCTGTTAGGTCATACTTTTGTGTGCAGTGCATGTGTTTTATTTTGTGAGGTTTGGGATCATCCTAGGTATGGATTGGTTAAGTGAGTATGATGCTAGGATATTTATCAAGGATAAGAAGATATCTTTTAAACACCCTGATTGTAACGACCGGATTACTTTCACCGTAGGACGTTCTAGCGGTGCAGTGTTTGCTTTGTTAGGAACTTTGGATTCATATGATTGGTTGAGCTGAGTTTTCGTGGTTAGAGAATTCGCATATGCGTTTGAGCCTATAGTTGGATTCTCACCGAGGCAAGCTATTGAGTTTCGGATAGATTTGGTTTCGGTAGCCGAACCAGTGAGTAGGCGCCAAGCACAACGACCCCTTCAGAGATGAGGGAGTTGAAGGTGCAATTGGTGGATTAGAAGGCAAGAGTTTTATCAGGCCGAGCAGTTCGCCGTGGGGTGTAGTGGCAGTGTTCGCTAAGGAGCCGAATGGATCGTTGAGGCTATGTATCGATTATCGTAAGTTAAACGAGAGGACGATAAAGAATCAATATCCATTGGCCAGGATTGACGATTTGTACGACCTGTTGAGTGGAGAAAAGGTATTTCCTCAGTGGATTTGGCAATAGTTTTCCATCAGCTCAGGGTAGCAGAGGATAGTGTACCTTTGGCAGCGTTCAGGACTAGATATGGATCATACAAATGGTTGATCATGTTAATCGGACTGGGGAATGCTCCAGCTTTCTTTGTGGATTTGATGAAACAGATTTTATGAAAGCACTTGGATAGGTTCGTGTTGGTTTTCTTAGATGATATCTTGATATTCTCTAAGGATGAAAGAGAGCATGAGGTTCATCTTAGAGTGGTGCTAAAGACGCTGAGGCATCATCAATTGAAAGCAAAGTTTTTGAAGTGTCACTTCTGGAGGGAGGTGAAATTTATTGGTCATGTAGTCTCGGAGGAAGGGTTGTCGGTGGATCCAACTAAGATCAAGGCAGTGAATAGTTAGAAGAGACCCATGATAGTTACCGAGATTAAGAGTTTACTTGGGTTGGCTAGTTATCATTGGAGGTTCATTAAGGATTTCTCGTGGATAGCAGCACCGACAACCAGGCTGACGAGGAATGATGTGAAATTTGTATGGACCGATAGGTGTGAGGAAGCATTCCAAAATTTGAAACACTTATTGACCCATTCACCTGTTTTGGTTAATCCAGAGGGGAATCAGGATTTTGTAGTTTATACAGATGCGTGTGGAATAGGATTAGGAGCTGTGCTAATGTAGAGAGGTAAAGTGATTGCATATGCTTCTAGATAGCTTAAACCGTATAAGGTCAGATATCCAACGCATGATTTGGAATTAGCTACAGCGACTTTTGCTTTGAAGGTGTGGAGACATTACCTTGTGGGAGAAAGGTTTATGCTGTATACAAATCATAAGTCGCTGAAGTATTTGTTCTCTTAGAAGGAGCTCAACATGAGATAACAGAGGTGGTTAGAGTTCATAGCCGCTTATGATTTTGCGATTGAGTACACACCAGGGAAAGGCAACAAGGTTGCAGATGCACTTAGCAGGCAGAATCCAGTATCAGTAGTAATGGCTGAGTGTAAAGATTTAGAAGCATTAGCAGATTGCAGGGTGCGGTGGAGATCCGAGGCTGGGTATAGTGGAAATACAACCGTGTTGTCTTTTTTGGAAGTTTGACCAGTGTTGATCGAATGGATTGCTTCTAAGCATATAGTTGAACCTGTGTTTGCTAGACGAATCAGAAAGCTAAGGAAAGGAACAAATGAAAAGAGTTAACAAGATCTTGGAAGATTTGTTAAGAGCTTGTGTTCTTGATTTCTAGGGATCATAGGTGGACCATCTACATCTAGTCGAGTTTCGTATAACAACAGTTGTCAGATTAGTATTGATATGGCACAGTTTGAAGCTTTGTATTGAAAGCCATGCAAATATCCTGTTTTTTGGTTGGAGAACGAGGACAGATTAATTCTTGGTCCATATCTGGTTAGAGTGACTGAAGAAAAGATTGAGGTCATTCGGGCTAGAATGAAGGAGGCTCGGTCTAGGTAGAAAAGTTATGCAGATACGAGACGGAAAGATTTGAAGTTCTCAATTGGGGACCAGGTTTTCATCAAAGTATCACCGATGAAGGGTGTAATTAGATTTGGGAAGTCGGTAAAGTTATCCTGTATGCTTGTTGGACCTTTTCCTATTCTTGAGAGGATCGAAAAACTCGCATATAGACTTAAGTTACCGATCAGTTTGGCAGGTGTCTACGATGTTTTTCATATTTCTCATCTGAGAAAGTGTGTTAGAGACCTGTAGACTACTATTTCACAAACAGTGCTAAATGATTTAGTGGTAGAACTAGACTAGACCATAGTGAGGAAGCCAATTCACATTGTTGTGAGAGATGAGAAGAGGCATAGAACCAAAATGGTCAGATTAGTCAAAGTCCAATGGAGTGACGATTACAGATATTGTACTTGGGAAGTTGAGAGCAGGATTAGAGATACTTATCCTGACTTGTTTGATGGCATGTTTTACCATCTTGTTTGTTTTATGGGCCTTGTTATAATTTTGAGGGCGAAATTCTTTAAGGAGGTGAATCTGTAACACCCATTATTTAGGAGATTTAGTTATATAAATTAAATAAAATAACGTGTTGATTAGGGGATTAAGATTTAACTTATTTAAGGTAGCCGTGCCTTTTTAAACTAATGAATTAAAAAGGGTTTAAAAATGAATTAGAGAAGGGGTAATATGGAAAAGAGGCCATTCCTATATCACTTTCCTTAGGCCGTGTATCACTACACACGTTCATTCTCATTTTAAAATTTTAAAAGCAAGGCTAACCACCATTAACGAGGAAAAAGAAAAGGGCACTAAAGAAAAGCTAAAGGATAAGCAAATTCAAATCATACTCATTCAAACCTCAAGCTCCTTAATCGCTAAAGCAAAGGTGAATAATATTTACATCTCTAAATTTATATTGGTTTTGGTTTTAAGATTAAACCCAAATATTTTGCAAAGGTTTGCCATGTTTTTGAATGATAAAATGATTATATATACTTGTTAATGATTTATTATTGTTCATATAGATTTTATGACATGTTTTAAGATGAAAACCTTATTAAATGACATCCGCTAGTGTTGTGAATTTTTACGATGATCTAAAAAGTTATTTTAGAAATGGGTTTCAGTTATCAGATATTTTTGAATTTTTGTGGAATTATTATGAATTTTCTAAGGAAGAAAATGATATTTTTGATTATAAAATTATTTATGAGAAAATAATTGTTTGTTTGGATCCAAATTTTTTATATGTTGAAAAGATAATATTAATTGATTTTCTGGAATTTTTCTAGATTTTTTTAAGGTAATTTAATAGTTATATAAAATTATTTAGGGTATGAGACTTAAATGTTTTATATAATTACAAAGAAGAAATAGGCTTTTTCAAAATTATTTAAATTTTCAAAAAAGGAATATCGGCAGCATCTTTGAATATAAAATTATGGCAACTAATTAGATTTAGACAAATAAGGCAGGTTGGGTACAAAAGAACTACTTTAAAGTAGATAAATAGTTTTTCACTATTTGAACTCTTTCGGCAAGAGGTTCGGACTCCATTCTAAACCTTTTGACAAAGTCGAAAGGTATCAAACCTTTCGACTAGGTTAAATAACCAATGCACATGGTATTAGGAAACTGACAGGTAGTGAATTGGAAGAAGTAGAAAGGTGTAGGGAAGAAAGTTAAGAGCTTTCGAAGGAGATGAAACTTTGTTTGGTTTAAAGGAAAATACACCTGCTAGCTTTCCACAACTAGTTTTTGACAATGTCAAATGGTTTAAAAAAATGTTTCGATCGTTTTTCTTTATTGTTTTAATCGAAACCTTTTGGCAAGGTGGAAAGGTATAGCTTTTGACAAGGTTGAAAGCATAGTTGCCGCTTCCAAACCTTTCGACACAGATGGAGTTGAAGGTATTCTTTTGTTTTCTAAATCTTGCGCCTCTTTCCATTGATTTCGAAGGGTTGGTTCTAACACCAACACTTCATTGTTTTCGAATGTCTTCGAAAGATTTTGTAAAGGTTTTTAAGCAGTTGCTTTTTACTCTAATGTTTTTTTGATCCTTTTGCTCTACTTGAAGGCATAATCCAAATGTTTTAAATTGAAACATTTTAAAGGTTTTGAAGTAGTCAACTTCGAATGGTTTCGAAAAGTTTCCACTTATTTTAAATTGAACCTAATGTCTTCGAAAGGTTTTAAGTTTTAGTGATTTCGAAAGGTTTTATTAAAGGATATGAAGGATATACCTTCAATGCTTTCGAAGGGTTTTATTAATGCTTTTGAAGGAGTTACTTTCAGTGATTTCGAAGGCCGTTTAAAGGTTTTAAACAAAGGTTTCGAATATAATAACTAGGCAGATAGCCTAAGTGTTTAAGATATAAAGGACTAACTTATTTTAAAAGGATAGATAATCCTTATAGAACATCATCAACATTTTTTTGAGTAAACTATATACAACATGGCAAAAAAAAGCTTAAAGTAAAGCTAAAAGGTATATTTTTCCTTATATATACATATAACTTAATGGACTAAATCATTTTGAAAAGGTTTTTAAGGTAAATTTGAATGGCAGTTAACCCAAAAGAAAATTTGGGCAGTTAGATCATCTAAATTTGGACAGTTAGTCCATTTTGAGGGCAGCCAGCCCAGAAAGCAGTTAGTCCAGATGCGGCAGTTAGCCTAGATATGAACAGTTAGTTCATTTGTTAGCATAATGGATCTTGCTATTTCTTAAGGATAGTTAATCCACCCTTTTTGCCTGTTTTGGGCAAATAGTATGTTATCTAGCATATAAGATATTGGTATTTTGCTATAATTAGTTTTAGGAAAGATAGTCCAGAATAGAGCAGTTAGCTCAACATTTAAAACAAATAGTCCAGTATGGAGCAGATAGCTCAGATTTTAGACTGTTAGTCTATTTATTTCCTGTTTTAGCATAATGGATTTTGCTGTATTATTATTATACTCGGTTAGTTAACCGGTTTGGCTGCTGAAAAGGATTTGCAAAATATATAGTTTGAAAAGAGATATTAGTGAGGGGAAAGTCGTTTCGCTAAGCGGCGTGGTCTCACTATATATCAGTAAAGAAATATGTAATAGAAATTATTCATACCAGGCTTTATTTCCGACTCGAAGTTTTTGTTTCCTCTTAAACTCTCAGGTATTTAAAATTGATTTGAGTTAGCTGAGGGTTTATGTTTTCAGGTTTTAGCAGATTTTGGCAAATAAAGCATCCAAAGACGAGCATGTGGCTGACAGATTGCTAAATTAGGAATTCTGTTTTAAAATTGTTTCCATTGTGTATTAAGTCGGACATGTCTATATTGCTTTGATCATCCAAGGGGGCATCTTCATATGTCACTCTTGGCATATTGTTGTAATTTATATTTGATCATTGCCTGGGATTATGTTTGGGATTTTTGTAACTTGAATATGATATTTCTTGAAATGTAATCACTAAAATTATTGTTTTTAGAAATCCATGATTTTGTTCATATTCAAGTGCTTCTGATATTATGGATACCATTAACATTACCGTATTTCATCACCAGAATTTAATACTATGGATGACTACAACATCCATAGTGCTTAACTTTTAGCCTCCAGATAAGGGATGTTACGTAAGCTTTAGTTTCATTTTCAAGCTTACCAATTGACATTTCATACCACATGCATAAACAATACATGTATACATACAACTCAACTATAAGTTCCAACAAATCAAGCCAAGATATATCATCCATAAAGTAAGCAACATTTTTAAATAAATAACCAATGGTTATTTTTAACATCTAAAGCTAAAACTTTAGTAAGAAAAGTAAAACTTTTCTCACCTTAAGCTATCAAAAATAACCCAAAAATAGGTCATCTTCCAACTAATTTTCAGATAAGTTGCTAACGGAATTTGGAAAAGTTTCCCACGGGTAAGTTCTTGAGAATTATTTTATCTACAATTTTAGACAAATAATCTCTCAATTTGGATTGGTTTTGATGGAGATATGGTCAAAAAAAGAAGAGGTATTTTCGGACTTGAAAATATGGGTCTGAAAAACTCTGTAAAAGAAATGATATTTGGATATGGTTAAGCTTAAAATTTGAAGAAGCGGTACACATAAGAGTTGTAGCCACTGGAATTTGCTACGGATTGAAGAAATAAAAACTTTATTAGGATAATATATGAGAAAGAAATGACAAAAGGAAAAGAGGTGAAATTGATGAAGTGGAAGAGATATAAGCAAGAAAACAAAGTAAATTACTAAAATAGCCTTGTCCTTTACCCTCCACATCCACTCGCCACATAACTACCTTAGTTACCCCCTTACCATGCTTAGCCAACATGCATTTAATACATATATGTACTTATGTCAATATATGTTTCACTATATATATATATTCCTTTTCTTTTTATAAACTTAAATATAATATATATATATACCCATTCACATACACACCATATAGTTATAACTTATTTTTGTTGTATGTATATGTGTTACTAAAATGTGCATAACATTCTTGATAACTATTATTCGATGAAAAGTCGAAAATTCGAAAAACAATTCTGGTCAAAAAAAATTATTTTTCTTCAAACTATATATTTTTGTAAACATAGTTTATAAACTATTTCCCCATCATTATTTATTTCTTAAAAGAGTTTTGTTTCAATTATAAAAACCAATATTTGAATATTTAAAATTAATTAAGTAGTCACAAATAAAAGCAGTGAAATTTACGGTCGTTATAATTTGTGTTGTAATTTCTTTCAAAATTGTTCATCTTCCTATATGTTAGAAATTTTATGAAATTCCTTATCATGAAAGCAATTTATTCATCGACATCGCTGCCTGAATCCAGATTATCCATCATTGCAGTAAAATATATAGATTTCTTCTCTATTGCTTTACTTTCTCTAAGGCTCTGCATTTTTGCATTAAAAGACATTAAATTGCCAACTAACTCTTCAATTTTTAGAGTGCTAATGTCATTAGCCTCTTCGATTGCAAGGGTCTTTTGATCTCATTCAGGAGTAAGTGAATTGACGATTTTTCTAGCTTGATCCTCCTTATGAAAACTTTTACCCAGTGCAATAAGTGGGTGTGCTATATCTTGGAATCTATTATACATATTATATATAGACTCATTTAGACTCATTTGGAATAATTGAAACTGGTTTATTAACATGGAAATTTTGATCTGCTTAACCTTACTTGTACCTTCATGTGTAACTTGCAAAGTGCTCCAAATTTCAAATGTAGACTTACATATAGAAACTTTGTTAAATTCATTTCTATATATGAACAAAATAATATATTCATAGCCTTAGAGTTACTTTGTGTAACTGCTTTTTGGTCAGCAATCCACCATGGAAAATTAGTCTCAGGTTCAGTGTACTCAGTTCATGTGATATTCTAAGTGTCTAAACCAATTGACTGTAAATAAATTTTTATTTAACATGACTAATATGTGTAATTATTGCCATTAAAAAGTGAAGTTCTAGCAGTAGATTATCCTTTGACAAATGAGTTACTAACAAGTGTACTAACAGTGTTACTAAAAGTAATATTAAGTGTCGATAACATTTATTTATTTTTTAAATCAGATGATGAATATTTTAAAAACTAATGCTCTGATACCAAATTTGAGTCAGCGGAATTGGGATTTTAAGGCTAAATTAACACTAGAAGGGAGGGTGAATAGTGTTTAATAGATTATGTGAATATTTTTCAAATTGTTTAAGATTCTACTTGGAATGATGTAATTAACAATCAAGAAACAATCACAGAATCAAAGTGTAGATAAAAGTAAATGAAGTAAAAGTAAAAGGGAAAGAACACAATATGATTTTATACTGGTCCAGGTTTACCCCACATCCAGTTCCACATAATTTCTTGTACAGATTTCTTTTCAACTTGTAACTGCAAATACAATCTTGAATTCAAGGCTAAGATACACATCCTCCATAATCCCGACCTCTGGGTAGCGTCACTTGATTTTCGCACTACAAGCACACCTAATAGATTTTAGGACTACTAAGCACACCCAATTAATTTTACGGGCTACAACCACACCCACAAGTATAGCAGTATGATTTGATAGAGTTTTACAGACTTAGATCTTCGATCGTGATTACAATTGATCATATAACTCTTGAATGGCACTTTGATCTTGGTTTGAGTGGAGAGAAGAGAGAAATCAGAGAATAGATGAAGGAGAAACAAACTAGCGATGATTAAATTTGGTTCTGGTTGAATTTCGGCGGAATTTGGGTATATTTTGATTTAGAAAATGAGAGGGTGAAAGGAGGAGAGATGAATAAGAAAGTAGATGTTAAATATTCATTTGGAAGTCTGGTATATATAGAGCAACAACAATCATGTCCATTTACGAAGAGATACGACAAAAAGTCACTTCCAGTCAGATTTGAATTTTGAAAATTTTGGCTACTATGTCGACATACATAGATGGAGTATGACGACATACTCTTCACAAAAATGAAAAACATTTTAAAAATATTATTTTGAAAATCTATTGCTTTTTAAAATAAGTTGATACTTTGTAGAATCATTTAAATATAGTTTATACATATTTTAATCAAAATATAATTTAATAAAAATTTATGAAATAATTTTGAAAGATTTGATAAGAGTATTTAACATAATGTAAATAATATATATAAAATCAATATAGTTATAAATTATAAGTAAATATCTAAAATCAAAATATAAATATTAAAAATAAACATAAGGAAGATATAAACTAAAATACCAAAAATAATATAATATCTGTGTAGATAGAAAAGGTCAAGAAATTATTTTGAGAAGTACTTTGAATAGATGTTTGAAAAGATTATTTACCAGGATATTTGAAAAAAAAATTAGAACTTATTTGAAATAGAGAGAGAGATTAAGAAAGTGCTATTAGGGTTTTAACAAAAATTCTATGACTATATAACTTGTCTAGAATATCTTGAACTCTTCAATACTCATGAGTTTTTAATTATCCAAATCTTGAAACTCTATATCAGCATCTTGAATCTACGCTTGATACTGTACAGTTTTCTTAATCAACACCTGTCTAATATCCGGCACTATATACTATATATATCATAATAAAACATCAGTATCTATATTTTTATATAATTTCCTATCATTGTTATCATCAAAATCAATTCCTAAGGTAGTAACAAGTACTTCATTGATTTGATTCATGGATGGCTATGTATATGTACTATCTAAAATAATAAATACAGTTGTTATAGAAGTGAGTGCGGCGTCTTAATGAATTTATTCACAAGGATGTTTACAATTATCCAAAGCATAAGAAAAATCATGTTTTCAAATTTATATTTCTAATTTTCAAGCTTTTAGCAAATGGGTAAATGGGTTATTCATTAATGAACCTTTTAATAATGGATCAATCCATTCACGATCCATTTAATGAAGATTCATAAATGGGTTGATCCAACCGTTTATAAATGGGTAAAATGAGTTCGGTTAATGGGTTTGGTCATAATTTGATTGGTCTACTTCTAAGTTATGAGTTATTTTAGTGCCTTACCTTTTCTTTTCAACAACGCATGCATGAGGAAAAATTATGTAACCAAATTAGTTTATTACCTTTTATTTTCCGTTATTATAGTATGCGGCTAGAAATGAGCTTTTCATTTTTATTGGTTTATATATATGGAGTCTAGAGATGAATGAATGGTAGGTTGTTGCGAGATTTTCTTCATGTCTTCGATGTTTCTTCTTCTCCCTCATTTTTAAGTCTACTTATCAAGCTTCTCTTCCTTCTCTCTAACTCTTCTACTTATTCTTCAATACTCCAAACCGTATCGTTTGATGTTTTCCCTTGATTTGAACGTCATGGTCAATAAAACAATCACCACTCGCAAATGCCTCATTGATGACACCATTAGCCTCAACGATAACACAAACCACCAATAAATCACCATCGAAACTACCAAACCACCCGAGAAGCCATGCTCCAAACTCGACAGCCTCAACTCGCTAAACTCCGAACAACTCTTCATTCTCAAAGAACAATCTTAAGACACATCGTCGAAACTTTAACCGATATTGTGACCAAAATTCCCTTCATTCCTTCACCATCACCTCAATCATCAATCACATCCCTAAATATATATAACCAGCAAAATCTACAACCACCCTTACCATCCCCACCACCATCCCTACCACCATCTCCAACCCCATCCAAAACCGCCCTCTTCAGCTACATGGATACTTCGATCTCCACCACTGCAACCATCGACAAGGCCACTCTCGATTGAGTAGGGAGAGAATGTGGATCCAAAAAATACAGGAATGAAATGTAATAACCTGCCTTTTCGACACTCGAAAGTCAGCACTAATTCATCTATGGTATTCACATGCCGTGTAACGACCCAGAATTTTAATTTATTAAAATTTGAATATTTAATTTATTTTAAATATTAATAAGTAAATTTATAAGTCAAATAAATTTTTATTTGAATTATTGAATTTAATTGGATTTTTAAATCGATAATTTAATAGGTGAAATTATGGAAATAATAGAAAATATAGTTAAATATGATTGAAAATGATTTGTAAAATTTTATTTTATCATATTGAAGTTAGAATGATATTTTAGAACTTTTAAAATCGAATTAAGAGTTAATTTGTGAAAATTGAATATTTTAATATTAAAATCGACTAGTGAAAATAGTCAATTTTTGAATAGTCTCAGAATTGAACGAAACCAGTTCCATTGGATCCTTAATAGTTAGTTATTACCGGATTTCAATTTTCGTGTCAATCGGAGTTATCGTTTGATCGTGGCAGCTCGAAACGCATCGAATTATTTTTAATTTTAATTTGGCGAGTTAAAATAGCCATTTTTCAAAAAGTCTCGGATTTCGACGAAACCAGTTTCATCGGATCCGTAATGTGATATTATTGTAAGGTTTCAAATTTCGTGTCAATTGGATTTACGGTTTGTCCGGTACAAATTAAAACGCCTAGAAATCGATTTAAATCGGTTTAATTTAAATTGAACGTTTATAGCCATAACTCGCACAGATGTCCGAATTAGCTTTTGAAACCTGTTCCATTGTGTCCGAAACGCGGGGTAAACCCTAGAAACGCTGGTTACGGCGCGTAAATCGGAGTTCGGAATTTCCGGATGAATAGTGTTCGAAAATTTCTCTATAAATAGACCTAAATTTCTAAAAAAAAAAAAAAAGAAGAGGCGAAACCCTAATTCTCTATGCAGGCCGCCACCATTGGAATGAAGGGCTGAAAAACAATCCTCTTCCCCCTCTCTTTTCTCCAAATCCGTCGACTATTAGGCTAAACTTTCAACTAGAGTATTGAAGAGGGCGATGAGAGCTTCGATGTGAACGGTGATGATCGTGTTTGGAGCGACGTGGGGGGAGATACAGGGGGCCGACGCCCTGATGTTGCGCACGAAAATCAAGACTACATGGATGGTCGAGCTTCATGTGCTTCAGGCCGAGCATGGCTCTGGGGGAGGCGTACGCGATGGAACCCTCTGATCGTCGTGGAAGTGAAGCGTTGAGGTGCAAATTCAAACCCTAAATTCGATCAATGGGTTCATGTTGCGTTCGGTGTTACTGGAGATGTTGCGTGCATTTGGGAAGATGGGGGGGGGGCGTTGGATTTGAAATGGACGGTGGATACAGGTTGTAGGTTAAAAAAAATTATAATTATGTTGTAATTTATATTTAAAATTCGAGTAAACTTCAAAAATTCATAACTTTTTCATACGAGGTCGAAAACGCGCGAAACCAGTTGCGTTGGAATCGTATGGACGAGCACTACGCGATGAAATTAGATTGGAGTCGTTTGGAGTTAGTGAGAATTTTGGGTAAAATTAAACGTCCGTTTAATTTTATTCGAAATAAATCGCTAAAACAGAAATTGAAATCAAGGTGAGAACTTCTCACTCAATCGAATCAGTTTCGATTTTATTTTAAATAGTTAGATTTAAAATATTTGAATGCATGTTTGAATGATGATTGTTATCTATTGATCGTTAAAATAGACATTATACGCCGTTAGTAAGCGGATGTTATTTATTAAAAACATATACCGCGAATATTTCATAAACAGTGAAATTGGTATTATATATAATAGCAATATATATATATTGGCATATGTATATATTGGAGTTATTGATTTCCCGCATTTTTTGTTTAGCGGATGAGACCCTATTACGCCGTCTATTAAGCGGATAATATTTTAAATCCCATATACCGCGATAATTTCGTACTGGAACGAAATTGGTATTGTGCTAATGTTTTTGGATGCAGGAAAACAGGTTGGAGGGATCCAACTGGATTCCTCAACAGTATTTATTTGATTATGGATATTTTGATATTCATTGATTTTCATATCGATATATGATATCGTTGTTGTCGTGATTGACTATTTGGTATGTAGCATCATTGGACCAAATTTGGAATTTTAAAATGATTTTAAAAGTGATTTTTGAAAATATACTATATGTTTGGAATTTGATCTATTTTAAAATAAATAAACGTTATAATTTTTAAAGTTATAAAAATTATGATTTTTGAGAAATATAGTAAAAAAACTGATTTTTGAGAATATGATGCTAATGATTTTATAAAATAGTTTAATCGGGATTTTAGAATTTATTGTGAAAAGTTTAAATATAGGATTTATAAAATTTAATTATTTTATGAATCAAAATGGTGAAATAATAAAGGAGATTAAAGACGTTTTAAAGAATAATATAAATTGATTTATATTAAGAGATTTATAAATGGATATTTATAAATTGAAATATTGACATTATAAAACGAGATTTTATAAGTGTTTGAATGAAGTGAAAATGAATTTTGTAAATGAATGGAATTCATAAAATTATAAATGGTGAAGTTATAAATGAAATTTATAAATAGTAAGATTTATAAATTTTGTGAAATTATTAAAGAATATATTTGGATGAATAATTGAATCTTATAAGTTATAAGATTTATAATTATGAAGTTCAAAGGAACGATTTTGCAAACGAATAAATTATAAGTATTTCACTTATAATATGAACCTTTGTTTTATAATTGAGTTATAAATCGAATAGGTTAATAAAGGAACTTATAAAAGGAAGTTGTTATAAAATAAATAGAAATGGAATTTATAAACTTGTTTTATAAATTCGCAAACGACTTATTTTGATAAGTAAATTGTTGAAACCTATTAATGGAGTTATATTCACGTTTTTGAACTGTGAATAATCCTTTGAAATAAAATGAATAAAAGGATGAAATTTGTTAACAAAGAATATTCACGTTTTGAATAGTGAATAATATGTTAAAGAAATTGTTTTGAATGTGATATTTTGAATTGAATTAAAACGATCTAACGATGTTTTAAAATGTGTTAAGATTCGAAACCATAGATTTCAACATCTATTGTTGAAATAGACGTTTTCGAGAAATAAAAAGGAAATGATGGACTATAACACTATTGTTATAGTAAATGATTTCCGAAAGGAAATATTTTGTATAGTATTGGGATTTATATATCTATTTTAATTTCGAATCCCTATACTAGTGATTTTGGGTTGTCGTAACGATGTTTTACGCAACATTCGTTTTGGCCCAAATAAATATGTTAAGAGAATGATTTCCTTAAAGAATGAAATATATACTTAATTTCGATTGAAGTATATAGAATATTTTCTAAGTGTTGAAAATAAATAAAATTTGTGAATTACTTATGAATAAATAAGTATGGAAATGTTTTTCCCAATATAAAGTGAATATTAGAGAATTTATCTTTTTGAAGATAAATTGAAATGAATAATCGAAATCGAATATTCATAGATATTTTGGATTATAAATTCACTATGGAATTTATGAATGAAAAAGGGAATTTGATTAAAAATAAATATTGATTTATTTTTGAAGTATTGAAATTATATATCTAGTGAAGATATTTTGGAAAATAAATAATTTGGAAAATTATTTGGAAACTGGTGATGTGTGCATATCCATTGATAGTTCAATAACCGACTATCAATATTTACCTTTGAATGGGTATTTGATGTGATTTGATTGAATGTGAATGCCACACTTATTTTTGAATAAGCGCTCACTATTCGCGTTAACCGGGAAAGGACCATGGGGTCGTATAACCCATTCCGAATATGTGATACGTCGTTGTGAATTGCATTGAAGATCGGTGTTGAAGACCCGGTATTTGCAAGAGCGATAGGATGACCTGTCGATTGACTCTGCACCGAGTAGCTACGGTATTGAGTTCTCCATATGTAATGGTGAATCCGATCAGGATTGTGAATATCCGGATTGCAAGGACTTCTTTGTAAGTGCCTTCGGTTTTGTTCGAGCCCGGAACAGACTTGTATGGATTGTATGTCTGACATTACAAATTGAGATATAAAGCCGATTTCTTTCAAATATATTTCTGTTGGTGGCGGAGAATTTATTCTTTTAGCTTAACACCCTTCTCTGAGACGTACGTGCTCAGAGGTTATGTAGTTGAATGTTATCAGCAATATGTTCCCAATTTGGTAATGTGACGTGCTGAGTGTTGCTGTAAATGATCATTGTGTTGATTATTTGTGATGGGATCGTTTATTTGATCGTCTATCCTGGTGATCATTTCTATGATCATTTGTTGACCCAAAGCATGGCTTTTGTATAAAGTATGTTTTTGTGGACGTGACTTCGTCGAGCCTCACACCCCGTGAATGGTCAAAACAGGAAAGATGCAGGAAGGATATGAGGGGTAGCGCCCTTTAGGATGTGTGCATTTCCTTCTGAAAAAGGGTGGTATCATGGTATGGAGCCCAGATACTTACTCATGTTGAAAACACTTTGTTATGATTGTGTGAATTGATTGCAAGCGCTCAGTGAAAGGTCCCAAAGGACCGGGGGATGGCATATTCGGTCAGTTGTTACTCAGTTAGGGGTAACCCGGCCTTGTGTTGGTAGAGATCCGGTTTGGTTCTCGGGGATGTCCATCCAGAGGCATTCTCATGTGGCAATGGGAAGTTCCTTGGCCTGATCATTCGTTGGAAATCCAAAGAAACAATACGATCTTGTACGGTATTAGTTGTAGAACCTATCATTCACTTATGGTGGCGCCCTACTGTTTGGATGGTAGCTATAGTAGGCATAGTTCGGAATGTCTATGCTGGCTAAGATTTATATTCTACTTTCGAAATGAATTTTCTCTACACTATGCACTAGTAATAATATCAAATGTTCTTTTAAATGCGTATCAAGCATCTTTGACTATCATAAGGAGAAATCTCCTCCGATTCTGCGTTTGCATTGTGTGTGTGTGCGGGAGGCCTTATGGTAGTCTCATTTTTAAAAGCATTGCGAATTGATTTAAAAATGTTCCTCTATTTTGATTTTAAATATAAATAAACTGTTTTGAGTTCTCACACCAGTCACATGACTGACTCGGAGTTTATTGTTTTCCTTCCTAAACTTTGGGTGCCCACCAATTTCCACACGGGCAGTCAAGAGTTAGGTTTATCAGGATATTCTGAAGTTGCTGGAGGCAAGCTGGATGGCATGGCGTAATACTAGTATATAGTATTTCTTTTTCCGCTGTTTGATGTTGTATGATGTTGTACACTCTGATGATATAATGTAATGAAATGTATAAAATGTAATAACTGATATAGTTCTTTGTTTAAAGATTATTCATTTATCTATTATATGTTGTTCCGCTGCGAATTGTGAGATTCTGTTGTTGTTCTGTTGTTTTCTGTTCCGTTCTATTTTCTATATTTTCTATTTTCTTTTCTCCCTATCTTCTTCTTATCTCTCTCTTTTCTTTCTTTTTCTTTTTCTTAAACCATAACATTTCGGGTTTTTGGCCTTCGATTTCTCGGTAGTCGATAAAGTGAGTATCGATGTTGAATTTTCGAAAGTCGAAAATTTTCGGGGCGTTACATGCCGAGCATCTAAATGCCGGAAAGATAGATTGTTAGGGTAAAATAAAAAAGAAAAAGAATAGGGGAATGGAATCTTACAGTGAAACGATAATATATAATATAACAAAGACGGTATAAACTTTCATTCTAAAATACATGGTATATCAGAATTAAAAAAAAACTTCATCATCCTGTATAGTTGTAACTCTCTAACCTTACAATTGCTGATGGGTATACATAATAATACAATGGAAAATAAAATATTATGGTAGAACATCCATCCCCTCTCCATGAGCTCCATGTCTCACCAATGACAACCAGGAAAAATACTTGGATCCGACTTGTGTTATAATAAAATAACATTCGGATCAATCTAGAAAACTGGCATGAGAAAGCTCAAGAAATATGATGAACATATAAAAATATACGAGACCGCGCCATCAAACATGGAACAAGTTTTACCTCACAAGAATAACTTCCATACATGAAAGAATGGAAAATAATTTAGAACAAAATTTAGACTTGAAAGTATAGGAACAAACAAGATCAAAATTCAAATTTAAAGAATGGACACAAATAATTAAACATAGAGAAGAGCACAATACGCTTCTTGATATAATTAAGAAAGGATCAACTCCAACATTCAAATCAAAACAAGTAGAATGAATTTATCTAACATGGCTTGGATGGTGCTCCCTTTATACCAAAAGTATAACCTTAAATAAAATATACTTGAGAGCATAACATCACGGTGACGAACTTCCAAGCTAGAGCCCCATGCACAACATTCGTAAATACAAATATATCCACATCACCGCATACATGCAGCCGAAACCTCTCTAGATAGATATGAATATACCCTAAAGGGTGCGACCCACATAGCTTGGCTTTCACTCACTCATTGATTTTAGTCATCTTCGGTGCTGGATGCCAATGCTCAAAATGAGCTACAAATCGTCTTAGATTGACAGAACACAAAGAATATTATGGAATGGGGTTTTGGTCAAGCCACGGTTTATAGAGCTTATCCAATCCCGTAACTTTTAAACCAATGCGAAAATTCTATTTAACTCAACTCTAGTTCTTTTAGAAGTAAGCGAATGATATATATGTACATATATGAATTCTTAAAAGTAGGAGCGTGTCACAGTAATAAGCCATTTCAAGGGAATTCTAGACCATACGAATTCATTCTAGCTCCAACTATCGAAAGTAAACGTAATGATCGTATATGGAATTAAATCTCTTACACTTCACACCACATGTTGATCCTAAATCATCCACTATCCCGGAATTAACAATAAGCCGGACAAGCTAGGGCATTGTTGCCTCTTAGACTTTGCATCAATGCACATTCTTAACTTTAAAGAGAACAGGGGTTCCCTCACCGTTTAGTGTTAAGTGTAAGACTAAATTTCTTTCTATAAACGAATCAAATTTTTAAAAACATTTGACTCATTCTTGTACTTGATTTTTACATCACAAATATTTATAAAATATGTTACCAACATTTCTTCGAAATATTCCTTTAAAAAGCTGATTATATTTCTAAGTGTATCAAAAAGAAGGGCTAAAAAAAATGTCATTAAAACATTATTTACTATAAACCCAAACCCAATTACATTTTGCTTTATCATTAAAACAATCTTTTTAAGGACTTTTTCATTTATAGATGTCATTTATATATTAACTTATTATTATCTTTAAAACAAAACTCCTCTAAATATTTGTGAAGATCAATACTTATTACGTCAAGTAAAAAGGTTTTCTTAATAACTTTACGAAATCATTTAATTTAACAACAAGTTATAATCCATGACTTCTTTCTCAATTCTCAAAAAATGTTTATTACAACAACGGTGTTGTAATCCATGCTTCCTTTTCACTTTCAGTAAACTCAAAAATACTTGAAATATAGTTTCTAAAACATACATTTGAAATATTTCTTAAAAATAAAAACTCAAGTTTAATATATATTAAAAGCTCGAACCATTTCCTTTCCTTGTATATATTAAAAACTCAAACAATTCCTTTTCCTTATTTTTTTAAAAAAACTTCTTCTTTGATAATTTATATTGATCCTTTAAAATATTTATATAAATTCCAAACCACTTTTTAAAAACACTTCAATAAAGGTTAGAAAGATACTCCAAAAAGATTGAAGAAGAAAAATCAAGTTTAAAACCATTTATATAAAAGTTGGAAATAGTGCTGCAAAAGTGTTGCTAAAAAAAGTATGGAGAATTCTTTTATATCGATTCTTTTCAAATTGAAATTTTCTCCACACTTTTATAAAGTATGAATGATATAGTTTATCTTAGGACAACATACTATGAGTCTTGTATGCATTCATAAAAATTTAGAGAACTCTGAAGTCAACAAAACCCAATTGAAAGTTGTTTTAAAACTTGATTTTCGAATGGTAAAAATACGACCAAATTCATTCTAACTTTTAGAATCTTTGGAGTTAGGTTTTATAACCTTTTCTGAGCCATCAAAAACTTTTTTCAAACAATAAATTAAATTCGCAACCAAATATTCAGTGATGCAAACACAAGCCCAAGAGTAACAAACAAAAAAAATGGAAAAAGGAAATTTTATAATTGTCGGTATAGCGATAATCACTATAACGACACTTTCAAACAACCGATAAATAACACTTATATTTCAATCAAACTTCAATAGATAAAACTTAAGTACGAAAGAAAATCTACATTGGCGAGAATCCCTTTAGGATCTCTCTACAAAAGTCCCATGCATTCTCATATGTATATATGCATTTCGAAGTTTTCCATCATGCCCTATTGGTTACGAAGACATTTCGACTTCCTCTTTTTGTTCTTTACAAAATAATTTTTATTAATGTCATCCACTTCTAAGCAAGATCAAATCCAAACAAACAATATACACATGTATAAATAACATAAATAACAATTTATACTTTACAACATTTTGTCTTAAAACCATTTTAAAGTGAGATTAACTCACTTTCAAACCAAAGATGAAGCCAACACTTCCTACCACAACATACAACCACATCACAACTTCCTACCTCACCCTAGGATCCCACGTACAAGCTTCTACCCCCTTCTTTCCCCTCTAAAAGCCCACGACCATGCTAAAGAAAAAGGCCCCAAAGCTCATTGCCATGCTTGGATCAAGGGGGAAATGCTCTAAAACTTGTAACTTTGAGAAGGTAGAGATGTTTGCAATATTATTTCAAGCTTATATTAAAGTTTAAAGGAGAAATAAGGGAGTTTTGGTATAGGTTTTTCTTAGGCAATATCTTGTGAAAAATAGAAAAGAAGAAGGTATGAAAGCTAAAAGAAAGAAATGAAAAGAAATGTAAAGGCAAATGAAGGCACAAGAGTGTTTATAGAAGTGGAAAATTTGCAAATTACCACACACACCCCTTTTCCAAATTACCCTTCCACCCCCACACCCATGTGCTACCCTATGTGCCATGAGTACTTGCAATCCCATCACATAAAGATAAGCAAAAGGATTAGCAAAAGTCTTTTCTTTTAATGATACTTCATTAACCACTTAATTTTTAATTTGTGTTAACCTATTTCAATTTGTTATATATGTGCACAACAAACATAAATTTATGTGTACAACATCGTTTCAACAACTTTCGTTCGGTAAAAGTCTAAAATTCGAATAACGAATTAGGGTCACATTTTTAATTTTTTACCGAACTATTTATTTATATAAACAAATTTACAAAATGATTTTAATATTGTTTTTTATTAATTAAAAGGATTTACATAATGCTATTAAATCCATTTAATTAATATTTAACTCATAATTCAAATATTTTATATAATATTTCCTTAAAAAATATTTTAAATAATCCCTATATTTGCGTAGCGATCCAGAAAGTCAAACACTTCGTCTTCAAATATCGAAACATTTTAAAATATAATCGAGTGTTATAAATTGATTTTATAACATTGTTAGACATTATTTAATTAATGAATAATTATAAAATACTTGTTTCTGAAAATTGTTTGCAAAAATATATTCTTCGATGAAAAATTGATTATGTGGTCGAAAATCGTTTATCGGCAAACAGCTTTTTAATCTATGTAAATTGTTCAAACTCTTTGCACTTGTCTAATGATCAAATGAATACATTAGCAATGAAGTAACACACACTCCTCTTCATAAAGAAATTGAAGGTTCTAGAAGCTTTTAAGTGGATAAGAGATATTATTATGAGAAGGGTATAAGAATAATTAGCTAAAGAAGAAGTCATGTAAAGGAGAAGGGGTGGGAGGTGAGCCTTTCACGGCATGGCGGGAGGGTGAGAGCAAGGTTAAAGAGCTCCATTACTGAGCCTAAATAAGGAGGGTCATACCATTGATGATAAATTGCAAATTCACAAAGCTAAGACAAGCTTTCATCCATGTCTTCTTCTTCTCTTATGTTCTAAAGTAATTTTTTGCAAATCTTATGCAAATCAAATAAAATTTGAGTGAAGCCTTGGGAGAATATTAAAAAACCTTCGATCAAGTTAGAAGTTGAAGAGGTGGAGCTAATCTCTCCCCACTTGGATAGGTCGTGATCTAAATAGGGTTGTTTGGGGTAAGCTAGTGCAAAAAAGGGTGGAAGGAGGAGGAAGAAGGTGGTTGCAAGGTAGGGTTGGAAATGGGTTGCTTAGACTTGCTTGTTTGTTAGGTTAAAGGTGAGTTAGCACACCTCTTTTAATGAAAATATAGCTCGTATTTGCTTAGGTTTGATTGTGTTTAAGTTGTTGAATAGTTATTGATATTATTGAAAACATTAGTTTTGATTCTTGTATTGGGAACAAAAAACATATGTAATCCATGTCTATGGACTTGGAATGGACTTAAATGAACTTGTATGGATTGTGACAAGACTATGAAACAAATCATATAGGTTATAAATGGACTCTGGTTTAGATTGGACTCCGATTTGAAAGTGCACTTATAGCGATAGTCGTTGTGGATGCACTTTGGAATTACCTTGTTTTTCGTGATTTCTATGGAACTTTATAGAGATATCCTTAGGGGTTTCTTACCATATTTGTAATGATTTATATGTATGCTTGCTTCCATAAAAATTTTGGATAGTAAAAGGTTAAGTGACATTTTCAAAAGTGTGCAAACTTCACTTGTGCAACACTGCCGCATTTAGCCATGATTTTTGGACTTTAAAGGTTTGAAAAAATAATTTAATTTTAGGTAGTTTGTTTTATTTTTTTTACAAGTGTTTACTAAATATTATTAGAGTATTTATAAAGTGGTTTAGATATTTATGACGTTCTAAGAATTAGTTGTGAAATTTTAAAGAAGATGATTTTATAATAAAAACTTGTTTTTCTAAGTTTTTAAGGAATTATAAAGTTGATATTTTGAAGTAATATTTTCGATAAATGTTTTAAAACCTATAATAAGTATTTTAAAAGCATTTTTATGTATATATAGTTTTTAGAAAATATATTGACTATTTTATATCTTATGTAATAAAATATCTTTGATTTGTTTATTTACATATCAAGTTTTACAAATAAGTTACTGTACATATATATCATTTTTAAAGGGTTTTAAAAGCATAAAAAGGTTTAGTAAGGGGTTAGAACTGTTTAATGGCCAAATGATTTATTATTTAATTACTTGTTTGAAAAATAATTAACTATGCTTAATACTAAAAGCCAAGGAAGTAGGCTTATCTATTTGTGAGAGTTAACATTGATATTCGAATAGGGATGTGAGCAATAGAGCTCTAAACCAACAGCTTACCTCTTGACCAAGGAATAGTTATATCGAGAATGCCGAAAATGTATTAATCATGTTAGTCTCTTACTTGTTTATGGAAATCGTTAACACTATACTAAACACTAAAGTTGATGAGGTTGACTTATCTATTTGTGAGATTCAAGAATGAAGTGTCTAGGCAAGGCTTTGATATGCAACCAATGCTTTAACTTACCTAGCTTCACTACTGGACGTGGAATAGTTAAATTGGAATGTCGAAAATAAGTTAAGTATACAACAATTGATTTGTATAAGCAAATTGTTTTGACTAGATAATCAATTAGTCAATTATCAAACTTAACATAATATTAACTTAGAAATTATATAAAATCTTCATGATTTCATACTAATGAGAACCCTCGAGGATGAGTATTGTTATGAAATGTCACTAGCTTTTGCTTACTTATGAGAGAACCAAAATTGAGTTTACCAAAAATCATCGAATTGGTTTTGAAGAGATCGGGATTAATAAGTGTTTTACTTATCGGATACCACTTCAAAATTAGTATACAAGTTCTATGTTTTTTGAGCGATTGTGAACTAGAATATTATAGAGTTGAGCTATTAATCCTAAGGTTAAAGTGCAAAGGAGAGATCAACATTAACATTTTAAATGATGCTATTGTGTAGGACTGTCTATCTTATGGAGTATTCTAGGAGAGAGAGGACATTGTTATAATTCGTCAGAAGACTTATGTTGGAATCTATGTGGATATTCGACGTCTGATCGAGATGCTCGAATCCATGTAGTAATTCATGATCTGTCCGGATGATGAGATCCATTTTTGGATTTGTGTTCTGTTCTAGTGATGAAGACTCATATGAAAGATGTCGAACGTAACTTAAACATCAAAAACAACAAGTAGGATGCACAATTTGGGTTTAGCTAACCCGCATCAGGGTATTATCAACTCATATCTAGAGATACTTATCGATTATTCCCCGGTGGGAGTTGATGATATTTTGTTCACGTTGTCCATATTTATGTTCGAATGTTGGGCCACTTGTGTTTACCTTAGTAATATAATTTATCTAGAGATATATGATGCTCGGAAGGTACTTTCTGACCCTTGTGCATGGAGTTTGGATTCAAATTCTCCGAACAGATCTCTGTGGAAAAATTCAATATGCGAAAGTACCTCAACGGTTTTGAATGCAACCTAAATATTGTAGTGCGACCAATGTAAGCATCACAACTACCTGATATGATTTATATTCTACACCCTAGACATTATATATCATATCGCTATATTAAACCCAATGAATGGTTGGTTGCTTTAAGGGAAAAACCATTATGATAACCCATATAGTCTCAAAAGGTGTTATTATATGTCACATTTATTTCTTGAGTTTCTCACGCTGGTTTATTAGACCAATCCAAATGTTATTTTCTTATAATGCTCGGATTTGCCCGTGTATTTTTCTAGATTTAGCTTTGGATGCTTATGGAGAAGAGCTGGATGATTACCAATTGTAATATTCTTATTTTTGTTGCATTTCTATATTGTATATATTAGCATTGTAAGGATAGGCACTTATAAATGTCCAGGATGATGATAATACTTAGGCTTTGGTAATTCTAAAATCTTTATATTCAGAGTAACCCTTTATACTATTGCTTTGATATTATATTCTATCGTTCTGTTGTGAGATTCTGATGTTGTGTTTTTTCTGCCTTGTTCAATCTTCTTTGTCATTTATTTTTACCATAACAATTCGTCTTTCTAGCACGTGGGTGTTCGACACACGAATACCATGGATGTATTTAGTGTCCATGTTCGAGGGACGAAAAGTCAAGTCGTTGCAATTTGAAAATAAAGTATTTATATTTTTTTGAGGGGTTACGTGAAATGTATTTGCTAATTTTTTTCAGAACAATTTGTATGAAGGAAGTTGTACTGAACCACTGAAGATGAGGAGAGACATTGAGTAATTGCTACAACTAATGTGGCAAGGACTGCCAAGTAGCATTCAAGAGCATGAATTACTTTGTACTACCATCGACCTAAATGTGGTTATGTGAGATGTAGGAAAGGATGGCATAGTGAGTGGTCGGGAATTAATTAATTATGAGACTAAAGTTAGAACCTCCATTATTGATTTTGAAGTGACAACTATACATTTCAATATGTATTATACAATTTAATTATTACAAGGAAATCCAAACTATAAAGACTAACGTAAACGACTGCAGAATAAGGCAAATAACTATAACTAAAGAGATCAATCAATGAAGACAGTATCTTAGATGAGTCGTTGCATGCAAGTCTAGAAAATACTTGTATAATATCCTTTGATGGCATACACATAAACGTTATCAAATTTGATTTTAAAATTAAAATTTGAACTAAGAAATTTTCAAGAAGAAAAGTTTTCAAATTTAGCAGGAGTCAGGCGTCTGATTCCACAATTCAAATGTCTGACCCCACAATTCATAAGTTTGAGAAATAAGAAGATTTTCCTTTTTCAAAGCGATCAAATTTCTAAGTCATATAGTCAAATGTTTAAGTAGTGAAAAACAAGTTTTTATATAAAGATCGAACATCTGATCCATTAAACCAATCATCTGAATGAAGGTCAAATTAAATTGTTTTCTTTTTAAAAATTGACCAGATGTTTGAGTTATTAAATCAAATGTTTGACCTCTTGTTAACCTATTTTTGTATAAACTAGTCAAATAATCGAGTCTATAGGAAAGAAATTTGAAGAAGACAAAAAAAGAATGTATTCCTTTCAAGAACATGTTCAGACGTATGACCTACTAATTCGGTCTTTTGACTAGGTTTAACATACACACACAGAGATTTCAGATGTCTGGCCATACAATTCAGATGTCTAAGAACATTTAACTATACTTTAAATGGACATCTATTTTCTATAAAGTTATAACTCTTGATTAAAGATTCGATTCTATGAATAATCATAATGTTTTAGTATAACTTTTTAACACTACAAATATAGGCTGGATTCACTCTTTAATTTCATCTCTCTTGTACTTAAAATCTTTACTACAAATTTGGAAGTCAAAAGTGCTTTAAACAATTCTTTGCTTCCTATATTTCTGCACATTCAATTTAATATCATCAAAGGATATCATAGGAAGGGTGTATCTACATTGACTTATCCGTATTATCAAGAACAAAACTAGTCAAAGTCAGAATTTATTCTATTTTGGTGAAGTCTCGCTGGAGATCTTCAAGCAAGTGTTGAAGACCTATTCGGTTGTCCAAGTGGTCTTGTAGAAAGATGATCCTTTAGGTGAAGTAAGGATTGTTTAGAGAAATTTCAAAAAGAGCCTATAGCACCTCATAATTGTAACCATCAAATATTTAAATAGTTAATTTAGATATTAAGTATTTGATTACCGAAACGTCCATTATACTAAATTTTTCAAAAACAGATGAATTGGTACTCGAGACACCATATTGAGATAGCATTTTTGATGCGAAAAAATTGACTATAAACTTGTCTACATTTGAATTCAGAAAGTTTTTATTGTGATTTAGAAAGAGGTGAAAATTTATTTTGGGGTAAGGCCCAAGAGTTAGCTTATAAGTTATCCCACCCTTTATGTTTTCAGTTTATTTTCATTTCACGTTTCATTTCTTTCTGTTCTCTAATCATTTTCCGTAATGAATCCTTAATCTCCTAACCCTAAATCTCTTAATACAAGTCCAAATAACTTCCAACAAATCCCCAAAAAATCACCATAATTCCTCTCATTCAATTCCTCACATAACCCGTGAAGGAATGAGCTTGAATTGAAGTATGAATCGTCATCCATGATTTCAAGAGGGCAAATTCGCGGTTTTTGGCGATTAGGGTTTATTTTGATGAAAAGTAAGGTGAATGAGACGCTTATTCATATATATTTACTTATTGATATTCTTTATTTCGTCTATTTGATTTGGGATTTTATGAAGTGATTTAGAAATATTTGGGTTGAATTAGGCTTGCTTTCATGTTGTGAACATGATTATATCATCTTATTATTTGTTTAAGACTTTAATTGCTATTTTTGAAATAGTTAATAAGCTTAGAAATGGATTTTGGAATAATTGAGTAATTATAATGATATTGTAATGGACTAGAGATCAATTACAATGACATAATTAAGTGCATTTTATTTGTTAGTAATAATAAAACTAATTTAAATGGTTTAGAAAAGTTTGAAAGCAAATTAAGTGATTAATGAAGCTTAATGATACTTATTAATATTATTTAAAGTAAAGAAATGACTTTTATAGGTGAATGGTTTATTATAAATATTGTGTAAAGAAATAACTTTATAAATAAAGTTGAAATTTTATAAAATATGTAATTTTATAAAATAGTATAAAAGTGATAACTTTTCAAATAAGTTATTTCATTAAATAGTATAAAAGTGATACTTTATAAATTAAGTAATTTTATGAAATAGTATAAAAGTGATATTTTATAAAATAATGATTTTATAAAATAGTATGAATGAGATATCTTATAAAGAGTATAAGACCTTATAAGATAGCATGAAGAAAATATCTTATAAGATGCCTATAAGGTTTTATAAATTATTTCGAAAAGAATACTTAATTATAAATAAAGAGATTTAGTATTTTAAAGGCTTAAATGGATTTATAGGTTAGTACTGTATTTTGTAAAATGATATAAGATTTTATTAAAATAATATAAAAGGATATTTGTTAAAAAGATTTAGTAAATAAAAGTAAGTTTTGATTTAAGCAATAATTAAATTAGTTACTCGAATATACGTGTACGCATATGTGTATAAGTGAGTATACGTGTATGTGTATTTAAAGTAGTATAATAACCAAGATAGTTCTTGTATTGTATATGCAGTTATACATACATACATATATAGTATATATATGTATGTGTATATCTTTATTTGTTTATAAATACTTGGCGAGCATCTTGTGTAACCATAGTGGCTATTGCATGTGCTAAACTGCGTGAGAAGATACTAGGTCCTATAATCGCTCCAGTGAAGTTCGAAATGTGATTTGTATAATTGAAAGTGTAATTGTGTGTTCGTATGTGTGTAAACATACAAAAATGGGTGTATAGGCATACATGTAGGCATCACACAAGGTGGGATGGCCGGCTATGTTTTGGAGTGTTAGAGGATGTCGGGTCGTATATTAGCTTGTTGTACTCTATAGTTGCAAAGAGTGGATTTCATGTTGAAATCATACTACGAAGACATAAGGAACTACTTTCAAAACATCAACCAATGAACTCCAAAGGAGGTGCGATAAGATGGAGGAATAGTTTGAAAGCTAGGAAGCTCATCGGACAAAGCAATGGAGAAGACAGAGCTCATATTCGATGGTTGGTGTGACACGAAGGCAACTTGTCTGGGATTTGCTGCTTATAATAGGCTACCATCAGTCGACGGGCAGTGCATTGATCGCCGCAGTAAAGTCCTAGGTCAGGTGCCATTTAAGCGGGGGTTATTCCCTTGTTTCTGTTACGGGTTCATGCAGAGCTTTGGTGCAACTTTGGGGAAGACTATGGGCTACTCGAAGAGGCGGAATGCAACACGAAGCTCGAGATATGGGCGTGAACGTCAAGCAATTCCTATAGGATTAACAACAGTCAGGCATGGGATTGGTACGATGATTGCTCATACGATCACATTCAACGAGCATGTACGAACAAGTAGAGTAAATTCATACCTTCGAGGGTTGACCTCAGTGTACATATAGTAGATGAATTATATCTTTCTTATATTAGTGACCACACATAATATTGATCTCATATTGGTGATCATACACCGTATTAGCCATTATTAGTGGTCATGTCCTTGATCCTTTAGCGGTGGCCATATGTGATGTTATATTTGATGTGTGCATATATTTATACAACATCGGTGTTCCTTTTAGTCCCTATAGCATATTACATGAAACATGAGCGCCATTTACTTTTTGGATAGAGGCATACACATTGAAACGACCCGACTTTCAACGAACAGAAAGTCGGATCATCTTTAAGAAAGAAAGGGATAGAAAAGAGAAAAGAAAGAAGAAACAACATCAGAATCTCAACAGCGGAGCGAATAAATTATATTAATAGCATAAATATTACATAGTATCATATACAACATCTATCAGAGTTACACAGACAATACATCACATACTAGACAGTTAAAAACACCTGTCTAGTTATTACAATTCAATACAATACAAAGAAACCACTCAGAGATACCAATACGGCGGAACACTATATATAACTATAACGCAGAAGCGTCATGCTCCGTTGCTCCTCCACAATTCGTCAAAGCTAACCTGAATCCCTTGGCTACTCGTAAAAATTTGAGTACCCAAGAGTTTAAGAAAAATAGAAATAAACTCCGGGTCAGACATGGGTCTGGTGTAAGTAACAGGTTAAAGTTGCTTAACTTTGAAAAACCTTTGAAAGGAAGGTATCACGTAAGACTTCCCACACATAAACATGGAAAAGTTTTTACCTTACGCTAACCAAAACATTTGATGGAAAATCCAGTGATATTATAGTAGGTCAAGGGTTTTCAAGTAAATAAGAAATAGCCGAAATTGTTACAATCATTAAATTCCAGCTACTAGCCACAAAATTGGGTAATGCAATCAAAATCGATGGCACTTATTGACTTTTGGATACCATACAATGGCAGTGCTACTGGGGTACTGTCCACACAGTACGTGGCCTAGATCAATGTACCGAGGATTACTCCCAATCCCCAGCAACACAAAGCCGGAACCATTCCTTACTGAACAGTCTCGAACAAGACCACCCCGCAGTTGTGATCAGCAATCGCACCACACAACCGTAATAAAAGGGACATCTAGACAGGGGTAAATCTCGTCCTACTTGGGCATGACCCACTTAGCCTTGCCGCACCTCCCCTGTTTTACCCATTCTCGGTTGATGAGGCTTGAGGCTATGATTACCTTTATAGAACACGTCTATCTTAGATTGCTCATCGTCCACCTGACGATGTTCTGAAAGCATTCAGTCCATACAAGTTCGTTCTGGGTTCGAACGAAACCGAAGGCATTATCATGTTACACTCATTTTGGAACCACCCTCAGAGTTAACGACGATAACCCTTGCACTCTTAATCTTCATCTTCACTTGAGATTCATGACCTATCGTTAATTTGGATCGATGTGGTTTTCGGATATCCAAATCTAGAAACCCGATCCCGGTCTCACCGAAATCCAAAACGTATCTTTTATGGCCAAGTTGTTTTAAAGTTTAAAACAATTTCAATTCTATTATCTATATACACAAATAGATAATTCACAACATCACAATAGATAATAAACATTATCATCATAAACAGATAATCCACATTATCATCGCAAATAGATAATTCATATTATCATACCAATGCAACCAAAGTATTCATATCATACAGCATCACTTATCTCATCTCTGAGATCTCAAACCATTCAAGGCAACCAATATCATCCATTCATACATAAGCAATGATTTACTTAATCACATCATCTATAATTAATTTAAAATGAATTAAATTAATTACTTCATCTCTAATCAATTTAAAGTGAATTAAATTAATTACTTCATCATTTTAAATCTTGCTTAATTAACCATTAATTAATTACAAAATAATTAATTAATTACCCTCTAATAATCACCTTAATTAATCACCCTTGATTAATTATGTTTTAATTACATTCAAGTAATTATCCTTTAAATAATTTCTCAAATTAATTATTCTCAACAATTACAGTAATTAACCTTTAATTACTTCATTAATTAATTAACTACAATTAATTACACCAATCCTTAATTAATTACCTTAATTACTTATTATTGATTAATTAATCAATCCTTAATTACATCATAATTATATTAATTAATGATTCCTAATTTCATTTTAATTAATTATCTTTATTTAAATTAATTACAACAAGTAATTAATCTTAATTAAACCACAATTATTAATCACTCTTGATTAATCACATTCAGTAATTAACTACCCTTAATTACTCCATTGAATAAATAAATTAATTACTTCTTAATTACTTATCTCAATTAATCCCTTGATCAATTATACAAAGTAATTTAATCCAAATTACTTCCATTATTAAAACATCTTTAATTAATTACATCCAGTAATTACCATTAATTACTTCCCTAAGTAATTATAATTCCATTAATTACATTAAGTAATTATTTATCAAATCATCAAGTGTTTAAATAAATTAAACTTAATTAATTAATCTAAACTAATCACATTAACCCAATTAATTACATTAAGTAATTAATTCCTTAATTACTTCCATTAAGTATTTATAATTAAACAATTTCACAAATGATTATCATTAATTAATTTAATTAATTATTAGAATATTCACATTAATTAATTGTTAAATAATCTTAGTTAATGACCTTCATTAACAATTCTTTAATTTCTTTCTTAAGAAATTAACTTAGATTAACCATTATTAATTAGAAATTAATTAGTCTTTAATAATCCATTAATTAATTTTTAATTATCTAATTAATTAAGTGTTAACTGTAACTTAATTAATCCTTGATTACTTTATTAATTAATTTCTAGTCATTGATTTAAAAAATCTAATCTTATTTAATTAATGATTCTTAAATTACAAATTAATTATTCTAAGAATAATTAATTTTAATCTTTAAATTTAAAACCGTTAATTACTTTAAGTAATTATTCATTTCATTAATTTATTAAATAAATTGATTATCCATTTAATTACCTTAATAATTAAATGAATTACAAATCATTAAATTCTAATTCAACTTTAAGATAAACCATTTTTCCTTTTTTCTTTTTTTTTTCTATAGTCAAATTATCATTCACAAACACATTTGAAACATTGACTTTCAAATTTCATTTTAAATTTCATTTTAAATTCAAAGTTTAAAATGAAAACCAATTTATCTTTAACAAAGTTTAAAACCAATTTTAAAACTTTTAAACTCACATGTTAAAGAATACTTTCTTATAAAAGAAATTTTAAAAGAGTTAAATCAAATTCCTTTTTAAATTCAAAATATTTAAAGTATAACTTAACATTTAGAATTATTAAAACATTTAAATTTATAAAATTTATATTATTTTATTTCAAAGCCTAGGATTCAAATTTAGATTTGAATCCAGATTAAAAATTCTGATTTAAACTTTGTTTAAATTCCTCCTTTACATTTTCAAACTCCATTTTAAATTCAAATCCTTTAAATCATTTAAACACTTAATTACTTAAACACTTTAAAGTTTTTAAAATAATTCAAATTTAAAATTTTTATTTATTCCTAAACTAAGATTCAAATTTAACTTTAATCCATATTTAAACTTAGATTTAAACTTTAGCTTAAAACTTTGCTTTACAATTTAAATTTAATTTTTAAATTTTAAAAACAGAACAAGTTTTTAAACCTGTAACAAATTCTAACCCGAGCCACTTAAATTTTACTTCGAGTCAAATACAAACAAACTCGAGAAAATTTTCCATTTACACAAGAATTACTCGAGATAAAACCCCACTCCAACCAACAACTAACATCACCAGAACAAAGTGCACCGTGCACATGTACGGTGACTTTGATCGCCTCCGATCAACATCGACTATCATCTCACAACGGCAAGCAACTCCTCATCTTACCTCGATCATCAGATCGCTCACAATCAACTCGAATTTGAATTCGAGTTCAAAAACTAAAACCTGGAGCAGGCAGTAACCACTACATCCAAAACCTGTCAACGTTTCGCCCTCGAAGCTCCGACCACCGTTACCTCTGAAACTCCGATGAAGTCCTCGTCAACCCACCAACTTCCATTACCCAAGGCCTCGTTGCACTCGATCGACTGAGGAAGTCGAACCAAAACAAAAACTTAAACCAATAAAAACTAGGGTTCCACACTCAATTGATCAATCTCCGCCGCCACCATGATCTGACCAACTTCTTAGTATTTTTCCTTTTATCTTCGATCACTCTTCCACCTCCAGGAAGAACCCCTACCTCAACATCCAAGCAGATCACCAGGAAGTCCAAATTTTCCATTTTTAGTTCATTCCAGAACTGCTCCTTCAACCTTAGCCTAAAAATTAGGATTTTAGTTTTAAAAATCTTCATTTTGAATGAGATTCCAGATCCTAAGCCTAGAACGTCAAATTATGATATTTGAAAATTTGACAATACTTAAGCATCTCTGTTCTTATGGCTTCCAGAGCAATTCCCAAATTTATTTTCACTTTAATAAAATTTTAAACTTTAATTCATGAATAAACAAACCATTTTTGTTTATAACACAAAGCCTAAAAGTTACTAGATTGAGGGATAAAGAATTATGTCTGAATTCTTAACCTTTGAAACTAAGCTCGGTCAAACCCCGATACAACAACAATACTCATATTAACATATTCATATTTTTATGCAAAAATTTCAACAATACAAATAATCATACAACAAACATACATTCCAGATTTTAGCATGCAAATAGAATTAATTTAAGATTTAAAAAGGTGATGTTACTCACAGATTTGAAGATGAAGAACAGAGCACATCTTTGAAATAGCATTGAAAACCTTTAAACTTGTTTTTGCAGAAATGCTTTTGTTTTTTATTTATAAACCTTAAACTTGAATTGCTTGCTGAAAACTTGAGTTGCTGATGTTTGAAAACTAAATTAGAACTGCATGCATGCTAGTAGCTTGATTTCCAGATTTTGACGAAATGTAGACTGGATTCCTTTTCAAAATGATTTGCAGTCTTGCCTTTTTAAAAAAAAATGAGTTACAGGCTTTGGAAAAGTGGATTACATGGATTTTGATTTAAGAAATGAATTACAGAGTTTTTTTTTATTCTGGAAAGTGATTTACGAGGTAGTGATTTCTGGTTTGAGAATAAAACGGGTCGAAGTTTTCTTTAATTAGGAAATGAGAAAAAGAAATAAGAATGAAAGATGTATACTTATATAGGCTAATTTTTTGATTTTATAAAATAAAAGAAAATCAAATTTAAAGATGCCACTTGTAAATCATTTCAACATTTGTCACATTCCTTGCTTGTTTAAATTACACATGTTATTAGAAGCCATAGGAAAATAACACATGTTCTTTAAATAATTTAGTATTTATTTTAAATGTAAATAAAAGCTTTTTAACTTAATTAATTAGTTTTTAAAATAGTTAGTTATATATATATATATATATCTAATTTTAAAGAAATAAAACCAAATATAATTATAAATAAAAACAATACATATATCTATTATTTGAAAATAACATTTTTGATCATTTTAAATAAATTTATAGAAGAGGTTATAAATTACTTATTATTTAAATGAATAAATGTTTCGTTTATCAGTTGTATTTTAAACTTTCATATCTAATTTACAAATCATATGTAACGACCCGCCGCTCTGACCGCCTCTAGTCGGTAATTAAACCAACTAGAAACGTTCAAAATGACGGATTGTTAGTCAGTTTATAGAGTTTAAACAGAATCAGCCACAAAATCACAGAATAATCATAATATTTTTCATAAATGAATTTTTCTTACATACATCAGAGTTTTATACAATGAACCAGATTTTAATATAGCGGAACAATTTGATTTCATTAAGTACAAGAAAAATCCTGAAAACTGAAGTAAAGCTTTTAATCCCCCTCTCTCTAACTTCGCGGCCTGAAAATCTTCAAGCTGTAAAAATACTCGGTCTGACCCGAGCGTTAATTGCAAAACACAAAACACTCGAATCAGGATTAATCTTAACTCAAGTAAATAAATTTGTAATGAACTGAATAAAATGGTAACAGAGATGACGAATCACATGAATCAATTTAAAATCTATTATGGATTTTTATTATTAACAACTTAAAATTTTAAAATCTGTCAATCCCGTGTGGCTGCAGTACACACGTATATTAATACACATGTGCACTGCCTCGCCAACGCGTGTGCAAGCGCAAATCGGAACAAACCAGTGCAACACTATTTTTTTTTTAAATGAAGTGCAACTACAAGATACAGTGAAGCATGTCATGGGTAAACAGTATAATGCCACTGCGAATATAAGGTCAAAGACCAGATCACATCGAAGTGCAACAGAGCTTACGGCAATAACTTCAAGATACAATATAACAAGCTACAACTGATGATCAAACAAAGGGATGCAGGCCAAACTACAGCGCAACCGAGAAGCACACAACTGTGTGTATACAAATGATCAGTGAGATAACCCAGGTACAAACAATGCAAATCAACACAGCAGCTCAAAGACAGAGCATATGCAAACGCATCAACTCAGGTGGACATATCAAAATTTTGGAAACACAAAGTATTCAAATGAACACAGTAAGCTACATGATGATCTCAATATAGCAATGACAGAGTACATGCTAATGAAGATCACAAATGTACATAAGAGAAGAACATCAACAATGACCAATGTGCACAGGTCAGAAACCCCAAATGTTCAAGTGTCACAAAAGTTCAAGTGACAAAATGCAAAGAGCAACAGTGAATGGCAATGAACCATCAAGAGACTCAATGAAGTCAAAATATGCAACTACATGGACATAAAGGTCAATGCACTATGCAGAAATGACCAAGAGTCAAAATAGAGACAAGGTAAATCAAGGCAGTGCATCAAATGACCAAGCTAAAAGTATGGCAGTGAAACAACTCAAGAGATCAACATCAATAAACCAAAGTGCAGACAAAAAATTTCATTTTCAAAACCTTGAATTAAGTCTTCAACTTAAACATGAATTTCATTAAACATGAAAACTGCAACTTCTCTGTTATAAAACCCTGCAAACTGTTTTAATTTTTATTTAAAACTGAATTTAATTTTAAGATTTCACTTTTAAAAAAACTTTGAACTCAAAACTATATTTGAATTCAGATTCAAATATTACCTGAATCAAGTTTCAACTTAAAATATGAATTTATTCTAAAATTTAAAACTGCAAAGCTTCTCAGGCTTAAACCTGAACTGTTTTCAAGTCTTGATTCACACAGAATTTAAATCTTACTTTTGATTTTTAAAAACTGCAAAATCAATTCAGTTTAATCTTACATTTGATTAAATTTTAAATCTTTAAAATAAGAGTTTCATTCAAGATTTAAAAAACTGTAAAATTACAGACTTTTAAAACCTGCAACCCATAAACCCGAGACACCTATGATCTTACTTCGAGTTCCAATCTCCGATGCTTCGAGTCAAAAATAAAATCACCCGAGTACCACTTTGGGTCAAAACCCTGCTTCGAGTCTCATTCACAAAAACTCGAGTACAGGTAAAGGAATGAAATACAAACCAACTCAGTGAATGGTAAAATTACTGCAGACTCTAGACAAACAGAGACATACTAAACAAAATTAAGTGGTCCAACCCCTATACATCTCAGGTCAATGCAAACTTCAATGGGTGTTACCAGGTTGGAGTGGCAACTGCGACAGCTCAACCAATCATGTGAGATAACAAATACAACAAGATCAATGCTCAAACTACTACACAATGTAAATGAAGACCTCACACAAGTATACCCAGTCACAAATATATGATCAGTGGCTACACAGTGCACAGGCAATACATGAAATTAAACATTTGTATTAAGGAACTTGAACAGAGATCTTAAGCAATCATCAAACTGAAGTAACACTTCCAGTTTCAATATTCAGAGTATCATATATACATATATGTCCTATTCACAGAGATATAAATAAACAGCAAACTTATACTACTATTTTATTTTTATTTTTTTATTTAAGAAGATGAGTTACTCACAGAAAACAAGATGCAATATTTCATTTTGCAGATGGCCAGAGAAAGGGGTATATGTAGATTCACACAAATATTTTAAGCATCCAAATCATTTTACTTTGATTCATTTCAAAAAAGAAAAAGAAAATAAAAGTACAAGTTTAAAACAAAATTGTAGTATCTGTTCTCATCAGTTTAAATTAGAGTTAAATAGCATTTGTTCTTAACAGTTCAAAACAAATTAACAGCATCTGTTCTTATCAATTTTAAACGCAAATTCACAAAGCATCTGTTATTATCAATTTAAACGCATCTGTTCTCATCAGTTGAAAATTCAAGCAAATCGAGCAATTGACAGCAAATAGCATCTGTCCTTAACAGTTTAAACGAAAATTCACAAAACATTTGTTCTTGTTAGTTCAGATTCAAGTAACCAAGCCAATGATAACAGATAACACCCAAAAACATAGCATGCAACCAAGCATTCAATTCCACAAATTTAAGAACTTGTATTAAAATCAATCGTGAGTAAAAAAAACTCACCTTTGCAAACGAATGAAGAGCACGCAAGAGATTTGAAGCAAGAATGAAGCCGAAGCCCTAGCTATTGAAGGAAGACGAAAACGAGACCGCCATTAATTTTCTTTTTTTTTTTCGTATGAAATGAAATGATGGGGTGTCGTGTTTTATGCAGAGGAGAACGTGAAATTTACGTGGTTGAAGGCGTGTAAAGCGACGTGGATTTAGCTGATAGGTAAGGTAATGTATACCTCTTATTTTATTTTTATTTTGTATCTTTTCTTATTTATTTTTTTTTCATTTTATATTCAATCGTTTTGTTTAATTTTTTTTTTCTTAAATAAACTTATAAACGTTTTGCAGTTCAATTATGAAACATAAATTTATATTAACGTGTTTTACAATTTATTTTATATTGATTAAAATTTTATTCCTTTATTTAAGTTAAAGAAAAATGTTATTTATAACTAACCACAAATTTATAAATTTAAATAGCAAAAATTCTTAAATCCAAATTATTTTTCTAAATCATTAATTCAAATTTAAAATATAAGTTCAATATTAAATTTCAACTTCAAAGTCAAAATTAAATTTTCTATTCAACTTTAAATAGATTAAATTCAAAAATTTAATCGTCAAATTTCGTAGTTTTATTGGAATTCAATTTAAATTTATCTCAAATATTTAAAATTAATTAAATATCTTTATTTTTAAATTGTTAAAAATTCAGGATCGTTACAATCTCCCCTACTTAAAAGAATTTCGTCCCGAAATTATAAGTTAGGAAAAACGATTGCTAAAATCTCACCGATATTTATACCCTACATAATTTTACCAAGTTTCAAACTCGCAAATAAATATAGAATTCATTCCATTTATTTCATTTACTAGTTTTGTTTATAAATTTCAATAATCAAGACTCAAAAGTCTTTTACTAAATTTTTGACTTACAAAAACTTAGATTTTTAAACTTAAAATCTTTCATGCTAAATATTTGCATAATATATCTTATCCAAAACTGTGTGCTTTCAAGATATTCAAAATGATCTTCTTCCTTAATTCATTAAGTTAGAATTATGTAATTCTAATTTCAGATTATTGATTTTCTATTCAAAGTTTTGAAAATACTTGATAACTCGAAGTTTAACAAGTCCATCGTCGTTCTCACAGACTTTAGGCATACGCTGGCCAGGCGCAAGACTAAAAATCTCCAAGTACTAAACATACTTGCCTCAACTCCCAGTGAAAATACTTTTTAAAAATCTTTTAAAAATGGATATGGAAAGCACGTTCCCCCATGGATCACAGTTTACCCGGCGGTTTCGCTACTATCTCAGTAGAATCGCTTGTAATCTCAGATTTCTCATCACCCCTGAATTTCGCCATGGTTATCGTCTTAGATTGCGGTCCACACGGCGGTTACGCTACTATCTCAGTAGAATCGCTCGTAGCCTTAGGCATCACGCCCCTCGAATTACGCTTCGGTTTTCCAGATCGCAGTTTACTCGGCGGTTGCGCCACTATCTCAGTGGAATCGCTTGTAACTGTAGGCATCACGCCCCACGAATTACGCCAGCATCAATTCACATAATCCCAAACACGATGATCCATCGTGGGGGATATCATATCAGTCCCATTGGACATTCCACTAATGGAATTCTACGTAGCTACGATTTTCAATGGACACTCCACCGAGTTCCAATCACTTTCACATATAATAAATGGAAGGTACATTTCCATATCCTCAGTTTTTAGAAAACATATGTCATATACATATAGTACTTCATTTCACATTTCGTACTTATCATACCTATGTAAACTTACACAGGACTTTCATAATAATGACTTTCTAAACTGATGGTTTTCGATTATATTCACATATATAAGTTACGAAAACTCAATTCACATTCACAACAAATAGAGGATTCCAAATTTTCCATTACGTTTAAAATTTTCCTCTAAATCGATTTGAAAATTTAAGGTTATCTCAAACCTAATTCACATTCATAATCCAATTCATTATCGACTTCACGTTCGATTTGGATTTCACGTTACATCGTCAATTCTCAACACATAATTGATGTCTATCGATATATAACCTCTAAGCTCGTACGTCTCAAAGAAGGGTGTTAAGCTAAAAGAATAAATTCTCCGCCACCACAGATATATATTTAATAGAGATCAAATGATATGTCATCAATTCACAATGTTAGACATACAATCCCAATCGACTACCCAAAATTCAAAGTTGAACTTATATTGTTTTTGGTGTCAAAGTTAAACTCAATTTAACTCAAAATTCAGTTCTTTGAAAAATTTCCAAGTTGAACTAATCGTTCAAATTTCTCAAAATAATATCTTTACAAGATATATAATTTTCACACTTAGCCCTTTGAAACCAATTTCAAATATTCATTTTCCAATTTATCTTTAAAAGATAAAGTTTCAAACCTTTCATTTCATATTGGAAAATATTTCCATACTTATTCAATAATAAGTAATTCACAAGTTCTTTTATTTTCAACACTTTGAAAATATTCGATATACTTGAATCAAAATTAAGTATATATTTCATTCTTTAAGGAAATCATTCTTTTAAACACATTTATTTGAGTTAAAACGAATGTTGCGTAAAACATCGTTACGACAACTCAAAATCACTAGTATAGGGATTCGGATTTAAGATAGATATATAAATCCCAATACTATAAACAACATTTCCTTCCGGAAACCATTTACTATAACAATAGTGTTATAGTCTACCATTTCCTTAATTTTTCTCGAAAACGTCTATTTCAACAATTGAATGTCGAAATCTATGTATTCGATAGTTAATGCATTTTAAAACATATTTAAAACTATTAACTTTTTCAACTTCAACTTAGTTCATAGTTTGAATCCCTCATATTTTTCACAATATTGGTTTTAAACCGATTTCAAACTTTTCCATATTAAGTTTTCCACTTAATTTAATTCTCCGCACGTTTAAATTCAAATTCATCACTGAATCTATTTAAACCTATTATAGATTATCGTGTTGACAACTTCAAATTTGAAATCTAAATTTCATTTGAACTTTACATTTGCTTTCTATTTCAAAAATAGTAAACTAGTTCTTTAGTAAATTATTCATCGAATTGGTTCCATTAGATCTATATTTCCATATTAACTATTTTAGGCAATAGTTTTAAACTTGAAATATAAACTTCACATCAAAACTAGTTTGATTCATACAGTTAAATCAACAATTAAATTTCATTTCATAATATCACTTCCCAAAATGCTATTTCATTAAAATATTTCTTCCGTACAAAATTTTACATAGCTTAATACTTTTAAAAGACGTACACAAAAGATTATGGATTACAAAGGATAGTATTACAAAATATATCGATTGGTTTAAGATTCAGAATAATTAAGGACTAACGACTTCTTGTCCGATAGTATGCATCTTTGCCAAACTTTCATCTTCGGATGACACTATTTCATGTTGTGTTAAAGGAGAATTAACACATTCAAAATCCACATGTCCCCACTCCTTACAGTTATTGCAAAAATATGAGATGTTTCCATCCTTATCTATCACCTGAGCACTTTTCGCTCTAGCTGGTCGGGCTATAGCTTGCTCACCCTGTTGTCTTTCGGTGCAGTTTCTGGCTATATGTCCAGACTGACGACAATGGTAGCAGATTGTCAATCTATCGACGGGTAAATTGAGTACGCACTTTTTCCTTTTCACTTTAGGGCAATGACTAAGAAAATGCCCTTTCTCCCGACATTTAAAACACACAATCTCAGGACGAGCAAATCGGTCATCCACATTCCTTTTCTTTCTCCTCTCTCGGCACTTAAGGGCATAATGTCCCTTTTTATGACATCGATAGCAAATAACCTTATCATATGGACCAGGTGCTTGCCTTTCAGTGAATCTCCTTTCAATTTCCGCACGTCTCGCTCCTGCTTCTCTACGAGCAATTTCTCTTCGTTCACGACGTGCTGCTTTTTGTGCTTCGGTTTTTGACATTATAATTAACAAGGTGTTTTCGAAGTTTCCTATCAATATTCGCAATTCTTTATTAGCAGAGGTTGGATTATTCAATCTTTTTCCCTAAAACATATCTGTTTTATTCACTAATATATTCACTGTCCAAAATCGTGAATATACTTATCTATTCAATTCAGTGTTTCTACACTTTTTATTTAAAGGATTATCCACTGTCCAAAATCGTGGATATAACTCCTTTAATAAGCTACAACAATTTACTTATCAAATTCAATTGATTTCGAACTTATAAACAATCTTCACAAATTCCATTTCTATTTATAAAACTTCGATTTATAAATCTTTTTATTAATTCAATTCAATTCAATTTATATAACTCAGTTATATACCCAAAATTCCATTTATAAGTTAAATACTTATAATTCATTTATTTACTAATTCGTTCTTCACAACTTTTGAAATCAATTTCAAAAGAATTCAAAGTCAAATTCTCGAGTTATAATTCAATAATTCTCTTGGTTATAACCAAATTAACATATCCCTTTTATTTCCCAATTATTACTTGAAATATTCAAGTTATTCGATTTAAACCAATTTAAACCGATTCATTAATTCATTAGTTCTCTTAACTCATATTTCATTTTTCATAAATCTCAATAATTCGATAATGAGCTTCCGAACGATTGAAACTCAAATCTAAGAAGACCTCACCGAATATAAACTATCGCACTTAAATTTAGAGAGGAGAATTTTCAAAATAATTCTAACTTTCAAAATACCTTTTATTTTAAAGAAACAATTTCATACTTCTTTAAATTTGAAAACACTTTCTTTTAAAGTGATCCTAGTAACTATTCATATTAAACATCATAAACTGAGCTTTGAGTAAACCTGGGCTCTGATACCACTTTTTGTAACGACCCGCCGCTCTGACCGCCTCTAGTCGGTAATTAAACCAACTAGAAACGTTCAAAATGACGGATTGTTAGTCAGTTTATAGAGTTTAAACAGAATCAGCCACAGAATCACAGAATAATCATAATATTTTTCATAAATGAATTTTTCTTACATACATCAGAGTTTTATACAATGAATCAGATTTTAATACAGCGGAACAATTTGATTTCATTAAGTACAAGAAAAATCCTGAAAACTGAAGTAAAGCTTTTAATCCCCCTCTCTCTAACTTCGCGGCCTGAAAATCTTCAAGCTGTAAAAATACTCGGTCTGACCCGAGCGTTAATTGCAAAACACAAAACACTCGAGTCAGGATTAATCTTAACTCAAGTAAATAAATTTGTAATGAACTGAATAAAATGGTAACAGAGATGACGAATCACATGAATCAATTTAAAATCTATTATGGATTTTTATTATTAACAACTTAAAATTTTAAAATCTGTCAATCCCGTGTGGCTGCAGTACACACGTATATTAATACACATGTGCACTGCCTCGCCAACGCGTGTGCAAGCGCAAATCGGAACAAACCAGTGCAACACTATTTTTTTTTTAAATGAAGTGCAACTACAAGATACAGTGAAGCATGTCATGGGTAAACAGTATAATGCCACTGCGAATATAAGGTCAAAGACCAGATCACATCGAAGTGCAACAGAGCTTACGGCAATAACTTCAAGATACAATATAACAAGCTACAACTGATGATCAAACAAAGGGATGCAGGCCAAACTACAGCGCAACCGAGAAGCACACAACTGTGTGTATACAAATGATCAGTGAGATAACCCAGGTACAAACAATGCAAATCAACACAGCAGCTCAAAGACAGAGCATATGCAAACGCATCAACTCAGGTGGACATATCAAAATTTTGGAAACACAAAGTATTCAAATGAACACAGTAAGCTACATGATGATCTCAATATAGCAATGACAGAGTACATGCTAATGAAGATCACAAATGTACATAAGAGAAGAACATCAACAATGACCAATGTGCACAGGTCAGAAACCCCAAATGTTCAAGTGTCACAAAAGTTCAAGTGACAAAATGCAAAGAGCAACAGTGAGTGGCAATGAACCATCAAGAGACTCAATGAAGTCAAAATATGCAACTACATGGACATAAAGGTCAATGCACTATGCAGAAATGATCAAGAGTCAAAATAGAGACAAGGTAAATCAAGGCAGTGCATCAAATGACCAAGCTACAAGTATGGCAGTGAAACAACTCAAGAGATCAACATCAATAAACCAAAGTGCAGACAAAAAATTTCATTTTCAAAACCTTGAATTAAGTCTTCAACTTAAACATGAATTTCATTAAACATGAAAACTGCAACTTCTCTGTTATAAAACCCTGCAAACTGTTTTAATTTTTATTTAAAACTGAATTTAATTTTAAGATTTCACTTTTAAAAAAACTTTGAACTCAAAACTATATTTGAATTCAGATTCAAATATTACCTGAATCAAGTTTCAACTTAAAATATGAATTTATTCTAAAATTTAAATCTGCAAAGCTTCTCAGGCTTAAACCTGAACTGTTTTCAAGTCTTGATTCACACAGAATTTAAATCTTACATTTGATTTTTAAAAACTGCAAAATCAATTCAGTTTAATCTTACATTTGATTAAATTTTAAATCTTTAAAATAAGAGTTTCATTCAAGATTTAAAAAACTGTAAAATTACAGACTTTTAAAACCTGCAACCCATAAACCCGAGACACCTATGATCTTACTTCGAGTTCCAATCTCCGATGCTTCGAGTCAAAAATAAAATCACCCGAGTACCACTTTGGGTCAAAACCCTGCTTCGAGTCTCATTCACAAAAACTCGAGTACAGGTAAAGGAATGAAATACAAACCAACTCAGTAAATGGTAAAATTACTGCAGACTCTAGACAAACAGAGACATACTAAACAAAATTAAGTGGTCCAACCCCTATACATCTCAGGTCAATGCAAACTTCAATGGGTGTTACCAGGTTGGAGTGGCAACTGCGACAGCTCAACCAATCATGTGAGATAACAAATACAACAAGATCAATGCTCAAACTACTACACAATGTAAATGAAGACCTCACACAAGTATACCCAGTCACAAATATATGATCAGTGGCTACACAGTGCACAGGCAATACATGAAATTAAACATTTGTATTAAGGAACTTGAACAGAGATCTTAAGCAATCATCAAACTGAAGTAACACTTCCAGTTTCAATATTCAGAGTATCATATATACATATATGTCCTATTCACAGAGATATAAATAAACAGCAAACTTATACTACTATTTTATTTTTATTTTTTTATTTAAGAAGATGAGTTACTCACAGAAAACAGGATGCAATATTTCATTTTGCAGATGGCCAGAGAAAGGGGTATATGTAGATTCACACAAATATTTTAAGCATCCAAATCATTTTACTTTGATTCATTTCAAAAAAAAAAGTACAAGTTTAAAACAAAATTGTAGTATCTGTTCTCATCAGTTTAAATTAGAGTTAAATAGCATTTGTTCTTAACAGTTCAAAACAAATTAACAGCATCTGTTCTTATCAATTTTAAACGCAAATTCACAAAGCATCTGTTATTATCAATTTAAACGCATCTGTTCTCATCAGTTGAAAATTCAAGCAAATCGAGCAAGTGACAGCAAATAGCATCTGTCCTTAACAGTTTAAACGAAAATTCACAAAACATCTGTTCTTGTTAGTTTAGATTCAAGTAACCAAGCCAATGATAACAGATAACACCCAAAAACATAGCATGCAACCAAGCATTCAATTCCACAAATTTAAGAACTTGTATTAAAATCAATCGTGAGTAAAAAAAACTCACCTTTGCAAACGAATGAAGAGCACGCAAGAGATTTGAAGCAAGAATGAAGCCGAAGCCCTAGCTATTGAAGGAAGACGAAAACGAGACCGCCATTAAATTTTTTTTCTTTTTTTTCCGTATGAAATGAAATGATGGGGTGTCGTGTTTTATGCAGAGGAGAACGTGAAATTTACGTGGTTGAAGGCGTGTAAAGCGGCGTGGATTTAACTGATAGGTAAGGTAATGTATACCTCTTATTTTATTTTTATTTTGTATCTTTTCTTATTTATTTATTTTTTCATTTTATATTCAATTGTTTTGTTTAAATTTTTTTTTTCTTAAATAAACTTATAAACGTTTTGCAGTTCAATTATGAAACATAAATTTATATTAACGTGTTTTACAATTTATTTTATATTGATTAAAATTTTATTCCTTTATTTAAGTTAAAGAAAAATGTTATTTATAACTAACCACAAATTTATAAATTTAAATAGCAAAAATTCTTAAATCCAAATTATTTTTCTAAATCATTAATTCAAATTTAAAATATAAGTTCAATATTAAATTTCAACTTCAAAGTCAAAATTAAATTTTCTATTCAACTTTAAATAGATTAAATTCAAAAATTTAATCGTCAAATTTCGTAGTTTTATTGGAATTCAATTTAAATTTATCTCAAATATTTAAAATTAATTAAATATCTTCATTTTTAAATTGTTAAAAATTCAGGATCGTTACATCATATTTATTAATCAATATTTTAAAAAGAATGTTAAACAAATCTTATTATTAATCTTATTTAAACTTTAAGCTAAAATCCTTTTTAAATAATTAAACATTTATTTTATGTATTTAAAATCATATAGTTATTTATAAAATAGCTTTGAAAAGCTTAATCAAAAATATTAGAATTAGAAAATATACCTTATTAATTAAATTTAAAACAAAGTTCATATATTGACAATATATACGAATATATATACATTATAAATAGAAACCGATTTATTAGCTTTTAAAAGATAAAATATACTAATTAAATATTTATTTAATTTGGATTATTAAATCAATTTAGTTTTTAACATAGATTATTAAATTTGTATTGCTAAAAATTTCGGGATATCACACACATGTTATTTGAGAAGTCTTTAAAGTACTAGAGGGGGATGATGACAATCATATATTACGGGATCATAGAACACATATGCCTATTATAAGGGTACGGTGTGACCGTAAAGGTCCTAATTATTTAGAATAGAATGAATATCACTTATGCTCATTATAGGGGTATGTGATTCTATTTACTGTTAGCACTAGGTTTCAAGTATATAGGGTAGATCATATATTATTTATGTTTACTATAGGAGTACGACGATTCTATTTGCTATTGGGACTAGGTTTCAAGCGTATATAATAGATCACATATCACTTATGCTCATTTAGGGGTACGGTGAGATCTACATGAGGTCCATCTTTTAAGATGTTGCTTGAGTTTTATGGTATGATTAGGTATCGACTCTATTTATCTTGAATTCTTGAAGGGAACTATTGGATAATGATAGATGTCCATAGTTGGCTCCATCCATTAGTAATGAAATGCATTGATTTGTATTATTCAGTTGTCTTTCATTGTTATGTTGTGCGTGTTATTAGTATGTTGTTGTTATTGTTACTGCATTTATTATCATGTTGTACTTCACGATAGACTTATATTATGATCACCCTAATTTTGGATGTTGGGTTACCTTTAGCATAGTATGTTTTTACATTTCAATCACATTATATTTGTTGTACCGACTCATTGATTATAGGAGAAGAGCAGGTTATGTTATGACTTCCTATCTTTTGTATAGGTTTATTTTACTTATTTTTGGATAGTTCGGATTACCCTACGTCATAATTGTGGATAGGACCGGTTGTGCTTTAGTAACTTCTATTTGTTTGTATATAGTTTTAATATATGATATTTTGAGATATTTCCCATCACACCAGGCTTTATGTTTGAACTGTGTTTTGTCTTTGTCTGTTTATGTCATGAAAACTCTCGGGTACTCGATTGAATAGTTTAGGAGTCAGGAGCTTTTAGGGATACGCTTTCAAGATAGCTGGAGCATTCTTGGAGGCGACGCCAAACTTTGTATATATACTTGATATTGTACTTATACATGACAGATATGTACTTATACATAAGACGTGATGTATCGAGTATTATATTCTGGACCCTATTGGTATGGAGTTTGATGTATTCTGGCTTTTTGTATTGATATCCATTTATTAGTTATTTCTGCTAGTGCAGTCTCTTATATATTTATTGTTATCACATCTTGTTTATGTATATTCAATATACTATATATCATCATTCTACTGTGAGATCATGTTGATATGCCATAGTATAATGTTTGTTTTAATTTTCTTTCCTGACAATATATCTTTTATGGCATTCAAAAGTAAAAGGTTTCATTTAGTGCTAATTTCAGGGTATTATGAAGGGTGGGTTGTTACATTTGGTACCAGAGCTTAGGCTCAACATTCAGATCAAGTAGACCAGTTTGAGTTAACGAATATGGTAGAAGGAGATACGTTGAGAGAGCATACTTGTATTTTTCTTCTATAATATAATGTATACACTACTTGTCTTCTCGACTTTGATTTATTTCTATCACCAGTTGCTAAGGTATCTTTGTCAGGCTATAAATATAAGCGGACGGAGTGCACGAACAACTGCGGATGGACAGTCCGAGATGCTTGATTTGTTCCAAGACTTTTTAGCTACTACAAGGGATGTTATGCCACCCGCAAACATTCCCAATGGATGCGGCTGGTGTTTGAGGTGGTATGGCCCTTGGAGCACCAGTATTTCAAGCCTCACTAGCTTTAGACTCTTCGAAACTATGCCGGGATTTCCTTAGCCTTAGGGGGAAGCCATATCCGAATCCCAAAGCTAATGCCCAAACACGGCCTTGGAAACGTGCATAAGAAGGCTTCCGCCAATACAGGTCTAAATAATGTTCTCCTAAGGGAAACTACTTCTCGATATATAGAAAGAGGAGAATTTCGATAGTGAGGACTTAGTGTTTGTGTGGATAATTTTAAGGTCTTTGACCTAGAATGAATTCTGGCATCACTTTGGTTCTCAGTTCATTTCTGAGATCGAGAAGGGCGTATAACTTGAGCATTCCATCCATCTTGAGTAGATAGCTTGTCACTAAAGGTGTATGTTAACCAATTCACTCTTTTGTTTTTTGGGATTGAGATGGCTCCGTTGGTGGGAGCAATGGGGTTTTCCTAGGTCTTAAAGTATCAGTTGGGGATTTATTGCTTAGCATTATCCCTGTTTGGGGCCACTTTAGAAAGTCTCACTAGGATGGATTTCTTCCATGAGAACACCGACGAAGTACCGTTGGAGGTTGAGAAAGTGGAAAGCAAACTGAAGCTCCAACCGAAGCATAAAGACCAAGATACAAGGAAGATCTAACTCATGCAAAGAAGAAAGCTGGCCTAGTATGTCACTCCTGTGGCACAAAGGGGTATTTCTCTAGGAGATGCCATCCAGCTAAAGCGAAGCATAAGTGCTTCAATTACGATTGGCTTGATCACTTGAGGAAGGATTGCCTACATTTCAAAGAGGTGGGGAAGTGATGATGACTTATGCCTTATGGGCATTACTAGGTCATAGCAGGCCCACTGCTTAGGAAAAAACGAATGGAGCTTATGTATTGAGGTATGCTCTATTTTTGAGGAATACACTTTGGTTACTTCTAATACTTGAGCAGTATATTTATTATTTTTATTCACTTTGTAGATAGGTTAAACTCGAAACCTTTCATAATATGTAACTTCTTTTGTAAAGATAAACCTTGTATGAGTAACCTTAGTTACAAAGCCGAGGTGAAGCGATCAAGAGTACTTTTATTCGAACTTGATGCACATGCTTTCAAGTTGAATGGGTTTAGTCGATATAGTGTGACTTGGATTTGTATCCAAGTAGGATTCGATGGATGACCAGTAATGAGCAAAGACCAAGCAGATGAATTATAGGCTTTTGCCTAGGGTCATTCATGTTAGAGTTATTTTTCTTTATATTAGTACATCTTAGTTGATGAAAGTAATCCTATGTGTCGAAGCGATATTTTCTAAAGACTGATCCATTCACATACCAGTTCCTAATCACTAGTTCGAGCATAGGGTTTCTAGTTGATTTGCACTGGCTAGGAAAGGGTTTTTCACTCGATTATTTAAGGCGAGCACTTGAGTTGGATTCTTGAGGTGACTGAGGGATTTCTGAAGCTTGACTTTAGTTGTGTGAGGAAATTTCAATGGTTGGACCAAGGAACCGGGTCAGAGTTTGCTTGGGAAGAGTCAAGTGGTTGACCCTAATTTAACAAAGAAATCTTATAAGCAAATGAAAAGTTAGAATGAGCGTCATGTCATTTTGGATGGTTTTTAGTTATTATAAATTTTTATGTAGTATATCTAAGGTTGCTTGGGGTAGTTCGGGAGAGGATTTCTCGACTGGTTTTGTGATGATTCTGATAATCTTCAAAGTGACGAGATGGTACTTCCCTAGGAAAGCATCGTAGTTCAAAAGTTTTGATTCATTAGAATTTTTTTTTCATTCCCGGTGGTATTAAAATGCTTCTGTGTCTAGATATCTTATCTGTCTCTCCGGGAAAATGAATATCCCCATAATTTTTTTTCAGTTCAATACTTTTTTATCTCCACTCGAACTAATACACCTACTTGGCTTCTTGTATTTAAAGCTCTTAGTATATTATCCCTATTGACATTTGCAGTTGGGGTGAGTCTGAACCTAAGCAAACCTACGCATTTTTAGATCATCATCCAATGATGACTTAATTTGTAGAATTTCCTACTTTGGAGAATGAGTTTTTTTCTACAAAGAAGGAAAGTGAAGACTTAGATTGCTAGGTATATTTGACAGTTTGAGACTCAAGGATCTAGCATATCGTAGAAGGTTTTCTTTTCGTAGCAGGAGGTGTAATTGCCTTTCGTGTATTGAATGCACAAAAGGAGTTACACTACTTAAGACTTTTATCCATCGTGGAAGACAAGCAGGCTCATGGGAGTTTATGGTTTGATATGCATGCTTCAACCATTGTCTAGTATAGACTCTTTTTGCGTGCTTGTTTTTTTTTCTTATGCTGCTTGATTGTTGTTGTTTGTTAGTTGATTGATTGATTTTTGATATTTGTCATTTCTTTGTATTCTTTTTGTTGCTTGTTGATTTGTTGTTGTATGCATTTATATGATGATTTTTTTATTGATTGCTGATGGTTGTTGTTGTTCACCAGTGCTCATGTTTGCTTGCTACTGTTTGGTGTTGTTCGTTGTTGTTTGATTTTGTTGTTGGTTGATTTTTATTATTATTGATTTTGTTGCTTGTTTGCATGTTTGATAATTTGTACGCTAATTATTGTTGCTTATTGTTGTTTGCTATTGATTGATCAACACTTATTGCTTATTCTTTCTTGCTCTTGTAAGATAGTTGCCATGCTAATTTTAGTTTCCTATTAATGTATGTTCGAAGAGTGATAGAAATAGCTTTCTGAAATAGATTGCATACCATCTGTGCCTACTGTGGGGTCGAGGTGGGATCTATATGAGTTTGTTGCATTTTGATGTGACTCGGAGTCTATAATATATTTAGATATTTACTTATTTGAGCTTACTCTCCAATATTATCATGTGTGATTACGGTATTATCACCTGCTACGCTATGGTCATATATGTATGAATTATGTATTGTTGTTGTGTTGGTACATAATTCTCCTGGTATAGTGCTAGTATCAAAATGTGGCATCAACACCTAATAGATTATGTAAAGAATGAAATTGAAGAAAAAGTAAATGAAAATGAGTAGAAATAATACACACAAGGTTTATAGTGGTTCGACTAATCTTGGCCTACGCCCATTTGAGTATTTTATTGATATATTGCTATTTTACAAGTGTTGTTCTTCTGTTTCAATATTACTCAATAGCTAATTACAAGAAAATGTAAAAGACTACTAGAAAGCTAAATGATCCTCGAAATGGTGCCCCTCCATGCCCATTTATAACTGTAGGTCAGTGGGAAATGCTTCACCATATTCTCTTCCACAATCTCCATGATGTAACAGCAGTTGCACTCGAGAAAATATAGCCAAATTAGAAATCAGCTATGGATGGGTACCGGTCCATAGGCATGGTTCGGTGCCGATCCATAGAATTGACTTATGGATGGTTCTACCCACTTTGGATCGAAGTGATATCTCGTTAGCTTTGTGTTACAAACTTGTTTGCATTTCTATGAGCTTGTTTCTAAGTCAATTGGATGGATCGGTGGAGGAACAAACTTGTTGGTTTCTAATACTTGAGGAATTTGACAATAACTAGCATGTGAATGACCAATGAAGCTTTGATTAGGATTTTGGCATCAATACTAAGTAGCATGAGAATAATACGGTGATCTAGAGGATACTCTATGGATTGGCACTGATCCATAGCTATGGATCGGGTTTTTGAACTCTTGGGTTGGCTTTGTTTTCATCTTGTGATCTCGGTTGTACTTAGTTTCTGGACTTTACGACTATCAGTCTGGGCCTTCTACCTCGATAGCTTTCAAGTTCTATCCATTAAGTCGGTCTAAATGTTGCCTGGTCAAAACGGTAGATAACACTTACTCTCCAAAATACATCTTATTGCAAACAAAATGTACTTTGAATCGAGACAATTAGGGATCACTATATCGGATTCTAATCCGTGCTTCGAATGGTTGTGATCCTTTTTCAGATCTTTTTGGTGAAGTTTTGCGTCTATAGCTAGTTCATTACGATACTTTGTTAATATACGAGAGTATAAAATTAGAGCGTTCTCTCATGATCCGTCATTCCAAGCCCGATAGTTTTGAACAGATTCCTCTTTTGGATTTTTTAGGTTTGAATCTGCTTTCATTTAGTTCTAGTTATTGAATGTTGAGTCTGCTCATACACAAAGACTTTGATTTTCCATCATGTCTTGGTTCCTTTGAAACACTAGATATATATGTATATATTCTATTTTTATTTTTTCTATTTTTTAGATGTTGATCAATCGTACCGATCCATGGTTATGGATCGATATCGATCCATAGCCTTATAATATGGCGACTTTTTTGCCTATTATTTTGCATTGTGGCTTATATGCTCAAGCCTTCCCCTCTCTTCTCTTCACTTTATCACCATCAGACTAAGTTATTAATTCGTTCCATTATTTGCAATTAAAAATGGTCTCTAGAGTGTTCGTTTGCATATGATCATGTTCGAATCTGGGATTTGGTCAAACTCCACTTTGTTGGAGAGTTAACTTAATCATCCAATCGAGGATGTTTTGAGTGCGATTTCACCTAACTCCGAGTGTCAGTCGTGCCAACTCATTTTCAGATGTCTCTTTGGACATCCACTTCCAGAATACATGCTTTGACCATGCCAAATGCCATAGTCGGTCGGAATTAACCACTTAATCATAGTGGTTCAAACATCTTTTTCCAAGACGTCAGTCTTCAATTGTGCCTAACTCTGGGAATTGATTGATATAAATAGGATCTTGCCTATATTCGAGCACAAATCATTTGTCCTGCATACTTCGAGAAATATGTGAACGCTTTGGCAGACTTTAGGCATGATCAGCAGAGGTGAATTATCTCGTTCAGCCTTTGAATGTTTATACTCCTACCCTAAGTCACAGGTTAGAGGAGTTGTTTAGCATCCCTTCGGACGCCAGGTGTAATAACCAAGATTTTTATGCAATAATTAATTTAAGTTAATGATAGTAATTAATTTAAATAAATTGGAATTTGGATATTTTGGATAAATTGATTTATGGAATTGTTTAACAAAAGGATTAAAATTCTAAAAATAAGATAATTGAATTTAGATAGTTAAATATATATAAATAATATTTTATATAAGTCATGTTTGTTGTATATTATTAACTTGATAAAAAAAGTAATCTTAAATATAAAATTGTTGTTTATTTAAATCGAATTAAATTCAGTTTTAAAAGTAGAGGAAAATGAATATATATTTGTTCATTTAAATTACAAAGCCAAAATCCAACACCTCAAGCCCATTAACCTAAAATCAAAAACCTGATTTCCTGATTCTTCCCACTCTCTAGAATTTTACTTTTCTCGACCCATCTTCTCCCAATGTAAAGGATAAATTTTCTATATAGGCCAAATTTCAAAACAAATAATAATATTTGACCAATTCCAAAACTTATTACACAAATAGGCCTGTTTTGGCCATGTTGGACGCCACGTGTACTGTCGGCATCTCAAATGCCACCAGTACATGTGTAATATGGAAAATAACACTGGCGGCATTTGAGATGACGCCAATCAGTGGCATTTGAGATGCCACCAGTATGTGGCATCTCAAATGCCTTCGATTTCTTTGCTCCCTATAAACTTACAACCCATTCATCCATACACTCTCACTCTTCCTTCCCTCAAGCTCACTTCATAAAAAATCCAAACCCACCCCCCACAATTCAGAAAAAATCAAATTTTCAAATAGAAAACTACTTAAGTCTAGTTAGAATTTGAACTATGGCTTCCTCATCGTCTCAAGCACATCCTATAGGTATGAAATCCATCGATTCTGTCTCTAATTGTCATTTTTTCAATTTAGGGTTTAGGGCTAAAATTGCTCTATAATTGCAAATATACGGTTGTATAATACAATGAAGTTGAGTAGTCACTTAGGGAACATGTTTAATTATTTCTTGAGTTGATATAAGGATGTATTATGGTAAGACTATGATTATGTAATTTTATTGTGGTCGAATACGATGAAATAGCGCTCAGACCGATCGATCCTTGTGTGCTTTACCTCCGATCTCAACATCACACAAACAACATTGATATGATGGAGGTACAAGCTCATATAATTTGTCATTGCTTTTGCAAAGCATAGGTAATTACCATAATTGCTTTCATTCGTTATTATTTATCGATAGGGGGTTGAGCCAGACCGCTTTATTGACTATTCATTCACTTAAAGCTCGTCATGTCAACGCATCCAGGCATGTTGGAACTGTTAGACAAAGTTGGATTTGGTGTTGTCAATAAGTTGGGATATACATAGCTCGATCAGAATCTTTTGATGGCTTTGATCGATAGATGGCGACCGAAGACATCTACATTTCATCTCAGAGTAGGTGAGATGACAATCAATTTAAAAGACATAGTTGTATTACTTGGATTGGGTATTAATGAGGATCCCAACTGGGAATCGAATTTCCCAAGAAATTGTGTGGAATTGTGTAAGCCCTTGCTCGGCTTGTCTCCTCCAGTAGACGTGAGGTGGGAAAATGAATCGATAGTGGCCACGTGGTTTAGGGAGCAATTGGCCAGTGATATTCCTCGTCGTGCCTCGCCTTGGCAGATTGCCCACCACGCCCGCGCTATTATGTTGCACATCATCACGCAACGTCTTTCTTGCGATCAATCGAAGAAAAGAGTGGCCCTTCAATGGCTTCCATTGTTAGAAGACTTCAATTCATGACGGCAATATTCATGAGGTAGTGCGATACTAGCTTTCACCTATATGGAGCTTAAGAGAGTTGCTTTGGTCCAACAACGGTCTGCCGGAGGGTGTATGACTCTACTTCAGGTACAGACATAGTTATTCGTTGTTGCACGTTTGAGTTTTTCACAAAACTGTAACTAAAAATAAGTTTCACACTTACAGCTTTAGTCATGTACCTACCTTCCGATTGGTCGTATTTCTACGATGATGCAAATAATTGACAATTCAAAGACATATGCAGCGAGGTAAAACAGTGTTGTTGAATTGACATAGTAAATTTGAATACTTCATATAACTTATTGCTATTACAGGTGGATTGGCCCAAAGAGTACAAAAATAACCCCAGACTGCCTTCTACTAGAATGAGTTTGATGTCTTAGATTACAATGCAGTTATATGGAATTCGGACCTTCAGGCTCTTTCGGCAATTTGTAGAGTGGACAGGCCATTATGGCGAGCAAGACTTATGATTTTTTTTCGAAGATTTATCATATCATCTTCCAGACAGAGTCATGAGAACGTTTGGCCTTCGACTTCACTTGCCGTATCTTGATCCATATTACGCTCTTTCATATGACGATGAAGAGTTTGAGTCGATGATTGAGTAATGGAACAACCGTTTCATAGCTAGGGAAGACAAGCAAGAAGTTACTCTGATGATGAGGAGTATCTTAGTTGGTATTGGAATATCACTCGTCGTTATGTGCCACGAAGATGAGCGGAAGAACCCAAGCAAGAGGTGGCACCTTACACTCCACGAGCTCTGCTAGAACGAAATGTGGTACGCATTATTATTGACAACTTATATAGTACTTATGAAACTCATAATGGTTTATGTTATATGCAGGCGGATTGTATGTATCATGTGTTAGACATAGTCGAAGAGCTTGCAGAGGAGGTTCCTGAAAAGAGCAAGGCGAAATGCTTCTCTATCAAACAAATTATACTATCCTGTTTGTCAAAGAACAAAATGTCAAAGCCCATCCCACCTCCGCCTCCTCATCCTCCTACCGTGCCACCACTTGTAGAGGATATTGCCCCTCCCGCATCATATGAGGACGTAGCTATAGTCCCACCAGCCCCCTCACCAAAGAGAAAATACGGAAGAAGGAAGAAATTTGAGGGCGAGAGTTCTGAAGCGATATCTTCCCAGCATACACAACCCGTCGAGCATTCGCAACTCCCGATGGAAGGGACACAAGAGGAAGCCAGTGAAGAGCTGTCACCAGAAGAGGAGGAATACATGCTCAAGCCGAGAAGATCAAAGAAGAAAACTTCTTGAGAATTAAAAAAATATGAGATGAGATTTTAGACTAATCATAGTGGACCGTGGTTTCTATTTGTTGACCGTAGTATTGGTTGACTATAGTGTCGATTGATCATTTGTGTGGGATGTTGACTGTAGTGTTGATTGATCATGGTTTATATATTTTCGTTTGGGATATTTGGTTATTCACTAATGTAGACTATTGTTTGTCGTTGTGATTGTAGAAGTGACTTAGTATTTCGATGTTGGTGTGAAGATTATTGATTTTAGACTTGTATTTGTTGATGGTGAATGTAGTCATGAGCTCAGAAATTTGTAGTAGTCAATGTTCAAAAATTTGTTTACATTGGTGTCGAAATATTGACGCCCTATTGTCTCGATTTGCAGTTTCTCTGAGTAAGTTACGGAGCGGCATTTCAAATGCCGCCTACGTGCATTTGAAATGCCACATGATGCGGCATTTCAAATCCCATGCTCTGGTTTTCCCACATGACATTTGAGATGCCACAATGTGGTGTGCATCTATTGTAGGTTTGGTAAGCATGTACACCGACTTTTCATAACAACGAGTTCAACTAAGCATAACATACTTCAAACATATAAATATTATTTCGAATAATGCTTCAAGAAGTTAGCACAATTGTTTCGGATAATGATTTATCGTACAACAAGTTTCTAGTATCATTACGTTACATTTCAATTATCTTTCAACAATCTACGTGGCCACAATGCCGAATACTTGTACCCGTGAACCAACAATTCGTTCCGGTATTCAAGGTTCAACTTTTTCAAACGACTAACCTTCGCTTGCATCTCTAAAGCATATTCCACCCTTCTAGGACACAGTGGTGGATGGATCCACTTAAAAAAATTGCAGCATTCAACCTGATATGGCTGAATCTTATGATTGTTGTATCTAGCGCAGTGGTAGAAATGATGTCCAGCGTTCCTATTGTTTCTGTAAACGACTACTTCGCATTCCTTTCCACAGTCACAAACTGCACATGGAGCATGAGAGCTTGAGCTTGCACGATTTTGCCAACCAAGGACATATAAAAGACATGCATGGAGTAGTTGTTGGATTGGTCTATCAGCCGTGGCTTCTCCACGTGATGTTCCATTATCCACAATCGGGGTTCTTCTTCGAATTGTGTCCCCGGTACAAAATCAACTTCAAGGTCAGCACCACTTGAAATCCCCTTTTCCTCTATTTTGGTCAAATTCATCGTACATGTTAATCATTGTTTTTTCATCAATTTTCCATTATACACCTATGAATGCAATCAAATAATACATGGAGAAAACAATTGTTGAAATTGAAGGAGAGTAGTATAATACTTACCTTTGAGCCGACTGGTTGAACTGAAATGCAATTTACAGTAAATAGAAAATTAATAGCAATATGAAACCTAGAGTTTTTGACAAAATAGATTTAGTAAAGTTAGGGTGTTGGTGGGGTAGTTGCAAAAACATAGCAAATATATAAGCAACAGAGCGACTTTAAATGCCACCAACGTGCGGCATCTCAAATGCCGCTTAAAGCAGAATTATAAATGCTATCCCAAGCGGCATTTCAAATGCCGCATAAAGGTGGCATTAGAAATGTCGCTATGTTAGTTACCAACCAACGCATTCAAATTTCTGATTAAGTCCATAATAAACTTTGAATACACTTTGCATTAGAATGTTAACGATAAAATAAATAAGTATCGAATAAACTTTGCATACAACATTATATTACCCGAACAATTGTTCTTGAACAAACTAGAATGCATTCGAATTAGAGTTACAAACAAAATAAACCAAAAATATTAAGTTTCCATATTACAACAATTTTTTTAATGACCAAGAACACCACATTTGTTGCACCTATTTCCTTTGGGGTTTGCATTTCGTCCATTATACCTTTAATTCTAGTTTAATGTGGACGTCCTGGTTCTCTTTTATCTACCGAAGGTAGGACCAATTGACTATCACTTGAACTCGAATAGCGTTTATCTCGGACCGGGTGAAACTCGGGGGTGTAAGCGGCCAAGTATTTTGCTTCGGAATACCATGTTGAGGTGAAGTCCCGATGGGCTCTATTTGCTCCATTGAAAACCACTGAGTAAGCGGCCATAATATGCGTACACGATAGGTGCTCCAAAGGTGGGATGTTGCACGTACAAGAGCAATTGTTACCGTTGATTAGTACTTTGAACTCGTCACCGAAATAGTGCACAACTTGCCACTCAAATTGACTAAATCGAATTATTCTTGTATGCATAGCTTCGTTAGCTCTTTCGGCAATCTTGGCTTCCCAATTTGGAGTACGACAGAAAGTTAATTTTGCTGCCGCTTCTTTTCATTGACAAAAATAATCAACCGACCTAAAAATGGTGCATGCAACTAATGCTTTGACAGGTAAAGACCTAGCTCCTTTAAGAGCACCGTTGAAACTTTTTGCGCAATTAGTGGTCATGACATGAAATCGACCACATTAACTTCACATAATGCCCAATTCTCCCATGCGCTTCCAAACTCCTTTTTATCCAATTATGAACCATGATGCTTATAGTTCGGATTTCTTCAAGTATTTTGATGTATTTGGCTTCTTCTGCAGCACCAACTGCAACAAAAAAAGTCCGCTTAATCGTTTTTCTCTAAACCCTGCAGCTTGAAAATTAGCTTTAAGATGTCTAACACAAAATTCGTGTTTATGTGACAAACACCATTTTGATTCCAAGACTGATGGTATTCCTTTCATTTGATCCAAAATGAAGGTTATTTGTCGACTGTTAACACTATGAATGAACTGCGGTATGCAGGCAAAAAAACACCCCCAACTATCCCCGGATTCAGACTCTCCATTTGCATACGCTAAAGGGTTTTGGTGATCATCTGCATCAATAGTAGTGGCCACAAGTAGTGTCCCTTTGTATTTTCCGTACAAATATGTCCCGTCAATGCATAACAACAGACGTGATTGAACAAATCCTTCAATACAAGGTCCAAAGACCCAAAAAGCTCGATCGAAGACTCCATAATCATCAGTCGTAACATGTCCAACACATCTCGGGTTCATCTAGTTATTTCAGCAAAATATTTCCTTAGACTACTACATGACTCCTCCCAATCGCCATAAATTCTTTCCACCTCCATACTCAAAGCTCTCCAAGCCTTCGTAGAACTAATTTTCACGAACAACCGTTCTTCCATCAAAACTTGTACCGCCCCAACTGTAATGTTTTGATCGGTTTTCACAAAAGGTAATACTTTTTTCACTACAAAATTGGACGTCGTCTGCTTGTGAGTGGAGTTCAACCTTGGACTAACACAATTGTGTTTGCTAGGATATTTCCTTATAATCCACTAGTTTTGCTCTGATTTTTTTGAGACGGTAGCATGAATTCTCCATGGGCAGTTTGCATTTATGTTACAAATGGAAGTGTATTTGGTTTTATTTGATTTTATTGCTTTAAAAAAAGCATGCAAAATCGACCACTCACTCAACTGTTGCAACAACTTGGCTTTCATCTCGAAAATCATACCAACTTTGAATCCATTATGAACGCCTACAGTTGAAAATAGCTCATTGTTAAACTCAAGATTTGCAATGATTAACCTTGCGATAATTTGTGCGTTGCATAAATCATCATCCAAATGTACTTCCATTTCCACCTCATCAGTGTCTACGGAAATATCATCTTCAACTGGAAAATCATTGTTCAAAGGATCGTTGTTCACTTGCATACTACCTATCCACGGCATGTCGTTCTCCGCCATGTTCACTAAATCCATACTATTTACAAGGGGTTCGTCATTGACATCTTCATCTTCATCCCCGTCCATCTCAATATCAACATCTTTGTTGTTTGCGTTTACGTTTACATTCTCCAAATTAGCATTAGATTATGCAGCAACATCGTGCACAAGGAATCTGCAATTCAAACATATGTATTACTTTAAAACCAGTACCATAATTACTACTTACCAATTTTGATTCTTCATGATACATACGTCTGACTAAGATCATATAACTCGTATGGATTTGGATACATAAAATGAGACATATGACAGTTTGATGGTTTGGCTGGACTACACGGTATTAGTCGACAAGGAAGACAACTGCATATATAGTGAAAAAAATGTTAAATTGCACACAACTATCAAATTAATACGATCTAAATTTCATAAATAAATGTTTCACCTTCCATGCAAATGCGTAAAGCTGCCTTGATTTATATAGAGGTACGTATACTGAATGCCCTGTGGATAAGTCATACACGGACACTACACCATATTGGCAGTTTTGCAACACCCCAATGCGGAAGAATCGCAACGGTTCTGAGCCATTGCTAAATAGCAATGGTTTGAAGCCGTTGTAAATGATTTAAGAATGGTTATGGACCGTTTTAATTTTACAACGGCCCAAATCCGTTGTGTAGTTGTCCTATTTTTTTTTCCATTTTGTTGAGCGTACACATAACCCCCTCGTTCTCAAAACTGTATGCCCTTTAATTTCATTTCCCCCACCTCCGCGCGTTTGTCCTAGTCAATCGCCCCCATTTCCAACTGTTCGACCGAGCGACAGAAAATCATCGTCGATTGCAAATCGTCATCGAGATCGAGCGTTGGAACCCTCGGTTGCTCGAAATTGAGTAATAAGGTTGTTCTCTTTTGATTTTTGTCATTAGAAATAAAATAATCGTTTAAGACTGTAAGAGTAATTTTTTGTTTTTTTTTGGTATTTTCATTGTTATCGTAATTATTTTTTAGTCTATTTTGAAGCATATGATGTATTTGAGGCGTTTTTGAGTTTACATATGCTATTTAGGGAATTTTCGCTTATTGAATGATTCAGTTTGCTTTTTTGATTAAATCATCATTTATTAGGAATGATTAGTTGTTGTCATTTCTTTGATCCGTTATGGCGATCGATGAATACAGTAATGGGACTCAAGATAACTATCCAATGAATCCTAATGTTGGTAGTGTTGATGCTTTTGGTTCAAATGCTCCTGATGTTACCGTTGATAACTTTTGGAGTGTTGAGGATTACTAGGTCGTGCAATGTCCTAATGGCGCTGATCACTTAAAATGAAGACGTAACATGTATAGCATCTTCGCAGCAAGCGTAGGTCGAAAATAGAGGTAATTGCTGTAATTGAAGTACCCTTGTAATGTATGCTACTATGCATCCTGTGCATTATGAAACTTATTTTCTACTATTACTTATCTATCCATTATAAGCTTGATTGATGTTTGTTCACAGATTCAAAGTAGTAGTTTTCACAAGTATTTGTTACACCTAGGTTTGCTCTCTCAAAATTCATCATAAAACTTGAGTTCGTTCACAAATTTGGCCATTTCATTGTCTTAGAACAAAATTTATCTATGGTTGTTTTAACGCGATATCGGATGTTGAACCTGCTAGAATATTTCCAAAGCTGGTGCAGAGTTGATAAGCTGCAGAATATATACCATAGTAAGTATTTAGTAACGATATGGTTAACACATGCATATGGATTCACTCTTTCATGTTTTTCTTTCCATATTTTGAGAAGCAAGAAACTGAGACTAATGCCGACTCTTAAAACCAATATGGCATACCAAATCAGCAACTTTTGAGAAAGTTATACATTTACTTTGTGTTCATGAGCAAGGGAAGGAAATTAGGTATTTGGCATGGGCGGCCTAACTGTTAGGCTTCGCTGCCATTCTGCCAACCTAATTATCACCATGTGTTTCTACATCATCGCTCTTTTAGTCATGATATATTAGGATGAAGTGTAATTAACTATTAAGGCATGCCTAATTTGGTATTGTGCGGTCTCCTATTATGGTAATACTATCATCTTGTTTTAGCAAACAAGCCTAGTATATTCTGAGCACATTGAAAGCTAACCATGTTAGTGGATATTCATGCTACTTGCATTTTTACGAATGGTTAACTTTGTACGATCTTGTAACACATTATAATGAACACTGGACAATGGATTGCAAATACCGAGGCTTAATATTTCTCTTGTAGAGTGTTTTTATTTTGATCATTATAAAAAAATGCATTTCATGTTTCTTTTTCAGGTGCCTCCCTTTTTGGTTCGAAAAGTCTTCACTCAAATATTTTCCCTCATCAATGTCCAGCTATTTAACAAGTATTGCTACATATGACTTTTTTATAAAAGAATAATAATTTTACAACCTAAATGTTCTCAATTAATATTTATAAATAATGACTAGTAGTGACTGCTTTTCATTATTTACAGTCTGCTACTAAGAAGAGAATGCTGCTCTTTCAGTAATGGTGAATATGTTAAAGCAGGATTAACTGAACTTGAACATTGGTGCTACAAAGCGACATACGAGGTTATTTCCTACTTCTGCAACCTCTGATTAATAATGTCTCTAGCATATTCTGAATTCTGTCACTTGCAACATCATCTATACATAAAGTTTGTGATGTATCTTTATTTTTTGGTTATATCTTAGAAACTGTTTATGAAGTTAGTATATGTTTGGTCATGTTTCTTATATATGTGGGTGTGACATATGCAGGTTCAGCATGGGATGAACTAAAGCATATAAGACAGGCTATAGGTTTCCAGGTATTGCAACTTTTTTACCAGTCAATGTACAAAAAAATAATGTGTTACAGATTGTTCTTAACTCATTGAGTACTTGTGCTTTGAATACTAGGTTATACATCAAAAGCCGAAGAAGTCTTTAGATAAAATAAGCCATGACCTCTGTCCCGTAAGTTTTTATTTATTTTTTTGTACGTATTTGAAAATGCTTTTTATTTTATGGAAATTCTTTTGAAATCCAATCAGCGCTACTACTCTCTTCTTCATAGGTATTGAGTATACAACAACTATACCTTACTAGAAAAGCTTGATCCATGAGGTAAATTTTTTTTTTTGTTCACATTACTACTGAAAATAGGCTGTAGAATTAATAAAACCAATGTTAGACTGTGGGCTGGGTTGGTTATTAATTTGGGAATTTAGTTGTGGTTAATGAGATTAGCTATAGCTTTAGTTGGGACTCCATTGAGCTTAGTTTCAGAAATAGTAATGAGACTTAGGTTATTGCTTTTGATGAGATGCTTAATTTCATGGATTATGAGATCCTAATGTGCACCCCTTACATTCCAATATCCAATATTGTTTATCATCAAGAAGAGATTGATTTAGAGGTAGATAGCCTAGTGACTCTATTGTTGTTGGATTGTTGCTTGTTGTTTTTATTTTTACTTGCATTTTGAGGCTACACATGCTTATGGGTAAATTCGTCTCCTGAATTCATATCTTCATCCTTAGAATATTTGTTTCTTCTATTATTCTTTATTATTTTCTTTTTTGGTTTTTCTTTTGCTAGAATGTTTACTACTAGTTGAAGAGATATCTAAATCATGAAAATTTAGATGTGTTATAGAAGACTTATGAGTAGAATCAGGTGAGAAAATAGTAATGTTTATTAGGAGGTTTGAGTTTGAAATATGGATTTTTATTATAAGATATGAAAGGGGAGGAACGAGTTGAAATATTTGAGGAGGATAGATTGATGGAAGGACTTAAGGATGGGGAGACAAGAGTTTGGGCAGTGTGGTCAATGTAAGTATGAATATGCCGATTAAAATCATGCATAGCTACAGAAGGCTGCTAGGTTGAATAAGCATTGCCAATGGGTATTGAATTAACATTCATGGAGGTGTTGATATTAGTGATAGAGGGATTGGAATTTGATGAAGCAAGGCTTGTTTCAGGCTGTTGTCAGAGGATCAGGGATGTAGTTGATAAGAGAAGTGATAAAGGACTGTGTAGATGAATCGGAGAAATGTTGGATGTGGGAGGTCGTGAATTCGATAGAGGATGTGGATGTCGATTGGACTACAGGCAATTTGGTGTTTCAAGGTCAGGTATGTTGATATTTCTTTGATTTGATTACGGTGGTTTCTTGGTTGACAGACATTGATGCTTGACTGGTTGGCAAGATGATATTTGTATTTTCTTGAAGTGCTATTGTTGTGTAGTTGTGGTGATGATTGTGGTGGAGCAGTAGTTAATGTGGACTTGCTGGGGTGTTGATGGATGTCGGAGTACAAGGTAGATGGGTGTTTGTAGGAGATGTGGCAGTTTTGTTGGTTTGAAGGGTGGTGGCCAGAGAAATGGAATGTAACAGTGTAGTATGAGTTGAAGTGTGTGGCCAGAGAAATGAAGTGTGATGGTTTGATATGGTATAAGAAATGGCTAGAGATATGGTTTGAGTTGAAGTGTGATGGAAGTATGAAATGTAGCATTGTAGTGGTGGCAGTTGAAGGGAGTGGTGGGTTGCTATGGTAGTATGCAATCGCTCAGGTGGTTTTCTGGTTGATTTGATATTTGATGTTTGGTATGGTGCACTGGGTATTTGATGATAGTAAGGGTGGATGTTTGAAGTAAGTTGATGGTTGTGGAAGGTAGTGATATAAGCAGCAGTATGCGATAAAGGAGGAGCAGTTTAGTGATGAGTATTGTATAGGAATGTACAAAGCAGTGAATGTTGATGATATAAAGAGGTGAAAGTGATGGTTATTGATGGAAGTTTCTATTTGAATATTGGTGTGCACAGATGTACAAAGCAGTATGTATGGGTGAAATTTTTTGTTATGGTCTGGAGGTTGTCTATGGTTGTATGCAATGGTAGTTGTAGAAGTGTAGAGGTAGCTATGAAGTTTGGTTTGATGGTGATGAAGAAGTGGTAGTGAAATGGCTGTGGTGGTAATGGTTATGGGCAAGGGTGATGTTGTAGTGATTTAAGGATGAGAAGAAGTGTTGTTGTACAGTGATGGTGCACTGTTCTGTGATGATGAAAGGACTTGGAGCATTTGGAAATGTTGATGGCGTTTAAAGAGAAATATGCAAAGAAATAAGTTGAAGTGAAGGGTAGGTTGGTTTGAAATGGCACAATTGTAAGTGTGTAGGGTACAGAGGCAGTGGCTATGTGTTGATGCAAGTTGAAATGATGAGTAAAGTTTGGTCAGTTTGCAAGGCAATTTGGAGGATGCAGAGTTGGTGGCATGTATTGATGAAGTGTGTTTTGCTGATGCTTTACAGAGGAGGATGTAGAAGTTTGTGAGGAGGCACTGGTGGGTGATACTGTCACAGTGACTGGGATGTTGTTGTGCATAGTTTGACAGAGCAGTTGTATGCATTATGGGGTAATGAAGTTTGGTTTGTGGTAAGTGACAGCAGTTGCTTGGCAGGTTGGAGGAGGAAACGGCGGTAATGTGGATGAAATTGTGCTGTTATGTCGCAATATGCAACGTAGCAAAATAAAACACTGCAAATAACAGAGAATGAAAAGAAATGAAAATGAAAATGTAGCAGTTCAACAGTAACAGAGAAATGTAGCAATGGCACAGTGAAAATGAGTTTGAACTACAAAATTTCTTGTATTGTTTTTGTTTAAATATGAAAGCTGACACTAATTAAAATAAAACCAATTGACACCAAAAACAAGAGATGCACACATACCGGATGAAAATAAAAATGACACAGAATCACACAACACAAAAAAAATTCTTTTGTATTTTTATGCAAATCAACATACAAAATGATTACACAATAAAATAAAATAAAGATATTTGAAAAGCAACATTAAGATCAAATTTCAAATTCCTCGACAGCGGCACAAAAAACTTGTTTGATAATGGCGAAATTTTCTACCTATAAGAAAACCGCCATTAAAAATATAATCCTTAAAATAACCGTAAGCGCATGGCATACAATTGTAATACGTATGCGAGTATGGGTCGATCCGTGGGAAAGTGAATTAATTTTAAATTCTACTCAATTAAATTAACCCAAATAGTTTGAAATTGTTTTAAGCTAAAAAATATAAAACTAACTAAAACAAAAGTGAATATGGTCAGTGTCGGTAGTGGTTTGTATGCTCAGAATATGCTTAGAGTGATGATATTGTATGTGTTGTGATGTACGTTGAGGATGAATGTGGAAGGTACGGTGATGATGCAAGTTGTATGAAGTGTCAAATCTGAAGCAGCTACAGATGACAGTTAGTCCTGGCAGTTGGATTGGAGGAGGAGCGGATGATTGTTATGCAGTGTTATGTGCAATGGAGGGTTGGTTTTGAATTGTGGAGATGATGAAAGTGCAGAAGGCAGCACTGATGGTTGGTTGAGGTAGCAATATGTGAGCACTGGTGAAGTATGGTAAGTGCAACTAGGTTGTTGATGATGTTTGTATATGTGGTTTATGTAACTGCCAGGTGGAAGAGTTGTGACAGTAATGTGTGAATTGTGATAGTGTTCAGTTGAAGGGAAGTTGTTAGAAGTAGATGGGAAGTGGGTGAAGGCTGAAGAGGTAGTGATGAAGAAGCTGACGGAGGTTGTGAAGTTGTCAGGTAATATTGATAAGTGACAGAAGTAGGTTGTACAGGGTATTCTCACTGTGATCACAACGGGATTTGGAAGCAAGGCTATTGTAGGTGCAGAGTAGGCTTGTGTTGACAATTACTGACGGTGGTAGCAGTGTGGTACACAAAGTACAAAATGATATATTGATGATTTGTATGTTGCATTAGCCCCTGCATTATATATATAATTCAAAAAAAATAATCTAGAGCATTAACTGATAGAATTGAAAAATTGAAACAAGTGCACAAAGTACAAACCATCATTAGCTTTTTATTTACTTTAACAAACATATGATATTTGACCTCTTTATAAACAAACATCAATTTCTTGTTTTGCGCAGGCATGAAACTTATGCTGGCGGGAGCATTAGACGATTGGAGAAAGACGTTATGTACCGTATGTATTGTACTATGCATGTAGTATTATGTAATGATGTCGTTGTTGTACTATGTATGTTATGTATACTTGTTGAACTATATAATGGTATGTGTTGATGTTGAACATTATAGTTCAAAGATTTGTTATATTTGGTTTTTGTGGTTAATCTATGAATAATATTTGGTTTAGTAATCTTTCTTTTGTGATAGTGTTAAATTTTCAAATTTTTGTATTAATTATGATAATGAAATGACTGTCACTGGTGCAGAGAATAATTTTGATTTTTTTTAAAAATAAAAATAAAAATAGTAATTAGCAACGGATCAAAGCCGTTGCTAATATTTAAAAAATCAACTAGACATCTACATTTCACAACGGGTTTAAGCCGTTGCAAAATAAAATCCGGAACGACTACAAGCCGTTGCTAAAGAACATTTTTCAACGGCCCTTAGCCGTTGCAAAATATATATTTCGCAACGGATTTGAGCCGAATTTTTACCACTGCCCAAAATTGTTTTGCAATGGCTAAAAGCATTTGCGAAATTAGGATTCTGGTGTAGTGGGAGGATATCCATATAGACCTTGTTTTTGACCATACATTGCTGTCATAGCCGGATTAATGAAATTCGGAGAGGCGTTTCCACGACTGATACTTACTGCCACAACCGTTCTTCGATGCTCCTCAATACACTGTTAACTCCTTGTTCTCATACGGGTTCTTCTACTTGCAAGCGTCTAATTTTTCCAACAAACAGCTTAATTGATTTCGATGTCGTTTAAAACATTAGCTCCACATCGTCGTCATCGGTTATTTTAACCGCTTTCGATCTTGAATCCGTCGACCAATTACACACTAATTCTATGTCCTTCAGATTTTATCTTGGCCGCTTTATAAATCGATTCTTTCAGTTGTACCAAATTACAACCTTTCAACTCTATAGCTGGTTTACACGAGCCACCGACATATTTTCGACAATGAAGTTCGTCAATAACCAATTCGTCATCGAAATAAAAGATCGTTTGTACACATTTGGAGCCATTCTACAATTTATTTAGTCAACTCGTTGCCTATTATCATTTGTTACTAAACAACAAATGAGAAACAAAATTTAATTGAACTAGGGTTCCCAAAAAAACATACCTTCTATAGCTAATTCCTTGTTCAAGAGAAAGAATTAGATGTTGCTCTTCGTGTATAGCTAAATCCAATCAAGATTAAACTTGAATTTGAAAATATTTTCACAGTTTGGAGTACAGGAATTTTGTAGATCTAAGAAACTTTGAAAAAGGCTAATATAAAAAGATGGGTGCTTAATAAAGCAGCAGATACTGGCGGCATTTAAGACATCACATACTGGCGGCATCTCAAATGCCGCCAGTATATTTTTACAAATTATACGTGTACTGACGGCATTTGAAACGCCGCCAGTATACGTGGCATCCAACGTCGTTAGAAGTGGCCTGCCATTGTAATTAGTTTAGAAATTGGCCTAAAGTTGTAATTTGTTTGCAAAGTTGACCCAATTAAAAATTTATCCAAATATAGATAACGAACCCACGTTTTTACCTCTAATTTTTATGAAATGGAAACAGGAAATTATTGTCAAGGACAAAATTTCACGGTTTTTTAGCCTCAAGGACAGACCTTTAATATTTTATCCTGAAGGACAACTTTCTGTAGGTATCAGTTTTTAGTTATTGATAGCAGTTTTTAGGTATCAGTTTGTAGTTATCGGTAGCAGTTTTTAGGTATCAGTTTTTAGCTCGGTATCAGTTTTGTTGTCCTTATGAATAATTTTCGAAAATGTTTGTCCTTCTGAATATTTTTTAGAAAAATGTTTGTCCTTGTGGTAAAAATATTGAGGTCGTGTCCTTGAGGCAAAAAATATAGAAATTTTTATCCTTTAAATTAATTCATCCAAATGGAAAATACACCCAAACCCTATCTCCTTTTAAATTCAAATATAAATTTATAAATCCCCAAACTCAAATACATGTTCTTCAATGATACTCGATACTTAACGCAATAAATAAATGGGAGGATCGATCAATTTTCAAAGCGTCGGAGGTGTGTTTTTCTTGTGTGCGTGCGTGCGTTCAAACAAGAAGGGAAGAAGCAGAATATGAATGTCATGTGAGATAATTTTCACATATCTATGTCTAAATACCCATAATTATTGATGGATGAAATGCCAGTTGGAATTAACCTAATAAATTTCATTGAAACGTAAGTTATAAGTAACCAAAAGTGGCATGGGTAAGGATCGCCATCAGCAGACGATCTTTTGGTCGAAGAAGGCCATCGACCAGTCGACCTATGGAGGCGACCGGTCAATCTATGGAGGCGACCGGTCGACCGCTCTTTGGTATTCTCGTGTCATTCTACGAGCCGAGGCATGCGTGAGGGAGACGAACTATGTCAACCTACAGTGCTTTGTTCATTTCCTGAGTGCAAGTGTGCTTTTCCCCATGGTGCGTATGTGCATTCCTTTCTACTACCGTGCTATTTTATTCTTGCATGTGTCAGTGTGGTGAGTGTTGTGTGTTCGTGTATATATGCTCAGGCGTAGGTGCATGTACATGAATGGGTGTGTATGCATTGAGTTCGACCATGTAAGTGTTGTTTCTTTTGTGACTTGAGCTTCCTTTCTTCAATCTCTATTTTCATATGAGGTTAAATATAAAATGGGTATTAGCAGCCTTGTATGCATGCTGCAGGAGTAATAGTTTGTACCATCATATAGTCGTTAACTCTTGGCATTATATTTAGTAAATAGTGTGTCAGTTTATATTTTACATAAACTAAGTTAAATATTTACTTAAAACTATAGTATATAAATATATTGATTTGATAAGGTACAAGTGTGAGAGTGTGTTAGTATATGTATATATGTGCTGGTGCTCTATGAGAGAGGGATGCAGCAATACAATTTTGGGCATATGGTTATAATATTTATTAGCTGTTTTGTTTTGGGAATTTAAACTACTGTTAAGCCTTTTTGAAATGGTTCTTATTAGTTTGACTATACATTTAGATTTTATAAAACTGTTGTGGTCATATATTATTTAGTATTGCACAGTAATACTAACCTTATAGGAGAATGTGTGCTACTTTATGAAGGCGTAAGTATTTGCTTTAGCCTGGTGCTTTCTTATCCCTGTCTCCACAAGTTTGAAAAAAAAAAATTGTACATTTGTTATTTAATATTTTGTACAGCTGTGTTTTAATCTATCTTGTACTTCATTCTAATGGAGTTTGCATTCCTAATTTTATTTGTTTGCTGGAATACCAGATGAGTGTGAGTATGTCCGCCATGTAGACATATATGTTACTTTCATAAATACATACACTTTTATCTTCGTTTGATGAACTAAAATAATTATAACTAAATATATACACATAAATTTCATTTAAGTTATATATAAAAAATGATTTAAAGTTTCATTATTATATGATGATGATATAATAAAGTTAGCTTGTGTATATAAAAATATGTGTGATGTTCATTACAACTAGTAGCTTATGTGTCCACTTAATATATATAATGGAGAAGGTTAACTTTTCATTTACAAGTTGCATGCTGAAGTCGTTATAAACAATGCATGCTATGTTTCTGTTAAACCAAAAAATAGATCAACACCCTGCATTGAATGTGAAAGCACCAGCCCTGCTCTTACAGAGCAATAATATAGAAAATAAATGCAAGAAGAGCGGAAATAGTACAAAGACAAGAAGATTTTTATAGCGGTTCGGCTGTTAATGAAGCCTACCATTCACTTTATAACTTGTTATTAACCGACTATTGTTACAAGTTGAATCAGATTACAATATGATTGAATCTTCTAAGTTAGATTAAGTCACGAGCACGAAAGTTCAGTGGAGAATCACAATGAACTCCTAGATGACTATTGTGTGGGAGGAGAATGGTGAAGAATAATCTCTCCAGGGTTCCAACAGCCAGTCCAGAAGATCTCGTTTATGTTGCAAGTAGGACTGTATTTATAGAGGTTGGAGAGCTATTGGGCTCGGCCGCTTTGCCAAAAGCCTACACTTGAGGGTACGAGGACGCTCCAAAAATCTCATAACGATCCGACTTAACCTGATGGATCGCTAGCGATCCATGTACTTAGAGTATTTTCGGATTTTTTCACTTGGGTTGCTTTCCTTGCTTTATGTAGTTGCCTTCCATGTAATTTGATAACTAGTTGTATTGTTTTAATGGTAATTTATGTATAGGTTGGATTGAACTATGACTAGAATTGGATGAATGCTCACTTCTCGAACTAGCTTGCTAGGAATGTCATGAAACTTGGTAGACATCCCTAGAAAAGATACTGGTTCATGATGCATGAAGTTTGGACAATCCATGAGCAGTTCTTATGTATCGATAGCGATCCATGGGTGATGGATTGCTAGCGATCCATCCCTTTAGCCTATTTTGCATTTTTTTCTCTTGGTTTATTCTTAACTTCTTATTCTGGTCCTTTTAGTCGATTCTTGAGTTGTTTTATCTTGACGTAGATGTTCTAACTCCTATTGAATTCTATTAGGATAAAAACCTGGTTAACAGTTTCTTGGTTTTCTCATTAGATGTATACACATTTACTAAATGGAACACTTGCTTCCATTATGTTATAAACGCAAGTATGGGCAACTTACTAATATACAATTATTTATATACATTAAAATGTAAAATGAACCAATAAATAAACATGGGTAATAAATATACTTAAGTACTATATAGGATTGCTATATATTTGTTTATTTTAGAATTATCATATGTTGGTTTTCAATGTTTTCTAATTCTTATTTTTTCTGAATTAATCCTATTGATTGGGACTTAGTTAATTATTCAACTAAATTTAGGGAATATATATTTTTATTTATTTTTTATTACTTACTATCCAATTGTATGTATTAGTTTTGTTATATAAAATTATATCTTGTGAGTGATTTATTATTAAGTATTGTTTTGTTTAAATTTATTTTTATCATTTTTCTGACATTTCTTTCTTGCTATTGAATAATATATATATTAGTGATTCGCTGTTGATAATGATTTAACTGATGATTTAAATATGATACGGTGATGATATCCTTCAGGTTGGATTTATTGATATTTATTCTGTGTGACGAGAAATTAAAATAGACGGTTTAGTGATCCGCCTGATATGGGACTTTCGGTACACTATTCAGGTTATTCTTTGGACTCGTTATATAGAATATTAAAGGAGTGAGTGTGATGTGTGAGCACTAAATAAATGGACGAGTAACATGTGGTGGTATAGGATGTCGTTGTGTTATTTATTCGGTTATTCTTTTGCTTATATAAGACGCTCATATGGGGGTATGTAGCTTGTGTGTGTGACTCGTTGCGGTGAGCACATATAATGACTACTTATTAGCTACATAGTATGTGTACATTATGTATTTGTCTACCTTTGTCCAACTCCCTTTATGTTTCGTCAGATTAGCAAGTATCCATATTGGCGGCCCGATCTTTGGGTCGAGCCCCAGATCCATAACACCATTGTTGTTTATCATATTTGATGCACATCATGAGATTGGTAGTTGGTTGCCCCTTGTGTTGCATAGGCTAGCAGTCAATTACCACATGGGAACATGTTGATATTCATAGTCGAAGAGGTTACGCATTATCAAACCTATGGTGGATCATTGTCATGATACCAATAAGGGAGAGGTAATGATAACTGATAACTATAGGAGTCATGTCATGTGGACCACGTGGGGCTTCTGAAGCAAGCAAACATGCTGTTAGTTCCCATTTGGTTTCAGTATGGATGTACCTATGTGGGTAGCAGATAGACATACATTATGTATGGATGAGATTATACCTATGGCTATGTCCACAGTATGATCAACCCCGTATCCTTCACAAGCAAATGACCTACTTATTGTTTATTTATTGTCTTGGTTTCTTAGGACCTTTCAGTCGAGAGTTTCACCTCTCCAAAGGTTGTACGTTGAGATATATGATTTTGCATATTACAACATTGTTATGATCTGGCTTAAATCTTTCTATTTGATTTTATTGATTTGATATTGGTATTTCATAATATAAGATTGAGAGAGGTAGTGCACATTGCTTCATCTCCGCCCAACTTCACTTGAGGATATCATTATTGATTATTTTGGTTTGATGATGATTTTCGGATATGTACGATTCATCCATTGTGTTGATTTCATGATTTTTTTTATTTAACGTGTCTTAATGGGCGATGACACCTTTTGAATATAAGATTTGATTATACTATATGAATTTTGAGATATTTGGATGATTTAATACCTTGAGGATTATTCTATATATATATATATATATATATATATATATATATATATATATATATATATACACTTTGACATGTCGTTTGTGGTTTTGAATTGTCTTAGTTGCGATATCATATTATTCTTCTTATTTATACTGTATCATCTTCTCATGATCCTTGATTAGACATAGTCTGGCTTGTATGTTATTTATAATACTTAAGTCAGTCCCAGATATTTCAGGTATAGGGACGAATTGACCGGCAAATGTTTGTTTGAGCATAGAGGAGTATTCTATAAGAATTATTACATGATATTTGTTGGAACTTCGTATTTACGATATTACGTAATTATGACATTTTGACTATAACAACTATATAAGTTGTTATTATATACTAACTTGTTTTTACAGGAATCAATCAAGACCGGATTCAAATAAGCTTCAAGTCTAATATAATTATGTATCGAGTCTGTGTCTAGAGTTTATTCATGTTAAAATCTCTCCTATATGATATATATCTCGACATTGTTTTAAATCTTTGCATATTCTCATTTTTAGTCTACATTCAAATGTCTAAATGTATCAAATCAGACGTCTGAATTTGAAAAAATGAATATTATTTTGTACAATATTCAGACGTCTGATTTGTTCATTTCAGACGTTTGAAAAAGGTTATTTTTAGCCTATTTTCTTTCTGGTTTGAGCTCGTGCAAATTAAGAAGTTTGAATTATTCGATTCAGAAGTCTGAATATCTATAACGGCTATATTTTCAAATAGTCACTTCCATTTGTGAAGAGGTGCGTCCTTTATTTTAACAGATATGACCATATCTCTTCATGATAACTCTTCACAACATATGCACCTATTTATAATCTATATAAACACATTAGAATCATGGTTTTTATAACTTAATTCAATCTATTCTTACTCTACTCTCATATTCTTTGATTCTAATACTCTTGTGCATTCAGTTTCATACAAATTCATTCTATTACTTCCTTATTCTTCACGTATTCATATATATATATATATATATATATATATATATATATATATAGTAAAGGAGAAGATTATAGGAAGGGCGTATATAATTGACAAATTTGTCTTATTAGAACACATAAAGTCAAAATAATCTTTTGTATTTGCTAAAGTCCTGTTATGCTGTTCAGGCCTGTGAAGTCCTCTTCGGCTGTTGAGGCGAAATCCTGTTCTATTGCTCAGGTCCCTATTCTACTGCTTAGGGGTTGTATAGACCTGTTTCTCTGGGTTAATTATGGGTTGTTGTTTTAGTGAAATTACAGAAGGAGATTGAGACTAGACGTGGAACGGGAAGTTCGAACCAGCATAAAAATTCCCGGTGTGCTTGTTTCATTTTACTTAGTGACTTTGTTATAGTATCTTAGTTTAATTACGCACTAGTATAATATAATTCCATATTACACGATCCACGCTGTCTTTTCATTTGGTATCAGAGCAGGTTTTCTTATAACCGTTACATAATTATTTGATATTTTGCTAATATGGAAAACAACACCAACATAAGCACTGTCACTAACACTGTTTTATTAAAGGTCAATCTATTGCATGACCTCCACCATTCAATGGCATAAATTACAAATACTGGGCAATAGAGATGCGTATTTATATGCAAGCCAGTAGTTTTGATGCATATAATGTTACACAAACAGAATATACTGCACCTACTACTGAATATTCTACATGGACAGCTGCACAAAAATAAGACGCTACTTCTAATGCTAAAGCAATGACTATGTTGTTTTGTTCATTAGATAAAAATGAATTTAACTGAGTTAGCATATGTAACATTGCATATGAAATATTGAGAACACCAAAAGTCACCCATGAAGGTACTAACAAGGTTAAACAAAGTAAAATATCTATGCTTAAGAATCAATTTCAAAATTTTAGGATGAAGCAAGATGAATCTATAAATTATATGTACTCCAGATTTTAAGATATTCATCATTCTTTATTAGGACTAGGAGAAGTATATTCCGACTATGATATTGTTTCAAAAATCATTAATTCTTTAACAGATGAATGGGAAAGAAAAGTCTTAGCTGTTGAAGAAGCTAATGATCTTTCTACCATGAAATCAGAAGAGTTAATAGGAAATCTAATGTCCTATGAAGTAAATTTGCAGGCAAAAAGAGTTCAAGCACAAGGCAAGAAAAATATGGCATTTCATGCAGAACAAGAGGAAACAGATTCAGAGGATGAAGATTTAGCTTTCATAGCTAAAAATTTTAAGAAATTTTTGAAGTACAGAAAAGGAAATCGAAATAATGGCAAAAGAAACTTCAACAATAAGCCATCATCCTCAGTACTAGAATGATTTAATTGCCATAAGAAGGGTCATATGAAAAATGATTGTCTAGAACAAAGGAAGGAAAATAAAATAATTATAGAAAGGACAAATTCAAAAAGAAGGCATTTTCGGTGACATGGTATGACTCAGAGTCCTCATCTTCTGAAAGTAGCAGTGATAGTGAAAATGAACAAGCAAATGTTTGTTTCATGCTACAGAAAATGAGGTAAATGATCTTACTTTTAATCACATGATTGAAATAAATTCTAAATTATTAGATACTTTAAAAGTCTCAAAAGAAAGTACAAAGTGGCTCTAGATCAGAGAAAAGCATAATTCGATAGAGATATGCTTAATGATGAAAAGCGGATATTAGAAGAAGAACTTGAAAAACTTCAAGATACTTTTTCTAATGATAACTCTCAACTTATCTTATTGAGTCAAGAAATTGAAACTCGAAAGGAAAATAAAGATGCTCTTATCTCTGAAAATCATGAGCTAAAAACCAAAATCAAAACAATTGAACTAGACAATATTAGCCTTAAAACAAAGTTAGAAAGCATTGATAGAAACGTGTCTAACTTTAATAAAGGCAGAGAAAACTTATCTAAAATTATTGGAACTTCTCAGTCTGTCTCAAATAAGAAAAGACTAGGTTATACTAAGAAATCTGTAGCCCCACCAAAAATTAAACAAAATAAAAGAAATATTTCTAAATCTAAGTCTACCATAGTTCAACCAAAAAGGAATAAGAACTCAAAAACCATAAAAATATGGGTTTCTAAAACAACCAACATTTTGATTAGGAATAAATATATAAAATCATTTTCAGAAAACATGCATAAGAGTCAAAATTATTTATATAAAGGGAATACTGAATCCTCTTGGGTTTGGTTTCCTAAGACCTAACTCTTAGGGCCCTATTAAAAAGTGGGTACCAATATTATTCTTTTTTTTACAGGTCCCACTTAAGAAAAGAGGAAAATGGATACTCGATAGTGGTTGCTCAAAACACATGACAGGAGACAAAAATATGCTAACAAATATCACATATTTAGATGGAGGCTCTGTCACATTTGGAGACAATTCCAAAGGTTAAATCATCAATAAAGGCGATGTGAGAAATTAAGGTATATATAATTTACCTCCCATTTCCAATGTTTTACTTGTCAAAAACTTGAAACATAATTTGTTAAGTATTAGCCAATTGTGTGGCAAAGGATTCAAAATCTCATTTTCTGAAGATAAGTGTAGTATTTATGATCAAAATGAAAATCTTATCTTTGAAGGTAATAGAGATAGAAACATATACGTTTTGAATTTGAAAATTAATCATAATTCAGATATATGCTTAGTAGCCAAAGAAAATGATTCTTGGTTATGGCACAGGAGATTCTGTCATATTAACTTCAAAACTATAAACAAACTTTCTAAAAATAATTTAGTAAAAGGATTACCAAAAATAAACTTTAAAGTTAATCATATTTGTAATGCATGTCAATTAGAAAAATTAACTAAATCGTCTTTTAAATATAAGAAAGTTATTTCTACATTACAAGCACTTGAATTACTACACATGGATTTATTTGGATCTACTTAAGTATAATCCATAAATCACAATAAATATGTTTTTGCAATTGTAGATGATTTTTCTAGATAAACTTGGATAATATTTATGAAAAATAAAAGTGATACTTTTAACCATTTTAAAGTTTTTGTCAAAAGAATCCAAAATTTGAAAGGAATAAAAATAAAGAATATTAGAAGTGATCATGGAGGAGAGTTCGAAAATGAAGCTTTTGAACATTTCTGTAAAAAGAAAGGAATTTTCACAATTTATCATTTCCTAGAACTCCACAACAAAATGGAGTTGTAGAACGAAAAAATAGAACATTACAGGAATGTGCAAGAACTTTGTTAAATGGAAGCACACTTCCAAAACATTTCTGGGCAGAAGTTGTATCAACTGCTTGTTATGTTTTGAATCGTGTTTCTATACGACCTCTTACCAAAAATACTTCATATGAACTTTTTCATGGAAGAAAACCAAATATTTCATATTTTAAAGTTTTTGGATCAAAATGTTTTACATTAAATACCAAAGATCATCTTGGCAAATTCGATGCGAAATCCGACATAAGTATCTTTTTAGGATATTCAGATCGAAGCAAAGCTTATCGGGTGTTTAATAAAAAAACTAATACTGTTGTGGAAACTCTTTACATATCTTTTGATGAAAATTTTCTACAAAAACCAAGTATAAGAGATGATGAAGAACTTCCAGATAATATCACAAATATTGACAATATAAATTTTGAAAACAATGAAAACATAATTGATAATTCTAGAGAAGATGAAAACGTTATTCATAATAACAATGAGTTAAGATCTCCACCAAAAAATTTACGGGATCATCCTGTTCAAAATGTTATTGGAGAAATTAATTCAAACATCCGAACTAGAAGTCAATCGAATCAAATGGGCCACGTAGCATTTCTTTCCAATATCGAACCCAAAAACCCTAAAGAAGCATCTACAGATGACTACTGGATAATTGAAATGCAAGAAGAGCTAAATCAGTTTAAATGCAATGAAGTTTGGAAGTTAGTTCCTAGACCAAGTGATCAAATTGTTATTGGTACAAAATGGGTCTATAAGAATAAGGCGGACGAACAAGGTAGCATCACCAGAAATAAAGCAAGGTTAGTTGCTCCAGGTTATAATCAAGAGGAAGAAATTGAGTACGAAGAAACGTTTGCTCCTGTCGCTAGATTAGAATCAATACGTATCTTATTAGCCTCTGCATATTTTCATAATTTCAAACTTTATCAAATGGAAGTTAAAAGCGCTAGTCTGAATGGATATATAAAAGAAAATGTGTACGTTGAACAACCTCCATTATTTATCCATGAGACATATCCAGACCATGTTTATAAACTTAAGAAAGCTCTATACGGTTTAAAAAAAGCACCACATGCTTGTACGAACGACTTAAGAGCTATTTACTATCATCTGGGTTTCAAATCGGAAAGATCGATCAAATACTTTTTATTAAACATTCAAAAAGGGATATTTTAATTGTTCAAAATTATGTTGATGGCATCATTTTTGGTTCTACCAATGAAAAATTATGCCAGGACTTCTCTGATATTACGACCAAAGAATTTGAAATGTCCCACATTGGATTGTACTAAAATTTACCTTCCACTTGTTCGTTTTGGAGAAATCCTTCAACGTCCTTCAACCGGAGCCGATTTAGATGATATTGAGGTCTCCCTATCCTTAGACGAACGAGATGAAGTTTCTTACCGCTTTCTTTCTGATGATATTGCTAAACTCACCTCTATTCAACTTCAGCTACAAGCCCGTATCATTCATAGAGCTTTGATTCGCTCTGTTCTACCGCGAACCGGTAACTATGAAGTTGTGAATAAGCGCAATTTTCAAGCTGTCTATGCTATATACTTCGAACAATCCGTGGATTGGGGCTATGTCATTATGGAAGAGTTTATGGATATGAATCGCCGTCTCGTTATAAAACTTTTCACTGTGGTGCTTATATAATGAAAATTTTCCAAAATTATGTTATTTCTTTTCCTGAACCCAAATTTTCAACAATTAAAGAGCTTGGATCCAAAACCTTAGGACATATGAACTTAGTGAAACGTCCACAAAGTCTTGCTTTTATATCATTCCAAGAATGGACCGTCAACCATGATAAAAATCGTCCTCAACCTCATCAACATCATCACCCTCTTGCTACTCAAGTTCAAGAATAAGATCATAATGAAATAGAAGTTCTAAATCTTAACTCTACCCCACGACAAGCTTTGGTTACTCTTTTCCAAAATCAAGCAAACTTAAGACTAAAATGGATAAGTTCGAGAGGCAAACCAATAAAAGGTTCAACTCCATTCGTGGTTTTCTAAATAAAATATGGGAACGTATTGGTTGCAGTTCCTCGACTTGTACCGAAGCTTTTGATCTAGCTCCTTTTAAATGGTCCTATAGCTCCGACACCAATGATGATGATAACGATGACGATGAAGAAGAAAGTGATGATGAGTCAAGCATAAGGTTTTGAGGTAGTGGTATGGTTGTTTTCTTATCTCTAAACATCCATAGTTATATGCTTTTTGTTATGTATATATGCATGTGGTGATCTCGCACTTGCTATGTTGGTTTGTAAAATGAGACCTCTATGTCCCTTTTGGAGTAGTGGAGTATGTTAATTACTCTGCATTATCTATGATATGTGAGTATTTCCTATATATTATGTTTCCTTTTTGTCGATGTCAAAGGGGGAAAAGAAGTTCAAAAACTAGCATCGACGGGGGGAGCTTATAGTAAGGGGGAGTACATAAAATTCTATTATTGTTTATGCTCATATTTTGTATATACTTATATAGTTATCATCGTCAAAAAGGGGGAGAATGTTGGAACTTTATATTTACGATATTTCGTAATTACGATATTTTGACTATAACAACTATACAAGTCGTTATTATATACTAACTTGTTTTTACAGGAATCAATCAAGACCAAATTCAAATGAGCTTCAAGTCTTATATAAGTATGTATCGAGTCTGTGTCCAGAGTTTATTCATGTTAAAATCTCTCTTATAATATATGTCTTGACATTGTTTTTAAAGCTTTGCATATTCTCATTTTTTAGTCTACATTCAGATGTCTGAATGTACCAAATCAGACGTCTGAATCTGGAAAAATGAATATTGTTTTGTACAATATTCAGACGTCTGATTTGTTCATTTCAGACGTTTGAAAAAGGTTATTTTTAGCCTATTTTCTTTCTGGTTTGAGCTCGTGCAAATTCAAAAGTCTGAATATCTATAACGGCTATATTTTCAAATAGGCACTTCCATTCGTGAAGAGATGCGTCCTTTATTTTAACAGACATGACCATATCTCTTCGTGATAACTCTTCACGAACATACGCACCTATTTATAATCTATATAAACACATTGGAATCATGGTTTTTATAACTTAATTCAATCTATTCTTACTCTACTTTCATATTCTTTGATTCTAATACTCTTATGCATTCAATTTCATACAAATTCATTCTATTACTTTCTTATTCTTCACGTATTCATATATATATATATATATATATATATATATATGTATATGTATATATATATATATCTCACCAAAAAGAAGATTATAGGAAGGGTGTACTATAATTTACAAATTCGTGTTATTAGAACACACAAAGTCAAAACGATCTTTTGTATTTGTTGAAGTCCTGTTCTGCTGTTCAGACGTATGAAGTCCTCTTCGGCTATTGAGGGAAATCCTGTTCTGTTTCTCAAGACCCTGTTCTGCTGCTCATGGGTTGTATAGAAATGTTCCTCCGGGTTATGTGAGGGTTGTTGTTTTAATGAAATTCCAGAAGAAGTCTGGGACTGGACATAAAACGGGAAGTTCAAACCAGTATAAAAATTCCTGGTGTGCTTGTGTTATTTTACTTATTCACATTGTGATAGTATCTTAGTTTAATTTCGCACTACTATAATATAATTCCATATTACATGATCCGCACTGTCTTTTCAATATTTGTTCACCGTATGTGTATATATAATTGACATTGAATTTTCTTGTATTCATATAACATTATTGTATTATATATTATATATTATTGTTGTGATTGACTGTGAGTTCTCTATGTTGTATAGTATATTATGTATTGTTCTATCTTGAAGGCACACGTGTCTATTGCTTTATACTGATACTGTGTACGAATTGGTAAGCAATACATTAGATGTTTTAATACGCACTATTGTTAGTCCAAGGGAATTCTCACACGTGTGCCCCAAATAGCCTCAGTCTCCATATTATCTGATAGTATTACTCTATAATACTCTTGAATAGTTTGGGTGTAGAGGAGGGGCATCACACCAAGTGTGGTTGAGCTCCGTGCATCCGATCATGGACCGTGGAAGCTTGGTCGACACCTATCTCCGGGCATCTGCACTCATGCATTTTGCACATGCAAGTTTATTTAAATATAACACCATTCAAAGTGTAAAATCGAGCACGGACAGATTTATGAGCTTCGAAATTCATTCCCTTTATAAAACATCAGAAATGACAGATTCTGTCTGGTTGCATGGAAAGTATGTACAAGTTTACATTCTATTGAAATTGCATCGCATGTGTTCGCTATTCCATACCCGCAGGAGTGAGATCCTGTCCACCATTACTAACTTTAACATGTTAGTTCCAAGTTTTTGCTCGATTGCGTATGGACCTTCCCAAGTCGAGCCTAAGTTCCCAAGGCCAGGGAAGGTTTGTTTAAGAATGAGGTCGCTGATTTCAAAGGTCCGAGTCCTGACCTGGGTATTGTAATATCGGACGACTCGGTTTTGTTTTGTAGCTGCTTTTAGCTCAAGTTCATCGCGCTTCTCATCAATCATATCGAGAGACTCTAGCATGAGTTCCCTATTTGTCCATGGATCATGGTGAGTTGCTTGATGAGAAAGTACTTTAAGTTCAACTGGGATCATAGCCTTTGACCCATAAGCTAGGACGAATAGATAGTGGCTATGCACTAACTTATGGGTCATTCGATAAGCCCAAAGTGCTAACGGTAATTCATTTACCCACTTGCCTTTAGCCTGCTTTAACCATTTTTTTCAAAATGGACTTGATAATCTTATTTACCACTTCAACCTATGCATTAGCCTAAGGATGCACTGTCCTGGCAAACTTTTTTTGGATAGGTGCACGCGACATAAGCCTTTGAACTCGACTATCAAATTGGGTCCCGTTGTCCGAAATGATCATTTGTGGAACCCAAAATGACAGATGATATTTCTAACCACGAAGTTGATTACTTTCTTTATGGTGATCATGGCTAACGGCTACACCTCAGCCAATTTGGTGAATTAATCAACTACAACAATGGCGTACTTCGCACCACCTTAGATATCGGCAATATGCCAATGATATCGATTCCCCAAACTGCAAATGGTCAGGAACTGACCAATTGGGTAATCTCCATTGGTGGGGTTCTCGGTATCATGGAGAATCTTTAACACTTGTCACACCTTCTTGTCTAATCAGCTGCATCTCGGTTGACGGTTAGTTAGAAATACCCGTATTGAAGGATTTGCATCACTAAGGTATGCCCCCCGTTGTAGCTGCCATAGGCCCCTTCATGTACTTCCTTCAGGACTTTCTTGGCCTCATCGTTGGCGACACATCAAAGCATAGGAACAGAGAGTCCTTTCCTATAAAGTGTTCCTTTTTGCATGATAAATCTTGTAGCTTTACGAGGGAGTTGGCGTCGTTTATTCTTTCCTGTCCGAAAGGATTCCTCTTTGTAGATAGTTCTTCATCAGAGTCTTCCATGACTCCTTAGAAGGTTCAGCCTCCAAGATCCAATCGACATCCATCTGATCAATGCTCAGAGCTGATAGTACTTCCACCGAAACCAGGCCCATGAGCACCGCATGTCTGGAACTGGCTAACTTGGCTAATGAGTCGGCTTTTGCGTTTGCAGGACTCAATTCAGTAAGCAGCTTAAGGGATCGATTTAGGTAAGGAGCTAGCCTTGCTTATTTTGCAAGAAACTCCTTCCGCACTTAACATACCATCAGTTAGGAATCATAAGAGATATGCAAAGTATTAACTCCTGGTTCCTTAGCAATCTTGATTCCTACAATTAAGGCCTCATATTTTGCTTTATTATTCATTGTAGGAAAGTCGAGTTTTTGCGCATAACAAATTGGGTGTTCCTCAGGAATCACTCTCATGACTCTAGCGTCAGAACAACGTTCATTACATGCACCATCAGTGTACATCCTCCACCTGACACTGTGCTCTCCACTGCTTATAGAGTGTCATCTCGGGTAGTGTATTTAGCAATGAAATCTGCCAAAGCTTGACCCTTGATCGCCTTCCGGAGATGATAGGTTATGTCATGTTGTCTCAATTTAATATTCCATTTCAATAGCCTTCCAAAGGTATCAACTCTTTGCAAGACCTGTCTCAAAGGTTGGTCCGCTAGAACTATGGTCGGATGAGCCTAAAACCAAGAAAACATATAGTTTAATTTGATATTTAAGAGCTGAAGCATGGACATTTAAATGCTTATTTATTTAGATTTGCTTTTAAATTGTGAAAACCGTTCTTAAAAAGAGCTATGATTTTTGGGAAATATGGAATAATGCATGTTATCATATATTTTCTATTTATGTGATGCATTTTAATTTAGGAGTTTCCATTATGCTAATAGCATAAGGGAAAGTACAGTTGAAAATTTTGAAGTTGAGATCAGGAATTTTGGTTAGTCCTATTACTTTCTCATAATCACAGAAATTTTAAGGATGAAATTATTTTAGGAATGGGACAATGCAATACCCGCAATTGTAATGATTGAAATTTTAAATAATTAATTTAAATATTAAGTTGTTGATTAACGAAATGCCTACTATACTAGATTTTTCAGAAATGTATGAATTGAAACTCAAGATAAGCTTAGTTGAGACCACTTTTCCAACATGAGAAAAATGAGTATAAATTTTCTATGTTTGAAGTCGAAAAGCTTTTAGAGTGAATAGAGATTTTTATAAAGATGTGAAAATTTACTTCAGGCTAAGGCCCATGAGCTAGCTTATAAGTTAGTCTACCCTTTATGTTCTCACTTCATTCTCATTTCACGTTTCATTTCTTTCTCTTGTATAATCACTTTTCGTAATTACTCCATAATTACCTAACCCTAAATCTCTTAGTCTAAGCCCAAAAAAATTCCAATAATCTTGGAAAAATAACCATAACTCCTCCCATCCAATGAAACGTCTCTAAATTTTTAACGCTTCGAATGAGAATGTTTAATTTATTTGAATATTCATTTGATTCGAATTCAATATATAATAAGAAAATCAATTTTTAATAAAATAACTTGATTTTATTGACATACTTCTTAATTTAATTTATAAGTTTTTCCATAATTTTTAATTTGAAAAATCATTAAATCTTCGTTTAACGTATTTTTCGATGAACGATGGTATTTTTGAGATTTCACAGAATAAGATAACCAGTTATTTTATTGTTGTTTTGAGATCGTCTCACATTTTTTATGCATGCCCATATTATTATTTGTCATTCGCGGTTAATATGCGAACGGAATACTATGTAGCGGATTACCGCAAAATTGTTTCAGATCAATTCAAATTCAAATTTTTGGATAAGCCTTAAATAAGATGTGCATTTTGATTTGATGTGTTGCTTCAAAATTTTGTTTTACTTGATTTTGAAGTAAAGTAAATGGGTTTTGGTTATAAAATCAAATACTTCAACACTTAAACAAAATTCACTTTTTTCTTTCCCTCTTTCATTTTTATTTTTTCTCTTCATTCTTTTCATGTTTCCAATAAAAGAAAATTTTAGTCTCCACTTTAAAATTCAAAATCAAATTAACCACTTAACAAAAAATTACGAAACAAGTTTTGGTGTGTTCATGTTGGCAAGATCTTTTATTTTATATTTGTTTGGTGGCTCGAGGTGGTTCTTGGTCGAATTCGATATAGTGCAGTGAACTAGGTTTAGTGTAACGACCCGTAATTTTTGATAGTTAAATTTGTTAATTTGATAAAATTTTGGTAATTATATCTGGAATAAATAAAAATTTGAAATTTGTTAATGAATTAATAAAGGGAATGAGATGTAATGATGTTAATTCTATTCATAAAATGATAACTGGTTGAATATGTAAATGGAAATCAAGATTTATTAATTTATTGGAATTTAAAATTTCAGAAATTGCATTAATTGTAAATAATTGAAATTAAATATTTAAATATTACGATAATGGAGATTAACATGAAATTTGAGAACATTAATGTAATAAACCATGAACTAAAGTTAATTTTATCTATTTGGTGATAATGGATTGATAACAAGATCTAAAATCAAATAAATGGATTTATTGGAATTTCAATTGATAATTAGTGAATTTATTTAAAATTGAAATTTAATATGGTAATGGGTAAACTAATTAACTTAAATTGATATCTGAACTTGTCTAGATTGTTGTGAAGGTTTAAGAAACCAAAAATGATGGAGTTTGTGAATTTTTAAATTTGAATTGAAAAAGCGATTTAATTTAATTTAATATTAATTTAATTAATTAACTGAAAAATATCCATTTTGACCACTGACTCGCATTTCGACAAAACCAGTTTCATCGGGTCCGTAACGGTGAATTATTATAGGATTTCAAGTTTCATAGTGATCGGACTTGTCATTTGATCGTACGGGCTCGAAACGCCTAGAAATCAATAAAATTGAAATCAATTTGAAATAACTTATTTTAGCATAACTTCTTCATACGATGGAATTTGGACATGGAACCTGTTCCATTGATTTTAAAATACTCAAAAACATCTATTTCGATATATGGGTTGACTTACTTTCATTTCGGAGTCCGAACGGGCTTTTCGGACCATTTATCGTTCAACTTTCGATTCAAATCAATCCAGTCCATTTCTAATTTCAGCTTTGCATATATATATATATATCCTGTTATAAACCCTAACAGCCTTTCTATTCTCATTTTTGTACATACAATTTCTGTTGCTAATCTCCATTTCCAATGGCAGACAAAACAAAAAATTTCAATTGCAATTTCAGATCAAATTCAAAGTCAAAATTTCAAATTCCTCAAATACTACCAGATTATATATCAATCTGAAGCCCTCGACGAGCACAAGTTGAATATGCTGTCTGGTTTTCGATTCGGGGTCTCTATCTGTCCAGAAATCACGAATTAATTCTCGGCTGTCCGTCGTGTCACGATCGACTTTGCCTGATCGACAAATAGGTTGCTGGGTTGTAGAGATTTGCGAGTGGAGTTCAACGCTGAAATTTATTGGATGGTTCAACGACCGGATTTGGCAAAAAATTGATTAGGGTTTCATTTTTTGGACCGAGGGCTGTGATTTTCTGAGGCCGTGCGACTTGCTCGACGATCGTGGATGGTCGGAAGACATCAAGCGGGGGAGGCACGCTCGCCTATGGCATCGAAGTCTGGACCGATCGCCTCTGGCGACGCGCGGCAGAGAGGGGGCTGGAACATATTGTTCGATCGCGTGTTGATGTTGGGTTTTGGTCTAGGTAGAGAGGAATGACGTGGCTGCATCTTATTGGGTGTGTTTTATTTTTATTTTAAATTTTGTTTTCAATCTTCTAACTCGAATAACTTTCACATATGAGGTCCAATTCACGCATGGTTTTCTCCGCTAGGATTGTATTGATATTCCGGACATTTTGGTGCTTGTTTGGACGAATTCTGAGACTATCTGAATTTTGGGTTTAAATTGGATTTAAATTCAATTCAAATTTAAAAGGTGAGTGTTTTAACCCACTCACAACTTCTAAAATTTCTTATGTTTTTCAAATTGATTTATGATGTGATTAGAAATTTATGTATGACTGTTTGGCACATTTTGAATCATCATCTCAGTCTATTTAAATTTATTCGGATAAAATAGTCATTTAATATATTATTGAATATAAATTGCCTGTAAATACCAGTTATTTATTATCTATTCTATATTGATGTTATTGATTGGATTGGATGATGATTATGATAAATGTTTGATGATTGATATTGGAAGAATGGATGTTGTATTTTTATTTTATTAACTGCAAATTGTTATGGATTTTTATTTCATTCGGGATTGCGGTTTGAAATGATATATAACTGTATTTATTTTTAAATTTCGGATTGAAATGATAAATATTCGTATCACTTGACCATAGGATAGAAAATTTTATACGGACATTGTCGGTCTATATATAAATATTTTGAAAATGATTTCTATGGTATTGGAAAGAAATATATGGTTTAATAAATATTGATTTTTGATATAATATAAATATTATTTTTATATATAGTTAAATTCTTGAATTTAAGCTATATATAAGTTTGTTAAATAAAAATTAAGTTTAATAACAGAGTTTGATTTTATTAAAATATAATGCGAGTAAGCATTTAAATTATAATTTAATATAGAGTGTATAATGATTTAAATAAATTAAGATTGGGAGATAAACTGGAGATTTATTTGAAATTGAATTTATTTAAGAATTAAACTCAAATAAGTTGTTGTGAAATTCATAAAATTTGAAATTTTAGAAGGTATGATTCTTATAACTTGATTTTTGTTTAAGGTGAATTAAATGAATATGTTAAGTAAATAATTGAAGGAAATACGTAGTTATTTGTAATATGATTTTTATTTAAATGATAATGGATTTATTATGTAAAATATTAATAGAAAATTTAATTGGTTAATCGAAATTATCAAATTTAGTTTTGAAATTTTGGAATATTTAAAGCGTTGAAATATATCGAAAATGAAATGTTTTATCGAAATTGAAGTGTTTCGAAGTTATGAATTTCAAAGTATTATGTTTTAAAAGTGTTATAATTTCAAATATTTGGTTTTGAAGTATATAAATTCGAAAGTGCTATGATTTTGGAAAAGGGGTATATTTGAAATAAAAATGATATTATATTGATTTGGGTTTTATAACAATGATATCATATTGATTTGGGTTTTTGAAATCGAAATGATATCGTATTTATATGGTTTTGAAATGGATATTATATTCTGGTTTTGAAGTATAATTATTTTGAAATGACCACGGTGTTATAATAACGTTTGGTTGTTAAAGAGACCGAGATCGAAAAGTTGTCATACTCTCTGCCAACTCCGAAAACTACTTTAACAACTGTGTATGCGGTGAAGATTCCAGAATGAAGTAGGATGGTGGTGGCCTTTCCTTTAAGGTATACACGTGGACCCGACTCCCGTGAGTTGGCAAAAGGTGGCTAAAACAGGAGCGATTGACGGGCTAAGAAGGTTGCACCTTTTATCGGACACACTCCTTCGATACCATTCTATTACTTTGTGATTGATTTGGGCCCTTTTGATTTTGGAGGTGTGGCTCGAGGTGGACGGTACTAGCTGCTATGCGTTACCAATGATCCAGAAGCGTAATTGGTATGTCTACCTTGGCATTGCCTAGTTGTGCCGTGTCACCTACCCTAGCAAGCCTTGTACGAGTTTGATTTTTGTCGTACCTATGGAGCATCTTCTCATAGCCTCCCGATCATGAGGTACGCAGGTGTTGTATAGACTATTGGCACTATTACGTGTTAAGGTGGAAAATGTAAAGCCTTAACACTATTTAAAAGTAAGTTTATTTTACTATAGAGATTATTATAATAGCAAAATATTACTACATACTAAATAGTTTAACGGATCCTTAGGAGATGTGAATCCCGAGCATCTCTTAAGTTATTGCACTCATGTTTGACACCGGATAGGAGATGTCAAATCCTGCAAACATCTATGACGCCATTCCACTCATATTATTTACCATTGATTTAACTCACACAAGATCTTTTAGTTCTGACTCGAGTGTTTTGTCTTTTCAATTCGCTCGGGTCAGTTTGAGCAATTCATGGTTTGAAGACCTTATTTCTGAAGGACGAAGACGAAGATTGTATTACTATTATTTACTATAGTGTTCCACTGCATCACATTGTTCCGCTGTATTGTTATTTATTATTCTTTGGTATGTGTGACACTGATTCTATATTGTATTAGTATAATCAAATGTTTTGCAAACAGCTTCATGAACTGTTATTTGATTATTATATTTTGTCGTTCCGTTGCAAGATTCTGTTTTGTTTTCTTTCTTTCTTTCTTTTTCTTATTTACCCCAATAACAATTCATCCTTTTGTATGGTTTGAGTTTGACGTGTGTGGTTTATCGTCAATTTAAAGCGTACAAAAAGGTGAGATGTTACACATGTTACCAGAGCTTGGTTTAGCGATAAACCTTAGCTTTGTGGGGTTTGACTCTTTATTAATAGGGTAGTAATACCCTACGATGAGTCGTTGAGTGTGTGTGTGTGTGTGTGTATGAGAGAGCGTATTTGTTAGTGTTATAAAAAGGTTTTGATATTGTGTTAATTTTTTCCGTTTTGAATTTATGAATTCTGGTTGGTGCATGGGACGCTATGACATCAATAGGGATTTCTAAACACTTAATAGGACAGATCGACACAATATTTGTTTTGAACATAGGTGAATGAAATTTTTATAAATGATATATATTTTGGTTGTAATTTAATTTTTGTTAGGTAGTGAAATTTTTAGATAATAATTGAAATTAGGATTTGAGATAAAATAAATGAAAGATTGGAAACTTAGAACTTGAGTTCCGGGATTTTTGGAAAATTTCTTTTGAATGATTTTGGAATATAATAATAATATTAGTTAGAAGTATTTTCTGCTATAAATATTTTAGTACAATTTGAAAGAATTTTTTTAAAGTGATTTTGGAGGAAATAAGTTCTGTACTCCACACTCTGTCGCTGGAAAATAATTTCGGTGATGAGTGCACGCATCATCGACATTCATTTTCGAGTTTCGAAGTGGGAAAACCACTGTAGTAGTTTTACTGTGGATTTATTTTGATAAACAAATATAAATTTAAGTTTGTTTTAAATCTAATTGGATATATAAGTTGCAAGTATATACATTTATCTATTATTTTAAAATGATTTTGGATAAAACCCGGCATTTAGTTCTTAAGTTTCCGTTAATTAATAGTTTCAACTAGTGTAGTGAAATGAAATTCAACTAACAAATTGAAACCTCTAAAGGAAATAAGAGATTTAATGCTAAGTTATAAATGGAATTAAAAGAAAAATTGAAATTTGTAACATATAAAACAAAGGATATTATTATGGAACATTAAGTTAATTTAAAAGAATTAAAATAAACTTGTGTAACTTTTAATTACATCCTTAAAAGCACATATATAACTTACCAAATGTTAAAAGTTGTAATGCTTTATAAGAAAATGTATTGAAAATTGTACAAGTGAAATTATGTAATGAAAGTGTTCAATAGATTGCTTTTATTAATAGGAATCGATGTTATAATTATTATAAACTTAAGTTGTTGAAATTAAATGTGATAGAAAAGGGAACATTGTAAATAAAAGATTTTAAATTTAAGTTAATGAATTGAAACACTAAGTAATTGAATTGAACATGAACATTATTAATAAATGAGTGAAAATAAATGAATGTAAATAAATGAATGTAAATAAATGAAATTAAGTAGTGAGTAAATGAATAAGATGTAATAAAAAGAAACTGACATGATATGAATAAATGAAAATGAGATTTTGTAAGAAATGAAACTGTAAGAAATAAAATTCTAATAAGAAAATGTAATGGGTATTATACAAGTAAAATTTGAAGTATTATAAATAAATGATGATAAATTAAAGTTAATAAATTGATATGCTAAACAATATTATTAAACATGAATACTATAAATGAAATTAAGTAATAAATGAATGAATGGAAATTGAAAATTTGCAAGAAATAAATGTAAATTAAAAAGACAAATCATTGTATGAACAAAAAGAGAAATCAAACAACAAATGTTATGAAATGAAATTAATAAGTATAAATTTGATCTATTGTTTGAAACTGTTGTTTGTTTGGTTTATGGTTGTTTGGGACTTAGAGATTTTTCTGAAATGTTTTTCCAAAATTTTGTTAACTTGGAAATAAAAGATTTAATTGTTCATAAATTTATATATTTTGTTTAAATTATTTTATTTTGTAAATTTATTGTTTATAAATTTAATATTATGAATAAGATATATGAATTTCTTAATTCCTTCTTTTTCCTTCTTTTCCTTTTCGGGGACGAAAAGTTTTAAATGGGGGAGAGTGTAACGACCCGCAATTATCGATAGTTAAAATTGTTAATTTAATAAGATTTTGGTAATTAAATCTGGAATAAATAAAAATTTGAAATTTGTTGATGAATTAATAAAGGGAATGAGATGTAATGATGTTAATTCTATTCATAAAATGATAATTGGTTGAATATAGAAATGGAAATCAAGATTTATTAATTTATTGGAATTTAAAATTTCAAAAATTGGATTAATTGCAAATATTTGAAATTAAATATTTAAATATTACAATAATAGAGATTAGATGAAATTTGATAATATTAATGTAATAAATCATGAACTAATGTTAATTTTATCTATTTGGTGATAATGGATTGAATAACAAGATTTAAAATCAAAGAAATGGATTTATTGGAATTTCAATTGATAATTAGTGAATTTATTTAAAATTGAAATTTAATACGGTAATGGGTAAATTAATTAACTTAAATTTGATATCTGAACTTGTCTAAATTATTGTGAAGTTTTAAGAAATAAAAATGATGGAATTTGTGAATTTTTAAATTTGAATTGAAAAAGCGATTTAATTTAATTTTATATTAATTTAATTAATTAACTGAAAATAGCCATTTTGGCCACTGACTCTAATTTCGACGAAACTAGTTTCATCGGATCTGTAACGGTGAATTATTATAGGATTTCAAATTTTGTCGCGATCGGACTTGTCGTTTGATCGTACGGGCTCGAAAAGCCTAGAAATCAATGAAATTGAAATCAATTTTAAATAACTTGATTTTAGCATAACTTCTTCATACGATCGAATTTGGACTAGAAACCTGTTCCGTTGATTTTAAAACACTCAAAAAAATCTATTTTGATATATGGGTTGACTCATTTTCGTTCTGGAGTCCAAATGGGCTTTTCGGGCCATTTATCGTTCAACTTTCGATCCAAATCAATCCAGTCCATTCTAATTTCCGCTTTGCATATATATATATATATATATATATATATATATATATATCCTGTTATTAACCCTAGCAGCCTTTCTATTCCTCATTTCTGTACGTACAATTCATGTTGCTCCTCTCCATTTCCAATGGCAGACAAAACAAAAATTTTCGATTGCAATTTCAAATCAAATTCAAAGACAAAATTTCAAACTCCTCAAATACTATCACATTATATATCAATATGAAGCTCTGGACAAGTGCAAGTTGAACATGCTACTGTTTTTCTATTCGGGTCTCTTTCGGTCCAGAAATCACGAATTAATTCTCGGTCGTCCATCGTGTCACGATCGACAAATCAAGGTTGCTGTGTTATAGAGATTCGTGAGTGGAATTCAACGCTGAAATTTATTGGGTGGTTAAACGGTTGAATTTGGGCAGAAAATTGATCGAGGTTTCATTTTTTTGACCGACGGCTGTGATTTTTTGAGGTCGTGCGACTTGCTCGTCGATCGTGGACGGTCGGAGGACATCAGGCCGGGGGAGGCGCGCTCGCCTATGGCATCGAAGTCTGGACCGATCGACTCTGGCGACACACGGCAGGGAGGCGGCTGGAGCATATTGTTTGATCGCGTGTATATGTTGGGTTTCGGTCTGGGTAGAGAGGAACGTGGCTTGCTGACGTGGTTGCATCTTATTGGGTGTGTTTTATTTTTATTTTAAATTTTGTTTTCAATCTTCTAACTCGAATAACATTCACATACGTAGTCCAATTCACGCGCGGTTTTTTGCACTAGGATTGTATTGAAATTCCGGACATTTTGGCGCTGATTTGGACGAATTTTGAGACTGTTTGAATTTTGGGTTTAAATTGGATTTAAATTCAATTTAAATTCAAAAGGTGAGTGTTTTAACCCACTCATAACTTCTAAAATTTCTTATGTTTGTTAAATTGATTTATGATGTAATTAGAAATTTATTTATGACTGTTTGGCACATTTTGAATCATCATCTCAGTCTATTTAAATTTATTCGGATAAAATAGTTATTTAATTTGTTGAATATAAACTGCCTGTAAATATCGGTTATTTATTATCTGTTCTATATTGATGTTATTGATTGGATTGGATGATGATTGTGATAAATGTTTGATGATTGATATTGGATGAATGGATGTATTTTTATTGTTATTAACTGCAAGTTGTTATGGATTTTTATTTCATTCGGGATTGCGGTTTGAAATGATATATAACTGTATTCGTATTTTAAATTTCGGATTGAAATGATAAATATTCGTATCACTTGACCATATGATAGAAAATTTTATACAGACACCCTCGGTCTATATATAAATATTTTGAAAATGATTTCTATGGTTTTGGAAAGAAATATATGATTTAATAAATATTGATTTTTGATATTATATAAATATTATTTTTATATATAGTTAAATTCTTGAATTTAAGCTATACATAAATTTGTTAAATAAAAATTAATTTTAATAACAGAGTTTTATTTTATTAAAATATAATGTGAGTAAGTATTTAAATTATAATTTAATATAGAGTGTATAATGATTTAAATAAATTAAGGTTGGGAGATAAATTGGAGATTTATTTGAAATTGAATTTATTTAAGAATTAAACTCAAATAAGTTGATGTGAAATCCATAAAATTTGAAATTTTAGAAGGTATGATTCTTATAACTTGATTTTTGTTTAAGGTGGATTAAATGAATATGTCAAGTAAATAATTGAAGGAAATATGTAGTTACTTGTAATTTGAGTTTTATTTAAATGATAATGGATATATAATGTAAAATATTTCAAAAACTAAATAATAGAAAATTCAATTGGTTAATCGAAATTATCAAATTTAGTTTTGAAATTTTGGAATATTTAAAGCATTGAGATATATCGAAAATGAAATGTTTTATCGAAATTGAAGTGTTTCAAAGTTATGAATTTCAAAGTATTATGTTTTAAAAATGTTATAATTTCAAATGTTTGGTTTCGAAGTGTATAAACTCGAAAGTGGTATGATTTCGGAAAAGGGATATATTTGAAATAAAAATGATATTATATTGATTTGGGTTTTATAACAATGATATAATATTGATTTGGGTTTTTGAAATGGAATTGATATCGTATTTATATGGTTTTGAAATGGATATTATATTCTGCTTTTGAAGTATAATTATTTTGAAATGACCGTGGTGTTATATTAACGTTTGGTTGTTAAAGAGACCAGGATCGAAAGTTGTCATACTCTCTGCCAACTCCAAAAACTAATTTAACAACTGTGTGCGCGGTGGAGATTCCAGAATGAAGTAGAATGGTGGCGGCGTTTCCTTTAAGGTATATATGTGGACCCGACTCCCGTGAGTTGGCGTAAGGTGGCTAAAACAGGAGCGATTGACGGGCTAAGAAGGTTGCACCATTTATCGGACACACTCCTTCGATACCATTCTATTACTTTGTGATTGATTTGGAACCTTTTGATTTTGGGGGTGTGGCTCGAGGTGGGCGGTTGTAGCTGCTACACGTTACCACCGGTCCGGAAGCGTAATTGGTATATCTACCCTGGCATTGCCTGGTTGTGCCCTGTAACCTACCGTAGCAAGACTTGTACGAGTTTGATTTGTGTCGTACCTATGGAGCATATTCTCGTAGCCTCCCGATTAGGAGGTACGCAGGTGTTGTATAGACTATTGGCACTATTACGTGTTAAGGTGGAAAATGTAAAGCCTTAACGCTATTTAAAAGTAAGTTTATTTTACTATAGACATTATTATAATAGCGAAATATTACTACATAATAAATAGTTTAACGAATCCTTAAGAGTAGTGAATCCCAAGAATCTCTTAAATTACTGCACTCATGTTTGGCACTAGATAAGATATGTCAAATCCCGTAAACATCTCTGATGTCGTTCCACTCATATTATTTACCATTGATTTAACCCACAAAAGATCTTTTAGTTCTGACTCGAGTGTTTTGTTTTTTCAATTCGCTCGGGTCAGTCTGAGCATTTCAGGGTTTGAAGACCTTACTTCTGGAGGACGAAAACGAAGATTGTATTACTATTATTTACTATAGTGTTCCACTGCATCACATTGTTCAACTGCATTGTTATTTATTATTCTTTGGTATGTGTGACACTGATTCTATATTGCATTAGTATAATCAAATGTTTTGCAAACAGCTTCATGAACAGTTATTTGATTATTATATTTTGTCGTTCGGCTGCAAGATTCTGTTTTTTTTCTTTTTTTTATATTTACCCCAATAACAATTTTCCCTTCTGTATGGTTTGATTCTGACGTGTGTGGTTTATCGTCGATTTAAAGCGTACAAAAAGGCGGGATGTTACATTTAGGGATTACGAATGCTTGGGGCAACGATACGTGAAGCAGTGGTCATCATTGGTTTTCTTGCCCTATGGAGCAACTTAAGGAGGAATTGTTGGTGGTACGACTACTTGGAGGAGGTCGATCATGGGTTCATCGTACAATAAGGAGTAGGCCACGATGGACCTAAGTTGACCGAGCTTGGCGATTTTGGGTCTGACGTGTCTGGCTTGGGAGGGAAATTCAACGGCGAAGTCCATTCGTCGTTTCATGGTTCGGACTTTGTATTATTGTGTGGCATGCACGACATTGGTTGGGTTGGAGTTGTGTTCATGTACAGGTATGTGATTTGGGGGAGAAGAGATTGGGTAGGTAGTTTGAGATTTAAAATGTAATTAGTTTAAGTAATGAATTATTTAATGTCAAAATCATGTATATTGAATAGTTTTCTCATACGAGGTCCAATCGAGACGTGGTCATTTGCGTTGCGCTCATAGGACTGATATCTGCGTATTGCAACGGTTTTGTTGTATTTGGTGTAATTGGAATTTTGAGTTAAAATCGAACATCATTCGATTTTTATTCAAACTGGAAGGCCTTATTGTCCACTGGACTTTTAGTGAGTTATTTCACATCCGAATGGTTACTATATGTTATATAGTAGATACAAATTAATATTTTGTGTTTGAATGATTTATTGGATTGATTTGGCTGAATTTTCACTTTGAAAAGCGAACGACATTTAAAATGGAATACAGGAAATTTTGTAGAGAAATTCGGATTTCCCACCATTGTGATTTTAATTTTAGTTATATAGCTAATAATTTTAATTCAATTTATATACCTTTATGTAAACGATTCGAAAAATGATTTTTCAACCTGACTCCTTGGATTTTCCATGATATTTTAGTTAAAGATAGTTTTTGTACTTTTCTATTTTACCCTAACCTTTTTGGAAATGTTTTTAGAAGTATTTCGGAGAAGTATTTATTTTTATAGTAAAGGTATTAAAATAGTGAATGTTTTTTCTAAAGGAAAATAAAAGGGTTTGTCTGTTATATTAAAGTGATTCTACTTTAAAAGGAGATACAAATATTTTGGTATAAATATTTGTGAAATGTTTTTGTATAAAATGTTAAATAAAAAGAATAGATTTATAAATGATATTTTTAAAAATAAAAGAATAGATTTTCAAATGGGATTTTATAAAAAGGAAATAATTATATCATTTTGATAAATTGGAAATAAATCACATTTGTGGATTTATAGTGATATTTGGAATAATCGTTTTTACAGAAAGTATTTGTTCTGATTTTGTAATCGGAGATTTTGGATAATTATAGGAGATTTAAAATTAGGAATGAATTAACAAAGAAGTTTTGCAAAGAAGTTTCATAAAGAAGTTTTATAAGAAGTTTTATAAAAGAAATTTTATAATTATATTTGAAGATTTATAAAAGAAGTTTTATATTTTTATGCTTTGGATTTATAAAAGGAGATTTATAAAGGATATTTTATAAAGGAGATTTATAAATGAAGTTTTGTAAAGGAATTTTTAAATGGAGTTTGTAAATATAAGGTGAGATTTGCTCAAAGGAAAAGTCAATCGTTGCCTCATTAGCCTTATAACCGGGAATGACTAAAACAGCGGATATGCAGCAGCGCTATGTGGGTCGCACTCATTCGGGTATGTGGATCACCTTTCAAGATCACTATTTATGGAATTATGAATTTGGTATGTGCATGAGAACTGTTGAGAAAAGGGCTCAAAGCAATTGAGGTGATGACATATTTTGTGTTATTCAGTAAGTGGTATGCCAGTCTTCTGTTGGCGGTGGTCCATCTGAGGCTCTTGATATATTTTCTAGAGGTATACTGTGACATATGATACCACGGTGGCCTGTCATTGTATAGAATTCATTCTCTAATTTATGCCTTGCCAATTTAGTTGTAGAACCTAGTGCTTTTGGATGGAATTATGGGTAACCATTCCAGATATGTTATATATTTATTTTGAACCCTACACATTATTATAATATCACAAGGTTTCCTATAAAAATTGTTTGGTTATCGTAAGATAAAAATCCGTCTATGTTTATGTGTGGTGTTGTCTTACGAGATACCTTGAAAGGTTTTATAATATTAAAAAATCATTTGATGTGTGTTTCTCATGCTGGTTTACCAGACTGATCTGGACATTATTTTCTTATAATGCTCCGATCAGCCTGAGCATGTTTTCTAGATTTAGTTTGGGTGCTTTGGAGCTTCAGGTGACGAGCTGGATGATTCCAAGACGTATTCACGTATATTTTATTTTTGATGCAATGGTTGTTTATGTCTATCACCAAGTAATGACAGGTTGTTATAGTTGTCCGTGCTAATGATTGGTTAGTTTACTTTGATTGGAGTATGTATATCGCAGTTTTCTTTTATAAAGATTGGTTGTATATTATATATTGCTTATCATGATGTGATATTTTGTTCTATCTTTTTTCCCTCCAAAAATTTGTCTTCCTAGCACTTGAATGCTCGGCACGTGAGCACCGTGGATGTATAAGTATTGACGTTTGAGGGACGAAAAGGTGAGTGGTTACACATGGTATCAGAGCATAAGTCGAGCGAACACCTAGGCTTCGGTGGGGTAAACTCATTAGAGATAGGGTTAGTAACACCCTAGAATGAGTTTATGTGCGCATTTGCGCATGTATGTGTATGTCTATATATATATATATATATATATATATATATATATATATGAGAGCGCTTATTTGTTAATGCTATAAAAATGTTTCATATTGTGTTGATTCATCTATTGAGTGGTTTATGAATTCTGGTTGGTATATGGGACGTCATAGTATCGAAAGGGGTTTCTAAACACTTGAACAAGGCAAACCAACATAGTATTATTTAAAAATTGGTAGATGAAATAATTTTACCAACATTTTATATTCTACATATGCAAGAATAATTTTTAAAAATTGGTATAGTAATTTTTGATGTGTTTGTTTGTTAGGAAATGATAATATTCACTTATTATCATTTATTGTTTGATTAATTGAGCTCGACCAGTTTATGAGCAGTTTTACCTTTTCCTCTGCATGGGTAGAGAAGATAGCAATTATGGGAACAGTAAAAATGGACACCTAATGAACTCAGTTTCACAGTTCGACTATAAGGCATTCGGTAATAATGTTGGGTTAAAATTTAGCATTGGAGTTTTTTACTATATTCTAAACAAATATATACATTTGTAAAATGTTTTTATATAAGAAATGAAATTAAATAAATGTGTTTATAAATAAAAAGGATTTAAACTGAGAATTTGAGAACTTAAATCCTAGTGTTTTGAAAATTGTTTTTCAGAGTTTTGGAAAAAATATAATAGTATTATTTGGAAGGATGTAACAACCTAAAATTTTTAATAAATATTTTAATTTATTTTATTTGAAACTTTGATTTTAATTATTTAAAATTTGAAATTTCGGAATTTTCCAATGTAATTTTGGATTTTGTTTACAATTTAATTTTTACAACAAAATAAATATTTTCTGAAATTTTTATATTTTGGTCAACTGAAAGTCAAAGTTTGACCACAGTAAAAAAATTAAATTTGAATTTTTTATTTCTAATCTTTTTCTTTGGACCTATATTTGATTCTAATGTCCGTATTTTATTTATTTTTTTCTATTGTTCATTTCCTATGTTCATTTATATTTTTATTTTTATTTCTATTTTCTATTTTATTTGGACTTTTTTATTTCCTTTTATTTGAGTTTTGGGCTTGGAAATGCAAGAGACTTGAGTTATTTGTTTAGTGAAGCCTTTTCATTTTCTAACCTTTTCATTTATTTTCCTAGCCGTTCATTCTTTCTAGTCGTCTACCCCATTACCCTAGCCGCCACTTCTATTTGTAAATCACGTACAAAATGTTTCTCACCTCATCATTTCTCAATTGTTTCCCGAAGAAAAAAATTACAGTAAGGCATGGCCTCCTCTTTCTCTTCTATTTTCTCTTTTTTTTCCTTTTGTTTTCTATTTTTTTTGCTCGGCCACCACCATCTACATGCCCTAGCCGACCATCTCCTCACCACCACCACCTGACCACGGCTTCCACCACTTTATCCTCTCCCCTATGCCTTGCCACGAGCATTAGATCCAATTCCATTACAAAAAGCATGTTGCAACCCCAAGCCGCGCCTACTGATCATCACCGCCGCTTATTTCCTCAGCCACACCTATTTCCACCACCTACTCCTCCTTCTTGCCTTTCTCTAGGCCGTGCCCCTCTGATGTGACCAGATCCAACCAATTTTAGCACATAGGTCGAGCTGCTTGGCCAGAGGCCGAGCCCAAAACTCCTCTTGATCCATGCTTTTGCCTCCACTTGACATTTGCCTTGCCATTCCTCCTTCATATCCTTGTCTAACTGTGCCTTTTGACCACCATGACCGAGCCAATAGCCTTCAAACTCAACATAGCCGAGCCATATTACCTTGTGCCTAGCCCATAGTGATGGTGGCCGAGCCCACTTGTTGATTTAAACCAATGTTTCTTCACTTTGTTTCATTTTGATTTACATATTTCTTTTATTGAATTATATACTTATATATGTTGTACATTTTGGTGTGTACAAGATTTGGATTTGGGTGTTACTTCTTCTCGAATCTAGACGTCCCTTTTCGTGCTTTGCGGAGTTTGGATTTGTGTTTTTAATTTGATCTCCAGCTTGAGAAGGTGAGTTATTCACTCTAGACAATCGTACTTATATGAATGAGAAACAATGCCACTTGAATTGTAATAGTTGATATGCTATGTTATATGCTCACATTCGCCTATTATATGGAATTATATGATAATATTACCTGATTATATACCTATTGCATCACCTGACATTATATGATATGTATTACTATTTATTTATTTACTGTTTCCCACGCTGCAAGGTCCATATAGAATAGAATCACTATAGGTTGAAATGATGCATACCCGAACAGACATTAAAATAAGGAAAAATCATTATGAGCTGAAATAAGCGATTTTTATTTATTTTATTTGACTTGGGATTGCGGGTTTGAAATGATAGAACCCGGATTTTTCTTTTTAAATTACGGATTGAAATGATACATATCTGTATCACTTGACCTTGGTTAGAAAATTATATATAGACCCGTGGTTAATTTTAAATATTTACTAAAAATTTATCAAGTATTTTCAAATGAAGATGACATTTTAACTTAAATTAGATTTAAATGATTTATAATTTATAGGGATTTTCTTTAAGTAAAATGTATAAGTAAATAATTGGTTAAAATGTATTTGAAATATGACTTAACTAGATAATTGGAAATTTGGTTTTCAAATGAATTCTTTTTAGTTACGTAAATAAATGGAAATTCGGTTTTATTTATGAAATGGGTATTTTGAAATAAAGAATTAAGTTATTCGTTAAAATAAAAGTTAAGTAAAATAGTATACCTTTGACTTAATAAATGAATTATAGTTAATTTGGATATCTTTATTATAAAAGTTATTTTATTTAAATCATAAGTTAAATGATAACCAAATGAAAGTTTTGAAGCGTGAGATATGTTTTTTTAGTTAAAATGGCTAAAATTTGAAGTTTTATTGTTTCTAAAATGTAATAATAAAATCTGGAATTAGTATTGGTAGCATTTCCAAATGATGTGGTTTTAAGACAGCATTTACTAAGTACTATCATTTCTGAAAGTAAATATATTCTGAAATAATAAACAAGTTACTGTAGCATTTTGTAAGTGCCGCTATTAGTGAAAATAAACTATATTCTAAAATAATAAATAAGCTATTGTAGCACTTTGTAAGTGCTGCTGTTGTTGAAACTAAACTGTTTTGCAATAACTAAATACCCACCGTAGCACTTTGTAAGTGCTGCTATTTCTGAAACTGAACGGTTTTGAAATACTAAAATACCTTCCGCAACACTTTATAAGCGCTGTTGTTTCTAAAAAAGACAATGTTTTTGAAATATTGCTATATCTACCTTAATATTTTATAAGTGCAGTTGTAGCTGAATTTCACAATGTCTTGGAAATTTTATAATTGAATAAATGAACTTAGGAAGGCTACAACTTTGAAATGAATATTAATTGAAATTGAATTTAAATGGTTTAAATGAGTATGTTTTAAAGTGAAATATAAACCATTTTGAAATTTATAACCATGGGTTATAATAATGTTTGGTCGTTAAAGAGACCGAAATCGGATATGGGCATACTCTCTGTCGATAGCAAAAACCACTTTAACAACCATGTATGCGGTGGAGGTTCCAGAATAAAGTAGGATGGTGGCGACGTCCTTTGAGGTATGTACGTGGACCCGACTTCCGTGAGTTGGCATCAGGTGGCTAAAATAGGAGCGATTGACGGGCTAATGAGGTAGCTCCACTTATCGGACACTTCTTCGATACAATTCTATTACTTTGTGATTGATTGGGGCACCCTTTGATTTTGGGAGTATGGCTCGAGGTGGACGGTAGTGGCTGCTACGCGTTACCACCAGTACGAAAGCGTAATTGATATACCTACCCTGGCATTGCCTAGTTATGCTGTGTCACCTACCCTGGCGCACCTTTTACGATTTTGTTTTGTACCATACCTATGGAGTGCTCTCTGACGACGCCCAGTACGGGAGAGATTACGGTACTGTATAGACTATAGGAAATATATAAAATGTGTTAAGGGGGATAATGGGTAACTCCTTAAAGCTATTTTTATGTATAATATACTTTACTTTTAGACACTATTATAATAGCGTATATTACTACATAGTAAATAGTTTAACGGATCCTTAGAGGATGGACGGTCCCAAGCATCCCTTAAGTTACTTGTGCATTTATATTACAGTTCACTTGAGTTGGTTTACATTGTATAAGTATGATTGTCCTGACTTGAGTGTTTGTGTTTATTTTCTTACGCTCGGGTCAGCCTGAGTATCAACTTTGGAATTCACCTTCTGGAGCTAGGATTTGATGGACATCATCATTTATCTAGTTGCTATCTCTTTATTCAGTATTCCTATTCAGCTTTTGTACTAGAGAACTTTTATGTATTGGGATGCCTGTTGTATTTACTTTTCAGACTATGGTATTTTGTAATTGTTTTGAGACTGTGTTGAGACTGTATTTGTGGTAGCTTCATGAACTACTACTGTTATTTTATTTCTGCTGTGAGTTATTCTGATTTATCTGTGTCTGTGATTCTGTGATTGGTTTTATTTGCTCCAAATTATATTACAATCTACTGTTTTGAATTATTCAAGTCAGACATGTGTGGTTTTATTGTCGATTTGAATGGTCCAAAATAGTGAGTCGTTACATTTGGTATCAGAGCTTTGGTTTTAGGCAAAACTTAAGCTTAGCCTATGGAGCAAAAACTCATTAGAGATAGGGTAGAAATACCCTAGAATGAGTGAAATCAATCTTGGAATTCTTTCTTTGTGAAAGAAAGTATTTTAAAGTATAAAAAGGTTTCAAATGATTTTTCAAAGCATTTCAAAGAGTATTTTGATATAAAAACTTTTCTTGTTTTGAAATCAAATTTTTCTTAACTTCCTTCTTTTCCTTATCCACCTTGTTAGTAATTTCCTTGTTCGAGATATTCAATTCTCATTGCATCTTATCTTATCTAATCTTGTCTTTGTTTCTCAGTTACCTCTGTCCTAAAATTCATTCTTGATTTTTTAGGATGAGTCATAGGAATGCTAGAGGTAGGGGACGTGGTGTCGCCCTAGCTCCTGAGCCTGCTGCACCAGTTAGGTTCACTAAACTCTATAAGGAATACACTGAGCTTGGTGGCACCAAGTTCACCAGATCTGAGAGCATTATTGAGGCCCCGCAGTGGTTGAAGGATTTGGAGAGGATTTTCTCCGGTCTTGAGATCACTAATGCCCAACGGCGTCATTGGCAGCTTGGTAGTTGAATGGATCGGCCTTGGATTGGTGGGAGTCCATCACAGCCCACACTGCTGAGGCTGACATTTCTTGGGAACGATTTAGGTATCATTTTCTGTTGTCTTGAATTTGGTTTAGTTTTCTCTTTTTAAATCTTCCGTATGTTTCTTTATTGTGCTTTAAGGATGCTTTTGTTGTGAAGTGGATGCCCGAGGCAGGAAAGTCTCACCTATATCGGAAATTCATGGATCTGAAACAGGGTGATATGTCCTTTGCTGAATTTGAGAGGAAGTTCAATGAACTTTCTAAATTTGGCCCTAATCTGATTGAAACTCCTCTCAAGAAGAATGAGAAGTTCATTGCTGGTGCTCGTCCGGAGTACTAAGATCGTCTCATCGCTTATGTGCATAGCCCTTTCACCACTCTGATGGACATGGCCATTAGATATGAGAATCCTACTTCTAAGGATCCTCGAGCTGCTCGTTCTGCTACATCTCATTTTTTTCTGGTAATCCTAGGAAGAGGAAGCCCAATTTTCACCATTAGAAGAGGAATCGGAACAAGACTCTAGGGTTGGGATCAACTTCTTCGCAGAGGTAGTTTGTAAATCTATCTGCCATTACTTGTTTCAGATGTAATCAAAAGGGACATTATGCTAATAGCTGTCCTACTTTAGTTGGTGCTGCTATTCCTCCTCCAGCTCAGTTGACCAGACGTGATCTATGCCACATTTATCTACAGCCTGGCCATTTCAAGAAAGACTGCCCTACTCAGCAGAAGGGCAAGTCTTCTGGTATTTTTGTTGTTACCTCTGCATCTTCACCAGCTCGACCACCTGCACATGTTCCTGCTCCTGCCCCTAGTGACAACCAAGGTACACTTCAGGGAACTTTTTCTCTGTTTTATTTTCTTGTTCGTGTTCTGTATGATACCGAAGCTTCCCGTAGCTTTGTCCCTATGGATCTTTGTAGTAAATTTGAACATCTTCTTTCTTCCGAGTTTGCTCCTGATCTTTTGTGTGTTTCAAATCCTATTGGTGGGCCTGCGAACCTTAGTAAGATTTGTGGGAATATGAAACTCTTCAATTCTAGCTATCGGTTTTCTGGTGATTTCTATGTTCTGGGTTTTGATGCTTTTGATATATTACTTGGATATGATTGGCTGAAGAGACATGATGTCGTTATCTCTTGTAATTCCCGAACTGTCTCTCTTGTTGATGATTTTGATAATTCTTTAGTGATTCACTGTTGCATGCCTCAGGATTTTGCTGGCAGTATTATTTATTCTCTTGGCTCTTCTCTGGATGATTTTGATTCTACTCCTATGGTCAGACTCTATCCCGATGTATTTGGTGATGTCACTTCTTTGCCCCCCCCCCCCCTAAGTGGGAAATTGAGTTCCGTATTGATCTTATTCCTGGAGATCGACTTGTAGTTCTTCCTCGTAGAAGAATGGCATCCCGTGAGAAGGTTGAGTAAAGAAAGCAAATTGAGGACTTGTTCTCCAAGGGTCTGATCAGACCTAGCCATTCCGAATGGGGAGCAACTATCGTTTTCATCACTAAGTCTGATGGTTCTTTGAGAATGTGTGTTGATTATAGGGAGTTGAACAAGCTCACTATGAGGAACAGATATCCTATGCCTTGCATTAATGATATGTTTGATCAGCTCCATGGGGCTATTGTTTCTCAGCTTGATCTTTCCACTGGTTTTCACCAGCTCAGAGTGGCCGAGGAAAGTATTCCTAAGACTGCTTTCCATACCAAGAGTGGTTTTTATGAATGGTTAGTCATGCCCTTCGGTCTGACTAACGCTCCTGCTTTCTTTGTTGATTTGATTGAATCATGTTTTTCGTGATGTGCTGAACAAATTTGTTCTTGTCTTTGTTGATGATATTCTTGTGTTCTCCAAGTCTGAGGAAGAGCATAAATCCAACTTGAGCTTTGTTCCGGGGACTCTTAGGAGTTATCAGTTGAAAGCTAAATTATCTAAATGTCATTTCAGGAAGGATGAAGTTCGATTTCTCGGGCATATTGTTTCTAGTAATGGAGTTTCTGTTGATCCAATCAAGATCGCTGCGATCAATGTAAGTCTTTCCTTTCTTTTCTTTCTATAATTTGATCATTCTAACTTTTCTATGGTCCTTTTTCTCCCTATTCTATTACAAGATTGGGAAAATCCTAGGACTCCTACTGATATTCGTAGTTTTCTAGACCTTGTCGGTTACTATCGCATATTCATTAAGAACTTTGCTCGGATTTTTGCACCTCTCACTGCTTTAACTCGAAAGAATGCTAAGTTTATATGGAGTGATAAATGTGAAGCTATATTCAATGAGTTGAAGCGTAAGCTTACTTCTGCACAAGTTCTTACTATCCCAAATGGAAATGAGGGATTAACGGTATACATTGATGCTTGTCGTGAGGGTTTGGGAGCCGTTCTGATGCAAGATGGAAGGTGATTGCTTATGTCAGTCGCCAATTGAAGACCTATGAGGCCAATTATGTGGCACATGATTTGAAATCGTTGGCTGTGGTCTTTTCTTTGAAATTTTGGAGGCATCATCTTTTGGGTGCTAAGTTTGAGCTTTTACTGATCATCAGTCTTTGAAATATATCTTCACCCAGAAGGATTTGAATCAGCGTCAGTTTTGGTGGTTTGAGTTCCTTGCTTCTAATGATCTTGACATTAGCTACACCTGGGAAAGCTAATTTTATGGCTGATGCTTTGAGTCTGAAGAAGGCTATGTTGTGTCAGCTTATTGTTTCTTCTTCTCCTCTTTTGGATCGTATCATTGCTAAGCAGGATGAGGATGAGATGCTTAGGCGTATAAAGGAGAGTGTTCGTAGCAAAATTAGTGGTAGTAGTCCTGATGATAGTGGGGCTCGTATCGATGATGGATGGATTTTGAGGATTAATAATCGGATTTTTGTCCCGAATGTTGATGGTTTGAGGCAAGAGTTACTTCGGAAGAATCATCGATCTAGACTTTCTATTCATCCTGGTGGTGAAGATGTATCAGGACATGAAGAAGCTTTATTGGTGGAGAGGTATGAGGCATGACATCTCTATCTTTGTTAGAAGATGCGCGACTTGTCAGCAAGTCAAGGCAAATCATTAGAAGACCCCTAGTTTGTTGCATCCCCTTGAGGTTCCCAATTGGAAATGGGAACAGGTTTCCATGTATTTTATTGATGGTTTAGCGAGGACTCGGAGGGGTAATGAGAATATTTGGGTTGTTATGGATAGATTGACCAAATCAGCTCATTTTATTCTGGTCAAATCTACCAATTCTGCTTCCAGTCTGGCTGAGATTTATATGAGGGAGATTGTTCGCCTCCATGATGTTCCCCTTGGTATTATTTGTGATAGAGATCCTATCTTTATCAGTCATTTTTGGAAAGCTTTTTAGGATCTTTGGGTACTTGTCTGAATCTGAGAACTGCTTACCATGCGCAGATCGACGGTCAAACGAAAAGAGTGAATCAGATTCTCGAGGATCTTCTTCGTGCTTATGTTCTTGATTATGGAGGATCTTGGGAAGATCATCTCCATCATGTTAAATTCACCTATAACAACAGTTATCAGGTATATTTTCAGTCTTCTATTTTGATCTTATCTTAATCTTTATCTATCTCATTTCCTTTTTGAATTCAAGCCAGTATTGAAATGTCTCCATTTGCCGCTCTTTACGAAAGACCTTGTAGATCTCCATCTTGCTGGATTGAATCCGGTAATCATTTGGTTCTTGGTCCTGATGTGATTTTGGAGGCTTCTACAAAGTTGAGGAGATTAAGAGGAAGATGAGGATTGCTCAGGATAGGAAGAAGAAGTATGTTGATCGTCGTAGGAGGAGTTTGGAGTTTTCTGTTGATGATTTGGTTTTCCTTAAGGTCTCTTCCTTAAGGAATGTGATTCAGTTTGGTCATAGAGGGAAGCTTCCTCCTAAGTTTGTTGGTCATTTCCGTATCTTGGAGAGGATTGGTCCTTTAGCTTATCGTCTGGATTTGCCTGAGAAGTTTTCTGGAGTATATAATGTATTCCATGTTTCGCATCTTCATCGCTATCTACATGATCCATGTTTGATTGTCCAGCCTTCTGCTCTCGAGAGTTTGGATATTGAGCCTAATCTGACTGTCGAGAGGAAGTCGCTTCATATTATCGAAAGAAGTACGAAGCAGCTGAGAAGGAAATCCACCAACCTGGTCAAAGTGCAATGGAGTACGGATAATCAAGATTGTACCTGGGAGACGGAGGAGAGCATGTGTGCTTCAAATCCGAAATTGTTTGTTTCAGGTACAGTTTGCTTTTCTATCCTATCTTGCCTTGTTTTCGTGTCTCGTTCCTTTTCGAGGACGAAAAGTTTTGAGTGGGGGAGAGTGTAACAAACCAAAAATTTTAATAAATATTTTAATTCATCTTATTTGAAACTTTGGTTTTTAATTATTTAAAATTTAAAATTTTGGAATTTTCGAATGTAATTTTGGATTTTGCTTCCAATTTTATTTCCATATACAATAAAATAAATATTTTTGAAATTTTTATATTTTGGTCAACTTAAAGTCAAAGTTTGACCACATTTGAAAATTTTAAATTTGAATTTTTTTATTTCTAATCTTTTTCTTTGGAACTATATTTGATTCTGATGTCCGTACTGCTTTCCGTTGCGTAAAATTCTGTTTTGTACTTATAAAAATTGATAAATTTCAATGTTTTACATGTGATTATTTTCCGTATTTTATTTGTTATTTTCTATTGTTTATTTCCTATGTTCATTTCTATTTTTTTAATTTCTATTTTCTATTTTATTTGGATTTTTCTATTTCCTTTTATTTGAGTTTTGGGCTTGGAAATTTCAAGAGACTTGAGTTATTTGTTTAGTGAAGCCTTTTCATTTTCTAACCTTTTCATTTATTTTCCTAACCATTCATTCTTTCTAGTCGTCCACCCCATAACCCTAGCCGCCACTTCTATTTGTAAATCACGTACAAAAAGTTCTCACCTCATCATTTCTCAATTATTTCATGAAGAAAAAAATTACAGTAAGTTATAGCCTCCTCTTTCTCTTCTTTTTTCTCTTTTCTTTTGCCTTTTGTTTTCTATTTGTTTTACTCGGCCACCACCATCTACATGCCCTAGCCGACCATCTCCTCCTCACCACCACCACCTGACCACGGCCTCCACCACTTTATCCCCTTCCTTATGCCTTACCGTGAGTACTAGATCCAAGTTCATTACCAAAAGCATGTTGAAACCCCAAGCCGATCCTATTGATCATCACTCCCGCTTGTTTGCCTCGGTCACACCTATTTCCACCACCTACTCCTCCTCCTTGCCTTGCTTTAGGCCGTGCCCCTCTGATGTGGCCATATCCGACAAAGTTTAGCACATAGGTCGAGCCACTTAGCCAGAGTCCGAGCCCAAAACTCCTCTTGATCCATGCTTTTGCCTCCACTTGACCTTTGCCTTGCCATTCCTCCTTCATATCCTTGCCTAGCTGTGCCTGACGACCACCATGACAGAGCCAACAGCCTTCAAACTCAACATAGCCGAGCCATATTGCCTTGTGCCTAGCCCATAGTGATGATGGCCGAGCCCACTTATTGATTTAAACCAATGTTTCTTCACTTTGTTTCATTTTGATTTATATATTTATTATATTGAATTATATACTTATATATGTTGTACATTTTGGTGTCTACAAGATTTGGATTTGGGTGTTACTCCTTCTCGAATCTAGTCGTGCCTTTTTGTTCTTTGCGGAGTTTGGATTTGTGTTTTGAATTTGATCTCAAGCTTAATAAGGTGAGTTATTCACTTTAGACAATCGTACTTATATAAATGTGAAACAACGCCACTTGAATTGTAATAGTTGATATGCTATGTTATGTGCTCACATCTGCCTGTTATATGACATCATATGATAATATTACCTTATTATATACCTGTTGCATCACCTGACATCATATGATATGTTTTACTATTTATTTATTTACTGCTTCCCACACTGCAAGTACCATGTAGAATAGAATCATTATGGGTTGAAATGATATATACCCGAACGGATATTAGAATAAGAAAAATTGTTATGAGCTAAATTGATAGGCTCAAGCAATTATTATTTATTTAATTTGACTTGGGATTGCGGGTTTGAAATGATAAAACCCGGATTTTTATTTTTAAATTACGGACTGAAATGATACATATCCGTATCACTTGACCTAGGTTAGAAAATTATATACAGACCCGTGGTTATTTTAAATATTTTCCAAAAATTTATAAAGTATTTTCAATAGTAAAAAGATGACATTTTAACTTAAATCAGATTTCAATTAATTTTATAGGGATTTTCTTTAAGTAAAATGTATAAGTAAATAATTGGTTAAAATGTATTTGAAATATGACTTAACTAGATAATTAGAAATTTGGTTTTCAAATGAATTCTTTTTAGTTAAGTAAATAAACGGAAATTCAGTTTTATTTATGAAATGCGTATTTTGAAATAAAGAATTAATTTATTTGTTAAAATAAAAGTTAAGTAAAATAGTGTACCTTTGACTTAATAAATGAATTATAGTTAATTTGGATATTTTAATTATAAAAATTATTTTATTTAATCATAAGTTAAACGATAACCAAATGAAAGTTTTGAAGCGTGAGATATGTTTTCTTTAGTTAAAATGGCTAAAATTTGAAGTTTTATTGTTTCTGAAATGTAATAATAAAATCTGGAATTAGTATTGGTAGCATTTCCAAATGCTATGGTTTTAAGACAGCATTTACTAAGTTCTATCGTTTCTCAAAGTAAACTATATCCTAAAATAATAAATAAGCAACCGTAGAACATTGTAAATGCTGCTGTTGCTGAAAATAAACTATATTCTGAAATAATAAGCAAGCTGTTGTAGCACTTTGTAAGTGCTGCTATTGCTGAAACTAAACTGTTTTGCAATAACTAAATACCTACTATAGCACTTTGTAAGTGCTGTTGTTTTTGAAACTGAACGGTTTTGAAATACTAAAATACCTGCCGTAGCACTTTATAAGTGCTACTGTTTCTAAAAATGATAATGTTTTTGAAATATTGCTATATCTACCATAACATTTTATAAGTGTTGTTGTAGCTGAAATTTACAATGTGTTGGAAATTTTATAATTGAATGAATGATCTTAGGAAGGCTATAACTTTGAAATGAATATTATTTGACGTTCAATTTGAATGGTTTAAATGAGTATGTTTTGAAGTGAAATATAAGCCATTTTGAAATTTTTAACCACGGGTTATAATGACGTTGGGTTGTTAAAGAGACCGGGATCGGATATGGGCATACTCTCCGTCGATACCGAAAACCACTTTAACAACCGTGTACGCGGTGGAGATTCCAGAATGAAGTAGGATGGTGGCGACGTCCTTTGAGGTATGTACGTGGACCCGACTCTCGTGAGTTGGAAGAAGGTGGCTAAAACAGGAGCGATTGACGGGCTAATGAGGTAGTTCCTCTTATCGGATACATTTCTTCGATACCATTCTATTACTTTGTGACTGATTAGGGTACCCTTTGATTTTGGGAGTGTGGCTCGAGGTGGGCGGTAGTGGCTGTAGGATCTAGATTAACCCTAGAGGGGGGGTGAATAGGGTTATAGCAAATTTTCTCGATATAAACACAGAAACAAAACGCAGAAATAAATATGCTGAAAAAGTAAATCACACACAAAATTTACCCAGCTTCGGCAACCTCTGCCTACTGCTGGATTCCCAGATTTCTATTAGAATTAAACAGTATCACGCTCACAAACACTCTAATAGACTCGCAGACCCTTTTTCTCCCGCTCACAAACACTCTACTAGACTCGCAAACATTTGCTCCCGCTCACAAACACTCTACTAGACTCGCACACCCTGCTCCCGCCTATAGAGTTTCGTTTACTTGCAAACTCTGCTCCCGCCTATAGAGCTTTGATTACTCGTAAACACTGCTACGGCCTATAGAGCTTTGCAAACTCGCACACCCTGCTCACTGAACTAATTCTAACTAGACAATCTGACACTACCTAAACCCTAGGTGGTGATTTACAAACTTTTGATTTGAAAAATAAAAACAACAATTAAACAACAATTAAAAGACAATTAAACCCTATATTAAAAATAAACTAAAGCCTTCTAATAAAACAAGGCCGGCCCCTATTCACTTCTTCAACCCGTTCCTTTTTCTTTTTATTTGCTCCGTTCGTTGTTTTGAGATAGTGGCGGCTTTGTCCTTCAATCCAAATTAGGGCTTTCGTTCGTGATTCAAATTAGGGCTTTCGAAGTGCCGACAATATGTTGATTGATTCGATGATTATTCGCATGTAGCCTTGATCGATTGTTGCTCACTTCGGCTGCTTCGTTGATCGAATTCTTTCCTTGATTCGGTATGTAATTATTTGCTTTTGCTTTATTGATTTTATGCTTTCTGGAATTCGATGATGATGCCGATGATGTGAATTTGATTATATAGGGTTTGTAACCCTAGATTTGCGTCGTATAATTATATTTGAATTTGTCAAATTCTTCATCTCGGCCACTTTATTATTCTTGAACGATGTTGATGATTTCTGACCTTTTCAATTCTTGTATATTCATTGCTTGGTGGTCACGGCTTTGATTCATTTTCGTGATGACCACGACTTGATCGTTTCTGACTTTGACTTCGGTCATTTTTTTTTTGATTTCATAAATTCAAATTCTCTGGCCCTCTTTACTGCGCATGTAGTTACTGATGTTGTGTTGCAAATATTGTAGTTTGCATTGTGCCATGCTCCTTGTTCATTTGACTGGCTGTTGTCTTTGTTGTTGGGTCAGTGATGCACTTGGTTATTCGTCCCCTGTTTGATCATTGAAGTGTTTGCTGTCGTAGATGTTGCACTACATCACCACTGAGTTGATCTTGCTTCTGCATATTGTTGTATTTGGACTTGTTGTACATCTGAGTCACTGTTGCCTTGTTGCTGTGTCATACTCGTTGAACTGGTTTTCTTGTTGTTGCATACTTGTATCACTGCTTCCATCCTTTCTTTCTCTGGCACACTGGTGTACCTGGTGTACTTGAGCTTCTGGCCTGTATTTTGATGTTGCCACTGTGTTTTTGTTTGGTCTGACCATCTGTATACATACATTCTTGTATGTATATATGTGTATGGTCACTTGTGTATTGCCTTTCTGAACTGTGCACATTGTTGCATGCATTGAGTATTTCCCTAGCCATTTGTGTTGGGCATTTCTTGCATCACTGATGCACTTGGTCATTCGAGTCTTCCCTGCATCATTATCTGTTGCATCTTTGGTTTTGGGGATGCTGTGTTATCATCATGTTGGTTTGGTTGTTTGATTTTTACTGTCCACATGTCACTGGTCTTGATCAATGTTCGGCCATGTTGCATATTGTACTTCATTTAGCTTGAATGTTGTCTCTGACCTGATGGCTTTGGTTTTCATTGTATGGTCTATTCTGCATCACCATAGTTTGTACATGCATTTGCCACACTGTACATGGTCATAATTGATGTTGTTGAACTTGATGGCATGCATTTTGTGGTCTCTGGTTTTGATACTTGCAGTTGTATTGCTTGATATTCAGTTGTGTTGGAACTGGATTGATTTCTTTTGGCTTCTCTTGTGTATACTGTGTCATTTACTTGATGTGTTGTTTCCAGTTGCTTAGTGTCTTGATGCTCGGCTTGAGGCTGTGTCATGTTTGAACATAGCATTCATGTGTACTTTTGATTTGCACCTGAGTTGAATCCAGTTTTTCAAAAAAAACTCGGGTTTGACCTTGTGCTCGTGTCGTAATTTTGAATATACTTCACGTGAGTTGAACCCGGCTTTTTATTTGGGTTTGACCTGTGCTCACCTGTCCCTGTAAATCAATCAAGTGTATATCGGTGTGCACGGCCTTGTGGCATATACAGTGATACACTATGTATGTCACAAGTTGTTCGTGTATGATGAATTCAAATTTAAATTATGACGAACAACCCAAATAACTGAGGCTAATCATATTTTCAAAAATTATCTTTTATTTTTGAATTGCAAAAATATTTCTTTTTCAATTTTACTGTGTTAGTTTATATTTTTGCAGATTTCTCAGATGCTGGATTCAAACTGGAATGCAGTTGAAGACAAAATATGAGTGTGAATGATATGTAGTGAGGTGAACTGTAAATATGAAATGTGATGTAATTGTAATCAAAGTTGTATAGTTATAGTGGGAGCTTGAAATTGTACTATTCAAAGTTGTAACAAATATTTGTTTGAATAAAATATTCGTTTGAATTCAAATTCTGTGTTATTTAATTTATCAACAAATATTTATTTAATCTGTGAAAACAAAATAGTATATTAACAAATACATTTAAATGAATATATATGTTTATTATCATCAAACAAAAATCATATAAGCGTATATTCAACAATCTCCCCCTTTTGATGATAACAAGCATATATTTAAGATTTTGAATGTATTAAATGTATTTGATGATCGATCAATTTGCTCCCCCTATTTAAATGCTTCCTCTCTACATGATACTCCCCCTACATATATGCATACAAATAAAAATATGTAAATGAGCCTATATGCAAATGGAAAATTATTTGACCTTTACTTGATTCTATTTGACAAAAGCTTAACTTTTCTCTCCCCCTTTTGTTATCAGCAAAAGAATAACAGTGTTATAAAAATAGGGTTGAAGTGACAGACATGAATCAAACATTTAACTCAATTGAATATAAATATCAAATTTCAATAAAACTCAAACAAAAATCATACTTACCCCTGTCAGACGCATATTCCACTTTCAGAAGTGATGGAGATAAAATCATCAAAAAAATCATACAGTTCTGTCTATTTGTGGTATATTTATTTCGGGAAATTTGAATATCTACTAACCATGCATAACCGTTAGGACTTTTAAATGAGATTAGTAGTATTCCAATTTTTATTTAAAAAATGAAATCAAGTATCTTCTAACCACGCATGACCGTAAGGACTTTTAAATGGGATTAGAATCAACTTGTCTATTAAATCAATTAATTTTGATATGTGTTCCATACATGCATAACCGTGAGGACTTTTAAATGAGCATGGAATACTTAGGATATTTATTTTTATTGCTAAATATAATAAATTGAAGCACAAATAATTTCCTTCACAAATTTAAAGATATTGAAGAACGAATGATTTCCTTTGTAAATTACCACAAATTTACATACTATGTGTAATTTTGATGAGTGATGGTCGATAGAAAGATGATAGAAATAGAAATGATCATGGAATTTTTACCCAAAAAAAAATTTTATAACTCTTGTTATGAAACTCTAAAGAAGTTTTTCTAAATATATTGTCTTGAGTAATGTATGACAAATATCGACACTCATCACTTTTTCAATCACTATTGATCTTTTCGATAATCATTAGGGAGTTAGATTAGTCAAAATTTGTCATTTAAAATCAAATAAAAAATGACTAATCTGAAAATATGGTCAACAATGATTTTCTCGAAGGGGTTATATGAGAAAAATTCTGCCATTTGAAAAATTATTTCAAGTGAAATATATGCAGATATTTTCTTTGAAAAACAATGCAGCAAATGAATGTTTCAAAAATTAATCACGTTACACTAATAATTTTTCTATCAACTATATTACCAGTGTAATCTGCATCTGAATTTAAATTTCACCCAATATTCACTCGTTGGATGACAAAGACCAGATTTGTGAAATTTCAACAAACTATCTCAGAATGAAATTTGAAATGAAGCCATGTTATCACTCAAACAAATATCATAGTGTTAAACTTAGAAACCGTAGGATAAATAGTTATATTCATGAGTAATCAACAGTCAATCAACATCATAATTATTTCAAAAACAATTTCTTGAAGTTCAACAATTTCTTAAAATCCTTTTTAACAGCTTTCGCATGAAATTTGAAATCGTGCAAATTTACAAGCAGTGACCAAAATGTCAAAATATATCTACGTGTAGCATGAGTAATCAAAGATCAATAAAATGCCATCATTTGACCGAACAAATTTATATGGATTAGTTCAAAGTTGAAAATCTGATTGGTCATCATTTAAGCACAAAACAAGGTCATAAATAAGAACAAGTCATGTAGGATCATATCAAGTAAGTCCGAATCAGTCAACCATCATAATTACTCCAAGTAATTCTATTTAAAGATGATTGGTCAATATTTTGAAAAAAAATCATAGAATCAAAATCATCATCTTTTGTTCATCTCAATATTGGTTGATTTAATTCAGATTATGGTGCAGATTATCACATTTAATATATCGTTCAAAACATATTTACCTGTTTTACCTTTACGATAATTTTTTGTCGTTGTCCATTGTGATTTTGTCACCTTTATACTAGGCTAAGGAACTTTGCTTTGTTGCCCGTTGTGTTTCTGGAACAGCCAAAATCCAGAGAACACTGTTGTTGTTCCTTAGCCTGCCACCACACCTACACGATGAAAGATTTATGTGACCTATTTATTTTTATAGGTCCATGATTGTTAGTGGCAGAATATGAAAAATATGTTTGTGGAGACCCAAAAATATTTATATATGTTCCTTTTGGCACCCAAATTTGTTTGACTTTCAAAGATTTTATATTTGTGCCTTTTGGAACCCAAATTGGTATAGTTTTCACGTGTTTGGGTCTATACCAACAATTATTTTGATTGTGTCCAAATTTTCTATTTGTGCACATTAAATTGACTTGATTAAATTTTGTGTTCTTGTTCCTATGACTATAATTTTCAACACGATGTCCAATTATTTCAGATCGAGCAAAGACACTTTTACCTTTTGCATTATCATCATCTTGTGATTTCCCAAAACCTAGTCCTTTTCTATTGTTAGCAAAAATTTGATTTCCCAAAAGCATTTTGAAAGATTTTTCTCCTTTTGAAAAGTTATTCAGGGATTTCTCAAAATTTTGAACTTTGGTTTTTAATGTTGTGTTTTCAGTGACAAGTGAGGTGCATCGATTTATAAAATCCCTTTTCCTAGTGTCAAAGTTTTCCTTAAGACTCAAATTTTCTTTTTCAAGATTCTCAGAGTTATTCTTAAGTCTTGTCAATTCTGAATCTAAAATTTTACATTGGTTACATTCTAGGTTTCGAATATTTTCAAGTTCAGTTTTTAACCTAAAATTTTCACGAGCAAATTCTCTCCTATCAGATTTCAGTTTTTCAATTTTAGATTCAAGAGTATCCACTACCTTAGTAAGATCAAGACACATAAAAACAAGATCTCTATAGGAGTACTCACCTGCCTCACTAGATTCCTCGGAGCTTGCTTCTGAATCTGATTTCGCCATAAGACACAAGTTAACCTCCTCCGAGCTGCTATCTGAAACCTCCTCTCCTTCTTCATCATCCCAAGTCGCTGCAAAGGCCTTCTTCTTCTTTTTCTTTCCTTTATTGTTTTTGAGAAGTGGGCATTTTGGTTTGATGTGGCCAGGCTTGTTACAGTTATAACATGTCAGTTCATTATCGGAATTTTCAGAATATTTTGGCCTATTACGACTTGTTTTCTTCTTGCGTGGCTTGAATCTAGACCATCTTCTAAGATTATTGACAGCCATTGCAAGCTCTTCAATTGGATCTTCTTCATCTTCATCGCTCTCTTCTTTGCTCTTTAAGGCAATCGTCTTCTTCTTTGGTTCGGAGTTGTTGCGTTCTTCCTTTGCTTTTAGCTCAAGCTCATATGTCATCAAGTTGCCAATCAACTCCTCCATGCTTAGCTTACTCAGATCTTTCGATTCTTGTATTGCTGTGACTTTTGCCTCAAAGTTCATTGGTAAAACTCGTAGTATCTTCCTCACAAGCTCTACCTCAGTGAAGACCTTCCCAAGCGCTCTAGCGTTGTATACCAAGGTTGAAAAGCGTCCAAACATATCATTTATGCTCTAGCCTTTGTCCATCACAAAGTTTTCGTATTCATTGCTGAATAGGGCTAGACGAGATTCCTTGACTTGAGAAGTTCCTTCGTGTGTCACCTCCAAAGTGTGCCAAATTTCTTGTGCTGTTGTACAATGAGAAATTCTATTAAATTCATTTTTATCAAGAGCACAGATCAAAGCGTTCATTGCTTTGGAATTTGTAGTTTTTAATTTCTTATCGTTAGCATCCCACCTATCCTTAGGTTTAGGAATCTCAGTATCACCAACGATTATAGTGGGAGGTTTATAGCCAGTTTCAATAATATCCCAAACATCATAATCAACAGAACTAAGATATATACCCATCCTAACTTTCCAATAAGCATAATCATTCCCGTTAAACATGGGTGGCCTAGCAATAGATTGCCCCTCAGAAAAAGCATTATTCGGTGAATTCTGACTCTAGAGTTAAAAACAAAAATACCGGGCTTTGATACCACTTGTAGGATCTAGATTAACCCTAGAGGGGGGTGAATAGGGTTATAGCAAATTTTCTCGATATAAACACAGAAACAAAACGCAGAAATAAATATGCTGAAAAAGTAAATCACACACAAAATTTACCCAGCTTCGGCAACCCCTGCCTACTGCTGCATTCCCAGATTTCTATTAGAATTAAACAGTATCACGCTTACAAACACTCTACTAGACTCGCAGACCCTTTTGCTCCCGCTCACAAACACTCTACTAGACTCGCAAACATTTGCTCCCGCTCACAAACACTCTACTAGACTCGCACACCCTGCTCCCGCCTATAGAGTTTCGTTTACTTGCAAACTCTGCTTCCGCCTATAGAGCTTTGATTACTCGCAAACACTGCTCCCGCCTATAGAGCTTTGCAAACTCGCACACCCTGCTCACTGAACTAATTCTAACTAGACAATCTGACACTACCTAAACCCTAGGTGGTGATTTACAAACTTTTGATTTGAAAAATAAAAACAACAATTAAAAGACAATTAAACCTATATTAAAAATAAACTAAAGCCTTATAATAAAACAAGGTCGGCCCCTATTCACTTCTTCAACCCGTTCCTTTTTCTTTTTATTTGCTCCGTTCGTTGTTTTGAGATAGTGGCGGCTTTGTCCTTCAATCCAAATTAGGGCTTTCGTTCGTGATTCAAATTAGGGCTTTCGAAGTGCCGACAATATGTTGATTGATTCGATGATTATTCGCATGTAGCCTTGATCGATTGTTGCTCACTTCGGCTGCTTCGTTAATCGAATTCTTTCCTTGATTCGGTATGTAATTATTTGCTTTTGCTTTATTGATTTTATGCTTTTTGGAATTCGATGATGATGCCGATGATGTGAATTTGATTATATAGGGTTTGTAACTGTAACGATCTCGAATTCCAATTTATTTTAAATTGATAATTAAATTTATTTTTGATTTAAGATTTGTGAAATTATTGGTGATTATATAAAATATTATTTAAATTATGAATTATTGAAAAAATGTATTTAAATAAATATTTGAATTGGGATTTAAAAATATAAAAGTACAACCAAAACATAACTAATACAAAGAAGTACATATGCATTAAATGTTGCCATATCTCTGGCACAATATAATATTTTCAGCTGAAACAAAATTGATAAAGTATGAATAAACAAGAGATAAGTTTGTACACATGAAAATAGCAATAGTGCAGCAGCCTCCCACTAACTAAAAAGAAGATTGACAAAGTAAATTATATATGTTCAAACAAATAAATATGCAAAGCAATGATGTAAACAAGAAGCAATGGAAACAAACTGTACAAACAAATATATATATGAATAAAGTTTACAAAGGAAGACAAATCAAAAGTAATAAAATAAGCAAATTTATACAAAGGCAATTATGCCATATATCTTCAGCCCCATACAAGTATCCATCAGCCAAACCAAAGAAGAAGAAAAATGTGAGCATGGTACAAGATAATTAATGCACATACAAAGCTAATTAATGCAGCACAAATTTTATCATATCAGCCACCATTTGAATAAAGAAATCTCTTGCCAAAATGTAAACAAAAATACTTCAGTACATGAAAAATATCTTGCATCAACATCATACTTCAACCTGTAGACTTGCTTCTTATATATTAATCCATCTATTTCATCTCGTTTCTTCAAAGCTAAAGAAAAAAAAAATGAAGTGAATATCAAATAAAAACATAAGCAGAACTCAACAATACGAATTAATTCAACCAGAGATCAAAGGCAGGGAGAATTACAGGAGATTCAAACTGCAGTATCCATCAACTATTGCTCTCTGTTCATTTCATTTTTTTTTCCGGAATCCACTGTGAGTAACCTTCACTTTTGAAAAACTTAAGCATCTAAATTTGTTTCAAGTTCATATCTGGGAAAAAATATGTATGTTGTTGTTCCTGGGTATATGTAGATATAAATATGTAACTCTGTGAATGCCTGTATCCTTGTTTTTGTTGTTGTTCTTTTTGGACCAGATTTACAAACAAATCCAAACCTCTTGATCTAAGCATGATTTGGATTCGAAATTTGAATAAAACTTGGTTGTTTTACCACAAGCTTTAATCTAAAAATTCATTCAAGCATAAACAACCCAGTATCATCACTGGAAATCAAGAAATCTGGACCCAACTTTAATTTAGTCGAATTTCAAACTTATTGATTCACAAATTCAGTTATATAAATCGAATTCGTATACCAAAATATGATTTTTAAAGCATAAATTATGATTTTTAGAGTTAGAATTCACGAGAAGTTCGACTTTGAATAGAAATTTAAGTTTTATCAAATTCTCGAAATTTACTCACTATAAAATGCTGAAATTCAAGTCGAAGTTAGTATGAAGATCAGTGATCTTGGGAAAAATATTTATTTATTTTTCCATTGCATAGAAATTGAATACGAGGTCAAAATAGGGTTTACTGCAATTTTTTGTACCTGTCAGTAAATTGAGGGGAACGACGTGTATATGTGACCGAGTGGAACGAGGCTTGGGAGGAAGGTTTCTGGTGGTGTTGACAAGGTGTGGTTGAGGTGGCATCGCCTCTGGTGAACCGTGTTGGGTGGCGTGACGTTGGTTGCAGAGGGGTTGTTGTTTTGCTTTCGTTCGAACTGCATAATTTTGATTTTGACTGTTAGGAGGTAATGCGACTTAGGATTTCTCGAATTCATGTTAATTGTGATTTGCGCGACGCCTCGCATGATCGCCGGAGTCATGAACGGCGATGTACACGTGTACAAGCACTGAGATGTATCAGTGTTTGACGTTGGGGTGAAGGAGGGCACAGTCTCGAGCTACTCTCGAAAATTTTCATTGGATGCTTCGGGTTTCTGTCGAGTTTGTGTGCGAGAGTCCTCTGTAGTTTTAACTCGTATTGATAGTTTAAAATTTAAACTAAAAAATAAAAAAAAATAAAAAAAAAGAAGAAGAAGATAAAGTTGCGTATCTGGTTGGGGAACTCGGGTGAAGGAGCGAATGACTCGAAGCCGTGAGTGGGTATAACAGGGGAGATCTCAGGTTTTTATACTTAAGTGTATGATGTTATAAATTTGTTAATGGATAAATGTTTCAGCAAGTATCACAGTAAGATGAATACTGTTCGAAGTTTAAGTTTAAAATTAATTCAAGTATTAATTATCCAGTTAAGGTTTAACATCAGCTTTAGTTCATAATTAATTATTTAAATTAATTTATTACTTTTGTTTAAAGCTTATCCATGCTTTAAAATCTTGTTAACATTAAGTAATAAATTAAGTAAATTAACAAATAATGTTTCAGTTAGTAATCTAGTTAATATCAAAATTTAAGAAGAATTGAATGATAATTATGTGAATGATCAATATTAATTGATTGGATGCGGAAGTAATTAAGAGTAACTACTTTGTAATTATAATTAGTAGTGTATTATAAGAAATAAATGTAATTGGAAATGTATTTTAAAGGCTTAATTTTAAAAGAAAATTAAGTAAATTGGTCTAAAGGCTTTCCTTAAATAAGTTTCCTATATAAATAATAAATTTTATTTACATTAATATTAAGATTTATAAAAGGATATTTTAATTTGGTTAGTGTTTTAATATATAATCATTTTGAACCTTAAATTCAAAATGAAATGTGAATCTAAATTTAGAAGTGTAAGGTTTAAACACACTTAAATATTCATGAAGTCATTAATAAAGAAATGGATTACCTTAGAAATGATTAAGGTAATTAAGTGATTTAATTAATAAATTAATTAAGGAATAAATTATTATTATTTTTATAAATTAATGGTTTATATTAATTTATAATTAAAGATTAATTAAAAGTGATGTTATTAGTTAATGAAGATAATTAACTGAAGATTTTTAAGTATTAATTAAGGTGATTAATTTTAATAATAAATTGGATTTATTAGCTTAGACAATCAATTATAAATTGTTTAATGTAATTACTAAATGAAAGTAATTAAGGATTAATCACTTATAGTAATTTATTTTTTTGATATTTTGATAAATTAAAGTCAATTTATTATGTAATTGGTTTAAAAGATTGAGTTAAGTAATATGATTAATTAAGAATAATTTAAATTAATTAAGGTGATTAATTAATTAATTTATATCAATGATTTGTAATTAATTAATCAGAATTTGAAAATTAATTCATGAGTAATTAATTTACTTGGAAATATATTGAATTAATTAAGATTAAACGATTAATTAATCCTACTTGTAAATGGTTATTGAATACTTGACCTTACTTATGATTGTATTGTATGAGATGCCTTGAATTGATTATCCTATCTGATTTGTGATATTTTGTTCTGTAGATTGAACTGTGTATATTTATTTGCATCTGTATATTATCTGTGAATCTGTGAATGAGCGATGAGCGCTATAATTTATATCGCTTATCAACTATATTTCTGTGCTTTGAATCTATGATGATTGAATGATGTTGCACTATTGTGTAAAACCCCTGGACCACACCATACACACACAAATATGGATTTCACGAGGAAATCAATTGAGACACAGATTTTTGAAAATAGTTTTTATTTGAATTTTTAAATTCAAATGGTTTGAAAATAAGATTGGGTTTAAAGTGAAAAGCTTTTGAAATGGAATTTCAAAGATGAAATTTATTTTGAATAACTTGATAAAATTTGAAGTTTAAATAATTCGATTCAAACCTAAATTCGAGATTTCAAATTGAATTCTATAATTTGAAACTAGGGACTAAAGATGTTATACTAGTTCCTTATGGGTTAAATCAATTTAAAAACATTAATTTGGAATTTGAATTAAATTCGAGGGCTTTAACTCGTGTAAATAAAATTGGATTTTTCTGAAACAAAAACTGTTTGTTTTCAAATAAATAAAAGATTTCACGTAAGTAATGAACTTCCAATTTGTGTAAAAAAGATTTCTAGTTTAAAATGAAAATAAATTCCAAGTTATAGAAACGGTTTGAAATCTATAAGTTAAATCTTTGATTTAAAGATTTAATGAATTAATCCAATTGAAATACAGGAATGAATCTTGGAGAAACTGGGTGAACTTGTGAAATAAATCTTTTGTTTAAAAGATTTGAAATGGTAATTTGTTTAACCATTTAAAGAAAGTTTTGGGTTTTAAGTTGTGACTTAATTGAAATCCCAATATCCATATGTTTTTGAAATATTGCGCTCACTATTCGGTTTAGCCGGGAGAGGACCTTTGTGTCATATATCCCATTCCGAATATGTGATACGTCGTTATGGATAGCATTTGAAGACCGGTGGTGAAGACCGGATATTTTCGAAAACGAAAGGGTTTCTTGTCGATTGTCTCTGCACTGGCTGATCCCCGGTATAGAGATTTCCATATGTGATGGGAAATCCAGACGTGATTAGGGATTATCCGGATGGCAAGGACTTCTTTGGAAGTGCCTTCGGTTCTGTTCGAGCCCGGAACAGACTTGTATGGATTGTGTGTCTGACATTACACTTTGAGATATAAAGCAGATTTCTTTCAAATACATTTCTGTTGGTGGCGGAGAATTTATTCTTTTAGCTTAACACCCTTCTCTGAGACGTACGAGCTCATAGGTTATGTAGTTGAAGGTTATCAGCAATATATTCCCAATTTGGTAATGTGACATGCTAAGTGTTGCTGTGAAATGATCATTGTTTGATCATTTGTGATAGGATCATTTGTTTGATCGTCTATCTTGATGATCATTTCTTTGATCATTTGTTGACCCAAAGCACTGCTTTTGTAAAGCGTGGCTTTGTGGACGAGACTTCATCGAGCCTCACACCCCGGAATGGTCAAAACAGGAAAGATGCGGCAAGGTTATTAGGGGGTAGCGCCCCTTTAGGGTATGTTCATTTCCTTCTGGAAAGGGGTGGTATCATGGTATGGAGCCCAGATACTTATTCATGTGGACACACTATATTTATTTATGTGTGATGTTGGATTAGAGGTACCTCGGATAAAGGTCCTAAAGGACCGGGAGGTGGCATACTCGTGTCAGTAGTTACCCAGTTAGGGGTAACCCGGCCTTGTGTTGGCAGAGATCCGGTTAGGTTCTCGGGGACGTCCTTCCAGAGGCGTTCTCATGTGGCAATGGGAAGTTCCTTGGCCTGACCATTTGTTGGAAATCCAAAGAAACAATACGAAACCCTGTACGGTTTTAGTTGTAGAACCTGCCATTCACTTATGGTGGCGCCCCACTGTTTGGATGGTAGCTATAGTAGGCATACGATAATGGTCGTATGCTGGCTAAGATTAATATTCTACTTTCGAAATGTTTTTTTCTGCACCGTGCACTTATAATAATAATATCAAAGAAATCTTCTACGTATTAAGCATGTTTGACTATCATAAGAAGAAATCTCCTCCAAGTCTGCGTTTGCATTGTGTGTGTGGTGGGAGGTCTTATGGTAGTTTCATTTTCAAAAAGCATTGCGAATTTACTTTAAAATTCTCTTGTTGATTGTTTTTTAAGACAAGCTGTTTTTGTTGCTCACACCAGTCCCATGACTGATCCGGAGTTTATTGTTCCTTTCCTAAACTCTGGATGCTCATTATTTTCTACACGAGCAGTCTAGAGTTGGGTTTTTCAGATACTTAGGATCCAGTAGATTTTATCTGGAGCTAGTTCAGTCTTTGGATATGGACTGCACTTGCTTATCTATGGGAGTCCGAGCTATTGCTGGATTGGTTCTTGGAGATGGAGTTCAGATTTGGAGTTCTTCGTTGAAGATTATCTTTGAGTTATTTGTTCCGCTGCTAGTGTTATCTATTTTCTTTCCGCTGCTATTCATTGTATCACTCTGTTGTATCAGTGTTGTATATCAATGTTTTTTTTTTCCGCTGTGTTATTTACTTAATGTCGTTATAAGCTCCGGCGAATCGGATTTTGAACGGTCGAATCTACGGCATTCGAGTACGATGTAAAGTATGGATGTCGATTTTCGAGCGGGCAAAACCCGAATCGTTACATGTGGTATCAGAGCTAAGGTGGAACTTTAGCTCAGGAGTATAACACATTAAGTAGCTCATTAGAGATAGGGTGAAGTATCCCTAGAATGAATAATCCCTAAGATATCCGTTCGTATGTCTCTGTAAATTCTCTTACTATCCACTGATAGTAAGTATGAGTGCAAAAAGAGAACGAGATAGGGGACAGGGAAATACGACTTATAAATGGTCAATTTCCTGCAACAGTGGAAACAATTTTTTCTCTATCAATCTCTTTTGTTCAGCGTCTCTTTCCAATTCTTTGATGGTTCCTGGTAGATCCAGGAAGGAAATTCGATATATCAATATGGGACATAAACTCCGATTTGGCCAGAATTGTTTGTTTCTGTTATGGTTGATAGGTATACTTTAGTTGTAAACTAAAGATTTTGAAATTGTTCTTTTATCTTTCATCTATCTTCGTTGTTTCTCTCTGGCGAATTTCGAGGACGAAATTCTTTTTAAGGGGGGAAGTCTGTAACGATCTCGAATTCCAATTTATTTTAAATTGATAATTAAATTTATTTTTGATTTAAGATTTGTGAAATTATTGGTGATTATATAAAATATTAGTTAAATTATGAATTATTGAAAAAATGTATTTAAATAAATATTTGAATTGGGATTTAAAAATATAAAAGTACAACCAAAACATAACTAATACAAAGAAGTACATATGCATTAAATGTTGCCATATCTCTGGCACAATATAATATTTTCAGCTGAAACAAAATTGATAAAGTATGAATAAACAAGAGATAAGTTTGTACACATGAAAATAGCAATAGTGCAGCAGCCTCCCACTAACTAAAAAGAAGATTGACAAAGTAAATTATATATGTTCAAACAAATAAATATGCAAAGCAATGATGTAAACAAGAAGCAATGGAAACAAACTGTACAAACAAATATATATATGAATAAAGTTTACAAAGGAAGACAAATCAAAAGTAATAAAATAAGCAAATTTATACAAAGGCAATTATGCCATATATCTTCAGCCCCATACAAGTATCCATCAGCCAAACCAAAGAAGAAGAAAAATGTGAGCATGGTACAAGATAATTAATGCACATACAAAGCTAATTAATGCAGCACAAATTTTATCATATCAGCCACCATTTGAATAAAGAAATCTCTTGCCAAAATGTAAACAAAAATACTTCAGTACATGAAAAATATCTTGCATCAACATCATACTTCAACCTGTAGACTTGCTTCTTATATATTAATCCATCTATTTCATCTCGTTTCTTCAAAGCTAAAGAAAAAAAAATGAAGTGAATATCAAATAAAAACATAAGCAGAACTCAACAATACGAATTAATTCAACCAGAGATCAAAGGCAGGGAGAATTACAGGAGATTCAAACTGCAGTATCCATCAACTATTGCTCTCTGTTCATTTCATTTTTTTTTCCGGAATCCACTGTGAGTAACCTTCACTTTTGAAAAACTTAAGCATCTAAATTTGTTTCAAGTTCATATCTGGGAAAAAATATGTATGTTGTTGTTCCTGGGTATATGTAGATATAAATATGTAACTCTGTGAATGCCTGTATCCTTGTTTTTGTTGTTGTTCTTTTTGGACCAGATTTACAAACAAATCCAAACCTCTTGATCTAAGCATGATTTGGATTCGAAATTTGAATAAAACTTGGTTGTTTTACCACAAGCTTTAATCTAAAAATTCATTCAAGCATAAACAACCCAGTATCATCACTGGAAATCAAGAAATCTGGACCCAACTTTAATTTAGTCGAATTTCAAACTTATTGATTCACAAATTCAGTTATATAAATCGAATTCGTATACCAAAATATGATTTTTAAAGCATAAATTATGATTTTTAGAGTTAGAATTCACGAGAAGTTCGACTTTGAATAGAAATTTAAGTTTTATCAAATTCTCGAAATTTACTCACTATAAAATGCTGAAATTCAAGTCGAAGTTAGTATGAAGATCAGTGATCTTGGGAAAAATATTTATTTATTTTTCCATTGCATAGAAATTGAATACGAGGTCAAAATAGGGTTTACTGCAATTTTTTGTACCTGTCAGTAAATTGAGGGGAACGACGTGTATATGTGACCGAGTGGAACGAGGCTTGGGAGGAAGGTTTCTGGTGGTGTTGACAAGGTGTGGTTGAGGTGGCATCGCCTCTGGTGAACCGTGTTGGGTGGCGTGACGTTGGTTGCAGAGGGGTTGTTGTTTTGCTTTCGTTCGAACTGCATAATTTTGATTTTGACTGTTAGGAGGTAATGCGACTTAGGATTTCTCGAATTCATGTTAATTGTGATTTGCGCGACGCCTCGCATGATCGCCGGAGTCATGAACGGCGATGTACACGTGTACAAGCACTGAGATGTATCAGTGTTTGACGTTGGGGTGAAGGAGGGCACAGTCTCGAGCTACTCTCGAAAATTTTCATTGGATGCTTCGGGTTTCTGTCGAGTTTGTGTGCGAGAGTCCTCTGTAGTTTTAACTCGTATTGATAGTTTAAAATTTAAACTAAAAAATAAAAAAAAATAAAAAAAAAGAAGAAGAAGATAAAGTTGCGTATCTGGTTGGGGAACTCGGGTGAAGGAGCGAATGACTCGAAGCCGTGAGTGGGTATAACAGGGGAGATCTCAGGTTTTTATACTTAAGTGTATGATGTTATAAATTTGTTAATGGATAAATGTTTCAGCAAGTATCACAGTAAGATGAATACTGTTCGAAGTTTAAGTTTAAAATTAATTCAAGTATTAATTATCCAGTTAAGGTTTAACATCAGCTTTAGTTCATAATTAATTATTTAAATTAATTTATTACTTTTGTTTAAAGCTTATCCATGCTTTAAAATCTTGTTAACATTAAGTAATAAATTAAGTAAATTAACAAATAATGTTTCAGTTAGTAATCTAGTTAATATCAAAATTTAAGAAGAATTGAATGATAATTATGTGAATGATCAATATTAATTGATTGGATGCGGAAGTAATTAAGAGTAACTACTTTGTAATTATAATTAGTAGTGTATTATAAGAAATAAATGTAATTGGAAATGTATTTTAAAGGCTTAATTTTAAAAGAAAATTAAGTAAATTGGTCTAAAGGCTTTCCTTAAATAAGTTTCCTATATAAATAATAAATTTTATTTACATTAATATTAAGATTTATAAAAGGATATTTTAATTTGGTTAGTGTTTTAATATATAATCATTTTGAACCTTAAATTCAAAATGAAATGTGAATCTAAATTTAGAAGTGTAAGGTTTAAACACACTTAAATATTCATGAAGTCATTAATAAAGAAATGGATTACCTTAGAAATGATTAAGGTAATTAAGTGATTTAATTAATAAATTAATTAAGGAATAAATTATTATTATTTTTATAAATTAATGGTTTATATTAATTTATAATTAAAGATTAATTAAAAGTGATGTTATTAGTTAATGAAGATAATTAACTGAAGATTTTTAAGTATTAATTAAGGTGATTAATTTTAATAATAAATTGGATTTATTAGCTTAGACAATCAATTATAAATTGTTTAATGTAATTACTAAATGAAAGTAATTAAGGATTAATCACTTATAGTAATTTATTTTTTTGATATTTTGATAAATTAAAGTCAATTTATTATGTAATTGGTTTAAAAGATTGAGTTAAGTAATATGATTAATTAAGAATAATTTAAATTAATTAAGGTGATTAATTAATTAATTTATATCAATGATTTGTAATTAATTAATCAGAATTTGAAAATTAATTCATGAGTAATTAATTTACTTGGAAATATATTGAATTAATTAAGATTAAACGATTAATTAATCCTACTTGTAAATGGTTATTGAATACTTGACCTTACTTATGATTGTATTGTATGAGATGCCTTGAATTGATTATCCTATCTGATTTGTGATATTTTGTTCTGTAGATTGAACTGTGTATATTTATTTGCATCTGTATATTATCTGTGAATCTGTGAATGAGCGATGAGCGCTATAATTTATATCGCTTATCAACTATATTTCTGTGCTTTGAATCTATGATGATTGAATGATGTTGCACTATTGTGTAAAACCCCTGGACCACACCATACACACACAAATATGGATTTCACGAGGAAATCAATTGAGACACAGATTTTTGAAAATAGTTTTTATTTGAATTTTTAAATTCAAATGGTTTGAAAATAAGATTGGGTTTAAAGTGAAAAGCTTTTGAAATGGAATTTCAAAGATGAAATTTATTTTGAATAACTTGATAAAATTTGAAGTTTAAATAATTCGATTCAAACCTAAATTCGAGATTTCAAATTGAATTCTATAATTTGAAACTAGGGACTAAAGATGTTATACTAGTTCCTTATGGGTTAAATCAATTTAAAAACATTAATTTGGAATTTGAATTAAATTCGAGGGCTTTAACTCGTGTAAATAAAATTGGATTTTTCTGAAACAAAAACTGTTTGTTTTCAAATAAATAAAAGATTTCACGTAAGTAATGAACTTCCAATTTGTGTAAAAAAGATTTCTAGTTTAAAATGAAAATAAATTCCAAGTTATAGAAACGGTTTGAAATCTATAAGTTAAATCTTTGATTTAAAGATTTAATGAATTAATCCAATTGAAATACAGGAATGAATCTTGGAGAAACTGGGTGAACTTGTGAAATAAATCTTTTGTTTAAAAGATTTGAAATGGCAATTTGTTTAACCATTTAAAGAAAGTTTTGGGTTTTAAGTTGTGACTTAATTGAAATCCCAATATCCATATGTTTTTGAAATATTGCGCTCACTATTCGGTTTAGCCGGGAGAGGACCTTTGTGTCATATATCCCATTCCGAATATGTGATACGTCGTTATGGATAGCATTTGAAGACCGGTGGTGAAGATCGGATATTTTCGAAAACGAAAGGGTTTCTTGTCGATTGTCTCTGCACTGGCTGATCCCCGGTATAGAGATTTCCATATGTGATGGGAAATCCAGACGTGATTAGGGATTATCCGGATGGCAAGGACTTCTTTGGAAGTGCCTTCGGTTCTGTTCGAGCCCGGAACAGACTTGTATGGATTGTGTGTCTGACATTACACTTTGAGATATAAAGCAGATTTCTTTCAAATACATTTCTGTTGGTGGCGGAGAATTTATTCTTTTAGCTTAACACCCTTCTCTGAGACGTACGAGCTCATAGGTTATGTAGTTGAAGGTTATCAGCAATATATTCCCAATTTGGTAATGTGACATGCTAAGTGTTGCTGTGAAATGATCATTGTTTGATCATTTGTGATAGGATCATTTGTTTGATCGTCTATCTTGATGATCATTTCTTTGATCATTTGTTGACCCAAAGCACTGCTTTTGTAAAGCGTGGCTTTGTGGACGAGACTTCATCGAGCCTCACACCCCGGAATGGTCAAAACAGGAAAGATGCGGCAAGGTTATTAGGGGGTAGCGCCCCTTTAGGGTATGTTCATTTCCTTCTGGAAAGGGGTGGTATCATGGTATGGAGCCCAGATACTTATTCATGTGGACACACTATATTTATTTATGTGTGATGTTGGATTAGAGGTACCTCGGATAAAGGTCCTAAAGGACCGGGAGGTGGCATACTCGTGTCAGTAGTTACCCAGTTAGGGGTAACCCGGCCTTGTGTTGGCAGAGATCCGGTTAGGTTCTCGGGGACGTCCTTCCAGAGGCGTTCTCATGTGGCAATGGGAAGTTCCTTGGCCTGACCATTTGTTGGAAATCCAAAGAAACAATACGAAACCCTGTACGGTTTTAGTTGTAGAACCTGCCATTCACTTATGGTGGCGCCCCACTGTTTGGATGGTAGCTATAGTAGGCATACGATAATGGTCGTATGCTGGCTAAGATTAATATTCTACTTTCGAAATGTTTTTTTCTGCACCGTGCACTTATAATAATAATATCAAAGAAATCTTCTACGTATTAAGCATGTTTGACTATCATAAGAAGAAATCTCCTCCAAGTCTGCGTTTGCATTGTGTGTGTGGTGGGAGGTCTTATGGTAGTTTCATTTTCAAAAAGCATTGCGAATTTACTTTAAAATTCTCTTGTTGATTGTTTTTTAAGACAAGCTGTTTTTGTTGCTCACACCAGTCCCATGACTGATCCGGAGTTTATTGTTCCTTTCCTAAACTCTGGATGCTCATTATTTTCTACACGAGCAGTCTAGAGTTGGGTTTTTCAGATACTTAGGATCCAGTAGATTTTATCTGGAGCTAGTTCAGTCTTTGGATATGGACTGCACTTGCTTATCTATGGGAGTCCGAGCTATTGCTGGATTGGTTCTTGGAGATGGAGTTCAGATTTGGAGTTCTTCGTTGAAGATTATCTTTGAGTTATTTGTTCCGCTGCTAGTGTTATCTATTTTCTTTCCGCTGCTATTCATTGTATCACTCTGTTGTATCAGTGTTGTATATCAATGTTTTTTTTTTCCGCTGTGTTATTTACTTAATGTCGTTATAAGCTCCGGCGAATCGGATTTTGAACGGTCGAATCTACGGCATTCGAGTACGATGTAAAGTATGGATGTCGATTTTCGAGCGGGCAAAACCCGAATCGTTACAGTAACCCTAGATTTGCGTCGTATAATTATATTTGAATTTGTCAAATTCTTCATCTCGGCCACTTTATTATTCTTGAACGATGCTGATGATTTCTGACCTTTTCAATTCTTGTATATTCATTGCTTGGTGGTCACAGCTTTGATTCATTTTCGTGATGACCACGACTTGATCGTTTCTGACTTTGACTTCGGTCATTTTTTTTTTGATTTCATAAATTCAAATTCTCTGGCCCTCTTTACTGCGCATGTAGTTGCTGATGTTGTGTTGCAAATATTGTAGTTTGCATTGTGCCATGCTCCTTGTTCATTTGACTGGATGTTGTCTTTGTTGTTGGGTCAGTGATGCACTTGGTTATTCGTCCCCTGTTTGATCATTGAAGTGTTTGCTGTCGTAGATGTTGCACTACATCACCACTGAGTTGATCTTGCTTCTGCATATTGTTGTATTTGGACTTGTTGTACATCTGAGTCACTGTTGCCTTGTTGTTGTGTCATACTCGTTGAACTGGTTTTCTTGTTGTTGCATACTTGTATCACTGCTTCCATCCTTTCTTTCTCTGGCACACTGGTGTACCTGGTGTACTTGAGCTTCTGGCCTGTATTTTAATGTTGCCACTGTGTTTTTGTTTGGTCTGACCATCTGTATACATACACTCTTGTATGTATATATGTGTATGGTCACTTGTGTATTGCCTTTCTGAACTGTGCACATTGTTGCATGCATTGAGTATTTCCCTAGCCATTTGTGTTGGGCATTTCTTGCATCACTGATGCACTTGGTCATTCGAGTCTTCCCTGCATCATTATCTGTTGCATCTTTGGTTTTGGGGCTGCTGTGTTATCATCATGTTGGTTTGTTTGTTTGATTTTTACTGTCCACATGTCACTGGTCTTGATCAATGCTCGGCCATGTTGCATATTGTACTTCATTTAGCTTGAATGTTGTCTCTGACCTGATGGCTTTGGTTTTCATTGTATGGTCTATTCTGCATCACCGTAGTTTGTACATGCATTTGCCACACTGTACATGGTCATAATTGATGTTGTTGAACTTGATGGCATGCATTTTGTGGTCTCTGGTTTTGATACTTGCAGTTGTATTGCTTGATATTCAGTTGTGTTGGAACTGGATTGATTTCTTTTGGCTTCTCTTGTGTATACTGTGTCATTTACTTGATGTGTTGTTTCCAGTTGCTTAGTGTCTTGATGCTCGGCTTGAGGCTGTGTCATGTTTGAACATAGCATTCATGTGTACTTTTGATTTGCACCTGAGTTGAATCCAGTTTTTCAAAAAAACTCGGGTTTGACCTTGTGCTCGTGTCGTAATTTTGAATATACTGCACGTGAGTTGAACCCGGCTTTTTATTTGGGTTTGACCTGTGCTCACCTGTCCCTCTAAATCAATCAAGTGTATATCGGTGTGCACGGCCTTGTGGCATATACAGTGATACACTGTGTATGTCACAAGTTGTTCGTGTATGATGAATTCAAATTTAAATTATGACGAACAACCCAAATAACTGAGGCAAATCATATTTTCAAAAATTATCTTTTATTTTTGAATTGCAAAAATATTTCTTTTTCAATTTTACTGCGTTTGTTTATATTTTTGCAGATTTCTCAAATGCTGGATTCAAACTGGAATGCGGTTGAAGACAAAATATGAGTGTAAGTGATATGTAGTGAGGTGAACTGTAAATATGAAATGTGATGTAATTGTAATCAAAGTTGTATAGTTATAGTGGGAGCTTGAAATTGTACTATTCAAAGTTGTAATAAATATTTGTTTGAATAAAATATTCGTCTGAATTCAAATTCCGTGTTATTTAATTTATTCAACAAATATTTATTTAATCTGTGAAAACAAAATAGTATATTAACAAATACATTTAAATGAATATATATGTTTATTATCATCAAACAAAAATCATATAAGCGTATATTCAACAGTGGCTGCTACGCGTTGCCACCGATCCGGAAGCGTAATTGGTATATCTACCTTGGCATTGCCTAGTTGTGCCGTGTCACCTACCCTAGCGTGCCTTATACGATTTTGTTTTGTACCATATCTGTGGAGTGCCCTTTGTCGATGCCCAGTACATGGGAGAGATTACGGCACTGTATATACTAGAGGAATATATAAAATGCGTTAAGGGGGATATTGGATAACTCCTTAACGCTATTTTTATGTATATTATACTTTACTTCTAGACACTATTATAATAGCGTATATTACTACATAGTAAATAGTTTAAAGGATCCTTAGAGGATTAGCAGTCCCAAGCATTCTTTAAGTTACTTGTGCATTTATATTACAGTTCACTTGAGTTGGTTTACATTGTATAAGTATGTATGTCTTGACTCGAATGTTTGTGTTTATTTTCTTACGCTCGGGTCAGCCTGAGTATCAGCTTTGGAATTCACCTTCTGAAGCTAGGATTTGGTGGAGATCATCATTTGTCTAGTTGCTATCTCTTTATTCAGTATTCCTATTCAGCTTTCGTACTAAAGAACTTTTATTTATTGGGATGTTTGTTGTATTTACTTTTCAGACTATGGTATTTTGTAATTGTTTTGAGACTGCGTTGAGACTGTATTTGTGGTAGCTTCATGAACTACTGCTGTTATTTTATTTCCACTGTGAGTTATTCTGATTTATCTGGGTTTGTGATTTTGTGATTGGTTTTATTTTCTCCAAACTATATTATAATCTAATGTTTTGAATTACTCAAGTCAGACATGTGTGGTTTTATTGTCGATTTGAATGGTTCAAAATAATGGGTCGTTACAAAGGATTTATTGATAGAAATATCTGTAAAAGAGATAAGAAAGCACTGAACTCACTCTTGATAAACCTTAAGTCATCATATGTAAAATAATATAGGCCATCACGCCTAATTAAATTTTATGCTTTCATGGGTTAAAATTATAGACCCTCACCATATTGACCCAAACTAGCCATCGTGTGTTCAAACAAAACTTTATAAAGTTGGTAAAATATAGCTAGCAAACTTTAATCAAAAACATAACCATCATGCCATAGAAAACATAGTCATCGTGCCTTAAAAGTATCACCTTCGTAAGGTTAGAAAATATAGTTGTTAAGCCTTAACAAAATATATCTTTTGTGTGTTAAGAAAATATAAATGTTGTGCTATAAAAACAGCTTTCGTGGGTTGACTCCCATGTAGCTATCGTGCTTTAACAAAACAAAGTCATTGCGTCTTTATAACAATATAGTTATCATGAGTTAAAGTAAACATCCTTCGCGTATGGATAAAACGAAAGTCTTTCGTGAGTTAATAAAACAAGGCTTTAGAAGTCTTCAGCTAAGTTTTCAGGAGTTGATACAAATAATGTCATTGTGGGTTGACAAAGCAAGGTCATCGCGAGATGATAACCATAGCCATTATGAGTTGAAAATACATGCTATTGTAGATAAAATTCGAGTGATGAAAATGATGGCTATCGAAGATTTAATGGAAATTCGGTAATATTTTTCAAAACTGAATATTTTCTTTTTAATGTATCAATTTTTAACTGTACCAATATTATTTGTCAGAGTCTCATTGGCCAACAAAAACCTTATAAAATTCTTATAGAATTAAATGGTGGAAGAATACTTTTTATTTAATATAATCTTTCTCAAATTATATCATTTATTGCTTTTTGCAAACAAGCCCCTTTTTCACAAAACAATTTGTATTAACTTGTATTCACTTGGAAAAAATCCACAAAAATTTCAAAAATCAATAATTATTTTCTTAAAAACATATTTAAATTTCGGATCGGACTAATTATTCCTCATAATTTAAATAATTAAATTCCAAAATCAACAATTTGCTTCCATTAAAAATTCATAATAAATTCATAGAAATTCCAAAAATTATGAAATTAGAACCCACCTTCGAAATAGTAATTCAAACATCATATCGAAATTTTAAAGCATTTGAAGATCAAATAATTTATTTTCACATCAAAACCCTTAAGGATAATTTCTTAAAGATAAAATCTATAGACCTACATACATGATTATTAAATCCATAGATAATCAAAAATTTGGATTTTCGTTATATTATGAATCCAACACATCTAACAAAATGAGATGCAAATATTATTCACCTTTTAATCTTGTTGAAATGATGGAATCTTCCTTAGCTTTATTCCTTGTCTTAAATTTTCCTTTTTTTATAGTTGATAATGATGGGTGGCCTTGTTCGCTTTGTTTTGGTTTTGAAAATGAAATGAAAATGAATAAGGGAAAGGTGTGAATATATTATAATACTTCCTCTTCCTCTTCACCCTTTTATGCTTAGTTTATTAAATCTTATTTCTTTAAACCAATCTGTTGTAATATTTATTAAGGCCATTCAAATTATTTAACACAGCAAATTCTACATTTCAAACTTCACATTTAATCATCCAATAATTAAATTTTTAAAAACTATGCAATAAAATTAGGGTTGTTACAGGCACCCCTCCTTAAAGAATTTCATTCATGAAATTGTGACAAATAACAAGCAGATCAATCATACGAACATGTGTTATAAGCACATAAAAGCAACAATACTAGTCATAACTACTAGTCAAGTCTATATAACAATAGATCATACAATCAAAATAGATCGAGATATGCCTCCCCGATCCTATTCTCTATCTCCCAAGTACAGTCTCTTTCATCGTCACTCTACCAGACCTTTACAAACTTGAGTGTCATGTTTCCTAACTCCTTTTTATTTCTATCAATTATACGAACTGGTCGTTTAATGATAGTTACATCGGAATCCACTAAAAAATCTTCCAAAATCATTGGCTTTACAATAGTCTTTGGATCCACATACGCACTTTCTTAAATCAGATACGTGAAAAACATTATGGAATCCAGCCAAGATATTTGGTAACTTAACACAATAAGCGAGTTTCCCGATTCTCACTATGGTAGGAAACAGACCACATATCTAGGTGCCAATTTTCCCGTTTTCCCAATCTAACAAAACCCTTCATCAGTTATACCTTTGAGAAAATAAAATCTCCAATTAAGAAGTCCAAGTCCATATATCTTTTATCTTTGTAGCTTTTCTACTTGGATTGAGCTTCCATCCTCGCGTGGATTAACTCAATCTTTTCAGTTGCTTCTTTGATCATATCAAGACCAAGTATTGATATATCTCATGTCTCCAACCAACATGTAGGCGATTTGCACAGCTTCTATAAAGTGCTTCGAATAGTGCCATTCCTATACTAGTCTGATTACTGTTATTATAAGCTATGCTGTTAAAGTGCTTAGTGGTTCCAAAGTGGTGGAGTTGCAAAAAGTTATAGTGAGGATTAAGCGGAGATACAGCGAAAAATAATGGAGGTGCAAAAATCTTCATTAGATATAAAACCAAATATATAGAGTTGATTTATTCTCATTCTCACATTATATATGTAGGAAAAAGAAATATTGTTTAATATTATATAACAAAACTGAAGAATATCATTATTTATGCAATCCGAATTCGATGACTACAATAGGTCTCTAACTTATATTGAGTAATTATGTCTTAGAATTACGTCAAATACCTTAACTTTGCTGATTTAGTTTAAAAAAGAACTAGTCAAATCAAGCTTTTTACATTAATCTAGCTTTAGCGGATGCTAAAAAACTTGATTTAGTGGGTGCATCAGAAAACAGCAAGGCTTAAAGCAGATTTACTGTTTAATAGGTATTCAAAAGGCAAAGCGGTCGGAGAGCGCTATATGCTATAGTAGAGATTTCGTGGGGCTTCCGTTGCATAGATTATAGAAAAACTCGACTAAGTGCAAATGGTCTTCCCATGACCCTTCAAAATCTAGTGCACAAGCTCTCAATAAATCTTCGAGTACCTTGTTAACCTTTTCTATTTGCCCATTAGTTTGTGGATGGTAAGTGGTTTCAGCTCGATACCCAATTCCTTCTGTAAGCTCTTCTAGAATTCACTAGAAAACAAATGATATCTGCCACTTGTAATGCTATTTGGTACTCCATGAAGTCTTGCAACATTCTTCATGAATAATTTCACTAAACTAGATGTTGTCCTTGTTGACTTAAAAGGGTTAAAGTGTATACTTTTGGTTAGTCTATCAACCATTATACAAATGCTTTCATTTCCCTTATTTGATCTTGACAACCCGTCAATAAAATCCATAAATATATATAACCCCATTTCCATAATCGGACTTCCAAAGGTGATAGTGATCCACTCGGCTTTTGATTCTCGGCTTTTACTTATTGGTAAATTATGCATTGCTTCACCCATAAGCCATACATCTCTCTTTATGCCTTCTCAGAAGAAACTCATCTTCATATCGTGATCCATCTTTGTACCTCTGAGATGGAGAGTAAGCTTCAATCGATGACATTCTCTAAGAACTTCCTTCCTCATATTATCCACATTCAGAACACATAACAGTCCTTTCTTTGCCAACCATCCTCTTTAGTTAAGTACGAAATCTTTCAAATCATCAATCTCACTTCCCACTTCTGGTCTATTGATTCGATCAGCTAGCATTGGATCATCATTTTGCTTTGCTGCAATTCTTTCGATCAGTACCGTTCAGACTTCTAGACAAGAAATCGTTGCAATTTTCTAATTTGAATTGGCCATAAATCTCATTCTAACCATACATAATCAATGCTTCTAAATAGTACCATTCAGACAAAATTGCCAATATACATTTTGATGTTTTTTGCTAAGTGTATCCACCATTTTATTTCCTTTCCCTGACATATGCTCAATCCTAAAGTCATATGGTACTAAGAACTCCAGCCATCTTTGTTGTCTCATATTCAATTCCTCCTGACAGAATAAATACTTCATGGATTTATGATCCGTGAACAGTTCAAACCATTCTCCCAATAGGTAGTGTCTACACACCATCGATTCAAAGATCACCTCTACCAACACCAAATTATGAGTAGGATATCTAACTTCATGCGGTCAAAGTTACCGAGAAACAAAAATAATAACTTTACCACTCTGCATCAACACGGTTCCTAACCAAGATCCACTTGCATAGTTATATACCACCAAGTATTGATTCGTATCTGGAATAGCTAACACGAACGCATTGGAATATAAATGTTTTAGCCTCTGAAATGTTTCTTCATATTTAACGGACCAAATAGACTTTACATCCTTTTTTTAGTTTAGTCATCAGTGTGCTGCTATACAATAGAAATCTTTAATAAATCTCCAGTAATAGCCAACTAACCCCAAGTAACTTCTAATCTTAGTCACAGTCTTGGGAAGTCCTAGGTCTCTTCCAATTATTGATAGCTTTGATCTTTAATGGATCTACAAAAAACCCCTTCTGCGAAACTATATGCCCAAGAAAGTTCACTTCTCTCTCTCCTATAAATGATAATTTGAAACTTCTCCTTTAGCTGATGTTGCCTCAGTGTATGCAACACTATTCTGAGATGAGCGTCATGCCCTTGTTCATTCTTAGAATATATCAAAATATCATCAATAAACACCAACACAAATCTATCTGAATGCTCTTAGAAGATTCAGTTCATCAAATCTACAAAGAAAACATGAGTGTTGTTTAGTCGAAGGGTATGACTAACCATCGAGCAAACCATATCTTGTTCGAAATGTCGTTAGTGGTATACCATCTATTACGACCAGCATTTTCAACCCTCAAAAGTCGACACTAATACATCCACGTTATTCACATATTGAGCATTCAAGTGTTGGAAAGTTGAATTGTTGGGGGGAAAAAGAAAGAAAAGAAAGAACAACATCTCACATTGTGACAGGTATATATAATATACAATAGACCTTTACAAAAGAAAGACGGTAACATACATATATCAATCAAAGTCAACTAACCAATGATCAGCCAAGAAATTTATAACAATCTATCCTCACAAGTGCTGATAAATATAAACAACCAATGCAACGAAAATAGAATATACATGAATACGTCTTAGAGCATCGAGCTCATCTCCTAAAGCTCTAAAGCATCCAAAATTAAATATGGAACTATGCTCGATCTGACCCGAGCATTATAAGAAAAATAACGGCCAGATCAGTCCGGTAAACCAGCATGATAAACATACCTTAAATAGATTTTAATGTTTTAAAACCTTTCAAAATAAAGTTATCTCATAAAGCCACGCTACACATAAATACGGACGGGTTTTACCTTACGATAATCAAACCATTTTATAAGAAATCTTTTGATATTATAATAATGACTAGGGTTCAAAATAAATATTGAATCATGGCAAAAATTGTTACATTAATTAAATTCCAGCATAATAGATATACAAATAAGTCTGAAATGCACTTATTGGGGAATGGATTCCATCAATGACAAGGCTACTGAGGTACCGCTTGTCATAGTACATCTCTAGATAAAGCATACCAAAGGCCTCACATAGACCCCTGCATAGCAAGACCGGCCTTCCCGTTACTGGATAGTACCGAATGTTTCATCACCCTAGTTGCTTTGCAATCTTTTCTCGAGGACTCTCATGCACAACCGAATCCGCTAAATAAATAATCAAGAAGGGTGATGGAAATATCCTAATAGGTGTGACCCACATAGCCTTGCCGCATATTCCATATTTTAGTCATTCTCAGTGGTTGAGGCTATACGTTTTACCTCTTATGTAGAAATCCCACTTGGAATGCTAACAGTGTCCTCGGGGCAACAATGCAATGCCAACATTCGTTTATACAAGTTGTTCATGACATAAACAAACATAAGACACTACTTCTACTACATTCATTTTGGAATCATCCTCGGGATTAGTAGCAAGCAGCCCTTGCACTTCAAAGAACCTTGTCTTCGATTCCAACATCTTCAAGATGTCTTCAATTCGAATGCTTATGCTGTTTCGAAGGGGTTTTCGGATAATATATCTGATCCCGTCTCTCTGAACTGATAATGATTGTTTTTAAAAACTAGCCAACAATTGGTAGTCGGTTATTTAACTATCAAATAAACAAACAACCAAATTAGAGATTTAATTTCACAAGGAAACTAAGCAGGGTTGAGCACATAAGCAACCACTAAGCCTCATCAAATAATCTTTTCATTAATTAAACCCACTTTCTAAATTCTTGTACTAAAATACCTTTGCAAAGATATACTCATAAATACTCTCTACTCTTTTCAATGATTGAAAAATATTGATATGCTTATCTCAACTGTATATGTATACCCAGAAAACATTTCACTTTCAAACTTTTTAAACCTTTCCATATACTTATATTAACAATATAAGTATTCACAAAATGCTACATTTCCAATACATAGAAAATGTACCCATATACTTATCTCTATGGTATAATTATATTTTATAAATCTTAGAAAGATTCCGTTTTTCAAACCATACTTATTTGGGTTAAACAATTGTCGTTTAAAACAGTGATAACAATAAACCCAAAACACTTTCCTTTTGGAGTAAGTAAAACAGATCGTATGGAAATTAACCATATATGCTTACCACCACTTTCTGATTTCAAACGGTATTATCCCTCGATTAACAACAAAATAAGGCAAGTTAGAAAACTATCATTGCCTCGATAGAGGTGAGTTTTCCTACCTCAGAATTTGGTTTTAAGTAAGGAAAGAATATTTTCCATACCACTGTAATTTAAAATGATTATATATGAAAATCAAATCTTAGTCTTTTTAAGGGTGCGTTTGGCATACATCCCTAATAAGGTTTGAAATACACAAAACATACCTCCATTTTTTTCAATAAGTTTATGGTCCCTGTTTTTAAATTCACGCGCGCATAAAGACCCAAATACCCTTTACGCTTTTAACATTTCAAAAGCGTATAATTTTCTATAGAAACATCGGATCAGCATACCATTTTCACCAAAAAATCAAAAAAATTATGATCATTAAAATGAGATCCATTGTTGATACAAAAATCATATTTGTAGTAAATATGCAATTATTCTATATATTTGCAGACAATTCTACAAATTTTAAAAATTGATAATTAATGGAGTGCAAATTTTAATTACGGATGTAAGAATAACATTCATATATACGAAGAATCAACATTGCTGCAATGGAAAAGAAGGGTATTGTAGGGAAGAAAATTATAGTATTTGAAAATAGGGATACAATTTATATCTTTTTTATAAGGAGGATGTTTTGTGTACTAGTTTGATTTTAGGGATGTGTTTCTTATTTTCACTTTACCAAATCTTTTTTTATAAAATGCCTTTATAAAACTCCTTATATTTACAAACTCCTTTTATAAAATATTATTTATAAATTAAAAATTCGCTTTATAAATATGTAAACTTTATTATAAACCTCCTTTTTATACATCTCCAAATTTATTTAATAAACTGCTTTATAAACATCTTTTATACTATTTATAGAACTTCTATTCATGAAATATCATTTATAAAACTCATTTGTACAAATCCCCATATTTTTTGCAACTCTTTTTATAAATAATCCAAATTCCTTTATACTACAAACTCCAAATATAAACCAAACCCAAACATAAACAAACCTCCAAATATAACCATAAAGCTCGTATGCTTTCCATAACACGATCATTCCATATATTACAATAAATTCATAACTTCGATTTATTGCTCCAATTTATCAAATGATGATAATTTACTTTTTTATAAAATACCATTTATAAAACCTATTCATTTATTTATAAAGCACGGCTTATAAATCTCTCTTTCCTTTATAAACTACTCTTTATAGATTTGTTTTTTATCACAACATTTTTATATAAAATGTTTCTCCAAATGTTTATTCCAAAATATTTCTTTCTCCCTTTAGAAATAAAAATCACTTTTAAAATAAAAAATAAATCTCTTTTATTTCCTTTAAAACAAACATTCATTATTATAATAACTTCCTATAAGACAACTACTTCCAAAAATAATTTAAAATATTTACATATATACATATATTAGAAAAGAATAGCAAAAGAAATCTAAGTAAAAAAAAGTACAAAAACTATTTTTTATATAATATATCATAAAAAATCCAAAAAGTCGGATTAAAATTATTTTTCCAAATTGAAACCATTTCAAATCAAAACAACAATTAATAGTATTTTCCAAAATACCATAATAAGGCCAATAGTTACTATAGTACTTAACCAATGCTATTACTACTTTTTTCACTAATAGGGTTCAACTTTTAACATATGTTCATGTCACATCCAATATCGCAAAACTATTAGAATTTAACATTTTACAATCCACATAACAGATATGTAACTGAAATTAAATCAACATGTATATAATTGACACTGCTATAAAATAGGTTAATTGCATCGATTGTTTACCTTATGTTGCATTGGTTCAATAGATCTAAACTTGTTGCATTGAATGTATAACCAATGCATAGTGGCTTTTTACATAACAATCGATGCAAAAGAAATGTATTTTGCATTGGTTGTTAGTAACAACCGATGTAAAAGGGACTATAGGCTTTAAAAAAAAGTTGAACATAGGCTTAAAAAAGTTTTCTTTTTTTGCATCAGTTTTACGAACAACCGATGCAAAATACAACCCTTCTGCATCAGTTGTTAATAATAACAGATGCAAAAATACACTCCTCACAAGTTCCTAAAATACTCGAAGAGGCAACAATTGTGTGTGTATTTCGGAACAAACAATTATTGCATGTAATCTTATAATCATTTAAAATCAAACTAGATGGCAAATAAAAATTGAACAACACAATACGAAATAAACATAGTTCAATTATAGTGTTCATAATCCAGATAAAATAGTGATTTACATTTACCAGGGTAAATAGTGATTCATATACAAATTGACAACAACATCCTTTGTCATTTACTGACGTGTGTGACCCTACGTGAGCTATTTACATTCTAAAACAAGAAAATTGGAATCGATAGCTTAACTTTAAAGTGGAAAACATGTAAGCCAAACTCAAGGATAAGTGTTTAATAGGTTAGTGCCTCCAATTTGTCCAGTTCCATGTTGTTGCATCTCAAAAACAGAGTTGTATCTGGAGTTTCCTGAATAAATATCTGCCGAATTGAACGTTGCTTTAGATAGACTGAAAGTTGCATAATTAGAATATGAACTAGTGAAATAACTATAGCCTACTCATGATATGTAATATATCAAGGCATGCATTCTCGCCAAATTCTAGATCATTATAATTTGATGTTTGTGTGCTCAGTATAAAGCGGCCACCGAAAAGACATAATATGAATATGAATATGCCATTTATAGTTTATGTCATCACATCAATATCAAGTTCTGTCTAAACTAATTATCTACTTCATATAATATGAAATATGCAGTTTTGTTTGAACCATTACCAAGAATTGGAGCATACTAAGACAATTCTACATAAGCTTGCAAAAGTAATGAGATGAAATTGATGTTAGACATGATACCTGAATTCAGAAAGAGGCCATTAGAGAAGCTCATGGAGGAGGAAGTCGAAGCCTTAAGAGCAGGAGCTAAAGACCGAACCAGCAAATTGGTTCAGTGGAGGAAGCTGATTTGCCAGACCAAATCATTGGTCCGGTGTTGCTTCGATTTTCCGCTCCGGAGTTCTAGAGCGGTGGCGCTTCGTTTGGTGTTGAAGAAAACCGAATGAGAAACTTCGTTCAATAAAGAAGAGAAGTGGAGCGGCATTGGTTTGAAGCGGTGAAAGAAGACCGAACCAAATTTGTCGTTCAGTGGTCTGGTGATGCCGCATGAAATATTTCGTTCAGTATTTTTCAAACCAAGTAGATGAAGAGGAAGACCGGTCCAGATTTCCCGTTCGACAATTGGGAGATGACGGTTCAGACTTGAAGTGTACTATGCCGAACCAAATGCCAAGTGACATACGCCGAACCAAGATGTCGAACCAAATCATGAGCTTCCATATAGCAGCTACATCTCCTCATATCTTCACTCTATAAATAGAGGAGCTTCTGGACAACAATGACAGCCGAAATTGAGAGCTAATTTCAACCAATTTCAGAGCCACCAGAGAGAGCTGAAACTCTGTAGAATTTTGTCTGTATTGTTAATTCTTCTTATATATAGCCTCCAAAAGTAAATCAATCATGTAACTTTAATCTTTCAGTGATTAATAAAATCTCCTCTCCCAAGTGGACGTACACTGTCTAGCGGCAGTGGAACCACTATAAATACTGGTGTTATTCATTTTTCTGCATTGCATAGATCTATGACTGTCTTTTCTGGTGCTTATCTCTGTTTGTTCCGTCTCACTGCAACCACGATCCAGTTCACTATTTTTTTTGTTGCGTTGGGTTTCTTATTCTCTTAGACTGATCGTCTGAAGGGATTTTCCCAAAAGTCTAGTATCAGAGCTGCAAGGTTGATTGAGGAGTGTTAGACGCTATGGCAGGAGATGAAGCGATTCCAGTTGTTAAAAGAGCCTATACTAGAGGGATGTATATCGCGTCAGGATCACAGTTGGCAATCGAGAAATGGAATGAGGATTAAGACTTTGAGAAGTGGCAACGAACGATGAAGGTTGTTCTAATGAGGAATGAAGTCCATCCAGTAGTGTTTTACCCTGAGCAGTTGATGGTTGACATCTCATTCGCGAAATGAAAGAAGATGGAGAAATGGACGTTTACTACTTACAGCTAGCTATGCGGGAGAATGTTATCTCGAAGATTAGTAATGAGACTACTGTCAAGGTCATTTGGACCAAGCTAGAAAATCTCAACTTGAAGAAATATCTGACTAGCTGTCTTATATTGTTGAAGATATTTTTCACCATGCAGATGAGAGAGGGAGCTTCAGTGAAGGAATATCTTAATTTCCTTGATGATCTCGTAACAAAGATGAAGATCGTTGACTTAAAGATGGATGAGGAGCAAATGACAATTTGTTTTCTCTTCCAGAGCGTTACATAGGTTTCGCTAACAGTCTTATCTTCGCTACACTAATACAAAAAGTGCATATTGCTTCGCCTCATTTGCATCGGTTGAAGTAAAAACTGATGCAAATAGAACTATTTGCATCAGTTCTATCTTAATAACCGATGCAATTGGTACGTGGAAAGCAGTAGGTAATAAAAAAAATCAAATTTGCATCAGTTCTCACCAACAACCGATGCAAATAGTTTTAGTCGCATCGGTTTTAAAGCCAACCGATGCAACTACATGTTGATGGAAATATGAAATTCATATGGGAAATAATGAAAAGTTGGCTCCAAAGTTACTACTTTGGGGAAATGTATTCCTTCCTCCTCAATAACCCACTGCGAAAAAAAAATTGCTTCTCCTCCTCAGAATCCTCGGTGCCACAAAATTTATTTTTTACTTCCTTTCTTTTTCAACAAATAAACGAGATGCTAAAATGGGTTTTTTGCTGCTAATTAACTTCTGCTATTAGTCTTCAAGCTAAAATTCTGCTACAACCTTGCTGGTGACCCCTATTGCTGAGACAAATAAGCTCTAATTGCAGAATTGGACGCTCTGTTGATGGCATACGAAGACGATTCATGGCCAATCCCCAAAGATACATACTATATTTTGTTGATTACTGATTTCGCCATCTACCTGCTTGATCTCGAGACCGATTCACTGAAAAGGCGAATAGCATCTGTTAATAGAGTGTGTATGAGCGAGCTAAATGATAATTTCTTTGTGATTATCGTTCTCACTGAATACGACTTACTCATGGATAGCACCCGGAACAATTTCGTTTCTGTACTAATTGATGCTACAAAAAGCACAACCGAAGAACTTGAAGTGATCTATTCTAACAGGTAAGAGGGAAAGTTTCGTTCATACTATTTTCAACTCTAATCTTATTCACATGGCTTGTCATATCTAAATATTGATTACTTGGTGTAATATATTTATGATGTGTTGAGGTAATATGATAGAAGAATACTATGCAATTATTACATGTTAACAGCGGAGCTAGAAATTTCTACTACACCAAGTTGTTCCTGCTGTACGGCAAAATTGGTTAACTGATTTGCTATGATGCAATATAAAAGTTTAAACTGAGAATAATTATAACCAGATTTCAATATTTTGTTTCCGGCTATAGCCCAATGAAATACCAACTCAAATCTAGTCCTTTATCTATTGCTGGTATCTTGGTGTATGTGCATATCTGAGTTTGTAAATCCAATTGTACTCGGATATTATGCTGATATACAGACCATTTTATTTTGAGTTTTTTAAATATTTTTTGTACATAATATAAGTTGAATTGTTTTGCTTCTCAATGATATAAAATGCTATACTCACTGCAGATATGAGTATAATGTTGCTGCTGATATGGTGAAGGAAGTCATATGCGAGGAAGTAGATGGTAACTTTTAACATCAGTATAATTTTTCTACAATTAAAATTACGTTGATCCACTTATAACTGCTGCAAGTGGCATCAAAACAAGGATTGTTAAGAAATAAAAGTCGAAGGCAAATGAATTCCCTATTTTCAGGGATTCTTTATAAGGCAATTGTATTTCATTCATTTATTTCACATGATAGAGTTCTAAGCAAGTATAACCTTTTATATGTATCCCTTACCATTTTTTATTGTTTACTACATGTCAAAGTGGGCATGACATTGTGACTCATCATCATCCTCTGAGTTTTGTGAATAAATACATAGTCTTTTCATTTATTTCAAATGGTTCAGAAAATCAATCACTTTCAGAGGATAAAAAACTCAAGGTTGCTAATGTTTAGTAAGAAAGTAATACTTACTGTATAACTAGTGAATAATTATTTCCCTAATGAACTTCAGATTGACCAACTGAGAGCATTGTTAGGACAACTTCCACCAAAATTATCCCTTTATTGTTCAGATCCATGTATCAGAAGGTATTTATGTGCTAGGAACTGGAACGTTAAGAAAGCAACTAAAATGCTGAAAACGACTCTTAAGTGGCGTATTGAATACAAGCCAGAAGATATCTGATGGGTTAGTATATCTTGAATTGTTGTACATTTAAGTGATCATATATTTAAGCATGTAGATAAACTCACTTGTATAAATGTCTATAACATTTCTTCTATGCATGTCGTGAACTGTTCTTCATGTTATTGTAATACATGGTGGGTTACAAACAACTGATTGTTTTGTGGATTGATTTTGGGTTGAATATGTAAACCAAATTGTCAAGTTCTTTTATCTCTACTGTTTAGTTTGATAATATCTGTGAGTTGATATATTTACGTTTTGTTTTTAAAGTTGGTCAATATCACTTTTGAATCTAAGCATGTTAGCATGTTAATTGGATGAGTTGATGTATTTACGTCATATTAATTTTGTATTGGATCTACAAAGTCTTTAAAAAAAATCGCTTCTGAATCTAAGCATGTTAGCAACTGTTGCACAAAATTTAGTGTCTTTTTGTCTATCGCCTAACTGGGTTGCATATAAAAGGCAAGTTGTACGCCATGAAACAATGATAAGAGCTAAGAGTAAATTATGGTATTTTGTATCGTAAGGTTGAAGGTAGGCAGTTTACCTTTGAGTAATTAAGGCATAAATGTATTGACTGGTCTAGACGATCTTAGTGTTGTCACTGGTCATTGTGTTCATTATGTTTTTTCATGATACACACACATATACACATACATACATGTATGTATAAACACACACACATCACTGTGTTCGTGATATGTACTGTATATGCTGATCTAGTAGTCAATAATGATATTTCTATACGAATGTTGAGGTCGGAATTTAAAATTTTCAAGTAAGGTTATATATGGTATCACAAAACTTTAGACTTATTAGTGTGGTATCTTCTGAAGGAGGACTGAGGCACTGCAGTAAGCTAAAGTTTTACAATGCAATGACCAAATCCACTGCATGCAATATAACAACCATTTGATAATGTTTAATCCTGATCAATTTTCATGTTAAACCGTGTTATGTTCCCACTTTTATATATACTTGGTATTAATATTCAGTGGTGTCCTTGTCAGGATGAAGTGGCCCATGAAGCTGAGACTGGTAAAATTTACAGAGCAAACTATTTTGATAAACAAGGGAGAAGCGTCCTTGTCATGCGACCAGGGTGCCAGGTTCTTATATTCTATATTATTTTGTATTCAGATAAATCAGAAACTACAATGTTATGTTACATGAACTCAGTTTGTTACTACAAATCAGGCCTTTGTGTATGTGTCGTTGATAAAGTATTCCTTGAATTGCAGAACACAAATTCAATTGTAGGTCAAATAAAATACTTGGTATACTGCATGGAAAATGATTTACATGGTTAACATGGTTTTTCTAATTTTATTTGGGAGAATATTTAATCTATTACAAAATTTGTGGTTTTTACAGTGCAAAATTGCATATTTTATACTTAATTCATGTATTTAATTTCTCCATTTCGCATATGCTTTATCGAACCAGGGACACGAATTGAAATAGCATTCATGTTCTGTTCATTATTCTTCTTCGCTGTTCTGCTCCATGGCAGAATAGGGTTAGCCCAGAAAAATAGTGTTGTCTGAAGTTGGATCTTAAAGCAGATGTATAGTATTAGCGAAATCACATAATGTTTCATTAAAGTTGATAATTTGTATAGAATAGTGTAGCAATTGCAAATCAACCTAAAATCTTTTATTACTGAACCACTTGCAACTATACAACTTCATTCTATAACAATTTCCCCTTGCACACCATCACATTACAGTGCATTGACCATAACATACTCCTACCCCTACCTGAACTGTTGCGACAACCACAACTTCATACCACAGTTGCATATACAAGCACCAACTCATACCATAGTTGCATATACAACTTCATATCAGTCCTGTCAACCTTAACTGCCACAAGCATCACAGTGCAACCTGCCACATCACTGCTATACCACACTACATCAAACAACTCTTCCCACCTTATAACCATCCTATCGCAACACACCATTGCCTACAACATAACCAACTTCCCTGCTTCATTGCCAGTACAAAGCCAAAGTCAACCTATCAAACACACTGCTACCGCTGTAAACACACTGCTACCAGATACCACTGTAAACACACTGCTATAACTGCCTCACACTCCTCCTGTTATGCAAACAGATTCCGACCATAACTGCTACTGCTCCATCCTCAGCATCCAAACATCCACCAGTACCATTAGTACATCCAAGCATATCACTGACCTCTACCCCTCCTTTGCTCCACCAAACTGCAGACAACACATTTTCAACCACAGTGCACTCCCGACCCACAGCAGTCATCAACCCTGTCAACCACCCCAAACCACATCACCATTTTTCATCAGTTAATTGAAGCTTGTATGCCTCAATGCTAATTGACCATGTTTACGTATCACATATTAACGATATGGTATTTTATCTTTGTAGTGTGCGCAGCTCCAAGATCGAAAACCTTCCAATTGCTTGAGTTAATACACTTGTCAGATGAACCAGGAGTGCTTCCAGAAGGATTGGTATTCATTTATACATTGATAATGTACTAGATACCTTGTTTAATGTTTTTTTGGAGAACAAATTTACAAATATTTACAATTTAGGTAGTTGCAAATGATGTTGATGTTCAAAGATGCAATCTTCTCATCCATCAGACTAAGCGGATGAGTACTGCTAATTTAATAGTTACAAATCACGAGGCACAACATTTTCCTAGCTGCTCTCTAAAGGGAAGTGTAGAGAAATTGGAAGAAGGAAAAGAAAATTTGAGACAGAATGCTTTACTGTTTGATCGAGTGTTATGTGATGTTCCATGCAGTGGTGATGGCACTTTGAGAAAGGCACCAGATATATGGAGGAAATGGTACCCAATAATTCGTTTCATGTTAATCATTTCTTTCTTTCTTGAGTATTCAGTGACTTCAGTCATGATTAAAATACTAATTGGTCCAAATTACCCGTTTTTATATATTAACTTATTGTATTTTATATGGTTTAGCTTGTATACGAAATTAAGTTTGTTCGTTTTCCTTTGGTTTGAAGATTTGCAGTGGCGTGGTGATTGTTGGATTGTATGAAGTGCTGTGTTGAATTAGAGAAAGGCAGTTAGGTGGTTTGCTACTAGTAGAGGATGGTGGTGTGGTTCTAGGAGGAGGATGTGTGCAATATTAAATGTGAAGGAGGGTGATGGATGAGATGAGATGCTGCCAGTTAAGTGGTGGAGGAGTTACAATTTAATTGTGGGTAGTTGGTTGTCGTTCAGTTGGTATGGGGATATGCTGGTGAGGTGATTGACCGTGGTTTGTAACTCAGTGTGTGAAGTTGAAGTGGAGTTCTGGTTGTGGGTTGTTATGATGATGGACGGTCGCAGTTGGAAGGATTTGTTGGTGAATTGGTTTTGGTGAGGACTTTGAATGGAGATTGGGGAGATAGTTGCTTATGTTGCAGGTTGTGATTGGAGAGGGAAGATGAAGTGTTGTGGTGGACAGTGGGTTGTGGGATGAGTTTGTGAAGGAATGAATGATTTTGGTTATGCTGTTGCAACAGTGATGATGGAAGTTGAAATGAGGTGAGGTGTAGATGGTGCAGGCAGCAGTTTTATGGATGTGTGGATTTATAGGTAGGTTCAGTGGAGTTGCAGACAGTTGTGCTGTTCGATAGAGGGAAGGTAGTTGGAAGGAGGATGATGACAGTGGCAGTAGTGGATGAATTGGAGCATAGGTTGGTGATGTATGGCAGAAGTGGATGAATTGGAAGGTGATGAAGGAGGAAGGATGATAGTAGGAGCAGGTTGTAGCTGTAATGGTGTGGCCGTAGGTTGTAGGCGATGCAAGTGGTTGTATGTATGTATGACAGTGATATACTGAAAATATTGTTTTTCATTCTTTTGTAGAATTATTAAATTTGATTATGTATTTGCCATCAAATTTAATTTTGAATGATTGTAATATTGCATGCAATAATTGTTTGTTGTAATCAATAATATATATAGTCTATTTGAGTACTGTAATAATGGTTTCTGAGAATGACTTTTTTGCATCGGTTTTCAATAACAACCTATGCAACAAGTTCCTTTATTGCATCGGTTTTCATTACTACCGATGCAACATAGGGGTTGTGTCCAAGCAACCAACCATGATATTTTGCATCAGTTTTTAGTAACAACTGATGCAAAAGGGATCTTTTTGCATCGGTTTCGGAACTGATGCAAAAGTGTTAAGCCTGTTGCATCGGTTGCATATGCATCGGTTGTTGAACTGATGCAAAAGGGGGGTAAACAACCGATGCAAATGGCATGTTTTGTAGTAGTGCTAGAGACACATTGATAGTGGAAGATGTGAAGTCAGGTCTTCTATCTGAGGGCTTGAGAGATCGGATGAAGGAAGTAGAGGTGGAAGTAGTAGTCACGACCTGTTTGTTGAAAGAGGTAGAGAAGATAAGAAGAATTGAACTCTAGAGGGCGTTCTAAGTCCAAAAAGCCCGATAATGACAGAAGATGGAAGTCTAAAGATGGGAAGTGTTTTATCTGTAAGAAACATGCTCATTGGGAAAAGGATTGTTCAGATTTGAAGAAGGAAGAAGACGGTTCTTCATCATTTGCGGTGGAGAAGTCTGTATCTGACGATGTGTTGTCTACAGTAGTGTCGGATGTCTCAGACCATTGGGTGCTGCACTCGGGGACATCTTTACATATGACGCCTAATAAGGATTACTTCAATTCTTTCATTGGATGAGAGGAAAGCTCTATTTTTATGGGTAATGATGTTATGTAGAGCAATGGGTGAAGGTACAATGAGGATCAGGATGTTTGACGTAGTGATACACACTTTGATAGGCATCCGGTATGTTTCAGGTCTTTGGAAGTCCTTAATTTCTTTTGGACAATTGGCATCTTTGGAATGCAAGGTAACTACCGAGAAAGATAGTCTGAAGGTTTCGAGAGGTGCACTAGTTCTTATGAAAGGAAATGTGTTTTAAATCTGTATTTGCTGAAAGAAACCACGGTTCTTGGAGAGTCATGTGTTGGAGCAGACAGTTCTCGTGCAATGGATGCCACAAAGCTTTGGCATTTCAAGTTGAGTCAAATTTCAGAGAAGAGCTTAAAGTTGCTTCAGAGATGGAAGAAGATCAAAGGAGAAAACTTCGACAAGATGGAGTTTTGCCAGGAATGTGTGTTAGGCAAGCAAACTAAAGTATCTTTTGGAGTTGGACTCCATAAATCGAGGTGAGTACATGAGTACGTGCATACAAATGTTTAGGGACTGGTTGCTACTCCTCTTGGAGGATTAAAGTATTATATCTCTTTCATTGATGGCTTTTCTCAAAAAGCATGGGTGTATGTGATGAATGTCAAATCAGAAAGTATTAAGAAGTTCAAAGACTAGAAAGCGCTTGTTGAGAATCAATTTGGTTCCAAGTTGAAGATGCTGAGATCTAATAATGGCGGTGAATTTGTCTCTAAGGAGTTCCTCAACTTTTGTAGACAGCATGGTATGCAAAGACATTTCACTACATCCGGAGATCCGCAATCCAATGAGGATGCAGAAAGGATGAAAGGGACTCTACTGGAGAAGGCTCGTTGCTTGAGATTTGCGGCGGGCTTGTCTAGAGGCTTTTGGGCTGAGGCATTATCAACTGCGGCACATATCATAAATCAATTCCGTGCTCAGCCATAAATGCGAAGATTCCAGAGGAGAAGTGCAGAAGTAAAGTAGTGTATCTTGGTTATTTTTTAATTTTTGGTTGTCCTGTGTACGTTCACCATACAGGTAATGACAAGCTGAAGGCTAGAGCATACAAGGACATACTAATGGGATACACCGACGGTATCAAAGAGTATAGAATTTGGAACCCTGTTGATCTGAAGATTGTTCATTCCATACATGTTATTTTTGATGAGTCTTCTATGTTCAATTCGAAGGAGAAACTACCTACCACATCAAAAGTTTCTAATAGGCCTAAGGAGGCGGAAGAAGTTCCCGTGTTTCAGCCAAATAATAGAGTTGTTGTTGATGTTGTCGAGGAAAACGCGGTTGATGAAACATCACAGGATAGTCCACAAGTACATTTTAATGGTGCCGGTGATGTGCATGAATCTAGAGGAAGTTCATTTCAAGGTGGAACTGAAAGGAGTTTTGGCTTAGCAGTACCTACCAGGGTCAGTCGTAGGACTATTAGGCCGTCCGAAAGATATGGTGATTGGCAGTTTGAGAACCTTAGCCTTGGTGATCAGTTTGACTGTGCCCTACATGTGGTTCATAAGGAGCCGCTTGACCTTGATGAAGCTTTGAACTCATGTGACAGTTCAAAGTGGATGTGCACTCTGGAAGAGGAGTTAGGGTCGTTGAAGAAGAACAAGACTTGGAATTTGGTATCACCTCCTCAAGGAAGTCGAGCCATAGGTTGTAAGTGGGTGTTCAAGGTGAAGGATGATGGGAGATGCAAGGCTAGATTAGTTGCTAAAGGGTTTTCACAAAGTATGATGAGATAGTCTTTTCGGTAATGAGGCATATGTCCATCCGCATTTTGCTCGCTATCGTCGCAGCTCATGGCTTGAAGCTGGAGCAACTGGACTTGAAAACCGTTTTCTTGCAGGAGATTTGGATGAGACCGTCTAAATGAAGTACCCAGAAGAACTTGTTGTGGATGGGAAAGAAAATTGGGTTTGCAAATTGAAAAAGTCATTGTATGGACTTAAACGTCGCCTAGACAATGGTACAAGAGGTTTGATTCTTTTATGCTTTCACTTGATTTTAATCGCAGCATCAAGACGCTTGTGTGTACTTCAAGCACTTAAAGAATGATAGCTAGGTGTACCTACTCTTGTACGTGGATGATATGTTTATTGTCCAAGGATAAGGCTGAAATCAATAGTTTAAAGCGAAAGCTAAAAGCGGAATTCGAAATGAAGGATCTTGGAGAAGCAAAGAAAATTTTAGGTATAAAAATCCAAATGGATAGAAAGTTAAGACTTTTGAGCCTCACTCAAAAGGAGTACATTTGAAAGGTGCTTGCTCGATTTAGCATGGAAGGAGCAAAAGCAATCAGCACACCCATGCCTTTGCACACACAGCTTTCTAGTAAAGGCTCTCCAATCTTGAAAAAGGACAAGGCTTATATGATGAAGGTCTCATATGCAAGTGCAGTTGGCAGCTTGATGTATGTCGTGGTCTGCACTAGGCCTGACATTGCACAGACGGTTAGATTGGTGAGTAGATTCACGGCGAATCCAGGAAAGAAGCATTGAGAAGTAGTGAAGTGTATCTTCAGATACTTTAGAGGAACTTCAAACCATGGACTTGTCTTTGGCGGTAGAGAAAGTGATATCAGCTTGGTTGGATTTTATGATTCCGACTATGCCGGTGATAGAGAATGAATGAAGTCAACCTCCGAATATGTGTTCACTGTTGGTGGGACAACGATCAGTTGGAGAGCAAGCTTGCAGACGATTGTGGTTTGTCTACTACAGAGGCAGAGCTCATAATTGCGATTGAAGCAGCTAAGGAGACGCTTTATTTGAGGCGATTGTCGTGTAATTTTGGCTTCGTATATGAAAGCGTGGATGTGTACTGTGATAGTCAGAATGCAATTCACTTAGCTGAAAATCTGGCATTCAGCTCAAGGACGAAGCACATTGAGGTGAGAGAATTGTTCCTTGTCTTGATGAGTGAAGAGAAGCTAGTTCGTCTTCAAAATGTTCACACAATGCAGCAGACATGTTTACCAAGTCGTTGCATATTGCTAAGTTCGAGCATTGCTCAAACTTGATTCGCTTAATGAAGTGCTAGGTGTCACGGGGTGGCACGGGGAGAGAGTTGAGATGGTTCATGAAGATATTTGTTTTCATGGTGCAGATTGATAGGTTCTACACGGACTGGGTACCTCAAACACTTTGTTGACGGACGTGGCCTTGCCGAAGTTCGTTGACAGAGTATAATGGATGATGACATTGCCGAAGCTCATTTGGTAAGTATCCATTGCTTGGGGCACAAAGGTGTAGATGAAGTTGGAATGCTGGTTTGGAATTCGGTATCATGGTGGAGAATTTTAGAGATGATGCCTGAATTCAGGAAGAGGCCGTTGGAGAAGCTCATAGAGGAGGAAGCCCTAGGAGCAGGAGCTGAAGACCGAACCAGCAAAGTGGTTCGGTGGAGGAAGCTGATTTGCTGGACCAAATGAGTGGTCTGGTATTGCTTGGATTTGCTGCTCCAAAGTTCTGCAGCGGTGGCGACATCGTTCGGTGATTGAAGAAGACCGAACGAGAAAATTCATTTAGTAAAAAAGAGAAGCGAAGCGGCATTGGTTTGAAGCGGTGAAGGAACACTGAACCAAATTTGTCGTTCGGTGATCTAGTGATGCCAAACGAAATATTTCGTTTGATATTCGCCGAACCAAGTAGGTGAAGAGGAAGACCGGTCCAGATTTCTCGTCCGGCAATTGGAAGATGCCAGTCCAGACTTGAAGTGTACTATGCCGAGCTAAATGCCAAGTGTCATATGCCGAACCAAGATGTCAAACCAAATCATGAACTTCCATATAGCAGCCACCCCTCCTCATATCTTCACTCTATAAATAGAGGAGCTTCTGGACAATAATGAAAGCTGAAATTGAGAGTCAATTTCAGAGCCACCCTATAGAGCCGAAACTCTGTAGAATTTTGTCTGTATTGTTAATTTTTCTTATGTATAGCCTCCAAAAGTGAATCAATCTTGTAACCATAATCTTTCAGTGATTAATAAAATCTCCTCTCACCAAGTGGACATACACCGTCTAATGGTAGTGGAACCACTATAAATACTGGTGTTGTTTATTTTTCTACATTGCATAGATCGGTGACTGTCTTATCTGATGCTTATCTCTGTTTGTTCCGTCTCACTACAATTACGATCTAGTTCATTTTTTTTTGCTGCGTTAAATTTTTTATTCTTTTAGACTGATCATCTGAAGAGATTTTCCCCAACAATTGAAAACAATAAAAAAGAAAATAATAATTCAACCAATCATAAACCATGCGTAATAACAAAAATAAATTACGTAGTCCAGACTGAAAACCACTGTTATTGCAAAATCATAAACCATGTGTAACAACAACAAAAATTACGGAATACTCTACTATATATATAATTACAAAAAACCTTGAATACTTCAACTTCTGCTGCAAAAACTTCCTGATGCAGTGGTTGATGTAAAGTCTATGTCATCTAATGACAACTAAAAGTTCACTAATTGGCAAAAGCAATGCTTATCATCAGTTCCTAGATTAACCCATGGGAAATTGAATATTGATTAAGACATATTACTAAGCTTATACAGTTGTATCATGTGCACATTTATTCTACCTAAACCTGAACTGCCTGGACTTGCATAACAAGTTGATCGCAGCTGCCATCCACTTATGAATCACTATAATGGATTTACTAATGCGTATGACCCTACGTAACATATTTACATTCTAAAACAAGAAAACTGGCATCAGTAGCTTAATTTTAAAGTGGAAAACATGTAAGCCAAACTCAAGCTTCCTATTAGCTTGTAATTCAAGGTGTGGGAAAGTAAAATGGACATCCAAAATCATGTACTGAGATACTTTATAGATACCAATATAATTAACATCTAAATATACCATGGAAAAATGTTAAAATAAAAATCCCAAACCTGACATTACATTCGCAATGCAACTGTATATTCATCTATGTTCTGCCACATCAAGAAAGTGGCACAACCTCAAAGGATGAACGAGCAGGCATAAGCAAGTTCCTATAAATGGAGCCGGATCCATTAATCCAGAACCAAGCATCAATACAAAACACAAATGAAAATTGTACACAAATGAGTAGGCATATAAGCAAATAAAGAGAAAGCAGTTTCTTTTAAAGGTTTTATACTCATATTATTGTAATCACAAGTTTAGCTCATATATTAATTTGCTTATGCCTGCTCATTCACTTATTGGCAAATTTTTATACCTAGATTATTATTAGCTCGTTTATTTTTTATACCAAGATTACTGTAACCAAAACTTCAATGTCATGAAGGGGATCACTGTCACAGTGCTTATCAATATTGACTTTATATGGAATGCACCTGTTCATAATAATAATAATTTGGTTGGTATTTTAATCTTTAAAGTAATTACCTTTCTAAAATTTACATATATTCATGATGTATTTCTAGCTACAATGAACGCAAAACCCAAAAAAACACATGTCTACATGAGAAAAGAAAATACTTTCTATTGAATGGAAGGGAGTTTTATAGCTTGCAGCATCCACTAGTGCAGTCCTAATCACTTTCAATGGGTCAATAATACCAGCCTTTACCATATCAACATATCCACCTATACATGTATATAAAATATCATTTAGAAATCATGTTAAACTCACAAATAGAAGCAAGGGTGTGAAATTCATATAAAAATTTCTCATAATCAGTAGAAACAAAAACCTTTAGCAGCATCATAACCAACGTCTGCATGATCCTGTTCCAAAAGCTTGCCAATATCGACAACACCCTCTACTCCAGCATTTGAAGCAATAATATATGCTGGCATCTGGATCAAGTAAAACATTGTTTTAGTACGATAGTGAAGGACATTCCGTTGCATATGAAGGGATGGAAGGGATATGTTCAGGTAGATCAAACATGTGTTTGTAGTCATGCTGGTAGGGAAGGGCTTACGCTCATAGTAAGTTTGCAGAAGGTTAAGTATGTTGCTAATTTCTGTGGGAGACCTATATCAGATGGAGGTAATTAATTTTTTTTCTTATTATTTTGACTATGTTTCATTTCCTTTTTTCTATGTTTTCCTTCATGCATCAAATCATGACATTTACTTGAATAGTTCATGAGATAATGTGTTTATGAGAATACCAAAGAATAGGTCATGGAACTAGAAATACGATGATTCGAGATTTCAGATTAACTAAAATTTGAAATCTTTCTTTCTTTCTTTCCAGCTTATTCGATTCTGCCAGTTTTATGAAGATACGAAAGCCATTTCAATGAATTGGTACGATGCTCATGTTTGAGGAGAATAAGATTTCAATGAATATTAAAGATGAAAACAATTGTATTAAGATAATGACTACATTCAATAATTAGCACGATTGTAATCTATTTGAATAAAGATGGAAGTTCAGTGAAGTTATTGTTTGCACTGCTCATGCATCATAAATATTAAACTACAAGTATATAAAAATTTATTTTCGTACATTTGTAAATTTGGTTTATCTGCCTCTTGATGAAATACTACAAATACATGTTTAGCTAGAATATTGTGCACGCTTGCAAGACAATGCCATGCATCATAAATATTAAACTACAAGTATATAAATATTTCTTTTCGTACATTTGTAAATTTGGTTTATCTGCCTCTTGATGAAACATTACAAATACATGTTTAGCTAGAATATTGTGCACGCTTGCAAGACAATGCCATAACAAGGCCTCAAAACAGTGAAGCGTACAGCACCAAACAAGTTATAATTGATTCAAATGAAATGATAAGGACTGGCAATGAGTTCAAGCCTCAAGGATTATTATAGTATGAATTTGATGGAAAGAAAATGACTGTTTTCTTACGAATTCAAATAACAAGCATACCTGTTACTGGCGACCAGGGTCATTAGTTAAAGCAGCAGACGAAAATTTCACTTCATGGCACTGGCATGTCACAGTTTTATAAGGCAAACATGAGAAACAGTTATCCAAAAAATTTCCATTCTCATGATACAACGTGAGTAGGATCATGATGTGACTGGAAGAAGTAGCTGTGGTGCTCCTGCCTACAAACAGTATGAGCGTCACACTGACTTCTGAAATATGCAGAACTGAAATCTTGATGACGTTGAAAGAAACAGGACAAGGTAGTTTGCATCGGTGTAGGCAGTGAGAATTTATTGAAAGAAATAGAATGTGGTGGTTTTTTGCTAGTGGGAATTGATGCGCTGGGGGCTGTCCATGCTTCAATTGTTATCCTTTGTTTTGCAGCCAGATCCGTTACATGCTTCTGGTTCAGAACCAACCCTGAGAGCGAGTTCCATAGATTTTGTAATGCTTCTCTTTGGTTGTGTATAACTTGATCGTGCATGGCCATTTCAAACTGCAACTCAGCGTTGGTCATTCCCTGATTGTGTAGAAATACATGTTAGAATGTGAAAGTCAAGATTGTGGGATCATGCATATAACATTTTAAGCTCTACTAAGTTCATTAACAGTCGTGCATATAACAAGTTTGGTTCCATTTTATGCGACCAAATGCTGTCAGCTAAAAGGAGATTATGTTGCATATTTTCAAGTGAAACAAAAATGATGGTACGGCAGAGGTATACATTACTGACATCTTTTACAAAACTGAACTAAAAATGACAAAGTGTGAAATATGGATGTCAAAGGTCAAAAAAGTAAAAGGAGAAATCGAAATTTTACGCCGATTTCCAAACAAGAAAAAAGAATTTCACGCCTTTTCAATATGCGTCCGTGCTGATGCTAGTGATGGAGTCGCTACGATCAATCTGGAGTCGTTGCCTCGAATTGGAGTCCCACTGTCCTTGCATCATGGAATCTGTAGTCATCGCCTCGATTGCAGTCCCTGCATTATGGAATCTACAGTCGTTGCCTCGGAATTTGAGTCGCCACTGCCGGTGGTCGCCGCTGAGTAGTCGCTGTCACCGCTAGAGAGTCTAGAGTCGCGTGGTA